>CM031613.1:66974485-67149485 GCA_018398815.1 Conus ventricosus
TACTATTATTACAGAATGTGAAACTTTGACAATAACATCTGTTTATTGTTTCAATTTACGGCAGATGTCTCAATTTTCTAGCTTTTTTTGTTTCTGAGGGAGCCAGTTACAGTTGTAGTAGTAGTAGTAGTAAGAAGTGCACTGTCCACTTTTCTGCCATTGTTTGAAGGAAAGACCATGGGTTCTCACCCCAACGTATGCTGTATTGTTAACTTTTTCGCAGCACACCGCGAGAATGATCACGGCGCCCGATTTACCACTCAGCTAAAATACTCACGGCAAGCGATCAATCACTCAAGACACGTCGCAAGAATGATAGTGACGGTCTTCTAAAAATAAATATTTCCCAGAGAATTTCTAACCAGTGGTGTCAGCGTACAGATACAGTCCTTCCTACGTCATATCATACCAGTTAGCAAGCTACTAACAGTCATTTCATTGGTTAATTTGAAGAGCAAGCAACCAACCCGTTGGCGTCTTCAAGCAATGAATTAGTGTCCCTTGTTTGAAGCATGTCATTTTCAACTCAATCAAACAACAACAAAATAATTATTTTGACTTTTAAAACATTCATCATCAAGAAGATGCAAGATAGCTCTATTTCACTGTACAAAAAATAAAGTCACACTTGCATTTAGGCTTTTCAGGAAAATTAATTAAATATGATAAAAATCAAGTGTCCTGAGGGAATTTCAGTGCTGTGACTGCAGTGTTAACTGGACACATAGAGCAGAACGTGGGTCTGTGTTGATAGTGTTAAGGGGATTTTTGAAGAAAGACCAACACTCCCAAAGTATTAAGAAATTTGGAGTGTGAAGATTATTTTGGATTGTTTAGATTCTCTTCCAGAAATATAAAAAATGTCATTGAAAGATCTCACTCATAGAACATATATGTTGTTAGCTTTACTGACTGGGCAGAAAGGACAGGCTTTAAATTTGATCAAAGTAGAAGATTTCAAATTATGGGAATCAAAATGTATTGTTGTTTTTTCTGAGAAACATAAGCAGTCAAGACAAGGATTTCACAGTGAACCTGCAGAAAGTTTAAATTTTGAAAAGAACCCCAAACCTTTTTTTTTAGTAAAACATTTGCAGGAACATGTGAAGAGAACTGATGAACTGAGATGCACAAATCAGCTGTTGGTCAGTTATGTAAAACTGCATGTGCCCAAGTCCAAGTCAAGACAAACTAACTCACTGGATCAAGGTCGCGCTGAGCAAGGCTGGGAGACACCAACACATACAATAGTCACAGCATGCATACTGCCAACTGCTCTGCAGTAGCCTTCTCTGGCATTAGCCTCTGAAAGCAGCAAGCTGGTCCAGTGATCACACTTTCTTCAAGTTCTATATAAGGCTAGTTCCAAAAAACTTTGGTCGAACTTTACTTCATAATTATCTCAGTGGTAAATAACTTTCTTTCGTGAATTAGTAATGCCTACCAAATCAAGTTGCATGAAAAAGTGTATTGCTGAGTATTCATGTTTTCTGATGTGTTTGATAGTAAGACAAGAATTATATATGTATCATGTACTTTCACTGTGTCTGGAGACTGTACTTTGTGTGAATTTGGAAACTGAGACACTCTAAATTCTCATGTCACATCACATGACTTTGCCTGACTAAGCAACAGGCAAATGATATTTACAAAACAAACTAGTCTTATGTTAGAAGGGGATCGAATTATTGAGACTGTTGCTAGAAAGGGAGGGACATACCTACCTTTGCAATGGTCTCATGATCTCACATTAAACAGACCCTCCCATTTTTGGCTTGTAATAGTAGGCACTCTCTCTAAATGTTAACCTGCTTAGCAAGCACAACCATTACTCATGTCACATTACCTCCCTTCCCACACCTAGCAACAGTCTCATAATAGTTCAAATTAAACGTTCCCTTCCTACCTTAGGCTAGTTAATTTTGTCATTAAAACAAATTACTGAATTATCCTGCTCCGATTAAATCAATGCACAATGTTGCTTCTGAATTATACTCACCAAATGGATAATATAGAAGTTGTCTGTAGAACGTAAGTGCGGTCCAAGAACAAAAATATACTTCGTATCATGATCTGAAAAGAAAGGATAAGGATAATGTTGCTTATAGCCCAGCCGACCGCAAAGGGCCATATCAGGGCTGTCACCACGTTAAAATCAACTCACCAGTCTTTATAAAAAAAAAATAAAAAAAAAAAACCAACTTTCACACATCTTGTTAAATGACATCGTCTACAAACGCACCAGAAACTTTGTTAAAAATCTTTCTGCCGTAAAATCTTAAATCAGATAAAAAATGTTAATCTCTCTCAAAAACTCAAGGATCACGTCAGGGGGGACAACCCTGAACAGGATCTTCATGGACTGCGCCGTAAAATGTTTGTGTCTCACATCGTGCAAGTCCCAACACTCTAAAAGTACATGTTTTCATTGTGAGTGGCGAAATGACATGGAATGCACCACGGAGCTTCTTCACTCTTTAAAAGGTAAGCATGGTAAAATACGAATGGCCGGTGTGCAGCCGGCACAGAACCGTTTCCTCTTTACGACCTCCCGATGTGGAGGGGAGGAATTTCCTTAAGGTTTGGACGGATCTGAAAGAGTTTGTTACTCGTCTGTGTTTTTCCAATCCTCCTGCCAGAGGTCTCTCACATAATCGTTAATTTTGGGTTTCACGTCTGAGCAGGGGATATAAACGTTGGACAGTTTCTCTCTTGTGGCGTTCTTGGCTAAACGATCAACCATTTCGTTCCCTCCGATGCCAACATGACCAGGAACCCAAGCAAGAGTAATGTTTGTAACCGTCCGCCTTCAACTTGCTAAAAGTTCAAAAAAAAGTAAAAGTTCTGGATGCTGAAGGTTGCGGCCAGCTATGGCCTCCAAAGCTGACAGCGAATCCGACAGAACCAGAAAGTCCCTCTTTGAAGAATGTGAGATTATCTTCAAAGCCAAAACCATGAGCAGTAAGTTCAGCAGAATAGACAGAAGCATCTGAATGAATATGTTCCAACAGTATCTGAGAAGGAGCCCCAGGCAATAGGCTGCACAGGCCACTCCATCTTCAGACTTGGAACCGTCAGTAAAAACTTTTTGACAGGATGGAAATTTAGAACAGAGATCAGCATACAATGCCTTGTACGCCAGAGAGCTGGTAACTCTTTGCGAAAAGCTGCAAGATCAAAACGAATCTCTGGTGTGAAAAAGGTCCACGGAGGTTGATCCGGAAACTTGGAAAAATCGGACACAACTCCTAGTCTACACCTGCATTCCGCACGTGAGGCTGCATACGAAGACCAAACGGCGGAATACATTTCGGATTGTTTGCAAACTTACTTTGGAACGGAGGGTCAAAGACACAGTCATAGGCAGGATTCTGTGGTTCTGAGAACAGTCGGATGTAATAATTTAAAGACAGTTTCAGCCTGCGGTTGGAAAATGAAGGTTCACCCCCTCTGCGTACAGGCTGTACACAGGGGTGGTGCGGAACGCTCCAAGACAGAGACGAAGCCCTGATGGTGGATAGGGTCCAAGAGTTTGAGGTAAAGATGATCTTGCGGAGCCGTACACAGCACAACCGTATCCAGTTTAGAACGGACCAGGGCTCTGTAGAGGTGCAACAAAGTTTTCTTATCAGCGCCCCAGTCGGTGTGCGCTACGACCCGCAAAAATATTCAGTGCTTTCTGGAAGCAGTTTTGAGGTTTTTAATATGGCTGAGAAAGTTAAGTTTTTGGTCAAAAATGACTCCCAGAAATTTGGCCTCTTTAACGGCTGGAATGGGAGATTTCCCTACTTGAAGTTCCGGATCTGGAAAAACTGACGGAAATTATGGAAGTGAATACACTGGGTTTTTGTAGCAGAAAAGGTGAAACCGTTTTCATCCGCCCACCGATGGATTTTATCTACGCAAAGCTGAGCCTGCGCTGGACACTCGGTACAGGCTTCCAGTTGCGTAGACGGCAAAATCATCCACAAACAATGAGCAGTCTGAACCCTGCTGAACTGATTTCACAATGTTGTTGATCTTAATACTAAAGAGGCAGGAGATAGTATGCTCCCCTGGGGAACACCCAACTCCTGCTCGTGGACATCAGAGAGAGTGGTGCCAACCCGGACCTGAAACCGTCGTTCTGCCAAAAAAATTTTTGAATAAAAAGCGGAAGATGACCTCGAAAACCCAGATCGTGAGATCATGAAGTATCCCCGACTTTCCGGGTGGTATCGTAGGCCTTCTCCAAGTCAAAGAAAATTGCTACTGCATGCTGTCTGTTTAAAAAAAAGCGTTTCTAAGTGTAGATTCCAGACGAATCAAATGGTCAACTGTACTACGATGTTTGCGGAAACCACACTGTTCTTTCGCCAAAGGCCATCGGTTTCGAGTTTCCACATGAGCCTAGCATTGACCATTTTTTCCATAAATTTACAGACACAGCTGGTCAAAGCTATGGGACGGTAGTTAGATGGATTAGAAAGATCTTTTCCGGGTTTGGGGATGGGAATAATGAGGGCTTTCCGCCAAGAGGGTGGAAAGCAACCTGTAGTCCACACGGGGTTTTGTATACCTGTAACAGGATGTTCAGACCTTCTTGCGGAGATGTTTCAATAGTTGATAATGTATGTCATCTATACCTGGAGAAGAATCGCTGCAAGAGAGTAAAGGCAGATTTCAGCTCGTTTAATGTAAAAGGAAGATTGTAGTCTTCCATGTTGTCGGATGAAAAGTTGCAGGGAGATTTTCTTTTAGGGCTTTGTGTTTGACAAAAGTGACTGATTTATTAAAGAGAGGAATTCTTTTCAATGGTTGAAGCAAGCAGATTAGCAACTGCTTTCTTTCTGTTATTAAAGAATCCGAAAACTTGAGATGGTTCACAGTGGGACAGGTGTTCTTCCC
The DNA here is from genome assembly GCA_018398815.1 of Conus ventricosus. Taxonomy (NCBI): domain Eukaryota; kingdom Metazoa; phylum Mollusca; class Gastropoda; order Neogastropoda; family Conidae; genus Conus; species Conus ventricosus. Next base: position 66,979,373 of record CM031613.1, read on the forward strand.
TTTGATTTTCTAATGATGTTCCACACTTTTTTCTTAGAAGTTTTTGATGTCAGCCTGGAGCAGAAGCTTCTCCAGGACCGACGTTTACTGATTTTAAAAGTGTGTCTCGTTTTAGCACGGAGTTTCTGATGGGCTCGAGCGTTGGGACCCGAAGGTCGTTGGTATACCTGACGCTGAGCCCGTTTCTAACTTTGGAAATTTGTTGGCATTCTGAATCGAACCAGGGGTTTTGGGCATTTGAAGTTTATCGGAAGACCCTGGAATACAGGCTTTAGCACATTTGATCATAGTGTTAGTGAGAGATTCTGCTGGGTCTGGACTCTGAAAAAGATCAGTGTCCTGGAATTCTTTTGAAATAGTGGCTGCAAATAGATCCCAGTTTTGCTTTTTTATAATTGAGATGTTGAGAGACAGAGACGTGTTCAGTTAATACAGGTTGTAGAAGGACAGGGAAATGGTCACTTCCGTGCAGACGTCATGGACAGACCACTCATAGTCCAGGACCAGCGAGGGTCACAAACCGACAAATCTAAACACGAAAGTGAACCTGTGGAAGAGTGGAGGTAAGTTGCAGATCCGTCGTTCAGACAACACAAATCCAAATCCGAAAAGGGCATCCTACATCAGCAGACCTCTGGATGACGAACCGGGACTACCCCAAAGAGGGTTGTGACCGTAAAGTCACCCAACAGCAAAAAGTCGAGGGAGTTCCTCTATCAGACTGACAAGGTCCTGACGACAAACCGGGACAGAAGGTGAGAGATAAAGAGAACAGATTGTCACAGTCTTGTGGAGAGTGACTCTCGCAGCTACAGCCTGAAGGGAGGTAGACAGAGTGACAGGACTATACAACAAAGTTTTGTGTAGGAGAAGGGGAACACCGCCCGACAGTCCCAGCGTGGATGGTTGTGCAGGTTTCGAAAGAATATTAAAGCCAGAAAGAGTAAAGGTCTTCTGCTTTGAATTTGAGTTTCTTGAAGAGCCACGACGGAAGGTTTAGAGACTGACACAGAAGCTGCAGCTCCTCGAGGTTGGAATTTAGACCACGTATATTCCAATGGAAAAATTGTATTATCCATGGTGCAGAGGGCGAAAAGGAGAGAGATCAGGTCATCTCCTCCTCAACATCTGCTGCTAAAGCTGTAAATTTGTTGCTTAATTTTTACATGACTATCTGCAGACCCTGCTGGCAGACTTGCCAACAGGTGAAGTAGGTCTGGGTTTGGGGGGCGGTGGAGGTTTTTTCCTCAACTCCACCATCTCCACACTAGTTGTGAACTCCCTTGCCCGCACGGGCACTGGACAGAGGGGTTCGAGGGAGGGGTGCTGGTTTTTTAATCTGCCCAGCAGCAGATGTTTGTAGACTGCTGGGCAGTCTGAGGGTGGCGATTTTTGCCTCCACCAGGGCAGTCACTTTGGTTTGGAAGGTGTGACCTGCTTCCACCAGAGCTGACAGTTTTTCCTTGCAATGTCTTCGAAACGTAAAATTATTTAGTCTGACAGCAGACTGACCGAGTTGGAACTGTTGAAACTTTCTTTACGCCGAAGCATACGAAGAAGCTGTCGGCGACTGACTGCCCACAACCTGCTTGCGGGCTTCAAAAAAGAGATTTTCTTTTCTGTCTTAACCCTTTGTATTGTAGATTCCTGAATCCACAGAGGACAATTCCGTGAAGAGGAGGGATGGTCGCCACCGCAGTTTGCACAATGTGCCGGATCTTTACACGGCCCATCATGGGTTGCCTTGCAGCAAATACCACACACCCCTCCCAGAACAACGGTCTCTGACATGGCCAAACTTCTGGCATCGGAAGCACCTCACGGGATGGAACGTACAACAGAACCCGGACAATCAGGTAGCCGACTTTGATGACCGGAGGCAGCACAGGGTTGCAGAATGTCAGAAAGAGGTGTTGGTGGCCACTCTTTCTGCACCCTTCTTGACAGTCACCCTGCGTACCTCCGTCACAACCCTGGGATGCCAGCTCCGTTTTGATCTCTGCCTCTGAAACACCTGATAATTCCCTGCAGCGAATCACTCCTTTTGATAAATTTAATTGTTTGTGGGGAGTTACCCTGATCTCCCTGTCCACAAGTTTCGTTGCTTTCAGCAGCTGTTCAATTGTTTTTGCGATTTTTCACTGAATGAGAAACGAGCCGTTCCTCAACCTCTTGATGGACCGAGGGTCACCTGCTATACCTTGAAAACCCTTTTGGATAGCAAAAGGGCTCAAAGCTGAAAGGGGGCTTTCTTGCTCAGTTCCTTCCTAACGAGCCAGGAAGCCCAAAAACCTGTCTTCTGTCTAACCTCCATATCCGAATCGCTGTCACTATCAAAATCCCCTGAAATAGGGGATGCTGCCTTCCTCTTTTTTGGGGGGATGATTTTTGAAAAAACCATATTGAGTGAATTTGTGTTTCATCCCTCCCTTACCCACCCACCTTGGAGTCCAACTAAGGGCCAGGGCCAAGAAACCAATGTCTTGACCCCTTCCAGGGTTTGGGAGAGACATACGACAAGCAGAAGCAACCAACCCTATCCCCCCTGATCATGCTCAACTCCCGGGAACAGAGAGCTGAGCACTGCAGGGGTTTACTTGGCCCGCGGGGAACTGCCCGTCTTGACCCAACCCCAAGAAGGGAGCCGATTAGTAACACCCGGGCCAAAGTGTACTCCCTGTCTAGGAGAGGTCCGAGCCAAAGTTGATGTGTTGAGACGCTGGCCCTCTCATCACCAGGATCTCATTCCCCTCCGACACAGGTCGCACCGCACGGCAAACGCGGGGGATCTTAAGGAGACCACAGAGAGAAAAGGAGTGTGGAAAAGAAGACTTGAAGGGAGACGAAGATAGAAAAGGGCCAAATAAGGGAGGCAGAAAACAAGAAAAGGAGAAAGGCGGCGGGTTTCTCTTTGTCAGGATCCTCACCCTTAGCCTATCTGACATGGAAGCCCTACCAGGGCATCAACTCCTTACCACGTTACGCTTAGGCCAAACAGCATCTGCACCTCTCAGGCCTAGAAGCAGTATGAAAAAAACAGCCTATCTCCAAGTATTGATGCCCCCGCCACAGAGCCTAAGGGATCACTGGACCACGCAAACCCTCCGACCACGACAAGGTCGTAACCCCCCGGAGGGATCTGAAAAGAAAAAAAAAAAAAAAGAAAAAAAAAAATCACAATTTTAGGAGAAATCATAGCATTATTCTAAAAAATCTTAGTAATTTTCTCCTTGGAAACTGTGGCCCAGAAAAATGGCTTAATTCAAGAAAGTTGCACTGATACTTCTTTCTTAATGACAGGCTTAAAGATAAGAATATTCTTGAAGATAATACCAATATTCAATCTTTATAACAATAATGAAAAGCACAGCTTTACAATTTCAAAAAAACCCGACAGAAATGGCATCTAAACAGTAGATTTTTATTTCCATCTGTACTTATAATTTAATTGTCCTTTTGAAATGTTTTCTTTTTTTTTTTTTTTTTGGGTTTTTCTCATTTTCATTGAGGAGGCTTCACTTTTGAAATGGACTAAGCCTACACTTAATATCTGCAGTTAAATACCTATTACTATTAGTTATATTCTTTATAACTCAGCTGATACTCCCTTCTGAACCTGTCTTCCCATGCCCATCCCACCCCTACTCCTTCCTTACTCCTAAAATTGTGTGATAAAACCAGTATGTCCCCCCCAAAAAAAAACCCAGCAAGCTACCTATGTAATGATCTGGAAAACCATTCAAGCTGTCATAAAGCAAATCGAAAGTAGCTATTTCCAAGAACTGTGGTGGTGGTTTTATTTTACGTCTTTTCATCCGGAGATGATATTAGACGAGAAAAAAAAAAACCCACCACTTAAGTCATTTCAACACATACATCTGCATACACTTATGAAAAAGAAAACAGCATATCAGTTAAGGACCCTCATAAAAGTCTAGCTCCATCAGAACTGGCTAAAGTTGCGGCAAACTCAGTTATGCATGAGTTAGACAGAACTTGACTCATTTTCATAGTCTTTCGAATGAGACTATAAACCGAGGTTCCGTGTGTGAACGCACGCATAACATCTTGCACACACGTAAAATCCCATCACCAACTTTCAGAAGAGAAGGCCAGTTTGGCCGTTGGTATGGACGACATGTTACACAATAGTATGCACCTTCCCCGAAGCTGGAGTATGGCTGCCTTAATGGCGGGATAAAAAACGGTCATACACACAAAACTCCACTGCCTGTCTATACAGGCAGTGTCCGCAGGAGTATCAGCCTGCGTACGCAGAAAGAAAGAAAAAGAACAATTTTCATATTTGTCAAGATTGATACCTTTCGCCTTATACATTTTAGTTAAAACTGGACAATCTAATAGAAGGTGATGCACAGAAATGAATTTTCCACAGACACACAACTTCGGGAGAAAATTTGGTCTTCCATGTGTTCAGCCTTAATTTTGTGACAATCTTAGCCAGATGGCGCGAGCAGCTAGGCAGTGTGTAGCATTTTTCACAGAAAAAGGTTTTGTAAATGTAGTGTTCCAGGTTGAATAGTATTTCACACTTGGAAGGATGTAATGGCAAATTTAGCACACATTCTGAACAGTTTTGTGCACCAAGTTCAGTTAGATTATTTGCTATTTCATTCCCTCTGAGACCACAAGATGAGATAAGATAATGTTGCTTATAGCCCAGCCGACCGCAAAGGGCCACATCAGGGCTGTCACCACGTTAAAATCAACTCACCAGTCATTTGAAAAAAAAACAAAAAAAAAAAAACACCTTTTCATACATCTCAGTAAATGACATCGTCTAGAAACGTACCAGACACTTTGTTAAAAATCCTTCTTCCGTAAAATCTTAAATCAGATGAAAAATGTTAATCTCTCTCAAAAACTCAAGGATCCCGTCTGGCGGACATCCCTGAACAGGATCTTCATGGACTCCGCTGTAAAATGTTTGTGTCTCACATCGTGCAAGTCCCAACACTCTAAAAGAACATGTTTCATTGTGAGTGGTGCATGACATGGAATGCACCACGGAGCTTCTTCACTCTTTAAAAGATAAGAATGGGTAAAATACGAATGGCGGTGTGCAGCCGGCACAGAACGGTTTCCTCTTTACAACCACCCGACGTAGATGGGAGGAAGTCCTTAAGGTTTGGACGGATCTGAAGAGTTTGTTACTCGTCTGTGTGTTCCAATCCTCCTGCCAGAGGTCTCTCACATAATCGTTAATTTTGGGTTTCACATCTGAGCAGGGGATATAAATGCAGACCTGTTTACCCCCCAAAATGTCTTGGAGTAGCTAAGATATCCAAAAATAGTAGCAGGGGTATGAAAAGTAGTAGCAAATGCGAGGCCCGCAGGGCCGAAGCCCCCAAGAGTCTAGGGGGTCTGGGGGAGCGCTGTAAGCTCCCCCAGCGGGGTCCGGGGCGGAGCCCGGCCGCTGACGCTTTTCCTGCATTCTAAGGTAAAAATAATGTCCTCTACATATGTCTTTGACAGGCTAAAGTGTCTTTCTGCATGAAGTCAAAATAGTATAATATTGTCTTTTTTTCTTTTCTTCCCATATGTATATACAGTGGAAATCGGTTACCTCGAAATTTAGGGGACTAAATAATTGTTTTGAGCAATCCGTTTTTTGAGGTAACCAGTTGATGATATTTTGATATTACTATATAGTACTACTATGACCATATTCAATCTTTTTCACAAGTGTCATATTGTAAGAGCAACCTTCAAAACTTCAAGGGAAACAAAAACATAACTAGTTTACTTACACTTCTTTCTTAGATTGCCTCCTTTGTGTGCGTATAAATTAATGAGTATTCATGTGACTGTGTGTGTGTGAGAGCGAGAGGGGGAGAGAGAGGGGGGGGGGGGGGAAGAGAGAGAGAGAGAGAGAGAGGAGAGAGAGAGAGAGAGAGAGAGAGAGAGAGAGAGAGAGGCAGTTGGTGCATATATCTAGAAACAAACATCGTACTTCCAGCGATTTTAGAGTCAGGACACATAGCTTGTATGGCTTTTGCAAATCTCCCAGCTGATGCAAGGGAAAGATTTGACTCGACGATTAGGCCTAGCCGGCACAAGATGGCTTCTGCTTTTGTGACATCGTCGTCGATGGAACTGGAGGGGCCTGCCTTAGCTTCGTCGCGAACAAAAAATGAAGTAATGGCTGTACTCTTTACACCTGCTAGTTCTTTGTGCGCCTGAGTGCCAACGTGTTTTTTGCAGTCATTGAGGCCGCCGTGTTTCACTGAAAAATGAGAGTTGCATATCGTGCAGTGTGCGAACTCGGCTCCTCTCGTTGAAGGAACGAGACAAGTGTAGGCTTCATGATGGCTTTTGGTAAATTTCTGTCCTGCTTTACGGTGTTTTTTTGCCGAGTTTGACTGCTTCTTAGAATTGTCCTCCTGCTCCATCAATATTAAATCATCCTCATCATCTGTTTCATGCCGTTTCCGCTTGTCTAATGTCCATTGTGAATTTATCTCTGCAGATGAAAGGCACAAACACATGGCACGACGGCGAGACGTGACGAGACGTGAAAGTGGGTCAAAAAGCTGTGTTCAGGAGAGCCGATTTTTCAGCGCGACAGCGGACTGCGCGGCAGTGTATAATGCAGTAACTTTGGCGGGCGTGCTTTAAACTTGAACCAGTCAAACTGCTGGCGAGAAAAAAACTTGGATCGGCGCAAAAACTTGGATCGGCACTGGGATCGGCGCGCAAGAAATTGCAGAGCAGAAAATGAACAGAAAGCGTAGTTTATTTTTATGGTCGTAGCATCGTAGCACAAGTGCCAAATTCGGAGTTTGCTACGCCAAAATCGTAGAGTAAACAGGTCTGTAAATGTTGGACAGTTTCTCTCTTGTGGCGTTCTTGGCTAAACGATCAACCATTTCGTTCCCGCCGATGCCAACATGACCAGGAACCCAAGCAAGAGTGATGTTGTAACCGTCCGCTTTCAACGTGCTAAAAGTTTTAAAAAATGTAAAAGTTCTGGATGCTGAAGGTTGCGGCCAGCTATGGCCTCCAAAGCTGACAGCGAATCCGACAGAACCAGAAAGTCGCTCTTCGAAGATTGTGAGATTATCTTCAAAGCCAGAACCAGAGCAGTAAGTTCAGCGGAATAGACAGAAGCATCTGAATGTATATGTTCCAACAGTATCTGAGAAGGAGCCCCAGGGCAGTAGGCTGCACTGGCCACTCCATCTTCAGACTTGGAACCGTCAGTGAAAACTTTTTGGCAGGATGGGAATTTCGAACAGAGGTCAGCATACAATGCTTTGTACGCCAGAGAGCTGGTAGACTCTTTGCGAAAAGCTGCAAGATCAAAACGAATCTCTGGTGTGAAAAAGGTCCACGGAGGTTGATCCGGAAACTTGGAAAAATCGGATACTACTCCTAGGTCTAGACCTGCATTCCGCACGTGAGGCCGCATACGAAGACCAAACGGCGGAATACATTTAGGGTTGTTTTCAAACTTACTTTGGAACGGAGGGTCAAAGACACAGTCATAGGCAGGATTCTGTGGTTCTGAGAACAGTCGGATATAATAATTCAAAGACAGTTTCAGCCTGCGGTTGGACAGTGAAGGTTCACCCGCCTCTGCGTACAGGCTGTACACAGGGGTGGTGCGGAACGCTCCAAGACAGAGACGAAGCCCTTGATGGTGGATAGGGTCCAAGAGTTTGAGGTAAGACGATCTTGCGGAGCCGTACACAGCACAACCGTAGTCCAGTTTGGAACGGACCAAGGCTCTGTAGAGGTGCAGCAAAGTTTTCTTATCAGCGCCCCAGTCGGTGTGCGCTACGACCCGCAGAATATTCAGTGCTTTCTGGCAAGCAGTTTTGAGGTGTTTGATGTGGCTGAGAAAGTTAAGTTTCTGGTCAAAAATGACTCCCAGAAATTTGGCCTCTTTAACAGCTGGAATGGGAGATTTCCCTACTTGAAGTTCAGGATCTGGAAAAAACTGACGGAAATTATGGAAGTGAATACACTGCGTCTTTGTTGGAGAAAAGGTGAAACCGTTTTCATCTGCCCACCGATGGATTTTATCTACGCAAAGCTGGAGCCTGCGCTGGACACTCGGGTACAGGCTTCCAGTTGCGTAGACAGCAAAATCATCCACAAACAATGAGCAGTCTGAACCCTGCTGAAGATAAGATAAGATAATGTTGCTTATAGCCCAGCCGACCGCAAAGGGCCATATCAGGGCTGTCACCACGTTAAAATCAACTCACCAGTCATATATTTTAAAAAAAAAAAAAAAAAAAAAAAAAAAACCTTTCATACATCTCGTTAAATGACATCGTCTAGAAACGCACCAGACACTTTGTTAAAAATCTTTCTGCCGTAAAATCTTAAATCAGATGAAAAATGTTAATCTCTCTCAAAAACTCAAGGATCACATCAGGCGGGACATCCCTGAACAGGATCTTCATGGACTCCGCTGTAAAATGTTTGTGTCTCACATCGTGCAAGTCCCAACACTCTAAAAGAACATGTTTCATTGTGAGTGGCGCATGACATGGAATGCACCACGGAGCTTCTTCACTCTTTAAAAGGTAAGCATGGGTAAAATACGAATGGCCGGTGTGCAGCCGGCACAGAACCGTTTCCTCTTTACGACCTCCCGACGTGGATGGGAGGAACTCCTTAAGGTTTGGACGGATCTGAAAGAGTTTGTTATTCGTCTGTGTGTTCCAATCCTCCTGCCAGAGGTCTCTCACATAATCGTTAATTTTCGGTTTCACATCTGAGCAGGGAATATAAGTGTTGGACAGTTTCTCTCTTGTGGCGTTCTTGGCTAAACGATCAACCATTTCGTTCCCGCCGATGCCAACATGGCCAGGAACCCAAGCAAGAGTAATGTTGTAACCGTCCGCCTTCAACTTGCTAAAAAGTTCAAAAAAAAGTAAAAGTTCTGGATGCTGAAGGTTGCGGCCAGCAATGGCCTCCAAAGCTGACAGCGAATCCGACAGAACCAGAAAGTCCCTCTTTGAAGAATGTGAGATTATCTTCAAAGCCAGAACCAGAGCAGTAAGTTCAGCAGAATAGACAGAAGCATCTGAATGTATATGTTCCAACAGTATCTGAGAAGGGGCCCCAGGGCAGTAGGCTGCACAGGCCACTCCATCCTCAGACTTGGAACCGTCAGTGAAAACTTTTTGATAGGATGGGAATTTCGAACAGAGCTCAGCATACAATGCCTTGTACGCAGAGAGCTGGTAGACTCTTTGCGAAAAGCTGCAAGATCGAAACGAATCTCTGGTGTGAAAAAGGTCCACGGAGGTTGATCCGGAAACTTGGAAAAATCGGAAACTACTCCCAGGTCTAGACCTGCATTCCGCACGTGAGGCTGCATACGAAGACCAAACGGCGGAATACATTTAGGGTTGTTTTCAAACTTACTTTGGAATGGAGCGTCAAAGACACAGTCATAGGCAGGATTCTGCGGTTCTGAGAACAGTCGGATATAATAATTTAAAGACAGTTTCAGCCTGCGGTTGGACAACGAAGGTTCGCCCGCCTCTGCGTACAGGCTGTACACAGGGGTGGTGCGGAACGCTCCAAGACAGAGACGAAGCCCTTGATGGTGGATAGGGTCCAAAAGTTTGAGGTAAGGGGTCTTGAGGAGCCGTAGACAGCACAACCATAGTCCAGTTTGGAAACGGACCAGGGCTCTGTAGAGGTGCAGCAAAGTTTTCTTATCAGCGCCCCAGTCGGTGTGCGCTACGACCCGCAGAATATTCAGAGCTTTCTGGCAAGAAGTTTTGAGGTTTTTGATGTGGCTGAGAAAGTTGAGTTTCTGGTCAAAAATGACTCCCAGAAATTTGCCTCTGTAACAGCTGGAATGGGAGATTTCCCTACTTGAAGTTCAGGATTGGGAAAAACTGACGGAAATTATGGAAGTGAATACATTGCGTCTTTGTTGGAGAAAAGGTGAAACCGTTTTCATCCGCCCATCGATGGATTTTATCTACGCAAAGCTGGAGCCTACGCTGGACACTCGGGTACAGGCTTCCAGTTGCGTAGACAGCGAAATCATCCACAAACAATGAGCAGTCTGAACCCTGCTGAACTGATTGAACAATGTTGTTGATTTTAATACTAAAGTATGCTCCCCTGTGGAAACCCAACTCCTGCTCGTGGACATCAGAGAGAGTGGTGCCAACCCGGACCTGAAACTGTCGTTCTGCCAAAAAATTTTGAATAAAAAGCGGAAGATGACCTCGAAAACCCAGATCGTGGAGATCATGAAGTATCCCGACTTCCAGGTAGTATCGTAGGCCTTCTCCAAATCAAAGAAAATGGCCACTGCATGCTGTTTGTTCAGAAAGGCGTTCCGAAGTGTAGATTCCAGACGAATCAAATGGTCAACAGTAGTCCGATGTTTGCGGAAACCACACTGTTCTTTCGCCAAAAGGCCATCGGTTTCGAGTTTCCACATGAGCCTAGCATTGACCATTTTCTCCATCAATTTACAGACACAGCTGGTCAAAGCTATGGGACGGTAGTTTGATGGATTAGAAAGATCTTTTCCAGGTTTGGGGATGGGAATAATGAGGGCTTTCCGCCAAGAGGGTGGAAAGAAACCTGTAGTCCACACATGGTTGTATACCTGTAGCAGTATGTTCAGACCTTCTTGCGGAAGATGTTTCAACAGTTGATAATGAATTTCATCTATACCTGGAGAGGAATCGCTGCAAGAAAGTAAGGCAGATTTCAGCTCGTTTAACGTGAAAGGAAGATTGTAGTCTTCCATGTTGTCGGACGAAAAGTTGCAGGGTGATTTTTCTTTTAGGGCTTTGTTTTTGACAAAAGTGGCTGATTTGTTAGAAGAGGAGGAATTCTTTTCAATGGTTGAAGCAAGCAGATTAGCAACTGCTTTCTTCTCAGTTATTAAAGAATCCGAAAACTTGAGATGGTTCACAGTGGGACAGGTGTTCTTCCCTTTGATTTTCTTAATGATGTTCCACACTTTCTTCTTGGAAGTTTTCGATGTCAGCCTGGAGCAGAAGCTTCTCCAGGACCGACGTTTACTGATTTTAAAAGTGTATCTCGATTTAGCACGGAGTTTCTGATGGGCTCGAGCGTTGGGACCCAAAGGTCGTTGGTATACCCGACGCTGAGCCCGTTTTCGAATTTTGGAAACTTGTTGGCAGTCTGAATCGAACCAGGTGTTTTTGGCATTTGAAGTTTATCGGAAGACACTGGAATACAGGCTTTAGCACATTTGATAACAGTGTTAGTCAGAGATTCAGCTGGGTAAGGACTCTGAAGAAAGTCAGTGTCCTGGAATTCTTTAGAAATAGTGGCTGCAAATAGATCCCAGTTTGCTTTCTTATAATTTAGATGTTGAGAGACAGAGACGTGTTCAGTTATTACAGGTTGTAGAAGGACAGGGAAATGGTCACTTCCGTGCAGATCGTCATGGACAGACCACTCATAGTCCAGGACCAGCGAGGGGTCACAAACCGACAAATCTAAACACGAAAGTGAACCTGTGGAAGAGTGGAGGTAAGTTGCAGATCCGTCGTTCAGACAACACAAATCTAAATCCGAAAGGACATCCTCAATTAGCAGACCTCTGGATGACGTACTGACACTACCCCAAAGAGGATTGTGACCGTTAAAGTCACCCAACAGCAAAAAAGGTCGAGGAAGTTCTCTTATCAGACTGACAAGGTCCTGACGACAAACCGGGACAGAAGGTGGGAGATAAAGGGAACAGATTGTCACAGTCTTGTGGAGAGTGACTCTCGCAGCTACAGCCTGAAGGGAGGTAGACAGAGCGACAGGACTATACAACAAAGTTTTGTGTAGGAGAAGGGCAACACCGCCCGACAGTCCCAACGTGGATGGTTGTGCAGGTTTTGAAAGAATATTAAAGCCAGAAAGAGTAAAGGTCTTCTGGCTTTGAATTTGAGTTTCCTGAAGAGCCACGACGGAAGGTTTTATAGATTGACACAGAAGCTGCAGTTCCTCGAAGTTGGAATTTAGTCACGGATATTCCAATGGAATATTGTACTATCCATGGTGCAGAGGGCGAAAAGGAGAGAGATCAGGTCATCTCCTCTCAACATCTGCTTCCAATGGAGTGAATTTGTTATTTAGTTTCACTGGACTGTGTTGGTCTACAGACCTGCTGGCAGACTTGCCAACAGGTGAAGAAGGTCTGGATTTGGGAGACAGTGGAGGTTTCTTCCTCATCTCCACCATCTCCACACTGGGTTGAACTCCCTTGCCCGCACGGGCACTGGACAGAGGAGTTTGAGGGGGGATTGCTGGTTTTTTAATCTGCCCAGCAGCAGATGTTGTAGACTGCTGGGCAGTCTGAGGGGTGGCGGATTTTTTGCCTCCACCAGGGGCAGTCACTTTGGGTTGGAAGGTGGTGGACCTGCTTCCACCAGAGTTGACAGTTTTTCCTTGCAGTGTCTTCGAAAACGTAAAGTCATCAGTCTGGAACTGTGGGAACTTTCGAGTGGGAACTGTGGGAACTTTCTTTACAGCGAAGCATAGGAAGAGGCTGTCGGCGTTCTGACTGCCCACAACCTGCTTGCGGGCCTCAAAAAAGGAAATTTTCTTTTCAGTTTTTATTCTTTGAATGGCGGATTCCTGAATCCAAAGAGGACAGTTTCTTGAAGAGGAGGGATGGTCGCCACCGCAGTTAGCACAATGTGCCGGATCTTGACACGGCCCATCATGGGTTGCCTTGCAGCAAACCCGCACACCTCCTGCCCAGAACAGCGGTCCCTGACATGGCCAAACCTCTGGCACCTGAAGCACCTCAACGGGGACGGAACATATAACTGAACCCGGACATTCAGGTAGCCGACTTTGATGACCGGAGGCAGCACAGGGTTGCAGAATGTCAGAAAGAGGGTGTTGGTGGCCACTCTTTCTGCACCCTTCTTTATCGTCATCCTGCGCACCTCCGTCACACCCTGGGACGCCAGCTCCGTTTTGATCTCTGCCTCCGAGACACCTGATAAATCCCGGCAGCGAATCACGCCTTTCGATGAATTCAACTGTTTGTGGGGAGTTACCCTGATCTCCCTGTCCACAAGTTTTGTTGCCCTCAGCAGCTGTTCAGATTGTTTTTGTGATCGACATTGAATAAGAAACGAGCCATTCCTCAACCTCTTGATGGACCGAGGGTCACCTGCTATACCTTGAAAGCCCTTTTGAATAGCAAAAGGGCTCAGAGCTGAAAGGGGTCTTTCCTGCTCCGTCCCCTCCATCACGAGCCAGGAAGCCCAAAAAACCTGTCCTGTCGTACCTCCGTATCTGAATCGCTGTCAGAATTGAAATCCCCTGAAATAGGGGATGCTGCCTTCCTCTTCTTTTTGGGGGGGATATTTTTTGAAAAAGCCATATTTAGTTTTTGTGTTTCATCCCTCCCTTACCCACCTACCTTGGAGTCCAACTAAGGGGCCAGGGCCAAGAAACCAATGTCTTGACCCCTTCCAGGCTTCGGGAGAGACATACGACAAACAGAAACCTCCAACCCTATCCCCCTGATCATGCTCAACTCCCGGGAACAGAGAGCTGAGCACTGCAGGGGTTCACATGGCCAGCAGGGGAACTGCCTGTCTTGACCCAGCCCCAAGAAGGGGAGCCGATTAGTACACCCGGGCCAAAGTGTACTCCCTGTCTAGGAGAGGTCCGAGCAAAAGTGATGTGTTGAGAGCGCTGGCCCTCTCAATCACCAGGATCTCATTCCCCTCCGACACAGGTCGCACCGCACGGCAAACGCGGCGGATCTTAAGGAGACCACAGGGAGAAAAGGAGTGTGGAAAAGAAGACTTGAAGGGGAGACGAAGATAGAAAAGGGCCAAATAAGGAAGGCAGAAAACAAGAAAAGGAGAAAGGCGGGTTACTCTTAGTCAGGATCCTCGCCCTTAGCCTATCTGACATGGGAAGGCCTACCAGGGGCATCAACTCCTTACCACGTTACGCTTAGGCCAGACAGCATCTTGGCTTTTCGGACCTAGAAGCAGTTTGAAAAAACTAGCCTATCTCCAAGTATTGATGCCCCTGCCAGCAAAGCCTAAGGGATCACTAGAACGCGCAAGCCCTCCGACCACGACAAGGTCGCAACCCCCGGAGGGGTGATGGTAATGGGGGCTGTGATTGGCATGAACAGTTTCTGTCAGTAGCCATATTGGATTTTGCGCAAACAGGGTGAAATAGGTTAAGCTCAATATGTTTGCGGTTGTTTTTGAAAACCTTATACCCATACTTAACACCATGCCAAATTTCAAAAACTTGTCACCAAGTGCACGATGGTCCCAGTTTTGAGGAAATTCCTTCCCCGCTATATTCCTTCCCCGCTATATATCTAAGAGAACTGATAATGGTGAACGTTTCCTGCAGTTCTGTGCAATGAACAACATGAAATTTGGGTCATCACTATTCCAGCATAATGATATTCACAAGATCACATGGATATCAAATAATCACAGGACTCATACTAAAATCGATCACATCGCGATTGGACCAAGGTGGAGAACCCCATGTCTGCAAGACGTACGCAGAGCGTGGAGCAGACTTGTGCAGTGACCATCATTTGGTGATAGCAAAGCTGAAGAGAAGAAAGAAGAAAGAGACTCCGTCCAAGAGATACAATACAAGCAAGCTAAAGGATCCCACCACACAGGCCCAGTTCCAAGCTTTCCTGAGCAACAGGTATTCAGTCCTTACTGAAACAATGCCAGGATCGACAGAATGGTGGGAGGAGATGAAGGATGCCACAGCAACAGCTGGAAAAGAAATCCTTGGGTTTAAAAAGTCACTGCGGGAATCCTGGATCAGTGATGACACATGGGAATTGATAGCAGAGAGGAAAGAACTCCCATCAGATGAGACACAACTGCTCCTCAGACCAAGCAGCGTACTACCAGGAGTACATCGAGAAGGACAGGCAGGTGAAGCGAAATGCCCAGAAAGATAAAAGGGATTGGCTGGATAAGCAAGCAGAAGATGCCTAAGAAGCTGCCAAGCGCAACAACATAAGAGCTGTCTACCAGATCGCAAAGAAGATAACTGGTACTGTGAGGACTGGCTCTGGACCTGTGAAGGCAAAAGACGGCACACTTATGTCAAGAGGCATGGAGAAGCTTGCAAGATGGGCCGAACACTTCAAAGAAGTTCTAAACAGACCCGAGCCACCGACACCAGCTGAGGCAGAAGACCCATCCCTCCTGCTCCCAATCAACACTGATGACTTCACTGAAGAGGAGATCAGAACAGCCATTAAGATATTAAAGAACAATAAATCCCCTGAGTTCGACGGAATAACAGCAGAAATGCTCAAAGGTGGTGGTGACTGCATCGTCTCTTGGATGTGCAGTCTCTGTAACCAGGGCCTGGATAGGATAATGTTGCTTATAGCCCAGCCGACCGCAAAGGGCCATATCAGGCTGTCACCACGTTAAAATCAACTCACCAGTCATAAAAAAAAAAAAAAAAAAAAAAAAAAAAAAAAAAAAAAAAAAACACCACTTTCATACATCTCATTAAATGACATCGTCTACAAACGCACCAGAAACTCTGTTAAAAATCTTTCTTCCGTAAAATCTTAAATCAGATAAAAAATGTTAATCTCTCTCAAAAACTCAAGGATCACATCAGGCGGGACATCCCTGAACAGGATCTTCATGGACTCCGCTGTAAAAATGTTTGTGTCTCACATCGTGCAAGTCCCAACACTCTAAAAGAACATGTTTCATGGTGAGTGGCGCATGACATGGAATGCACCACGGAGCTTCTTCACTCTTTAAAAGGTAAGCATGGGTAAAATACGAATGGCCGGTGTGCAGCCGGCACAGAACCGTTTCCTCTTTACGACCTCCCGACGTGGATGGGAGGAAGTCCTTAAGGTTTGGACGGATCTGAAAGAGTTTGTTACTCGTCTGTGTGTTCCAATCCTCCTGCCAGAGGTCTCTCACATAATCGTTAATTTTGGGTTTCACATCTGAACAGGGGATATAAATGTTGGACAGCTTCTCTCTTGTGGCGTTCTTGGCTAAACGATCAACCATTTCGTTCCCGCCGATGGCCAACATGACAGGAACCCAAGCAAGAGTAATGTTGTAACCGTCCGCCTTCAACTTGCTAAAAAGTTCAAAGAAATGCAAAAGTTCTGGATGCTGAAGGTGCGGCCAGCTATGGCTTCCAAAGCTGACAGCGAATCCGACAGAACCAGAAAGTCCCTCTTTGAAGAATGTGAGATTATCTTCAAAGCCAGTACCAGAGCAGTAAGTTCAGCAGAATAGACAGAAGCATCGGAATGGATATGTTCCAACAGTATCTGAGAAGGAGCCCCAGGGCAGTAGGCTGCACAGGCCACATCCATCCTCAGACTTGGAACCGTCAGTGAAAACTTTTTGATAGGATGGGAATTTCGAACAGAGGTCAGCATACAATGCCTTGTACGCCAAAGAGCTGGTAGACTCTTTGCGAAAAGCTGCAAGATCGAAACGAATACTCTGGTGTGAAAAAGGTCCACGGAGGTTGATCCGGAAACTTGGAAAAATCGGAAACTACTCCAGGTTTAGACATGCATTCCGCACGTGAGGCTGCATACGAAGACCAAACGGCGGAATACATTTTGGGTTGTTTTCAAACTTCTTTGGAACGGAGAGGTCAAAGACACAGTCATAGGCAGGATTCTGCGGTTCTGAGAACAGTCGGATATAATAATTTAAAGACAGTTTCAGCCTGCGGTTGGACAATGAAGGTTCGCCCGCCTCTGCGTACAGGCTGTACACAGGGGTGGTGCGGAACGCTCCAAGACAGAGACGAAGCCCTTGATGGTGGATAGGGTCCAAGAGTTTGAGTAAGATGATCTTGCGGAGCCGTAGACAGCACAACCGTAGTCCAGTTTTGAACGGACCAGGGCTCTGTAGAGGTGCAACAAGTTTTCTTATCAGCGCCCCAGTCGGTGTGCGCTACGACCCGCAGAATATTCAGTGCTTTCTGGCAAGCAGTTTTGAGGTTTTTAATATGGCTGAGAAAGTTAAGTTTCTGGTCAAAAAATAAACTCCCAGAAATTTGGCCTCTTTAACAGCTGGAATGGGAAATTTCCCACTTGAATTCAGGATCTGAAAAAACTGACGGAAATTATGGAAGTGAATACACTGCGTCTTTGTTGGAGAAAAGGTGAAACCATTTTCATCCGCCCACGATGGATTTTATCTACGCAAAGCTGGAGCCTGCGCTGGACCTCGGGTACAGGCTTCCAGTTGCGTAGACAGCAAAAATCATCACAAACAATGAGCAATCTGAACCCTGCTGAACTGACTGAACAATGTTGTTGATTTTAATACTAAAGAGGGCAGGAGACAGTATGCTCCCCTGTGAACACCCAACTCCTGCTCGTGGACATCAGAGAGAGTGGTGCCAACCCGGACCTGAAACTGTCGTTCTGCCAAAAAATTTTGAATAAAAGCGGAAGATGACCTCGAAAACCAGATCGTGGAGATCATGAAGTATCCCCGACTTCCAGGTAGTATCGTAGGCCTTCTCCAAGTCGAAAAAAATTGCCACAGCATGCTGTTTGTTCAGAAAGGCATTCCGAAGTGTAGATTCCAGACGAATCAAATGGTCAACTGTAGACCGATGTTTACGGAAACCACACTGTTCTTTCGCCAAAAGGCCATCGGTTTCGAGTTTCCACATGAGCCTAGCATTGACCATTTTCTCCATCAGTTTACAGACACAGCTGGTCAAAGCTATGGGACGGTAGTTTGAAGGGTTAGAAAGATCTTTTCAGGTTTTGGGGATGGGAATAATGAGGGCTTTCCGCCAAGAGGGTGGAAAAAAACCTGTAGTCCACACATGGTTATATACTTGTAGCAGTATGTTCAGACCGTCTTGCGGAAGATGTTTCAACAGTTGATAATGGATTTCATCTATACCTGGAGAGGAATCGCTGCAAAGAGAGCAAGGCAGATTTCAGCTCGTTTAACGTGAAAGGAAGATTGTTAGTCTTCCATGTTGTCGGATGAAAAGTTGCAGGGCGATTTTTCTTTTAGGGCTTTGTTTTTGACAAAAGGGCTGATTTATTAGAAGAGGAGGAATTCTTTTCAATGGTTGAAGCAAGCAGATTGGCAACTGCTTTCTTCTCTGTTATTAAAGAATCCGAAAACTTGAGATGGTTCACAGTGGGACAGGTGTTCTTCCTTTGATTTTCTTAATGATGTTCCACACTTTTTCTTGGAAGTTTTGATGTCACCTGGAGCAGAAGCTTCTCCAGGACCGACGTTTACTGATTTTAAAAGTGTGTCTTGATTTAGCACGGAGTTCTGATGGGCTCGAGCGTTGGGACCCGAAGGTCGTTGGTATACCTGACGCTGAGCCCGTTTTTATACTTTGGAAATTTGTTGGCATTCTGAATCGAACCAGGGTGTTTTTGGCATTTGAAGTTATCGGAAGACACTGGAATACAGGCCTTAGCACATTTAATCATAGTGTTAGTCAGTGATTCAGCTGGGTCAGGACTCTGAAAAAAATCAGTGTCCTGGAACTCCTTAGAAACAGTGGCTGCAAATAGATCCCAGTTTGCTTTCTTATAATTTAATGCTGAGAGAGACAGAGACGTGTTCAGTTATTACAGGTTGTAGAAGGACAGGGAAATGGTCACTTCCGTGCAGATCGTCATGGACAGACCACTCATAGTCCAGGACCAGCGAGGGTCACAAACGACAAATCTAAACACGAAAGTGAACCTGTGGAAGAATGGAGGTAAGTTGCAGATCCGTCGTTCAGACAACACAAATCCAAACTCCGAAAGGACATCTCAATCAGCAGACCTCTGGATGACGAACCGGTACTACCCCAAAGAGGGTTGTGACCGTTAAAGTCACCCAACAGCAAAAAAGGTCGAGGAAGTTCCCCTAACAGACTGACAAGGTCCTGACGACAAACCGGGACAGATGGGGTAGATAAAGAGAACAGATTGTTACAGTCTTGTGGAGAGTGACTCTCGCAGCTACAGCCTGAAGGGAGGTAGACAGAGCGACAGGACTATACAACAAAGTTTGGCCTGAAGGGAGGTAGACAGAGCGACAGGACATATACAACAAAGTTTTGTGAAGGAGAAGGGCAAACACCGCCCGACAGTCCCAACGTGGATGGTTGTGCAGGTTTTGAAAGAATATTAAAGCCAGAAAGAGTAAAGTCTTCTGGCTTTGAATTTTGGGTTTCTTGAAGAGCCACGACAGAAGGTTTCATAGATTGACACAGAGCTGCAGCTCCTCGAAGTTGGAATTTAGACCACGGATATTCCAATGGAATATTGTATTATCCATGGTGCAGAGGGCGAAAGGAGAGAGATCAGGTCATCTCCTCCTCAACATCTGCTGCTAAAGCTGTAATTTGTTGCTTAATTTCACTGGACTATCTGCAGACCTGCTGGCAGACTTGCCAACAGGTGAAGTAGGTCTGGGTTTGGGAGACGGTGGAGGTTTCTTCCGTATCTCTACCATCTCCACATTGGGTTGAACTCCCTTGCCCGCACGGGCACTGGACAGAGGAGTTCGAGGTCAGGTGTGCTGGTTTTTTAATCTGCCCAGCAGCAGATGTTGTAGACTGCTGGGCAGTCTGAGGGGTGGCGGATTTTTGGCCTCCACCAGGGGCACTCACTTTGGGTTGAGAGGTGGTGGACCTGCTTCCACCAGAGCTGACAGTTTTTCCTTGCAATGTCTTCGAAAACGTAAAGTTATCAGTCTGACAGCAGACTGACGAGTTGGAACTGTTGGAACTTTCTTTACGGCCGAAGCATTCGAAGAAGCTGTCGGCGACTGACTGCCCACAACCTGCTTGCGGGCTTCAAAAAAGGAGATCTTCTTTTCTGTCTTACCCTTTGTATTGCAGATTCCTGAATCACAGAGGACAATTCCGTGAAGAGGAGGGAATGGTCGCCACCGCAGTTTGCACAATGTGCCGGATCTTTACACGGCTCATCATGGGTTGCCTTGCAGCAAATACCACACACCTCCTGCCCAGAACAACGGTCTCTGACATGGCCAAACTTCTGGCATCGGAAGCACCTCAACGGGGACGGAACGTACAAACTGAACCCGGACAATCAGGTAGCCGACTTTGATGACGGAGGCAGCACAGGGTTGCAGAATGTCAGAAAGAGGGTGTTGGTGGCCACTCTTTCTGCACCCTTCTTGACAGTCACCCTGCGCACCTCCGTCACACCCTGGGATGCCAGTTCCGTTTGATTTCTGCCTCTGAGACTCCTGATAAATTCCCGGCAGCGAATCACGCTTTAGATGAATTTAACTGTTTGTGGGAGGTTACCCTGATCTCCCTGTCCACTAGTTTAGTTGCTTTCAGCAGCTGTTCAGATTGTTTGTGTGACTTGCAATTGAATAAGAAATGAACCATTCCTCAACTCTTGATGGACCGAGGGTCACCTGCTATACCTTGAAAGCCCTTTTGGATAGCAAATGGGCTCAAAGCTGAAAGGGGTCTTTCTTGCTCCGTTCCCTCCATCACGAGCCAGGAAGCCCAGAAACCTGTCTTCTGTCGTATTCCATATCCGAATCGCTGTCAGAATCAAAATCCCCTGAATAGGGGATGCTGCCTTCCTCTTTTTTGGGGGATGTGTTTTGAAAAAGCCATGTGTATTTTAGTATATTACATCCCTCCCTTACCCACCACCTTGGAGTCCAACTAAGGGGCCAGGGCAAGAAACCAATGTCTTGACCCCTTCCAGGCTTCGGGAGAGACATACGACAAGCAGAAGCAACCAACCCTATCCCCCTGATCATGCTCAACTCCCGGGAACAGAGAAGCTGAGCACTGCAGGGGTTTACTTGCCAGCTGGGGAACTGCCCGTCTTGACCCAACCCAAGAAGGGGAGCCGATAGTACACCCGGGCCAAAGTGTACTCCCTGTCTAGGAGAGGTCCGAGCCAAAGTGATGTGTTGAGAGCGCTGGCCCTCTCAATCACCAGGATCTCATTCCCCTCCGACACAGGTTCGCACCGCACGGCAAACGCGGCGGATCTAAGGAGACCACAGAGAGAAAAGGAGTGTGGAAAGAGACTTGAAGGGGAGACGAAGATAGAAAAGGGCCAAATAAGGGAGGCAGAAAACAAGAAAAGGAGAAAGGCGGGTTACTCTTAGTCAGGATCCTCACCTTAGCCTATCTGACATGGGAAGCCCTACCAGGGCATCAACTCCTTACCACGTTACGCTTAGGCCAACAGCATCTGCACCTCTCAGGCCTAGAAGCAGTGTGAAAAAAACAGCCTATCTCCAAGTATTGATGCCCCCGCCAGCAAGCCTAAGGGATCACTGGACCACGCAAACCCTCCGACCACGACAAGGTCGCAACCCCCCGGAGGGAACCAGCCTGGAACTCCGGCGTCATCCCAGAGGACTGGAAGAATGGCGAAGTCGTTTGTATTCCAAAAAAGGCAACCTCTCAGGGTTGCGACAACTGGAGAGGAGTTACTCTACTGTCGATACCAGGGAAAAGTGTACTGCCAGGTCATCCTCAACCGAATGCGCGACGCAGTGGACAATGAGCTCAGGGAACTACAAGCAGGCTTCCGCCCAAAACGATCCTGTGCGGAACAGATCTTCACACTAAGACAGATCATCGAGAAGTGTGGAGAGCACCAAGTACCCCTGGCCATCAGCTTCATTGACTTCTCCAAAGCGTTTGACAGTGTCCACAGACCATCATTGTGGAAAATCATGAAAACCTACGGCATCCCAGAGAAAGTTGGGTCGGCCATTGAGCAGATATACATAAACTCCAAGTGCAGAGTCGGGACGGAAGATGGCTACAGTGACTGGTTTGAAGTTGTCACCGGAGTAAGGCAAGGTTGTATCCTCTCCCCTCTCCTCTTTGCAACTGCCATTGACTGGGTTCTGAAACACGCAACCCAAGGAAAGGGAATCAAGTGGAAGTGGGAATCAAAAAAGAAAGAAAAAAAAAAAATCACAGGTGACCACCTTTCAGATCTGAATTTTGCCGATGACACTGCCGTTCTTGCAAGCACCACTCAAGACCTGCAAGTGCTTGTAGACAACATCAGTAAGTTTGCAAGCAACACTGGCCTCATCATCAGCACCAAAAGGACTAAAAACATGCTTACAAGTAAACACCAAGGGCCAACAGACTTTCTTATCGACCTAAAACAAGTTGAAGTAGTAGAGAAACTTTACATACCTAGGCAGCTCTATCAACAACGCCAATGACCTCGACCATGAACTGAAGTGTCGTATTGGGAAAGCAACATCAGCATTCAATCACTAAAACTGAATCAGCTGAACAAAATATGGAACAGCAAGAAATTCTCCCTTGGAATCAAACTGAAATTTTATAACTCCAGTGTGATTTCAACGTTGTTATATGGATGTGAAACCTGGCAACTGAAGACCACCCAGGAGAGGAAACTCGACGCTTTTGATACTAAGTGCCTACGTAAGATCTTGGGCACCAAATGGTCAGACTTTGTACCAAATGAAGAGGTCAGAGAGAGGTCCAAACAGCTCCCCTTGTCAACCATTGTCTGCAGACGGCGCCTCCACTGGCTGGGTCATGTCTTAAGATTACCTTCTTCAAGACCTGCAAACCAGGCCATTAAATGGACCCCAGCAGGCCAGAAAAAAAGAGGACCCAGGATGAGCTGGCGACAGACAGTGGATCTCTCGACTGGAGTGACACTAGCAAACTGGCTGAGGACCGTGCACAGTGGAGTGCCTTGACTGCCTAGTGCGTCGTAAGACACGGGAACATCTAAGTCTAAGTAAAGGAGTGAATCAGTTATTTTCCCCGATTTTTAAAAAAAGGTGACATTAATAATCCATATAACTATAGAAGAATATCCATATATATATATATATACAGAAGAAAATCCCTTAGGACATAAGCCAGTAAGTTGTTTGGTATAATAATCAATAAAAGGTTACAAGAATGGGCTGAAAAAAGAAATAAAAAAAAAACCACAGGTGACCACCAAGCTGGATTTATAAGCGCCTATTCTATGGTAAATCATATCTTTGTTCTGTTAGCGCTTATGCAGAAACAATTTTCATGTAATCGTAAACTTTATGTTGTGTTCATTGACTTTGAAAAAGCCTTTGTCTCCATCAATCGAAATCTGCCTTGGCCAATTATACTTAAAATGACATTAAATGTAAAATTCATAGATGTATTAGAAGCATGCATAATAGAGCTCGTGTTCGATATGGTGCTAAATTGACACTTTATAAATTGTACAACTGGACTTAAAAAAGGAGATGCTTCTAGCCTTATTTTGTTTTCTTTGTTTATAACTGAGTTAGCGGTTGAAGTCATTAACAATGGAAGACATGGAACTTTACTTTCACTTGACACTTTCGAACTGTTTATATTTTCATAAGCTGAGGATGTTATTCTATTTCTAATGTCTGAAACTGTTACTGGTCTGCAAAGACAATTTAATGATTTATAGCATGCTGCTACGACACTCCAATTAAAAGTTAACATCTCTAAAAGTAATATTAAAGTATTTCGTATGGGTGGATCTCTAAGTGTTAGGAAAAGATTGGTATATGATGGTGAAATGGTGATTTGATGCCTGTTGTGAATATTTATAAATATCTGGGATTTTTCTCTCTACTCATTAAGGTTTGTGCACACGAAGACTTGGCAAGTCGGGCGAAAAGCATTTTAATTCAAATCATGTAAAGGTTAAATACACATCTCTTGAGTTATTTACACAGAAGTACAGCAAAACAGTACAGATATCAAAACACTAACTACCCCCTTTTCCTAATTACCCACCACATGATAATGAAAAATCTCATAAAAGGGCTCCCATTTAATGCATCACTCTGTCCTGTATGCATCGAAGCAGGAAAAAGCATACTGAAAATTTTTAACCAGATCCCAGGACATATCAAGAAATGGAAACAAGTGTGTCTGGGGACCCATGAAAATCTCCACCAATGTGCTCCCATTTCATGTCTACTAAGTCATGTTTTTTTGTGTGGTTTTTTTTTTGTTTTTTGGGGGGGTTATGTCTCTGTCTTGAGTAAAGAAGATTGTGGGAGAGATTTGTTGTATACACACAACTGTTTCCAGCAAGGTTGTGATTTTAGTATCACCAATAAAAAAAAAAAAGTCTACAACTGCAGTGGGCCATTTTGCCATTGAACACAAGCTCTTCTTTGCCTCCTGATGTATAACACTAACAGAGTCCAGCCGTAGTATCAGAAACACTGATCCAAGCAAACTTTCATCTCTGCCAGCTCTGCCGAAAAATATAAGAGATTTGGGAAGAGAGAAGGTTGAAGCCACACAACACCCATGAATTAACGATTTGGGAAGATAAAACTAAAAGGTTGAAGCCACACAATACCCATGAATTAACTGCAATATTTTTGTTTATCATAACCTTTTTCAAACAACAATTGCCAACTGACAAACAAAACTGCATAGAATTCTGTGGTTGTAGAACTGAAAAGACTTCACTGGAAAAAGACTTACACTGGTAAAAGTTCACAGAGGGATGGGGGATGCAGGAGAAATTGTAGGAAAGCATGGTGAAAAGGGAGGGGACAGGAGGGAGGGGTGAAGTGGGAAGTGGAGGGATGGTGATGAAACGAGCTGGGAGGGGGAAGACAACAAACACAATACCAATACTAACAATAACCATTATCAGTATTACCATTCCCCCTACCACCATAATTATGAGCAAACAAATAAATAAAGGAGAGTAGAAAGGAAATTCAAAGAGGTGAGATGAGAAGGGGGCGGGGGGAGGGTAATGGGATGGGGTCTAGAGGTGTGGCCTGTGGTGGAAGTAGAGTAGAAGACCGAGTAGGAGAGAAAGGAGAAATATGTGTGTGTGTGTGTGTGTGTGTGTGTGTGTGTGTGTGTGTGTGTGTGTGTGTGTGTGTGTGTGTGTGCGTGTGTGAACGCAAGATGAAGATCAGATGCAGAAAATATGGGGTATGAGAGAGCAGGAACTGTGCAAGAATGGAGGGAGAGGACAAGGGTGACATGGACAACTAGAAAAAATTTCTCTGTGTGTGTGTGTGTGTGTGTGTGTGTGTGTGTAAGAGGGGGGAGGGGGGGGGGGGGTAACAAATAGGAAAATCTAGAGAAAATATTAAGAGATTTAATATGAACTGGCAAAACTGTTCCCCAAGTTTGAATATCAGGGAGGCAGGATGTTTCGTCAGTGTACCGCAACTGAAACTTCTAAGAACCATTCATCGCTGGTTTGGACTACTAATAAAAATCTGTTTTATTAATTCATAGATATTAGCCAAAATGACTTTCGAAGTACAGACTTTCAGTTCAACTGCATTCAAACTTCAAAGTTGGCAATCCGTTTGTTTGTTATTTTTAAAGGTTTTTCAGTTTTGGCATCTTCTAGCCCAGATTCACATTACTTCTTATTGATTCACATTTTTTAATTCATATTTTTATTTCAATTTTTTCAAAATTCTTAAATGCCTTGAATGAATTAGGCTCCAGACACATGTGCTGCACATTATGCTCATACCAAAACTGTCAAAAGATTGACTGTTGACATGATTACATGCGCATCTTGTATACACTATTACAGGCTTGTGTTAGACAAACTTCTTGGTTTGAAGTTCTCTGTTCTTTGTTTTTTCTATTGCACAAGTTCCATTTACTTTTCTCTTTCTTTGCAGTTCTTTATTTTTTGCTGGAGTTTGCCATTTCAAATTTCATTAACCCCTTCGCTGCTATCATATTTTGCTAAGTCCCATGCCAAGATATTTTTTAGAAAAACACAAAAATCACGCCTATGCTTTTCATTTGCTTATAATTCAGAAGATATTGAACATAGCTACATAAAAGTATATATCAAATGAAAGGAAATTGAATGAAGAATCTGTTTGTAACAATAACATAATGGAATGATATGCTAGAATGACACATGAACTCCTTGAAATACAATACAAAAAAATGAAAAAAATCAATCATGACGTTATTAGGTGATGCTGGAGCTCACAACAGTTCATAGCACATTTTGTATTGAACATTTACAGTGTACAATGATCCAGGAAGCAGTGTCCAGTCACAACATAGCACAGTCTCGCCACACAAAGAATGAAAGGCGTTTATCTCCCAGTTTCTGTCACCTGTAGAATTCCGAAAAACACAAAAATCACGCCTATGACTTTCATTTGCTTATAGTTCAGAAGATATTGAAGATAGCTACATAAAAGTTATATCATATGAAAGGAAAATGAATGAAAAATCTGTTTGTAACAAAAATATAATGAAATGGTATGCCGGAATGTCACATGAACTCTTTGAAACGCAATATAAAGAAATGAAGACATCAATCATGATATAATCAGATGATGCTGACCTCACAGCAGTTTATAGCAAACTTTGTGTTGGAGTTATACAGTGTACAAAGACCCATGAAGCAGTGTCCAGCCACACCACACCACAGCCTAGCCACACAAAGAACGAAAGGTGTGTAGATCTCCCAGTTTCTATCGCCAGTAGAAACACTGAGTGTGATAGTTCCAGAAGCAGTCTTCCAAACACAATCCTGGTTTGCTGGGGCAGTCTGGGCAGTTATACCTGGTGTCTTTCCTCTGCCCTTTCTTCCAGCAGACACGGCACCTCTTTGATGGCCGTGCTTTATGTTGGGTAGGGGGCAGCACACCGATGAAGTGTCGAGCACACAACTCGACAGCATGGTCGTCCTCAGCATTAGCTGGATCTTTGTCGCAAAAAATCATCTCATTCATGGCTTCATCTCATTCATGGCTTCTTTCTGGAAGTCAAGGACGAAGCTGCTGTGACCATCCTTCCTGAACACAATGTGTTCATTCTGCATCCAGCACCAGCAGGTCCAGAAACAGGCCCAGCACCAGCAGGTCCAGCTGAACATCATCTCCATGCTGCATCAGCCTAGCTGTAACACATTGAAAGCAAGAGTTCAATTTTCTACAGAAATATTTCATGAAATAAAAAGAAAATGTACCACACACACACACACACACATATGAACACACACACACACACACACACACACACACACACAGTGTAAACAAGCCACACCCCCTTCTGTTAGTCCAATAAAACTCAAATAAACAGCATACAAAATCACTTCAAAATGATAACAATTTTTTGTATCTACTCTTGCTTTCAGTTTATGAAAATATTCACAAACACATACACACCATATGCGAAGAAACACACACAAACTGAAATTGGGTCATTAGCATGCCACGCCCCCTTTCATTTTCATCAAGCAAACACTGCAAACAACCCAATGAGTTATGCTTCTGAACAAGTAACTTCACTGCAACATTGTTTAGATCAGTGTTATTTATCACTGTGTGCTTTCTGTTTTCTAGAAAAAGTATCATCAACACACACACACACACACACACACACACACTTCCCCACGCACACACACACATTTCCCTACTCCACCCTGCCCCTCATACGAACCCACACAGGCCATAGGGAAGAGTTGGGCACACATCGGTAAGAAACACTTGTAAACCACAAGCAAACCAAACACACGCAGCGTCAGAGATGGGATTCTGATAATGTGAAAAAGGAGGAAAAAAAGTGGCGGGGGTTCGGGGGCCGCTGAAGGCCCCGGTGGGGTCCAGGGGCAATGCCCCTGGTGGGGGTCAGGGGGCGAAGCCCCCTGAAGCTGAAGATTTTTTTAGAATTTAACTGCAAAAATCAGCATCTGAGACACCAAAGTATTCAAAAGTATTAATAACCTTGATCCTACAAAAAAAAAAGACTTTCTCACCTTCGCCATTGATGTCTGTCAGGAAATCATGAAGACCATTGACACAGGATTGGTGATTTTCCAGTTGCTAATAGTCACACAATTTTCCAGCAGTTGCAAGTCAGTTTCTCATTACTGTCCTTCACATCACCACATTTCAGCGAGCAGTTAGTTTCTAATATAATAGCCATCCTTTAAAATACTTATTAAAAAGTTTACCTGAACACCAATCAAATAATTTCTTATAGTTGTCTTCAAAATACCATGGAGGATTCTGATTCCTTTATAGAATAATATAAGTGAGAGAGTTGACTAAGGATCATATTCAAAGTGTGCAAATTGTGAAGGTTTAAACTCATTGTGTGCCCACAAGCAGTTTTTTTTTTTCTTTTCAACTTGATCCATCTCTATTACAATAAGAAAAAACACTTTCACACTTCTGATACTCCTCAACATTAATGATGTCACTTGCTAAATCTAGTCACCAGAGTATAAGTATGCATGCATATCTGCCGGTCTGCTCGTTTGATGAAGTTGTGTAACTGATTTTTTCCCCCCATGATATCTATACCAGAAAAGAAAAGATTTTTGTGACGCGGGGGGTTTATAGGTAAAAAACTTTATTCTTATTTTATTAACTACTACTACTACTATGACTTTTTCCGTACTATCGTCTGTTTGTTTACTTATGTTTTGTTTGCTTGTCTGTAGAATGTCATAACACCTTGCAATTTTTTTGTTTTGATCTCTCTCTCACTAAATAGTTTTGTTGTATGCTATTTATTACGTAAAATATTGACTACACAATTGTGTATACTGTGACATTGATGTAACTGTTTTTTCAAGAGAAAACCTTCATTGCAAAATAATCAGCTTGATGATTGTGGGCATTACATCAAGAAGAAGAAAAAAAAAAAGGGGGGGGGGGGGGGGGTTCTACAGATTCATCAAACTATCTGGAGATAACCTGCAATATTATTAATATCATTACTTCAACAAAACAAATAGCATTACTCTTCACAGAGAGAGAGGAGAGGAGAGAGAGAGAGAGGAGAGAGAGAGAGAGAGAGAGAGAGAGAGAGAGAGAGTAGAGAGGAGAGAGAGAGAGAGAGAGAGACAGGGTGGGAGTGGGGGTGTGGTGGGTAGACTCGCCGATGCTCCAAACGATCCAAGAGTCTCGTTTGTAAGACGATCTTTCACTCTTGCTAGGTGCTTTTCAGCAGAACGTGGTTGATCAATGCTGACTTGCCCCGTGAGCCATACTTGATCGCGTCATTACACATGTGCAG
Source organism: Conus ventricosus (assembly GCA_018398815.1). Classification (NCBI taxonomy): domain Eukaryota; kingdom Metazoa; phylum Mollusca; class Gastropoda; order Neogastropoda; family Conidae; genus Conus; species Conus ventricosus. The sequence continues at coordinate 67,008,419 of CM031613.1, forward strand.
ACTGCTTGTCCTGGATAGGTGATTTTCCTCATGCAGTCTTTCAGTCTGAGAATCACACTGTGGCTGACGGCGCCTTTGGAACTGGTCAGCATCACTTTTGCGCTCACTTCCTCCTCCAACCACTCCAAGTCCATTTGTTTTAAACTGAAGCATCGACTTGCTTCGCAAGAACTTTCTCGCTTTCTGCTATCTGACAACATTCGGTTTGCCACTCTCGTCAAAACCGAAAGAAAATGGCGTCAGGAAAAAAATTCGCAAACAGTTTGCCGCGTTCTCAAACACAACTTCCGCTTTGATGGTTCGTTAACAGCAGAATGAAAACAAAGACAGCAGTCTCAACCGCCCAAGCAGAAACCGAAACATCCTTTGCGAACGGATCAATTGAGAACACAATATCGTCGACCTCTCGCCGTACATTAGCTTCATCACAAACCCTCACCCTACCCCCCCCCCCCCCCCCCCCCCCCCCCAATTTTCTCAACGGATTTACACTGATCTCAAAAACGACCCTGGGGCCATCAAAAAGACGGAAATCCGCCAATCGGCGGAAAAATCCCATCTCTGAGCGTGACTGGGGAGCGAGCGAGCGAGCGACTGACACTGGCACACGAGCCCAACGCCTTGAAAGTCGGTCAAGCACACTGGTCATTGATGACCGGCTCGCTCGCTGACGCGGCCCCGATCAGCGGTACAGACATACAATACACACACTTGGTTGTTCTATTCATAATTATACTGAGAAGAAAAACAACACCATTATGTTATAAAATTGAATGAATCTCTCAAATACACTCACCTGCGTCTTGAATTATTGATCTCCATGCTGTGTCTGACTCAGACGACGAGTCACTCAAAGCTTCTTCCACTTCCAGATCAAACTCTGGGTCGTTAGCATCAACTTCACGAAGTTCGATGCCAGCTGGATCAAAATCTTCATCTCCACTATCTTCATCTCAGTAAATTTCGTAAATAACCTCTGCAACTGTATAGCTTCGTCGTGGGCCAGCCATGGCTTCGAATACTGAAAGTAGGACTTCACAGTACCTTGCTTATCGATCGTCATAAATTATGTAAATGAACCAATTACCTTGAACAAATGGTACACCAAAAGCAAAGAGTGGTCAAGGGAGCTTATCAAATCATAAATAGAGGATTTTCGGCAATGCTGGACGAAACAGAAAGAGTGTTGAATCATGACGGACAATGTTCGTCAACAGCGCATTGCAGCGGCACTTTTCATGACGGTCACTGTACGTCAACAGCGCAGTGAAGAGGTTAATGGATGCACACAACGAAGGTAACCACTGATTTCATATATGCACTGCTCACTCTGAACCGATTAGGATCTGGCCTGGAACTTTGCATTTCAGAGAAAAAATTCATCCATTTCTTACAAATAATCACATGATACAAACAGCACACAAACAGAGAGTGAATAGTAACAGTATGTAAGTGTAGTCTGGGTAGTATTTAGAAAGAAGACAAGCACGGACCAAGAAAGGCAACAAAGTAAATACTAAATCATATATAAATCTAACCATCTCACCATCTGTCTGCAGTGAGACTGCCAACAGTTGTTCATCAATTTCAAAAACTGTTCATGTTCACATGTATCTGTAATACCTGTCAAGGAAAAACATGCAAACACAATTTCACTGGAGATGTCAGGATTATTTTACAAAGAAACCCAAATTATAGTTTATGGACCTCAATGTTTAAACAACAACTAAGTTTCACAAATGTTGAATATGATAATAGTTTCAACTGAAGAACTGAATTGTACATAATAAGTGCAGGTCCTCATAGACTTTTGACCCATCCTGAAGAAAATATAAGCCACTCATGCATCATGACATACACAGTATTCTTTATAAATATGCTTCAATCCTTTCAACATGAAACACAGCAGTCATTTACGTCAACTATTTACAACTTTGCAGAGCACATCACAATGTATACCCACAGCAGATCAAAGTTAGCTGCAAATAATCTAAAGGATGTCCCTTGTCAGCATCAAAGGACTGCAGGCAGAAAATAAGAAATAGAAAACAAGAGCAAAAATTCAATTACTGTGCTGCAAAAAAAAAAAAAAAAAAATTACAAAACACATTGCATTTTCACCTACAAATAAGAGATCAAAGAGATAGATGACTATATGTTCATCCTTCATTTTCATTGTCTTGAATGCTATTTGCCTTGCTTGGAGATGACCCAAACGGTCGAAACATGTGTTTGTTTTGTAATTTGTTTGTTCCTTTGTTTGGTGGCACAATGATTCCTTTTTTTCCTCTCTTTTCCCTGTCAGTATAGAGCTGTTGGAGTTGAAAGAGATGCTGTCACTTCTTGACACAGCCAGATTCAGATAACCCCCACCTTCATCAGATAAGACCTGCATTTTCCACAAGCCAAAGATATTATGCATAAGCCAAACAATACACCAGACTTACAAAAGCAACATGGCAACTTCAGATACATTGCTGAAACGCAAAGTAAATGATTCAAATGCTCAATGTTGACCCTTCAGAATACCATTCTGGGCATTATGTTACTGCAGACAATACCAAGCAGTTGCTCTGGTTTCATAACTTTTTCTCCATCTTTAGTGGGCCCTGACAAATGGAAGAAAAAGTGGTAGGGCTATTGTGAATAAATAAAATGTGATACTTTCATGGTATCAATGATAACTGTGTGATGAAATGAAGCTAAATGGAGAGCCAATAGATGATTATTTACTAATTCAGCTTGTCTATTGCTATGTAATGGGTGCAGAGAAAACCAGTTAGCAAATTGAACAATTTAAAAAAAAATCTCTTTTGTCCATATTAAAAGTTAAAGACAAATTCAGTAACAGACAATCCATATTCATACTCAATTGCGATCAAGAGTAATGTAACTTGTCATTCATTTTTCTTAATTCACTTTCACATGGCAGATATCAAGAAGATAATACAGGACTCTCCAAATCCACTTAATCGACAGTTTTTCAACTGACATCATCATTTTTTCCCCATTCCACTCTCTTAAGTAGATTTCAAAACCATGATGTCACCTTAACCGTTTGTTTCACTTCGCGTGGCAAATGTACAAGGTTATGTCAATTAACTTTTTGGGTTACATTTTAACAAGACATAGTAAAACTGTGGCGCCACGTTAACATTTTCACAACAGTTTTTTCAATAGCTAGGTTCACACTATTTCAATATCTGGGATCCTGGGATTGTCAGGCTGTGAACTTTTGCTGCCATACAAATTTTACAGTATTTCAAAGGCAAGATCACACACCTAAGACAATATTAAATCTGTGTTCCCTTGTGTTAATAGTGATGCTAATATCTAATGCGTAATTTGATTGTGAAAAAAAGAATTAATCTCAATAATATGTATACATGGCAATAACGGGACGCCAAACCAGCTCCTGGCAGAACCATCAGTATCTGCCAGATCAATGTTTGCCAGCAGCATTTTAACTCAGTATTAAATTTTAAAATATCCAAAAACTACAAAACAAACATACCAGTAAAGTACACATGCAACTACATGGAGGCATAAGCAATCCATACAACATAAAATTTGTCATAGTATTAACCGCTGTTGTCTGTACAAACCTCCGAAGTATACGACTTAAAAGAAACATCACATTAACGCCCATTTCAGTAAGACAAAATTTGGAAACTGCAATGTGTGGTTTTAAAGAGTGACATGTACAGTGAAACAATTACTTGTTACAAAACCATTTCAGAATTAGACAGAGTGACTGACAAATTCGTGAAAGGTTCACAAACACTGAAATTTTCGCGTTTTTTTTTTCTTGGGTGTGTGTGTGTTAAAGTATGCCTTCAATCCGATGCTATATCAATCGAATTATTGATTGGCCGCACAGCTACCTGTATTAGACCTCCAAAACATTCTCACTGAACGTGAAAACAGACGAAAAGCTAGGCATGATTCATGAGGTGCCCTTTTGATATTGCAAGGACTAGCAAAAATCTGGCATCCACTGATCTGGGACCCAAAAAAAGACATTTGGCCAGCACTGCTTCTATTTGTTTTCTATTATTAATCAAACAGGATAATTATGAGATATGCAAAAGTGGATTCAAGTGACAAGATTTTATGATTGACTTTAACCCCTTGACATGCCCTGGCATGAACGGCGTTCGAGATGTTTCGGGAAAGCTTGTGCCCTTGCTCGAACGGCTTTCGAATACATTTCATCATCAAAATTCGGCGAATTAAAGAAGGAGGCAAGGAGAAAAAATGGTTTAAGAAGAAAAACGCTTGCTGCAGGGACCCTAAAGGAATTTTCTTGCCCTTTCGCGGTCAGCTGACTGACGGCTCGCGTCCATTCGGTCAATACCATCGGGCAAAGTTCGGAGAGATTATTCTCGGATGAAAGATGGCGAGTCCGAGCAGCAGTTCGATCAGGCGCGTGCCGTTTTCAACGATCTAATTCTCTTGAAGTGCTTCAAGAATTGATCCGAGTCCGTAAAGCGATGACGACGACTTCAAAGAAAGTGAATGAAGCGATTTCGAGAGGAATAAAGTGTCACACACAATCACCACCACCTTTGCTATCGGAGATGTTTTGATGACGAACTGATCCCCGACTTCAATACCGAGCGATACCGTCGAAGTGGGGCCGAAATCGAGATGACGAGCCGAAATTTCCGTGTATGTCGAGTGCCCCCTCCCACCCTTTCGTGAAGGTCGGGAGAAGACGAGGAAGGGATGGGGTTTTTGGACAAACGGCGAGAGTCGCAGTGTGAGGGGCGTGGCAGAGCAAGAGGCGTGGCACTCGACAGTCGGAACTTGTTTCAGAATGACAGAGCCATGCTGATTGTCCCAAATCTCGACCTTTCTTTCATGGTGACCGAGGTATCAAGGTAAACATTGGCAATTTTTCAAGCCCATGATTTCGTTGAGTGTTTTTGTGGTGTGTGTTTGTGTGTGCGCAGTGTGTGTGAGTGTGTGTGTGTGTGTGTGAGAGAGAGAGAAGAGAGAGAAGAGAGAGAGAGAGAGAGAGAAGCAGTGCTTGTGCATGGTGTGGGTATACATTGTGTGTGTGTGTTCTGTATGTTTGTCATGTTGTGGGTGTGTGTGTATGGTGTTTTGCATGTGTGTGTGTGTGTGTGTGTGAGTGTTGTGTGTGTGTGTGTGTGTGTGGTGTGTGTGTGTGTACATGTGTGTGTGTGTTGTGTGTGTGTACATGCGTGGCGTGTGTGTGTGTGTGTGTGTGAGGTGAGTGTGTGTGTGTGTTTGTGCGGTGTGTGCGTGTTTCTTTGAATATGAAGCTTGTGCATAGTGTGAGTGTGTGTTTTGGTGTTTGTGTGTGTGTGTGTGTGTTTGTGTGTGGTGTGTGTGTGTTGTCCAAATGTTGTCAATGAAACTATAACTTGCATATACTGGCATAGTGTGGATCCTGATCCTTCTGTCCATAGGTTCTGTGGTGGGTGTATTCTCTGCGACACCCAGTGTATTTTCAGTTGTAGAGTGCTTTCATCATCGTGGTGTGGCCTTTTGTAGCTCAGTCCTAACTTTAGCAGTCTCTGGTTGTTGTTTTTTTTTGGGGGTTGTTTGGTTTTTGCAATGTTTAATGTTACCTTCTGTGTAATGGCTTTTCATCAATCGCACTTTGTTCATGAGTGAACCAAACCACAATGTGTGAAATAAAACTGACAGAATTAATTGGAAGTTACACTCTAATAAGTGTTGTTATTGTTATTACATCTCTGCTAAACAAGACCAATCCCAAGAGCTTGCAAGATGTGCAACGATCTGTGGGATAATGTTCAATTCCCCGTCTTCTTTCCCTCGTACCCTGGGCTGATTGCACCCTATGTTACAGGTTGCTAACCATTTATGCATTGTCAATCTTTATTGTGAATAACAGATTTTTGTACCTGGAAGTTCAAAGGGATACTAGACACCAGTTTTGTGGTATTTCATTGTGATTTTAGTGCTATAGTTTTTGTTTATGTTCCTGAAAGAGTGTCTGTTTTTCAAACAAAAACATTCACCTTAATATATTTTGGTCTACTCATTACAAACAAAATCAAACTATGTGATATCTGTTGTAGCCAAGGATATAACAGAACATTTCCCAATAACTAAGACAATGTCACGAATTTGAAAGAGCACTGGGCATATCAGTGAACCTACCTAAGAACAACAAAATTAGGTGTCCCCTGAATACCTGGATTGTTAACTGTACCCATAAATGCATGAAATTTATCTTATAAAACAACCAATTGTGGGTTGTAAATTCACTACCAAATAATATACACAGTGTTTTCAGTAAACACTAATACCACGTTTTGGCTGGTATTGTATTATTTTTGTTTTGCTGCTGTGATTTTGTTGCTTGCAAAATATAATTTTAAAAAAAATTTGAATTATAGATTATTTATTATTATCAGAATGAACAAAATCAAATAATAAATTTGCAGTATTATAGCCCTGGGTAATAGAGAAAGAAAACATGCCAAAAATCTAAGAGATATCACCACAAATAAATGAGTCACATATCCAAATTTTAGTGAACCCTACCGCAAAAAGTCAAATATTTGCTTCCGGCACAGGTCAGAATGCAAAACTGAAACAAAATAGCGGCAGTCAAGGGTATAAAGGCATGATCTGTTATCAAAACAATGAATGCACCTACCGTAAGTTATTTGCCTGGAAAGTTTTGTATACCCTGTAAAACTGCACTGTTTTGATAAATTGAGCATCAAATTCACAACAATTAGCTATTTGAGAATTTCTCCTTGGAGGTTAAGTCACAGAGAAGGGCTGCTGTTTCAAAATGTGTAAACTAAACCTTTTGTTCTTCAAATCCCTATTTTTTCCCCACTGCAGACATCACTTTCAATCCCACTTTTTTAAGGCATTGTAAACTTCCTTGGCCCTTTATTGAGGGGTGGGGGAGGTGGGGCAGGGCACATTATACTGCTCATACTTATGGCAAGCAACAAAGCATTCAAAATACAAGGCATTTAAAAGACCGTGAGTTTTAGGTAGCAAAGAAAGGCATTCAAATACAAAATGTTTCAAAAGACCATGAGGTTAGAGATAGTAGAAGAAAAGAGTTTCATCAATGTCAATTAATTTCACTAATTATGCCACTGGTAAAGGATATCCCAGAAAACTGCTGCAGACTTGCAAGGAATGTCTCATGCATGCAGCCAGCAGTTGCTGTATGAGCCCTGCGCCATTTGTAGGAGCACATGTTCTCCACTGCCTGATAAAGCTCCTCCAAGCTGTAGCGAATGGCACAGCTTCGCTGTATAGCTCCCACTGCTTCTGCTAGCTTCAGCCATGTCTGCTCCTCAAAGTTTTCAGGAATCTGAGGCTTCTCTGCACACCAGACAAATTGAGTGTTCCATGCTATGAAACAGAAAGCTTGAATTCACGCAGTTTACAACCCCAATGACCACAGAAACTGTCCCCAAATAACCACAGAGACTGTCTAAGATAAGATAATGTTGCTTATAGCCCAGCCGACCGCAAAGGGCCATATCAGGGCTGTCACCACGTTAAAATCAACTCACCAGTCATATAAAAAAAAATAAAAAAAACCTTTCATACATCTCGTTAAATGACATCGTCTAGAAACGCACCAGAAACTTTGTTAAAAATCTTTCTGCCGTAAAATCTTAAATCAGATGAAAAATGTTAATCTCTCTCAAAAACTCAAGGATCACATCAGGCGGGACATCCCTGAACAGGATCTTCATGGACTCCGCTGTAAAATGTTTGTGTCTCACATCGTGCAAGTCCCAACACTCTAAAAGAACATGTTTCATTGTGAGTGGCGCATGACATGGAATGCACCACGGAGCTTCTTCACTCTTTAAAAGGTAAGCATGGGTAAAATACGAATGGCCGGTGTGCAGCCGGCACAGAACCGTTTCCTCTTTACGACCTCCCGACATGGATGGGAGGAACTCCTGAAGGTTTGGACGGATCTGAAAGAGTTTGTTATTCGTCTGTGTGTTCCAATCCTCCTGCCAGAGGTCTCTCACATAATCGTTAATTTTCGGTTTCACATCTGAGCAGGGAATATAAGTGTTGGACAGTTTCTCTCTTGTGGCGTTCTTGGCTAAACGATCAACCATTTCGTTCCCGCCGATGCCAACATGGCCAGGAACCCAAGCAAGAGTAATGTTGTAACCGTCCGCCTTCAACTTGCTAAAAAGTTCAAAAAAAAGTAAAAGTTCTGGATGCTGAAGGTTGCGGCCAGCTATGGCCTCCAAAGCTGACAGCGAATCCGACAGAACCAGAAAGTCCCTCTTTGAAGAATGTGAGATTATCTTCAAAGCCAGAACCAGAGCAGTAAGTTCAGCAGAATAGACAGAAGCATCTGAATGTATATGTTCCAACAGTATCTGAGAAGGGGCCCCAGGGCAGTAGGCTGCACAGGCCACTCCATCCTCAGACTTGGAACCGTCAGTGAAAACTTTTTGATAGGATGGGAATTTCGAACAGAGCTCAGCATACAATGCCTTGTACGCCAGAGAGCTGGTAGACTCTTTGCGAAAAGCTGCAAGATCGAAACGAATCAGACTGTCTCAGGGTATGTTAACTAAGTCTGAACATAAAAGCAATGTACACTGTATTTATGACAATTCAACTACTAGAAAGAAAACGAAACTTATTAACAGGTGTTTTTCTACGTATCTGTCCAGTACTTCAACGCAGAGTCAACAATGCACTGATATTCAATGAATTACTGTTGCAATGAAAATCATATTTTATGGGAAAGCCTGTGGAAGACTGCATGGACACCAAGGGTAAATCAGATAAAGGCTGCATTGAACTGTATTTTCTGCTGTTAGTACCACAAGGACAGGTATGGAGAGTTTTCTTTCTTTGCTTTTCCTTTACTTTTTCCTGCACCGGGAGACAGCAATAACATCTTTTCTACATAGTACAGGGTGAGCAGGTAATTTCATCTTACTTGCAGCTTGTATTGCAACGCATGAGCCTTCTTTATTTCTTACCTCCATAACCACTGCCAATTATCAGGAAACATTATGAAAATAGTTATATACTACTGTTTCTATAATACCAACAAATTACCATAACAAAAAAAAAAGCCTGAAAATCAGATATCAATTTCTAAGTTAACTCTAAGAAGAGAAAATTACCTGTGTGAATACAATTACGCAGTTAAGCATATGTGTGTGTGTGTGTGTGTGTTGTGTGTGTGTGTGTGTGTGTGTGTGTGTGTGTGTGTGCATCAGTGTGATCAAGTGCATGGGTGAGTATAATGCATGTATGTGTGTGTGTGTGTGTGTGTGTGTGTGTGTGTGTGTGTGTGTGTGTGTGTGTGTGTGTGTGTGTTTGTACTAATTTAAATCTAACACAAACAGCTCAGTCACAATAAAACAGTATTATCTCAATAGACATGTTAGCTAAAAACTGTTTCCATCATATGATCATTCTCTGAGAAAACAAGCAAAAAACAATAATTGTCACACATTTGTAACAAAGAACTTTAAGAAGGCAGAAGTATATTACTCTGCAATCTATAAACAGATAATAGGCTGACCTGATTCGTTCTATTAATACATTTTTTCCCCCTTTTAAGGGTGAAATAAATCTCACATCTACTTTTCTATAGGACTGATTCTATGCGTCACATACTGTGAAGGTTGAGCCTTAAAGAAAGGTAAATGATTCAGGCATTTACGACTGCAAGATAAGATAAGATAATGTTGCTTATAGCCCAGCCGACCGCAAAGGGCCACATCAGGGCTGTCACCACGTTAAAATCAACTCACAAGTCACAAAAAAAAAAAAAAAGAAACCTTTCACACATCTCTTTAAATGACAACTTCCAGAAACGCACCAGAAACTTCGTTAAAAATCTTTCTTCCGTAAAATCTTAAATCAGATGAAAAATGTTAATCTCTCTCAAAAACTCAAGGATCACGTCAGGCGGGACATCCCTGAACAGGATCTTCATGGACTCCGCTGTAAAATGTTTGTGTCTCACATCGTGCAAGTCCCAACACTCTAAAAGAACATGTTTCATTGTGAGTGGCGCATGACATGGAATGCACCACGGAGCTTCTTCACTCTTTAAAAGGTAAGAAATGGTAAAATACGAATGGCCGGTGTGCAGCCGGCACAGAACCGTTTCCACTTTACGACCAGCAGATGTAGATGGGAGGAACTCCCCAAGGTCTGGACGGATCTGAAAGAGTTTGTTATCTGTCTGGATGTTCCAATCCTCCTGCCAGAGGAGGTAATTTTAGGTTTTACATCTGAGCAGGTGATATATATGTTGGACAGTTTCTCTCTTGTGGCGTTCTTGGCTAAACGATCAACCATTTCGTTCCCGCCGATGCCAACATGACCAGGAACCCAAGCTAGAGCAATGTTGTAACCATCCGCTTTCAACTTGCTAAAAAGTTCAAAGAAATGTAAAAGTTCTGGATGCTGAAGGTTGCGGCCAGCTATGGCCTCCCAAGCTGACAGCGAATCCAACAGAACCAGAAAGTCCCTCTTCGTAGATTGTGAGATTATCTTCAAAGCCAGAACCAGAGCAGTAAGTTCAGTAGAATAGACAGAAGCATCTGAATGTATATGTTCCAACAGTATCTGAGAAGGAGCCCAGGGCAATAGGCTGCACAGGCCACTCCATCTTCAGACTTGGAACCGTCAGTAAAAACTTTTTGATAGGATGGGAATTTCGAACAGAGGTCAGCATACAATGCCTTGTACGCCAGAGAGCTGGTAGACTCTTTGCGAAAAGCTGCAAGATCGAAACGAATCTCTGGTGTGAAAAAGGTCCATGAGGCTGATCCGGAAACTTGGAAAAATCCGAACACAACTTTTAGGTCTAGACCTGCATTCCGCACGTGAGGCTGCATACGAAGACCAAACGGCGGAATACATAAAAGGGTTGTTTTCAAACTTACTTTGGAACGGAGGGTCAAAGACACAGTCATAGGCAGGGTTTTCTGGTTCCGAGAACAGTCGGATATAATAATTCAAAGACAATTTCAGCCTGCGGTTGGACAGTGAAGGTTCACCTGCCTCTGCGTACAGGCTGTACACAGGGGTGGTGCGGAATGCTCCAAGACAGAGACGAAGCCCTTGATGGTGGATAGGGTCCAAGAGTTTGAGGCAAGACCATCTTGCAGAGCCGCACACAGCACAACCGTAGTCCAGTTTGGAACGGACCAAGGCTCTGTAGAGGTACAGCAAAGTTTTCTTATCAGCGCCCCAGTCAGTGTGCGCTACGACCCGCAGAATATTCAGTGCTTTCTGGCAAGCAGTTTTTAGGTTTTTAATGTGGCTGAGAAAGTTTCTGGTCAAAAATAACTCCTAGAAATTTGGCCTCTTTGACGGCTGGAATGGGAGATTTCCCTACTTGAATTTCAGGAAACTGGAAAAAACTGACAGAAATTATGGAAGTGAATACACTGTGTCTTTGTAGGAGAAAAGGTGAAACCATTTTCATCCGCCCACTGATGAATTTTATCCACACAAAGCTGGAGCCTGCGCTGGATACTCGGGTACAGGCTTCCAGTTGCGTAGACAGCAAAATCATCCACAAACAATGAGCAGTCTGAACCCTGCTGAACTGATTTAACAATGTTGTTGATCTGATGCTAAAGAGGGCAGGAGGCAGTATGCTCCCCTGTGGAACACCCAACTCCTGCTCGTGAACATCAGAGAGAGTGATGCCAACCCGGACCTGAAACTGTCGTTCCTGCAAAAAAATTTGTATGAAAAGTGGAAGATGACCTTGAAAACCCAAGATCATGGAGATCATGAAGTATCCCAGACTTCCAGGTGGTATCGTAGCCTTCTCCAAGTCAAAGAAAATTGCCACGGCATCTGTTTGTTCAAAAAGGCGTTCCGAAGTGTAGATTCCAGAACGAATCAAATGGTCAACTGAGTCCGATGTTTGCGGAAACCACACTGTTCTTTCGCCAAAAGGCCATCGGTTTCGAGTTTCCACATGAGTCTAGCATTGACCATTTTCTCCATCAATTTACAGACACAGCTGTCAAAGCTATGGACGGTAGTTTGATGGGTTAAAAGATCTTTTCCAGGTTTGGGAATGGGAATAATGAGGGCTTTTTTCGCCAAGAAGGTGGAAAGAAGCCAGTAGTCCACACATGGTTGTATAAATGTAGCAGTATGTTCAACCTTTTTGCGGAAGATGTTTCAACAGTTTATAATGGATTTCATCTATACCTGGAGAAGAATTCCCTGCGGGAAAGTAAGGCAGATTTCAGTTCATTTAACATGAAAGGAAGATTGTAGTCTTCCATGTTGTTTGACGAAAAGTTGCAGGTGATTTTTCTTTAAGGGGTTTGTTTTTGACAAAACTGCTGATTTGTTTAGAAGAGGAGGAATTCTTTTCAATGGTTGAAGCAAGCAGATTAGCAACTGCTTTTTTCTCTGTTATTAAAGAGTCAGAAAACTTGAGATGGTTCACAGTGGGACAGGTGTTCTTCCCTTTGATTTTCTTAATGATGTTCCCACACTTTTTTCTTGGAATTTTTTAGATGTCAGCCTGGAGCAGAAGCTTCTCCAGGACTGACGTTTACTGATTTTAAAAGTGTGTCTCGATTTGGCACGGAGTTTCTGATGGGCTCGAGCGTTGGGACCCGAAGGTCGTTGGTAAAACCCGACGCTGAGCCCGTTTGCGAACTTTTGAAATTTGTTGGCATTCTGAATCGAACCAGGTTTTTTTGGCATTTGGAGTTTGTCGAAGACACTGGAATACAGGTTTTAGCACATTTGATCACAGTGTTAGTCAGATATTCTGCTGGGTTAGGATAAGATAATGTTGCTTATAGCCCAGCCGACCGCAGAGGGCCACATATTTCTGCTGGGTCTGGACTCTGAAGAAAATCAGTGTCCGGGAATTCTTGGAAATAGTGGCTGCAAATAGATCCCAGTTTGCCTTCTTATAATTTAGATGTTGCGAGACAGATGTTTTCAGTTATTACGGGTTGTAAAAGGACAGGGAAATGGTCACTTCCGTGCAGATCGTCATGGACAGACCACTCATAGTCCAGGACCAGCGAGGGTCACAAATCGACAAATCTAAACACGAAAGTGAACCTGTGGAAGAGTGGAGGCAAGTTGCAGATCCGTCGTTCAGACAACACAAATCAAAATCAGAAAGGACATCCTCAATAAGCAGACCTCTGGATGACGAACTGACACTACCCCAAAGAGGATTGTGACCGTTAAAGTCACCCAACAGCAAAAAAGGTCGAGGAAGTTCTCTTAAATCAGACTGACAAGGTCCTGACGACAAACCGGGACAGAAGGTGGTAGATAAAGTGAACAGATTGTCACAGTCTTGTGGAGAGTGACTCTCGCAGCTACACCCCGAAGGGAGGTAGTTAGAGCGACAGGACTATACAGCAGAGTTTTATGTAGGAGAAGGGCAACACCGCCCGACAGTCCCAACGTGGATGGTTGTGCAGGTTTAGAAAGAATATTAAAGCCAGAAAGAGTGAAGGTCTTCTGGCTTGAATTTGAGTTTCCTGAAGAGCCACAACGGAAGGTTTTTATAGATCGACACAGAAGCTGCAGCTCCTCAAAGTTGGAAATTAGTCCACGGATATTCCAATGGATTACTTACTGTACTATCCACGGTGCAGAGGGCGAAAAGGAGAGAGATCAGGAGTTCGAGGCGGGAGAGCTGGTTTTTTAATCTGCCCAGCAGCAGATGTTGTAGACTGCGGGGCAGTCTGAGGGGTGGCGGATTTTTTGCCTCCACCAGGGGCATTCACTTGGTTGGGAGGTGGTGGACCTGCTTCCACCAGAGTTTACAATTCTTCCTTGCAGTGTCTTGGAAAAGATAAATTCATCAGTATGACCGAGTGGAAACTTTCTTTTCGGCCGAAGCATATGAAGATGCTGTTGGCGTCTGACTGCCAACAACCTGTTTGCGGGCCTCAAAAAAGGAGATTTTCTTTTCAGTTTTGATTCGTTGTATAGTGGATTCCTGAATCCAAAGAGGGCAGTTTTCGTGAAGAGGAGGATGGTCGCCACCACAGTTAGCACAATGTGCCGGTCTTTACATGGCCCATCATGGGTTGCCTTGCAGCAACACCGCACACCTCCTGCCCAGAACAGCGGTCTCTGACATGGCCAAACCTCTGGCACCTGAAACACCTCAACGGGGACGGAACATACAACTGAACTCGAACATTCAGGTAACCGACTTTGATGACCGGAGGCAGCACAGGGTTGCAGAATGTCAGAAAGAGGTGTTGGTGGCCACTCTTTTTTGCACCTTTTTTTAACCGTCACCCTATGCACCTCCGTCACAACCCTGGACGCCAGTTCCGTCTTGATCTCCGCCTCCGAGACACCTGTCAAATCCCGGCATCGAATCACTCCTTTAGACGAGTTCAATTGTTTATGGGAGTCACCCGGATCTCTCTGTCCACGAGCTTTGTTGCCCTCAGCAGCTGTTCCGATTGTTTTTTTTTTATCTGCACTGAACAAGAAATGAACCATTCCGTAACCTTTTTGATCGACTGAGGATCACCTGCTAAACCTTGGAAGTCCTTCTGGATGGCGAAAGGACTCAGAGCTGAAAAGGGTTTTTTCCTGCTCCGTCCCTTCCACCATGAGCCAGGAAGCCCAGAAACCATCCTCTCTCTTTCCTCGATATCCGAGTCACTGTCAATTGAAAATCCCCTGAAATAGGGTTGCTGCCTTCCTCTTCTTTTGGGGGGGATGTTTTTTTGAAAAAACCATGTTTATTTTTTTATTATATTTCATCTCTCCCTTACCCACCCACCATGGAGTCCAACTAAGGGGCCAGGGCCAAGAACTCATTCTCTTCACCCCTTCCAGGTTTCAGGAGAGACATACAACAGACAGAAACCACCAACCCTATCCCCCCTGATCATGCCCAACTCCCGGAACAGAGAGCTGAGCACTGCAGGGTTACCTTGGCCAGCCGGAGAAATGCCTGTTTTGACCCAGCCCCAAGAAGGGGAGATTAGTACAAACCCGGGGCCCGAATGTACACCCTGTCTAGGAGAGTCCGAGCCAAAGTGATGTGTTGAGAGCACTGGCCCTCTCAATCACCAGGATCTCATTCCCCTCCGACACAGGTCGTACCGCACCGCAAACGCGGCGGATCTTAAGTAGACCACAGAGAGAAAAAGAGTGTGGAAAAGAAGACTTGAAGGGAGACGAAGATAGAAAAGGGCCAAATAAGAAAGGCAGAAAACAAGAAAAGGAGAAAGGCGGGTTACTCTTAGTCTTAGTCAGGATCCTCACCCTTAGCCTATCTGACATGGGAAGCCCTACCAGGGGCATCAACTCCTTACCACGTTACGCTTAGGCCAGACAGCATCTTGACTTCTCAGGCCTAGAAGCAGTTTGAAAAAACCACCTATCTCCAAGTATTGATGCCCCGCCAGCAAAGCCTAAGGGATCACAGGACCAAGCAAGCCCTCCGACCACGGGAAGGTTGCAACCCCCGAGGGTTACGACTGCAAAGGCAAGTGGTTAAATCTATAAGTGAAAGTTTGCTAAATTCAGCTAATCTTGTTAGGGCAAACTGATCACTTCACACCAGATTTCTAACACCACGTTTACAGTAAATCAGATCTTAATCTTAAAACAGCCCCAGTAACACCAATACTGCAGAAACATTCGTATACATCAGATCTAATCACAACTGAAACTGATTTTGACACAGGAGCGTAAATCAAGATGCCTTCCCTCGTGTCAACTGACCAAGTTGCTGTGTCAGTGTATGTGACCAATGCAGCAGGAGGTAATTATTAACCAACAATATTAATCTCATGAAGTTAAAGCAATTCATGAATAAATCATTTCAAAATCGTTCCAGAAAACTAGGGGGCATTTTTCTGGTGTGCCTTCTTCTCCTCGTTCGCTTCCCCTTAGATGAGCAGCCCGTGTCATCGATGAAGGCTGCCGTCCACCGCAGCTCCTCCAGGTGCCATACAACTTGGCTTCCACTGCTGTCGGGGTTGGCCAGTACTTCCTTCTGGATGCTGCATGCGTCATACAGTCTTGAAGGATGTGGGCTGTTGTCTGGGTGTGCCAATTAGGCTTTGTTTGTTTTTGTTGTTGTTGTTCTTAATGCTGAAAGTTTTTCGGTTACTGGACACATTATAAATACTTTTCACTCACAGACAAGTGTGACTGTGCAACAAGACGAAAACTTAAACAGGTACGTTCTCACATGATTGCATTGATATTTGTCACAGTCATTTGGTGCAATTAACTGTTTTCATCAGGTGTTCTTGTTTAATGACTCACTGAATAGTGAAAGAAAATTTTTGTTGTTTGTGATGACAAAGCAAAACAAAAACAAAAATCAAACCAAAAAAACAAGCAAACAAACAAAACAAATCTTGCCGAAAGATTTGAAATTCTGTTCAAACCACATACAGGTCTTCAAATCCAGTTGTCACTATGCCAATTTACATAACTTTGATTAGACTGAGATATGATGTAATGTCCATTATTACTCTTTTTCATTATTTTCTCCCACACGACTTTTTACTTTCAATGCGTACGATATGATCCCATTTCTTCATGATCTAAAAACACTGTCAACATTTTACCCCATGATAGCCAAAGATTTACTGTCCTGTTGCACTTTTATGCAAGAGCAAAACCAAATCCCCCCCCCCCCCCCCCCCCCCCCCCCCCCCCCCCCCCTGTAAGAACAGTTAATAGACAATAGGAAACAAACCCACCTATTCATTATGTAGACAGATCTGAGACAAATTCCAGTACACTTAGAACTACTAACTCTTCCTTCCATGTGGCCACTGAGTGTACAAAATGTTTGCACCATGCCCATTCATGTGGGCGTTCACATCAGCTCCCTTCTCTCACAAATTTAAATAAATATCTATTGATCATGTCAGTGAATTGTCAATAGATTTGGCTCCATCCAATTTCCAAACCCGTTAGAAAGCCCACTTTGCATGTGCAACCATTAAGACAGCTGTGATCAGCCAGCCACTGGCTTGCAGCCAGTGTTATGATCATGACTGGCAAGATGGGCAACGAACTCAACTGCCAACAGGATTCCATCACGCTGCAGTTGGACCTAATTCAAGTTTCACTGATGATCATGGTTAGGCTAACTGAAGTGTGCTGGAAAACTCCCACTTCTAATGTGAGAAATTATGTGACTAAATTGCTACATGATAGAAAATACAGCACTTCATTGAGGCAGTCAACATATTATTGTTAACAGAATTCTGACCCCCATGTTGCTCCCTCTTCCCCAAGCAATGTTCAGTTACTTTTGTCTGCATGAGAAAGTGTCTGAAAATGTGTCCAGAATGCCTTTTTAATGTTTTTAAATGACATTTGGTGTGAGCATGCAAAACTGAATCGGTGAATGGAATGAAAACTGTTCTGTGAAATTTGTAGTGTTGATCATAGTCTAAATCAGTAAATGTCATGTTATGGAAGTGAGGTACACATTTTATCTTCAAAATCTGCTTTTATCAATGTCAAACGTAATGGACTAGCAAACAAAGTAAAATCTGCACTCGAAGAACTGTCAAGTCTGGATACAAACTGCAGATCAAACCATCCTTTTCTGGTGTGTCAACCAAAATCTCAAATGTCTCATTCAGAACTAGAAATTCACAAGCATTTTTTTTAGCTGTCCTGGGGACAAGCATTTCACAAAATCTACATGTCCTCCAAAATGTCTACTAGCCCTCCATAAGTAGGAATATAATTAATAAAAGTTAACTACCAACAGTGTTGATTTTACATGTCAGCAGACTAAATTCAATGATTGCATGGTCTGCACTTGTGTGATTTTTGCCTGAGAAAAGGATAAATCAAGCAAATAGATCTGTCATCTCCACATTCACCTACAACAGCAGCTGAATATCTTACATAAGACATCTTTTCTCAGTGGGGCAGCAGTGCACGGGGATTGTGTTGAGAGCAAAATCAAGCTAAAGGGTTGGGAGTTGAGAGGGTGGGACAAAGTTCAGGGTAGGGAAGGTGGAGCTGTAAAAGTGAAAGAGAAGGGGGAGCTGTAATCAGTCTGCACTAAAGCTGACTGGTAAGTCACCCTTACTGATGCAGTCAAAAAGTGGTTGCCCTAGCGGACAAGTGGAGAAAGCATTTCCACTTGACTGCCAAGGTTCAGGTTTATTGGACCATCGTACAGGCTGGAATTTTTGGCCCTGTAACTGCATCAAAGTTTCATACAATGCTTTATTACACACAATATGGCCATTGCTTTTATCTTCTTGAATATTGAGTGCGACCCCTTGTTGCTAAATTTGCTCCAGGGGGCCAACAGTCTGAGTCGCACTGTTTTATGTTATTTTATTTTACTTTTTAACATGCGCGCTGGTGACCTACTCGTTTTTGAGTGAACCAGTATTTTAGGAAGAAGAAGAAGAAGAATATTAGTGCTGAAAAATCCTCATGATTTTTCTTAAGAGTTAAAAAAAACTGCTGATGTGGCATGCAAAAACATGTGTTGCCTGCCTTCTGTTCTTCAGGCTGGTGTTTTTCATAGTCATTTCCTTTCTAACAACATCCAAAACAAAAGTAAAATATGCGCGCATAGTTTTTTTGGCTGTGGGCAACACCTGCTGTTTGACGGGACACTGAGCCCAGGCCTGTGACCAGAATGTGTTAAGATGCTATTAAAACTATCTGCTAACCCAGTGTCTATGGATTTCATTCAAAACCTGAAAGGCACTCTCAGGTGTTGATTTATCCTTATTCATATTGATATTCAAAGATCACTTGTCAAAAAGATCAACTGATTCATCAACATCAATCATTTTTTGCAAATATCGAAAAAATAATTTATCATGATGATTGCAACATTTCTATAGTTTTTAACAGCATCAATCTTGATCCTAACTACAAAACCCTGTATTGTGTGGAGAGATTAAGTGGGTTGGTGCAGATCTACGTCTTTGCAGAACACAGTCAAAACTGCAACGTTTTCCTGTTCTCCAGTTCACAACATTGTGATAAGCACTCGAGCCGAGAACTGAGCCCCAAAACATGTCATACAATGTAAATTTGTTATTGTATTCATGCAATGGATTTACCAGTCAGTTCTATAAGCACCACTGGAACAATAACATGAGTGGCCTTCAAAATACTGACATCATCTGCCAGTCATGTCTACTCTCGTTTCTTTTTGGCTAATATGACAATGGTGTTCAGCAATTAGGCGAGATTCTTACCTTTGAAGTTCTTGATAACAAGCTTTTTGGACGCTCCAGGTTTTGTATTTGTCAAAGGTGAGGCGTGTCTGCTGATACCATTTCCTGACAAAGCCGAAAAATTCGCTTTCTTTTGAGGTTCGGTCATCGTGGCACAGGATTGCGACTCATCAAGTTCTGTAGTTTTGCTCCCTGAGCGACTGCGCTTTGGGGCTGAACCAGTTTCTCTTTTGTTTTCCTCAGACAAGGCACGCTTGTTTGCATTTGAGAGAGGCATGCATCACTCTTTTGGCCTACACACAGGCCGAATATATTCAATGAAAAAAGAATTTAGTCGACTACGCAAGGTTTTCTTTGGAAACTTCTAACGAAGGCATCAAATATGGCGCAGACCCTTGGCCACTGAAGGCAAGGGACATAATGCTGTTGGTAAAAACACGGAAATTGTAAGACCATCAAATGCAGGCCTCAACTTTGGTCCAATGGGAAACAGAAGCAAATCAAGGGGAAACAGAAACAGAAGCAAATCAATGACCACCCATTAATCTGTCAAAATTAGTTTTTTTTAAAAAATAGTAATATCATATACGCCACGTCAATAAGAGAGAAATAGAAGAAAGGGTGTAACTGGTAAAAGAGGGTGGGGTCGGAGAGCAGAAATTGAGATAGCAAAGACAGTTTTTTGTTGTTGTTGTTGTTGTTGTTTGCGAGGATACTGAATAAGCACTTAAGTACTTTGTTTACCATGAGTCCTCGTCCCCAGTGGAGTCTACTGTGAATTTTTTTGAATGGTTATACAAGGACAAAGAAACATGGGAAGGGAGAGAGGCGACAATGATACATACATATATATATATATATGAATTCTTTGTTTGATGTTTATATAATATATATATATATATATAATATAATATAATATATATAAATAATATATATATATATATATATGTATAACAACGGAACAAGTAGGGAGGGTCCCAATCCTGAAATTTGCTTGTTAACATCTCATCAAAAAGCGCTCAGTGCTTATCTATTATCCTCGTAAATAAAGAATTTTGTCTTGTCTGTTTTGTCATCCCTTTAATCAATCCTGAAAATTATCATAATTGTGATTAGATCTTGAAACTCTCCTAAATGGGTGTGTAGAAGCCGTGGTGGGTTAAGGTTGACAAAGATTCGCAGAGGGGGGGGGGGGGTGGGGGGGGGGGGGGGGGGGGGGGGGGGGGGGGGGGGGGGGGGGGGGGGGGGTGGGGGGGGTGTGGAGGGGTGGTCGGGTGTGTTGTTTGTTTGGGGGTTAGAGGGGTGTGGGCGTGGGGGGTAGGGGGGGGGGGGGGGGGGGGGGGGGGGGGTGGGGGGGGGGGGGGGGGGGGGGGGGGGGGGGTGGGGGGGGGGGGGGGGGGGGGGGGGGGGGGGGGAGGTACAGTTCGGTCAAACAGTAACATGGGGAGGGGGGTGGGGGAGTACGCTGCATGCATTTGTATGTTATCAATGGACGCTTCCATTTCCATTTTCTTTATGCCGCGTCCGGCAGCCACCACACGATGATGTCGTCTAGGTACAGTTATGTCCTTTGACATCTTAATGGCACGTCCTACGCGTACCTACATCTTGTCCACAGCGCAGCTTCCAAGGGTGGTGCAGAACTGCTGCCAGCCAGCTGATTTTGGCAGTTTTTCTATAGATCTCATTGGCACCTTCAAGTGGTCTCTTTTTCTTGTCTGCATTTTGGCTGAGTCCATGGAAAGGCCAGTGGGGAATGGCTCACAAAGGAAAGAACCACTGACCACAGGGAACTCCTAATCACGTCAGGGAAAACCTTCACCTGGATCCTCTGCAGAGGACACCTAAGACTATGTGGCAAAACCTTGGCTTATTGACTTCAAATTGGTGGGTTACAACCCCAACCCTTTTCAACAAGTTATCAATACATGTCCAAAGGTACTTTCTCGAATTGATCATCTACGTCATTATGAAATGGTTTAGTGCTTTGTCCGTCTCTTAAAAAAAAATAATTTGTTGTTGTTGTTGGGAAGCCTTTTTGGGGGTCTCCCACCATGTTGAAGACATGAAACAAGGAATTGTTCTTTTCCTTTTATCACATAAACTGTTATATGAGAATATAAAAAACAAAACAAAACTAACATCATCAAATCAGTGACAGTATTTGAAGAGTTTGTTCAATGAATATTACCGACAAGATTTCAGACTATCATCCCATCATGACCATGCATTTATGGGGCAACTTCACACTGGCGTGATCATTCAACAACTTCAGTTTCAGTTTTATCAAGGAGGTACTGCTGGGTATCGTGACCATGGTTTAAAGCTGATGGATAAATGAACTAATTTCTAAGATGAGACAATTTCAAAACTTGTGATCTTGACCCACTCCCCACGCCCCTGCTCTATGAATGCTTGGAAACTGTTCTGCCTTTTTTGACAAAGATGATCAATGATTCTCTACTTTCCGGTATTTTCCCCGATGTTCACAAGAATGCGATTGTAACCCCTCTATTGAAGAAGCCAACACTGGACTCTAACGATCTGAAAAGTTTCCGTCCAGTTTCAAATCTGTCGTTTTTGTCAAAGATTATTGAGAAAATTGTGTTGTCTCAGCTTTCCACTCATTTATCGTCCAACCAACTATTCAGTAACCATCATCGCCTATAGACCCCGGTCATAGCACGGAAACTGCCCTGATGAAAGTTGTAAATGATCTCCTGCTTTCTCTTGATGAAGGAAAACTCTCTGTTTTGACATTGTTAGATCTCTCGGCCGCATTCGACACCATTGATCACAGCATTCTTCTCTCTCGTTTAGAACATGTGTTTGGTGTTTCTGACACAGCCCTTCACTGGTTTGAATCATACCTGTCCAACCGCACTCAAACTGTATCTATTCAAGACTGCAAATCTAAACCAGCGTTAATCGCCTATGGAGTGCCACAGGGTTCTGTCCTTGGCCCAGTTTTGTTTGTTTGTATACAACACCCTTGTCTGATATCATCTCATCTCACTCTGTTCTGTCTCACTCTTTTGCAGATGATACTCAGTTACAAAATTCTGCAGAACCCAGCCATGTCAACGAGCTGGTTCAGTCAATGCAAGCATGTATTCAGGATGTTAAATCATGGATGACATTTAACAAACTCAAGTTAAACGATGAGAAAACTGAAGCTTTAGTCATTTCTTCACCAAGAACGTCACTGTCTACTCCATTACCGGACTCGCTTGTTGTCGGTGATGCCACTGTTCCATTTTCAAAATCAGCAAAGAATCTTGGCGTTGTTCTTGACTCACATCTGACAATGAATGCTCAGGTCATGAACGTAATTCGTACAGTTAACTTTGAGCTCCGTCGTATCAGCTCAATTCGCCATTTCCTCTCAACTGAGGCAACAAAAACTCTCGTTTCAGCATTTGTGCTCTCCCGTCTGGATTATTGCAATGGTCTCCTTGTAAATTGCCCACAAGATCTTATACAACGAATTCAGAGATTACAAAATACTGCAGCACGCCTGGTCTTGAGGGTTCCCCGTAGAGACCACATCACCCCGCATCTCTACACTCTGCACTGGCTCCCCATAGCAGCACGCATTAGATACAAAATTGCATGCATGTGTTTTCGCGCCGTCAATGGATCTGGCCCTGTCTATCTTTCTCACTTGGTTAGCATATACACACCGGCAAGAACACTCCGCTCATCATCTGACACTCTCACACTCTGCAAGCCACGCGTTTCAACAAAAACCTATGGTGAACGTTCCTTCTTTTTTGCAGCCTCTTCCGTTTGGAACTCTCTCCCACTTTCGATCCGCTCTGCCAAAACTGACTCTGCTCTGAAAACCCATCTGTTCAAGGAATTTTTTCTATAGAAAACATTTTTGTCCTGTTATTGGGTGTGTCATGGCGTTACGTGTTGTAAGTGTTACACTTGAAAACTGACAGTGTGTGCGCGCGCGTGCGCGTTTGTGTGTGTGTGTGTGTGTGTGTGTGTGTGTGTGTGTGTGTGTGTGTGTGTGTGGTGTCAATGTTGGTTGGCTAGCCCCCCCCCCCCCCCCCCCTTTCCTTGCTGTGTTTCATTGTCATAATTGATGAGGTGACTGGTTTATGGTTTTGTATAGTGATGTTTGTTTTTGACATGTTTATAGTTAAACATTGTAAAGCGCTGTGAGCTCTAGTGAGAAAGGGCGCTCTATAAATGTACGTTATTATTATTATTATTATTAAGAGGGTCTCATGGCTACGACTTAGCAGTCTGACGTACGCAATAGCCCAACGTGCTGGTCCGACCTTGGGTACCTACGTAACACTGACTGTGCCGTTATCATCTTAGTATGTGTGTGTGTGGTGAGTGTACACGTGTGTATATATGTGTGTACATGGGCGTGTGGCACGGGTCCATGTGTGTGTGTATGCCAGTGCATGCTGTGTGCGTGTGCATGTGCGTTTACGTATGTGTGTGTGTGTGTGTGTGTGTGTGTGTGTGTGTGTGTGTGTGTGTGTGTGTGTGTGTGTGTGTGTGTGTGTGTGTGTGTGCGCGCGGTTGTGTGTGTGTGTGGTGTGTGTGTGTGTGTGTGTGTGTGTGTGTGTGTGTGTGTGTGTGTGTGTGTGTGTGTGTGTGTGTGTGTGTGTGCAAGCCTGTGTATATGGGGGTATACGCATGTGTGTGTGTGCCCGCGCACACGCGCCCGCGCGTGTGTGTGTGTGTGAGTGCGCGCATGCCTGTGTATGTGCGCTCGTGTGTATGTGCACGGCACGCATGTGTATGTGTGTGTGTGTAAGTGCGAATGCACGCGTGCGTGTGTGTGCGTGTATGTGCGTGTGTGAGTGTGCGCACGCCTTTGATTATATGTGGGAAACAAATGTGGTAAGATGACATTGTAACAACAACAACAACAACAACAACACACACACACACACACACACACACACACACACACACACACACACACACACACACACACACACTTTCTTAAAGAGGTAAACATTTGTCATCTGATACTGTAGAAAGATTTTTAACAAAAATTTCGGGTGTGTTTTTAGATGTATTTTGAAGGGTTGTGTGAATGAATCACACACACACACACGCACGCACGCACGCACGCACGCACGCACGCACGCACGCACGCACGCACGCACGCACGCACGCACGCACGCACACACACACACACACACACTCACTTTCTTAAAGAGATAAACATTTTTCATCTGATACTGTAGAAAGATTTCAAACCAAATTTCCGGTGTGTTTTTTGGTGTATTTCAGAGGGTTGTGTGAATGAATGACTTTTGAGTTGACTTCAACGCGGTGACAGCCCTAATATGGCCCTTTGCGTTCGGCTGGGCTATAAGCAACATAACCTTACCTTACCGTACGCACACACACAAACCTTCCTTTAAGTCTTGATGTGTCCACTTCATCTTTTGATATTAGGCTCTGAAAGATGGTCTGTGGTATATGTGGTTTTGCTCTTGTCTGCTGAGGTGATCCTTTAGATTTCTTTTCACATCAGATCGGCCGAGCTGTTATCCACAGGGTTGGCGCAGCCCCTATAGGTCCTTAGAAAGTACTTAGATTTTGTAACCACCGATATTTTGACAAAAGTCAGTGTAAAATCCCGAAACAAACAACTCCGTCTGGTGGTCTCTTTAGACCTAGTAGCCAGTCCCAAGCCCGGATAAAGGAGGAAGGTTGGGCATGAGGCTAGCAACCTCACCCTGTTAAACAACAGCCTGCTACAGTAACATCAACAACTGCCAAAGAAACGCCACTCCTGGAAGAAGAAGGGCCTGCATCAGCAGGACTCATGACGCGTTGTGGTGAAAGCCGAAAGGAAGCCTCACGCCCGACCCACCTTCTGACGGTTTTCTTCCGGAGAGTTAATCCTCTTTTCAGGCCATGAAGACGAAAACTCTTCACATACAGAGGGAGTAGCAATTATGCTATCAAAACAAGCACAAAAAGCACTAATTGGATGGGAAGCACACGGCCCAAGGATTGTGACTGCAAGTTTCAGAACAAAGAAGAAAGACATCAAACTAAACATTGTACAGTGCTATGCCCCGACCAACGACCATGATGAAGAGGACAAACATAGCTTCTACAACAGGCTGCAGACCATACTGAACAAGCTGAAGGACAAAGACATCACATTTCTCATGGGAGACATAAATGCTAAAGTAGGAGGAGACAACCGAGGATACAAAGAAGTTATGGGCACCCACGCACTATGTGACATGAACGAAGACGGCCAACGACTCGCGGACTTTAGCGGGATGAACAACCTAATCATCGGTGGCAGCATATTTCCGCACAAAAGGATTCACAAAGCAACATGGGTGTCACCAAATCATGAAACCGAAAATCAAATCGACCACGTCTGCATTTCCAAGAAATTCAGACGGTCGCTGCAAAATGTTAGAGTGAGGAGAGGGGCAGACGTAGCATCAGACCATCATCTTCTGACAGCAAAAATAAAGCTCAAGTTGAAGAATAACCCAGTGAAACCAACAGGAAAAAAGAGAAAAGTTCAATGTAGGGCTACTTAGAGAACAGTACTACAGAGACTCATTCACACTGTCTCTAAAGAATAGATTCCAAACCCTACAAGACCTACACACAGAAGATACGGACATAGGCACCGATTGGACAGAAACAAGAGGAGCCTTTTTATCAACATGCAAAGTGGTTCTTGGATCAAAAAAGGAACATCACAAAGATTGGATCACACAGAAACCCTGGAGAAAATCAACGAACGAAAACAGAAGAAAGAACAAGTCAACAGGACCAGAACAAGAGCAGAGAAAGCAACAGCCCATGCAGACCACAACGAAGCCCACAAGGAAGTGAGCCGGAGTGTGTAAAGAGACAAGAAAATGTAAATTGAACAGCTTGCAGAAGAAGCAGAACAGGCTGCCAGCAGCAGAAACATGAAAGCGCTCTACGATACGACCAAGAAATTCGCAGGAAAGTTTTCCAAGCCAGAGAGACCGTTCAAAACAAACAGGGAGAGACTTTTACAGACCAAGACGGAGAACTCAACAGATGGGCGGAGCACTTCGAAGAGTTACTGAACAAACCAGCACCACAAGACGTTCCACATATCCCAGCAGCAGAAATTGATCTGCCAATCAATTGTGATCCACCAACCAGGGAAGAAATCGTCAGTGTTATCAAGAAAATGAAGAATGGAAAGGCAGCAGGCCCAGATGCAATTCCAGCAGAAGCACTAAAAGCTGACATCGACACTACAGCAAACATTCTTCAACCACTTTTTGAGAAGATATGGACATATGAAGAGGTCCTACAACCTGGAAAAACGGAAACATCATTAAATTACCAAAGAAGGGAGATCTCAGCAACTGCGGAAACTATAGAGGCATCAGTCTCCTGTCAATACCAGGCAAGGTCTTCATCAGGATTCTTTAGATAGAATGAAGGACGAAGTAGACAAAACACATAGGGACCAACAGGCAGGCTTCCGGAAAGATCGCTCCTGCACAGACCAGATTGCCAGGCTAAGGATCATCGTGGAACAAACTTTAGGATGGAACACTTCACTCTACATACATTTTGTGGACTTTCAGAAAGCCTTTGACAGCTTCCACAGAGACAGCTTGTGGCAACTGCTACTGCACTACTACGGCAAAGATCACCAATTTGATTCAGAAATCATATGAAGGGATAGCATGCCAGGTGGTTCACGTAGGACAGACAACATGTCGATTTAAGGTGAAGACCAGAGTCCGTCAGGGTTGCCTCCTCTCACCATTCCTGTTCCTTCTTGCCATTGACTGGGTGATGAAGAGGGCGACAGAAGAAAAGAGGAGTGGCATACAGTGGACACTCTGGACCCAGCTCGACGACCTGGACTTCACAGACGATCTGGCCCTGCTCTCCCAGATGCAGGACAAAACATCAGACCTGTCAATCTTTGCAGCAAAGGTCGGCCTTACCATCCACCCACAGAAAACTCAAATACTAAAATTTAACACAGTCAGTCCAGACCCTGTGATGCTAGATGGAGCCCCACTGGAAGAAGTCAGCAGCTTCACCTATCTGGGCAGTGTAGTCAACCAGCAAGGGGGAACTGATGCCGACGTGAAAACCAGAATAGTGAAAGCAAGAGCAGCCTTCATCACTCTGAAAAACATCCGGAAATCTAGACTAATCACCACCAGGACGAAAATCCACCTCTTCAATTCAAACGTCAAATCTGTCCTCTTGTATGGATCAGAGACCTGGCGAACCACAAAAACCACTATTATAAAACTGCAGACGTTCGTTAACAGCTGCCTGCGAAAGATCCTCCACATCCACTGGCCAGAGACAATCAGCAACAAAGAGCTGTGAGAAAGAAGTAACCAACTGCCAGTAGAGCAAGACATCTGCAAAAGAAGATGGCAGTGGATAGGACACACGCTCCGAAAGCCCCCGGACAACACCACCAGAAAAGCCCTGACCTGGAATCCCCAAGGCAAAAGGAAACGAGGAAGACCAAGAGACACCTGGAGGCAGGACCTGGAAGCGGACACCAGGAGGATAGGTTACAGCTGGGGCGAATTAGAAAAGATTGCCCAGGACCGTGGCTGTTGGCAGGCAGTTGTTGATGGCCTATGCTCTGGCAAGAGCAATGGGCTTAAGTAAGTAAGTAAAATAACCGATATTGGCAACACATTGTCTGCTTTAGGTCAAAACACCAGAGTTACTGGCCTTCATGTCTGCACGGGATAAAATTACCTGCCATCTTGAAATACCATGCTCTGAGCCCAGCAGGCATGGTGGCACTCCTTATGGGGTAGGGCTGAAAAGTTGCCTTCACAGCCATAGTCTGCGAGGACCATGAAAGGGATTCGTGCAGTGCTCCAGGAAATTTGTCCTGCTCCCCTCTTTAAAGCGGCCTCACGCGGCACAGGACCATCACCACCCGCGTACGAAGAAGGCCGCTTGGTGACCCTGAAGACAGCCTTTTGGTTGGGGGAAAGAGGCAAAATACACCGACGCCCATCGTCGGCCGACCAACACCCGAATTTGAACTAAAGTTCAAAAGTAACCAGAGCTCAGACAGCGCCATACGACAGCCCCCGTACGGAACTCACCCACTGCTGCCAGCAACAATAGTTGCCACAGACTATGCAGACCTATGTCTGCGAGTACACCTCGTCCTTAAGGGTCTCCGGCCAGTAAGACGTTAATTTCACACATCAATCGATAGAAAATATCGCTTCTCGGCCTTTTAGCTAAGATCAATGTGTGAAATTGGGAGACGATGTGTTTGAGGTCACGTGCCGAGTTTCTTTTAATGAAATTGGGAAAACAACATGCCGAGAAGGTGTTCGTGTAATGTCATTTGGCCAGAAACAAAGAAGAGGACAAAGAAGGGTTGAAAACAGACCAAGGTGGAGACAAAAGCAAGGCCTTTTGCGGCATGAAGGTCCAAGACATTTCTTCTGTGGGAGAGGCGGCTGTAAACACCCACAGAAAAGGAAACAATGCGACTTTATAAAGGCATCACGCCCTGCTGTTCATGTGTTGAGGTTTTCTTTCTTTTTTTCTTTTCCCAAACAAAACGTTCAACCACGAATGATCAGGTCATCACATCCAGCAGTTCACCATCCTACAGTTCATCGACCTGCACCTCTACTCAAACTCAGATGTCAGGAAACAGTTTGATCCGTATGAAAACAGAGGGCGAAATCTGTGGACTTCAGAAATAATGATAAGTCATTACAGCTTTCCTTCATGTGAACGCAGAAGCACTGCTCAAAGAGTGTGTTTAATAAAAACGTGTGAAAGATGATGGTAGCAGAAGGTGTATTGCTTCAAGGCATTCCCTTTCAGCCTTTCCTGTCCATCAGTTTTCACAAGGATTAGGGACACAGTAGCCTAATGGCTCACGTGCCTAACAACACTGTTTTGATGTCCTGCATTTCCTAGACGATCTATTACAGAAACATGAGGTCCTTTCTGTTCTGTCACGGGATTTAACCATTTGGAAGACTCTCCCCTCTACAAGTCGGACAAAGTTCCCTTACGACGTTTCATTCACCAGGGATGCATTTTCTTACGTATGTCATTTTGGTGCATCTTCCAGAATCCAGAACAGAGAGGATTCAGTCGTTTGCTGCGTTGTTTTTTTTGGGGTGGTTTTTTTTTTTTTTTTTTTTTTGCTCATTCCACACCCCCCCCCCCCCCCCCCCCCCCCCCCACCCCCTTCTCCATCACAGCATTCAGACCATGATTGCCTCTGTAGCCGCAGAGTTCAATTCTTTTGGCCGCATACATTTGCGTCTGCTGCAGTGGGTACAGAGCAACATTCGGTTACAAGCTGCAGGCTCTTTGGATGTTCCTCTTGTTCATGATCCTTCCTTTGTCTCAGCTCTCCACCCTTGTCTGGATCTACGTTGGCTGACTTCTGTTGTTCCCCCTTCTTCCTCTGTCATCTCACACGATTTGTGGCGACGTGAACGAGACAGACTGGGATGCACTCCTCTTTTCCCTCTTTCTGGAGTGCAGTGTTCAGAGGGGGATTCTGCTCAACATTCGTATCTGGTAACAGATTCTGAAAGGCCCGGCTTCATGGTCCTTTTAGACAGCTGTATAGTGGTGGCCTATTCGAGGAATCAGGAGGCACTCACTCAGGCCTCTGATCGATCTGGCAGTCTCTGTCCTCCTGTTTTGCCATTTCCTCGTGGATCTGTGGTCTCGTTAGGCACATCCCTGGCAGCTATGTGCTGGCGGACTTTCTGTCCAGGAAGGGAAGGTCCTGCCCTCAGAATGGATACCCAACAGGGTTTGATGCAGTTTGCCAGTTGTTGGGGCCTCCTTAAGTAGGCCTGTTTGTCATCAGATGGAACAATCAGCTTCCGATTTCTGTCTCCCCAGTTCCAGACCCAACAGCCTTTGCTGTTTGATGCTCCGGCGATCTTTTAGGAAGTGAGGTTTGCATGCACGTTTCCCTCCCTTCCTTTTCATCCCGGCTGTTCTGAAGAAAGTACTGAGGAAAAAGTGTCAGGTAGGCCCTCTCAAATGTACGAAAATTTGAAGCAATCTCCCTTTGGGGGAAGGTTCTTATGGCCCTTCTTAGGCCAGTCGAGTAGTTAGCATGCTGATCCAACTTCCCGTTGTCTCCATGCCAGTCCCAAGTCAGAAGATACCTCTGTGAACAGAAGCGATTCCGCCCTTCTTGTGTGGAGAAGATCGTGGCAGGGCAGAGACCTTCCAGTTTTGAGAAATGTGAAAGACCTTTGTGGAGTGGTACGCCCAGGCTGGCATCTCACCGGCTCAGACTGAAGTGGAAGATGTAGCTCACTTCTTAGAAGTTTGCAGGTGTCAGGCAGAAAGGTAAGTGCCTTGAGAGGTTTTAGGTCAACAATAGCTAAGAACTTAAATTCATGGGCAGAGACATTGATATATGCCTTGGCCCTTTCCTATCTGAACTGATCTCTTACTCTTAGAAAAAAAAAATAGAAAAAAAAAATGGAAAGAGAAAAAGCGCTAGGATCCCTAGACTAAGCTGGTACCCTAAATGGAGCTTACCTTTAGTGCTTGAGTACCTGGCATCCAGTGACTTTGAGCCCATTGCTGAATGCTCTGTCAGGAACATCATACTCAAGACATGTTTTCAGGCCACCCTAGCTCCGGCTGTAAGGGTTGCAAGTTCCTGTGCCCTCTTCAGTGACCCATAGACCCACGGTGGTTTCCACATTGTCGATGTATTCTTGGATGTTTTTAGGGATATTCTCTTTAGTAAGTTTAAATGCCACCTTTTGTCTGGAGTGTTTGATAACACACTCATTCAACTCATTCACTGAGTATCATCAATTTGATAAGACTCAGAGTATGATCTTAACTCCACTTTAAGACTGATATCTTTTAACCCCTCTTTGTAGGTGGGTTCTTAAATCCCATCTTCTTCCAGTTGGTGTTTTGGGGCACATTTGACCTTACTGGCTCTGCTTTCTAATGTTTCCGATCATGAGATGGGAGACCTTTTTTCGTTTGTTTGTTCGATTGGTCTCTGTGTTTTGAAGCACTTGAAGGAGAGCAAGGGCTGGGCTTGATCATTCAGATATGGCCTGAGAACTTTAGGGCCCTTGCTGACCATTTGGCGCTGGGCTGTTGGTGGAGTCACCGTCAGCTGTAAGTTCGCTGGTCCGAAATGTTGTTTGGGTTTCAGGTGGACTTATTCCTAACATCCTTTTTGATATACAGGCATGAGTTTGGACAGGTAAGTGTGAAGAAAAGGAATTTTACTACTAAAAGTTTTGTGATATACTTACCTGTCCGAACACTTTTACTAACCCCCCCCCCCCCCCCTCTCCACTTGGCGGAAAAGGGCCGAAAACTGAATCATGTGTGGCGATTTTCCTCGCCAAGTGGGGATAAGGCATTTGTTTGGTCAGGTAAGTATAATTATAATAGAACTACTATCAGTTGTAAAATTTCATATTCTTCCCTTTCTTTAATACAAACTGAAGGCGTCGAGAGTTTTTGTAACCAAAGAGACTGGTGTATGCAGATGGAGTCACCGTGCAACAAACTATTCCTAACCTGGCTGCAAAGAATGGTGTGTGTTAGCTTTACAGTGATGGCACACACAAGGGGATAGATATTGTACAATCACCTTTAGAAATTTTCTGTCATGGAAAAGATGCTTTGTGGACACAGGTGTACGCTGCACCTTCCCAGTGGACACAAAGCATCTCACCTGTTCCACAACCCCATGTACTTTACACAAAACCACGTCCACCTGAGTCTGGAACCAATCGGAACACACTGTTTGAGGTGAACCTGTCTTAAAGAGGGGATCTGCAAGGGACATCTTGAAGCAGATGGCCGCTTTTCTCCTGAATGTCTCTTGCATTGAAGCTAACATAACAAATTTTAAAAGATATTTGAGAAAGCACCACCAGATGGACAAATGAATTAGAAGACAAAACATGACACGTTTTGACTTCTTCTTGTCTGAAGACCTCAAAGGTCGAAACACGTCGTGTTTGTCTTGTAATTCGTTTGTCGATGTTATCTGACTGAGTTATTTCAAATACCTTTAAAAATTGAATTTCCCCCTGCAGTCATCTAACTTTGCAATAACATAGCGAAGTTGCAACAATTGTGCATATTGAATATTAATTCAAACAAACAGAATTTAAGTAATAAAACACTCTATGAAATTGAATTCAGTTAAAGAAATATTGAGTTGCAATAAATGAATATTAACAATGATAAATTAACATCAAAATTGATTCAGGTTTTAAAGCAGAGGTGTAGAATGCTTTGTCGATTGCTCTAGGAAAATGTCATTTAAAATTCTGTATGTAACCACAGGTATGCTAGCGTACCTGCATGCACATACACCGACACTTCATAGCAGTTGCTTTATCAGATGTCAAATCATCAAATTATGATATTTAATATGCGCTTGTGCGCGCGCGTGTGTGTGTGTGTGTGTGTGTGTGTGTGGGTGTGTCTCAGCCGTCTGGCCCAGATGAAAATCGCACTGTGAACTCAGACTGTGTGACTGTGACGAGATATGTGAATGAGGTATGTGTGTGTAGGTGGGTCCTCTAGGGGAAGGACTGGAGATAATTTCTCAATGGGAATTATCTTAACACTTCACCTACACGCTCTCTCTTACTAGTGGTGGAAGGAGCAACTTTCCGGTACTAGTCATCGAGGAAAATTTTTATTTAATTCCGGGAATGTGTAAAATACTGAATAGTGGCTCTGAGATAATTTTCCTTAGGTTTGTACTGGTATAAGTACTCATAGCTCCGAGAGACAGAATTGAAAGAGAGAAGTTCAAGCATTCAACATTTGATTGAACACAGAGAACTGACACAAGTTACGTGCACTTTCACACATCAACTTTTATTGCTTACACATTGGTAAGTATTGGCATGTCAACTCTGAATAGGCTAGGGTTTAACTTTTCATGGGACTACCACAATGAGGGGCCCTCCCTCACTCCTACTTTACTCGCTTTCACTCAGTGCACAGCAAGTTTTAAGTTGGCATACAGGGGGTCTGTCTAAATTACACTGAATGTAACCAAAGAGAGAGTCTCCCCTGTCTCATTATAAAGTGAGGGCAAGGGTCTGATCGTTTTGAGTCCAGGTGGTAAGCTAACTTAGCTTTGTTTCGGAGAGAGTAGTTGATCTCTCCTTTGGTTGGTGACTGCCCCACTGGTGTAGCTCCTGTTGGTTGTCTGGTGTCGCCCTGGTTTTGGGCGAAGTCCCAGCTTCTGGTACAGCTGCAATGTGTAGCGTGCCCAGGATAAGGTAACCAGGTTGGCCTGGCTAGGATGGGGTGACCAGGATCCCAGTTTTTTTTTCCTGGGAATTAACAGTGAATAACGGGAGATCAACGAGGATACCAGGATTGTCCCACGACTTCTCTCTTTTGTCTTCTACTGGTCCGGTCTACAAGCAGTCTTGAGGGGTCAGTGAAGCTGGATAGATGAGTTTTACGTCCTCATAGCAAAAGCTTTTAGGGACATGTTTTTCATTCACGGTAGTCTTTGGTGTCATTGGATTTAAGAGATTTTCATGGTGCGGTTGGTCATTGTTGTTACAAAGCTATCCCCTGTGTGTCTGGTATATATGGATTCTAACTGCGGAATTCGAGTTTGACAACCTGTCACTCATACCTCAGGGGTGAGAGGGGAGGGATCTAGTCTTATCACTAGTCGCCTCGGGAACTGTTTGATGAGAGGGGGAGGGATCTAGTCTTATCACTAGTCGCCTCGGGAACTGTTTGATCTTAACTGGCATACAGGGCATCTAGGGCAGAGAAGGGGCTGTCAGGGTACCAAATACAGGGCGCCAAGGGCCGAGAAGGGGCTGTCAGGGTACCAAATACAGGGCATCAAGAGCCGAGAAGGGGCTGTCAGGGTACCAAATACAGGGCGCCAAGGGCCGAGAAGGGGCTGTCAGGGTACCAAATACAGGGCATCAAGAGCCGAGAAGGGGCTGTCAGTGTACCAAATACAGGGCATCAAGGGCCGAGAAGGGGCTGTCAGGGTACCAAACACAGGGCGCCAAGGGCCGAGAAGGGGCTGTCAGCGTACCAAATACAGGGTTGTTGGTGCCCTGTATTTGGTACCCTGACAGCCCTTTCTTTGGTCTTGGCACCCTGTATTTGGTACCCCAACAGCCCCTTCTCGGCTCTTGGCGCCCTGTACTTGGTACCCTGACAGCCCCTTCTCGGCCCTTGACGTGGTGTCCGCTATTCAAGCATATTTTGATTTGCTTTAGAAAAAAAAAATGATGGAAATCACACAGGAAGGCCTTTTTTTGATGACATGGAGTTTGGGTTTGTGACCCCATAGTGATTTGTGTATATGGGGGCGGGGTCAGCATCTGTGTGACCCAGAGAAAAAAAATCGGAATATTTGTATTAAAAATGTTTAATATTGTTGACTGTACACACACACACACACACACACATATATATATATATATATATATATATATATACAGAGAGAGAGAGAGAGAGAGAGAGAGAGAGAGAGAGAGAGAGAGAGAGAGAGAGAGAGAGAGAGAGAGAGATATTAAAGATGCCCGCGCACCAAAAAAGTTAGGCGCAGAAAGAAAGAAAAATATTTTTTTCGGGGAAGAACTTTGAAATAGTTTTCTGGTTGGTTTTATTGAAAGAAAGGGAGTCGGATGTGTGGTTGCATGCGGGGCGCATTATTGTTTTTTGCATGTGAGCGTGGATGTAGAGACCGTCGTGTGTGTGTGTGTGTGTGTGTGCTTTTCTTTTTTTGCTGGAATACAGAATTATATCGGATCAATGACTCATCAGTCATGATCTACCTTAAGTAATACATTTCACTATTGTGTGTGTGTTTTTTTAAGGCAGTATGCTTTCAAATTATTAACAATGTATGCAATCATTTCAATGAAGACAGAGCATGGAGACACTTCTCCCTGCACAGAAATTCAAGATGGAAGTCATATTAAAGGTATGAATAGATAGGTTGGTTTTGTCTATAACATGATCTCTTTGTGTAATAAATTTTAGATTTTCACATCACTTGAAAAAAGAATTCTTTGTGTATGCCTGTAATAGAACAGATTTTTGCTGTCATATAAAAGACACACTCACTGAAATGTGTGTCGCTTTTGAAGTAACTGCAGCGTCTTTAAAGCAATAATGAAATTTATAATTAACAAATCTAAAAAATGGTAAAATAGTTTCTGTTGTTACTAATGGCAGAGCTGTTTTAACAATATTACATTCATATCGATCCACAGAATCGGTTTACGTTTTTCTCACTACCTCTAAATCGAACATCACCCCCAACACACACACACACACACACACACACACACACACACACACACACACACACACACACACACACACATGAATGACAGAGTAATCATGAATTTTCTATGGCGACATCGATTTATTTTACCATTTATTTAGATATATATGAGTTCATAATGTAGCAACATCACATTTTTTGATTAACAATACTGAAAATGTGATGATTTTTAAATTGAAATATATAAATAAACAAGATGCGAAGCATATAAACGTACTCCCAGTTTTCCAAACCGCTTATAAATCGGACAAATGCTTTGTGAGATAAGAAATAAAGGCAAAATAACGGTTTTAACGGTTATTTAGTCGATGTACACTTTTGAAACTGGTATTTTAGTCCTCACTGGGCTAAAGCCTGTGTACATACCAAATTTCATCCAAATCGGACAATATGTCAAGAATAACGGTTTTTAACAGTCAGATTTTGAAACACTACATGGAAGTGCCATTTGTGTGTGACAACCTTTCTATATACAAAATTTCATTAAAACCCACCAATATATATATAAAAATAATAGCAAAATAACGGTTTAACGGTTATATAACCGATATACATTTTTGAAACTGGTATTTTAGTCCTCACTGGGCTAAAGCCTGTGTACATATCAAATTTCATCCAAATCGAACAATATGTCAAGAATAACGGTTTTTAACGGTCAAATTTTGAAACACTATATAGAAGTGCCATTTGCGTGTGATAACCTCTCTATATACCAAATTTCATTAAAATCCACCTATATATAAGATATAACGGCAGAATAATGGTTTTTAACGTTGTTTAGTCCATTTTCAGCATTACATCACTTACATATGGACAGAGGCTCCGATTTGTCACAAGATCATCCAACTCGCTTATAAATTGGCCAAGTACTTTCTGAGATATTCCATAAAGAAGAAAAACCGTTACAGGCTGTTACAACCGTTAGTAACGGCAATAACGGGCAAACTAAAACGGGCATTATCCGTGAGCCATAATGAACATACCTGCTAATTTTCATAAAGGTCGGCCAAGTACTGTAAACTACCTTGTTAGCGCCCACCCCCCCTTTGCACAAAATTTTCCTTCAAGTCAGGGGTGGGCGTTAACTAGGTACTACCCCCTCTGGAGAAGACCAATTGCCGGATTTCTGGGATGGGTGTTTGCAGCTAATTGAAGAAAAGAAAACATTACAATTCAAACAAGCTTAAACTCTTTCTCTCCACACACACACACACACACACACACACACACATACCCCCTCCTATCTCTCTCTCTCTTCTCTTCTCTTACACACAGTCACCACTTTGAGCATTTGTTTCTTATTGAAACCGTTTCAAAGATCATACCAAACAAGAAAAGAAGAATCGTTGTGGGGAATACAAAATTTCAAACACCAGAGAAAATGTCTGCATCAGATCGAAAGGAAAATTCAACTTCTGGCAACTGCAAATGAGGCAGGTCGACGCTGGTTTCTTTAGTCGTCTTCGTCCAGTTCAACAAAGTCAACTTCCTCTTCCTCCCCATCATCAGAAGACTCGTCTGCCTCTGCCTCCCTGTCTTCTCCATCCCCGCCGTCACCTCTGTGGGTTAGATTGGCCTGGATGTGTTCTGGGAACCATTCCAGTGTCTGGTCATCCTGAGACCCATCCAGCGCGTTGGAGATGGCACATGGAGAAATGATGTGCTGATGGTATCCTGACCCACTCTGCCCCATGCCTGGCCCACCCAAGTGACGACGTCTTGCCGTGATGGCTGCCGTAGGTTGCCGGCTGCTGGTAGGAGCGTGGGCTGGGTCATCCACTGCACCCAGCAATCACGAAGTGCATCCTTGAATGGCTTGACTATGCTAACGTCCATGGGTTGGACGAGAACGGTGCAGCCCCCAGGAACAAATACGAGGTCAACATCCCGGGCAGCAATGGTAGCCCGCACCTCAGCCGTCCTGTGTACCATGTAATGATCTAGTACCAGCAGACGACGCTGGTCTGAGTGACCTAGAACCCTTTCCATCCACAAAAACAGTGACTCCCGGGTCATCCACCCATTTCTTGTTGCTGTCACACGCACATTGTCTGGCACCTGGAGCTGGAGGAGGACTCGGTTCGGGATTTGCCCATTCCTCTCACGAAAGATAACAAAGGCTGGAAACTTTGTTCCATCTGCTGCCACCAGCAAAGCTACGGTGAATCCCCGTTTTTTCAGTCTTCGTTGTCTTTGTCCGTGCCACGTTTGCCCCTTCATGTCGTTGGTGCGGTTGGGCAACATGTCGAACCTGACCATGGTCTAGTCCATGTTGAAGATGTGCAGTAAAGGATACAAATGATGATGCCTCAGCCGAAGTACACTGCGACGAAATTCTAACAACTCTTCCTCAAAATCGTCAGGCACGTTTTGGTTTTGCCTCGCCGGGTGGAGATTCCATGCCGTTTTTTCCAGCGCTTCACCCACATGGATGAAGCGAGGAATCCTTCCAGTCTCTGAGCGCCCGCCAATTCCATGGCCTTTCGTTGTAAGTCCTTGTTTCTCACAACTCTCCCCTCAGCTCGTTCTTGATTAAGATAATCGAGGACACCTTGATCAACTTATTCAGAGCGAACTTCTCGCCCATGGTGTAGTCTTCGTTTCTTTTTCTCTGTTCCTGTTTGATGCTGCATCAGGTGATCTCGATTTCTCTCCATTCTCGAATCTTTTTTCTGTCAACCCCAAATTCTTGGGCAGTTTGGGAAACATTCCTCCTGCGAAATGATCTAAAAATTACTAGGCTGCAAGCTTGAACTCAACAGTGTAGGATTTGCTTGAGTTTCCATCACACAGCCAAGACAGAAGCCCGTTTAGGAAACGGAATGAATTTTCACTGTGAAATAAAAACCGTTATCTACAGAGTTTTTCGTCACAATCTAGAATGACGTCAAATGAAACCGTTTAACATCATATTTAGGCCGACAAAACCTCCCTTTCCTTCCCAACCCATAGCATCCGTTTAGAAAAAAAAACGGAAGGAAAATAAAATTGCCAACAGCAAGATTGGAAAGTGGGGGATGGGCGTTAACAAGGTAGTATACCCTTTGCACAATGTTGAACAAAAAGTGGGGGGTGGGCGCTTACTAGATACTGGGGCGCTAACAAGGTAGTTTACAGTTTCTTTCTGAGATATTCCATAAAGAAGAAAAACCGTTACAGGCCGTTACAGCCGTTAGTAACAGTTATAACGGTAAACTGAAACATCGGGCATTATTCGTGACCCATAATGAACATACCTACAAATTTTCAGAAAGATCGGCCAAGTACTTTCTGAGATATTCCATAAAGAAGAAAAACCGTTACAGGCCATTACAGCCGTTAGTAACAGTTATAACGGTAAACTATAACATCGGGCATCATCCGTGACCCATAATGAACGTACCTGCTCTTTTTTACAATTTCGGCCAAGCACTATTCCGTGAAGAAGAAAAACCGTTACAGGCCGTTACAGCCGTTAGTAACGGCTATAGCGGTAAACTAAAACATCGGGCATCATCCATGACCCATAATGAACATACCTATAAATTTTCAGAAAGATCGGCCCAGTAGTTTCGTCTGGAACGAGTGGAACACATTTTTTCCAAGGACACACAGACAGCATTTCTTCGTTCCCATTCTAAAGTACTCCCTGTTCTATAAGAACTGGGAGTACAAAAACAGAGCCTATCAGAGTGATAAAAAGATACAGATAAAGATAAGATATAATTAAAGTCATAATAATAAACCCAGACATATACTAGATTACACATTTGCTAATTTTTCTGTAAATAGAAACGTTGGTGATTGTGATGTGTTGGTGATTCGGGCGCGGTGGTGCGCTCGCGCGCGAGTGCGCGCGCGCGCACAGTTGCCGTCTCACTTCTTGGATTTCCTCTTTAGTTGCCAAGCAAACCATGGTCACCATGCTTCCCCCCCTCCCCCCAGGACTTAACCTAAGTGGATCCATAATGTACCTTAGGGACCACTGAACACGTTTCTGGTTGTTCCCAAGAAAATATACTGACTTCCATAAAAAACGCGAAAGCAAAACAAGCTGAAGGTTAGGGGCGAATTTTATTGGTCACAATTGTACAGAGTGGAAGCGAGAATTCAACGTGATTTGATTCATTACACCGGTAATGTGTGAAAATGTCATCAGCAATATGTCTTTGTGTCGAAAATCCAAGGTCACGTGACAAACCAGCTTGAAGTCCTAATACCGTGTGTGGCCACCATTTGCGTTGACAACTGCTTGACACCTGCGGCTCATTGAGTGGACCAGGTGGTTGATGCGTCCCCTTGGCACACCAGCCCACACATGGACGATGGCCTGGTGAAGTTGAGCCGCTGTTGCTGGTCGTGGACGCAGGAGGTCCAACCGTCTGCCAAGTTCATCCCAAAAATGTTCTATTGGGTTTAAATCGGGACTGAGGGCTGGCCAGGGCAGCACATTGACGTTGTTGTGCTGAAGAAATTGCTGGGTGGCCCTGGCTGTGTGTGGTCTTGCATTGTCCTGTTGGAATGTCCAGTTTGGGTGTTGCCCAAAAAAAGGAACGACATGGGGTCTGAGCACCTGGTGGATGTAGCGCTGTGCATTGACACCCTGTCTGCGACCAGGACCAATGTTCTGAAAGATGACTGGTCCTATGGCGTGGTTAATGCCAATTGCACCCCATATCGTAACGTTCGGGCCTCCCCAGGGGTTCCGCTCTACCACACAGGAGTCAGCATAGCGTTCACCAGGTCGACGCCATATTCTGACACGACCGTCAGCCATGTCAATACAAAAACGGCTCTCATCTCAGAACAGTATGCGTCCCCACTGCTGCCTGCGCCAGTTGATTCGGGCTTGTGCCCACTGCAGCCTGTCCTGCCGGTGTCTTGGTGTCAGTACCGGACCTCTGTGAGGACGCCTACATGCCAGCCCGTTCTCCTGAAGACGCCGCCGCACAGTGTTGAGGCTGATTCGTTGCTGGAGATTCCCAGGCACCTGTCGAGCAGTGTTAGCGGCTGTTTGCCGCCTGTCCCGCAGATGGGTTCGAACAAAATGGCGATCCTCTCTTGGTGTGGTGACCCGAGGATGACCGGGGACGATCATCAGTGGTACCAGTGACTCGCATGCGGTGCTGCAGACGATAGATGGTTGAGATGTGGACGTTAAAGATGTTGGCGACCTGCCTGGCATCCACACCAGCCTCCAGATGGCCTAGGGCACGATTGCGTTCCTCTGCTCGTAGTCTTGGCATCTCTGTAGCGCTCAGACGGCAAGTCGTTATCTGAACCTTGTAGCGCGGCTTTATAAAGGCTGCATGCCTGCATACTTGTCGCTGGTTAACTTTGCTCTGCATGGTGTGCACGTGCCTCGCATGCAGCAACCAGTTTGCCATTTTGTTGACCCTCCACTGCCGGGAATGTGTTGCTCACACAATTTTTTTACTGCACGTGAGTCTTGGACC
Organism: Conus ventricosus; assembly: GCA_018398815.1. NCBI lineage: Eukaryota > Metazoa > Mollusca > Gastropoda > Neogastropoda > Conidae > Conus > Conus ventricosus. Next base: position 67,049,389 of record CM031613.1, read on the forward strand.
CAAACAAATTGCCACAATGGTTCAATATTGTATATTCACCCCTTTTCACCCGAAAAATAGCCTTTCAATTTTCGCGTTTTTTATGGAAGTCAGTATAACTCATTTGGACTATGAGTTATGGCCCTTGATTTAAGGGTACCCCCCTTTTATGCTGACCACAATCATCAATTTAAGTCAAATGTAGCTCATGTGAATGACCATAAATTCACATTTCTGTGACTTTTGTAGCTAAATCAATGACTTGCCGTCTTAAAAAGGCCTTTTGTATAGTCCAATATAGAATATCTTGGCTTCAGGTGTGCGCTATCTACTGAAACCGTCATTTTCACAATACGGACTGTATGTCATCTGCGATACATTGAAAATGATAGAAAGCAGGGCTTTTGGGGGTTTGTTTTCATACACAACAATGCCTTTGGGTCATTCAGGACCAATTAGGGCTTCCTAGTCCCGTTCTTTATAGGTACAAAATTAAATATATCTCCTATACCCCCTATATTGAAGCCAAAGAACAATGATTATTGAATCAGTGCGAGAACATCGAGAAAGGCATGAAAAAGGGAAACGGCAAACATGCCTTCACCACACTGAAAAACCTCACCAAGACGCAGCAAAACAGATCGTCAGTCATCGAGGATACCTCAGGCGAGCTGCTGACAGAAAGCTCCGCTGTTTTGAACAGATGGACACAGTACTGCCAAGAACTTTACAACTACCCTATACAGCCAGACGACAGTCTGTTTGAGGGGGACTCAACACCATCAAGGGAATCCTCACAACTACCAGTGATGAGAGAAGTGGAAGAAGCCATCGGCAGCCTTCCAGCAGGGAAATCACCTGGAGCAGACAATATTCCAGCAGAGCTGCTCAAACATGGAGGGAAGGAATTGGTCACTCTCGTAACATCGATTTGTCAGAAGATCTGGGAGACAAAACAGTGGCCCACAGAATGGACTCAATCACTCATCATCCCCCTGCCCAAAAAGGGAAATCTACGCCAATGCCAGAACCACAGAACAATAAGTCTCATTAGCCACACCAGTAAAATCATGCTCAGAGTCATCTTGAATTGACTGAAGAAAGAGGTGGAAGAACACCTGGCGGAAGAACAAGCTGGATTCAGGGCAGGCAGAAGCACAGTAGAACAGATCTTCACCTGCCGGATACTGATGGAGAAACATCTGCAACATCAGAGAGACCTGTTCCACAACTTCATTGACTTTAGGAAAGCGTTTGACAGGGTGTGGCACAAGGGTCTGTGGCAGGTGCTCAGAAAGTTTGGCATAGAGGAGGGTCTCGTCCAAACCATCCAGGCGCTGTATAACACCGCCAGCAGCACAGTCCTCAACAACCAGATAGGGGACTACTTCAAGACCACAGTTGGAGTCCGTCAAGGCTGCCTGCTATCTCCCGTACTGTTCAATCTCTTCCTGGAAAACATCATGCGTGAAACCCTCCATGACTTCCACTCCACTGTCTCCATCGGAGGAAGAACCATCAATAATCTGAGGTTCGCAGATGACATCGACCTGATGGGAGGCAGCAACGAAGAACTACAAGACCTGACAAAGAGACTGGAAGAAAGGGCAGGTGCATATGGAATGGAAGTGAGCACAGAAAAAAAGCAAAGTCCTGGTCAACAGCACAACCAACACCCATGCTGAAATCTACATGAACGGACAACAGCTTGAAGAAGTGGGCGCTTTCAAATACCTTGGCGCCACTCTCACCAAAGACGGTCGCTCTACAACAGAAATCAAGACCAGACTAGCGATCGCAACAGCAGCAATGGCAAAGCTAAACAAGATCTGGAAGAGCAGGGAGATCAGCTTTACTACAAAGATGAAGCTGTACAAGTCCCTGGTGCTGTCCATCCTGCTGTATGGCTGCGAAAGCTGGACCATGACAGCAGAGACCACCAAGAGAATCCAGACGTTTGAAACTAAATGCTTCAGGCGCTTGCTCGGGATCTCTTGGCAAGACTGGAAGACAAACGACCTTGTGAGGAGCCAAATAGCATCACTTGCAGGCCCCCAAGAACCCCTCTTGGCAACAGTCAAGAAGAGGAAGCTGTCGTGGTTCGGGCATGTCATACGCCATAATTCACTGCCCAAAACAGTCATCCAGGGCACGCTGGAAGGTGGCAGACGAAGGGGACGACAAGCCAAATGCTGGATGGACAACATCAAAGAATGGACCAGGATGGATGGCCCTACGCTGATACGACAGGCAGAGGACAGGGCCGGATGGCGGTGCCTGGCTTCGAGAGTGTCTCTCATCTCTCCTCTACACCCATCATGGGCAAGAGAATGATGATGATGATGATGATGATGATGATGATGATGATGATGATACCCCCTAAATCTGCGATTTCGACAAAAACGACACAACATGCTTTAGACAGAACAAAACTGTTATTTGCAACAAGCATCGCTGTAAAATAAAATGAATATATTGTAGTGAAATCCAACAGTAATACAATATAATTTGTTGTTCTAGATGTTGTGATTATCTTTAATAAATAACGAATTTTCTACATTTCATATGTACATGTATAACAATAACACTACTTGGAAATTGCATGCATCTTAACCAAAAAATGGCTTGATTTGTATTACTAATGTTCTTTGTTGTTCTTTTTTTGTTTTTGGTTGTTGTTTTTTTGAGTGGAGGTGAATGAATCCTCTGGTGTAATGATAAACTGAACATGGCGGCAAGAAAGCGAAAACGTGAAGACAGCCCTGTTGGTGAAGTGTGTGTCATTCATTTCAGCGATTCTAACAAGAGATCATTTGTTCACCTCTCTAACTGCAAATGAGCTCAGAATAGACTGATAAAACTTCAAAGCATTTGCAAGAAAAGACTATTGCAGCCAACTGGATTCTCCATATTGGATGGAAGAGGCTTGCAACTGCGTTCCAGATGACTTACGGCCAGAATACGGCTGCCATCGCGTATCGTGACTGTTACCAAAGGTTCACTAAAAACCTTGATAGATTGGAATCATCTTCAGAATCACAAACAATAACTCCAGAACAAAGACAGCCTGGGCGTTCTTCTGGCTCAGTGGAAACAATTATTTTCAAACCGGACTGCATATTTTGTAACAGAGGGGTTGAAAGCAAAAGAATCACAGAATGGTTGGACAACTGAACCTACATCCGAGTTTGAACGTGAAGGATGGAGCACAGTTCTTGAAGTTTCTGAGCACAAAAAAGACGAGAAACTATTGTGCAGAATCAGAAGATTTGACCTGTTTGCCTGTGAAGCACAGTATTACCCTTCCTGTCGCAAGAAGTATGTCAGAGATCCTGCAGCATGGCAGAGTAAAGACGGTGCATCAAAGAGATATCAGGAAAACCTGGAAAAGTCACATAAGACAGCATTTGACAGAGTCTGTTTAAGAATTGAAAGAGAGGTGCTTCAGCAGCAGAAGATTTTGAGACTGTCAGACCTGTGTGATACATATACCTCTACCTTGAACGAGACAGACCACCTAAATACACATTATAAGGCTGAAAAGCTAAGGCGGAAGTTGGAGAAGAGTGAGACATACGGGCACAGATTGTCGTTTGCTTCACCTCACAGAAAAGGTAGGAAGTGTCAGTCTTTGCTTGTGTACAGTTCAGAAATGAAAACTGACAGAGCTGTCGTTCTAGCGTACAAGCTTGGCTCAACTGACATGCTGAAAGATGTTGCCTTGTAATCTACGGACAGTAATAACAGAGGCCTTTGAGAAATCAGAAAGTTTGCCATGGCCACCAACAGAGGTGGGGGGGGGGGGGGGGGGGGGATGTGCGGGATGGGGAGGGAACGAAGAAAAGGGAAATCAACAAAATTTGTATTCAACATTATATCATTATACAGCTTTCTACTGTATATCATATTTGGTAATCACCTGCACATCTAATGCAATATTACAGCTCACGCCTATTGTTACGCAACCCCCCCCCCCCCCCCCCTAAAAAAAAATAAACAAACAAAAAAAAGTCGAGTCTGTCACTATTACTCTGTCAGTGTCAGTCTCCCGGCCTAGCAATTGTACTAATGCTACTGTCAAAGCCGTCCTTGCCATCATAACCGTCCAAGGCAGTCCTGTCCCGCCGCAGTGCTAAGGCTAAACTGTCTCAAGAATTGGAGGCACTAGCACTGGTCTATCACTAGTGTCCTGTCAGCACGACGTAGCTCCTAAACTAACAGGTCCTTCTTCGAGCCCACTTGTCGAGCTGCCGGAGTTCGTCTGCTTGTTGACCTGACCGCCAATGAACACTTCTCACGTGAGGCGTACTTCCGCTCAGCTCGCCTGTATGCACAGAATCCGTGCGTCACTACATAATCCACAGACATACAATGCACGCGCGTGAAAGCGAAAGTCGTGCGCAAATGGCAGTGACTTAAAACGGAAACATTCTCGTCTAAGTAATGTTCTAAAGCCCCATCTCTATCGCTCTGCGCGCTTTTGTATGGGCGTGCGCGCGAACGTGTCAATCAGGTGAGCATTTCTTTATGTTGACAGTTTTATCACCGGTTAACCACTAACAAAATTGAGTCCTGAAAGAAAGGAACGAAAAAATGTCAAAGCTTTGGTCGGAAAAACCCCCCTTTTTCCTTGGATAAGGGGCTAAATTTTTTCGATCGGGAAAGAGATTCTGGAATAAAAATTTCCGGGGGGTTTTGCATGGGATCAACAAAGCACTTTTCAGCAGACCCCCAAGAAAAACCTTTTTTCGGGAAAATTTCCCTGTCAGATGTAAATTTTTACTTTTCCCAAGGGAAATTTAAAACCGTTTTTTTTTAATCTAATTTATGCCCTTTTTCGCCTATTCTCACCCCCCTTTTAAAAAAACCCAAAAACCCCAAAAAAAAAAAAACCCCCAAAAGCCCAAAATTGCTGCGGCCTGAATCCGGGCCCTACACCCTCAAGCCGGGAAAACAACCATCGCCAGACCCCCCAAAAATCACGGAAATTTTCCCCAAAAACTAGGGCCCGATGTCTTCAAAAACGATCGACGGGCAGAAGGGCGGGGGCGTTTTTGTCCTAGCACACAAGTCCCCACCCCCCCCCCCCCCCCGCCCCCACCCTCCCCCCCCACCCCCCCCCCCGTCCCCATTTCGTTCCCAAGAAAACGAAGGCCCAAATGAAAAACTTTTTTTTTTTTCTCTCTCTCTCTCTTTCCTATCAAAAACGTTTTTGTTTTTTTTTTTGCTTTTTTAGGGCTAGGGGTTGTAATTGAAAACGGGCTGCTTTTGTGGGGGTTTTTTGGGTATGGCATGATGTTTCTGGTGAACATTCTCAGTTTGACAGTTTCTTGCCCTCCTTTTTACAACCCCTTTTTGCCTTTTTTGGCCTTCCTGCCTTTTCCCCGCTTTAAAACCATTTCTGAGAGCCCCCATAAATTGCGCCCATGCCCTCGGGCCATTTTTCATTTTTTTTTATACAATCACTTGAAAGGGTTACTGTTAGCGATCACTAAGGCTTCCCCTCGCCACATCTATCTCTCTCCTGCCCGTCTCTCCGCTCCCTCTCTCTCCCCTCTTCCTTTTCCCCCCCCCCCCCCCCCCCCCCCGATCTTTTTAAAAAACCCTCGTATCTTTGGCATATGAAAGTCCCCCTGTTCAAAACTTTGATCATTAAATATTGTCGAGAGGTTTTTCTTAAATAAAAAATTTTTGAAGTCCATACAACATACAAAATCGAAATTTGGAGAGGCAATGAGAGAAGAAAAGGGTGTGAATGTCTATTATGATTGTAGCCACGATTTGATGATAAATGATAATCATTGCTACTGCTGTTATGTTAATGGGGTTATTGTGATTATTATTTTTGTACACTTCCCGCAAATTGGGGGGTTACATTGTTAAAATTTTTGCCCCATTGTTTTTACAAATTCTACTACTGCTACTACTACTGCAAACCATTTGGTTGCGGCTACTACAAACTATTTACAAATTAACAACTACTACTACTTCAACAACTATTACTTCAAACTATTACAACTACTACAAACTATTACTACTACTACTACTACTACAAAATTTTACTACAACTACTACTACTACTATTTTTAGTTTTCCCCGCACGATTTTTTTTGTCGAAACCACATTATAGGGCCTACCCCAAATTAGTATAAATTTTCTCTTTTCGTCTAAACCGTATCATATTTTCTCATTTGCAAAATTTTGAAATGCTCGCCCAAAAGACTTATTTCTTATTAAATTGTTTTTGGAAAACGGGAAAGTCAGGGGGAAAACATGGGTAAATTAAAAAAGGATCTCCTTCTTGAAACCCCTTTTTTATGGAAATCCTTGCTATCGACATAATTAAATCATTTAAAGTGAAAATCTAAGATGGGGGAAAACCTCAGGGGAGAGGGCGGGCCTGTGGCTTTTGGGGGGTTCGGGGGGAAGGGGGTTACGGGGGGTATGAAAAAGGTATTTTTTCGGGAAGAAAAAAGATCGTGAACCTGTGTATTAAAATTTAAATTTTTAAACTAATGTCGATGGGGTTAAAAAAGGGAAATTTTAAAAAAAATGGGACAAATGTAATCACCCATCATTTTTTAAAGATTTTGCCATTGTTTTTTTTAAATCTGGGCCCCCGGGGAAAAGGGTTTTTTTAATTTAAGTTGGAAGATACTTTTCCAGTGAAATTTTCCCACCGAAAATTATGGTGAATGTTTCTCTTTTATGATTTTTGGCTTTTTTTTTTTTTTTTATGTTTACTTACCCAATTTGCTTTTTTTTTTTTGTTCTTTTTTTTCCCCCTTTGAGCTCTCATTTTTTCAAATATAATTTTTAAAGCCAAATCTCAAGATTAAAAGTGACAAATTTTGTGGGTGCATTTGTGATGGGAAATGGATAGTGAACTCCCGTACTTTTTCTGAAAAACCCTGCAAGAGATTTTCAGTTTCCCTTTGGGTTCCCCCTTCTTTTTTTTTTTTTTTTTTTTTTTTTTTCCAAAATTTATTTTTTTTTTTTTTCAAAAAGGGAAATAAATTTGTTGCTCGAATGAGATGATGGAGGGGGGAACCTTTGTTTTCTTTTATTATTTTTTTTTTTAAATTTTATTTATTATTATTTTTTTTTTTAAAACTTTTTAAATGCGGTAATTTTTGCTTTCAAAAAACCAAACCCGTCCCTTCTTTTGGACTACCCAAATTGTTTTTTGTGTTTTTGGAGGGGGGGGGGGGGGGGGGGGGGGGGGGGGGGGGGGGGGGGGGGGGGGGGTGGGGGGGGGGGGTTTGGGGGGACGGTTTGGGGGGGAAAGGGGAAATTTTCCATTTGTGTTTTGCTATTGGGAAAGAAAGGGGATGAAATAAAAATTTTTTTTAACAACTGTTTTTTGGTATCTTCCCGGGAAAGGGGCCTTTTTCCTGGGTTTGGGGTTCTGTTTGATTTTTGGGAAAGGGTTTTTTGGGGGCTTGATTTGCTTTAAAACGGTGTGTGTGTGTGTGTTGTGTTTTGGTGGGGGCGGGGTGTGGGGTGTGTGGGGGGGGGGGTGTAGGGGGGGGGGGTTTGGGGTGTGGTGTAGGTTTTCCCTTTGGGTGCGTGTATGTGTGTGTGTGTGGTGTGTGTGTGTGTGTGTGTGTGTGTTGTGTGTGTGTTTGTTTTGTGTATAACTGTATATAGGTGTGGGGGTGGGGCTTTGTGCGTGTTTTGGTGTGCCGCGCGGGGCATGCGTGTATGTGGGGTTGTGTGTGTGTGTGTGTTTTTGGGGTGTGTGTGTGTGTTTTTATGGTATAGATGTATCCCAAGTGTGTGTGTGTGTGTGTGTGTGTGGTGTGTTTTTGTGTTTGTTTTGTGTTTGTGTGTGGTGGGGGAGTGTGAAGTAGATTGAATTGTGCTGCAAAAAAGGAAAACATTAGGCTTTTGAAAAAGAATATCTATGTTTTTTTATTGCTTCTTTTTTTTGAGATTTTTCCCTTTCGCAAAAATTTTCCTTCATAAACAAAATTTTATCTAAAGGGCGGTTTGTTTTTGCATGGATGACTTAGAGAATGAACATGCAAAGGCAGAAAATTTGTCCAATCCCTCACTATATGCATTGGATATGAAAAACAAAAAATATAAAAATGATATTTGTCCCGCTGGGAGGTTTTCCTGTTTTGGGGTTTGGGTTTGGGCCCGGTTTTGGTTGTTTTTATATCTTTGTTTTTTCCATTTGTTTTCTTCGCTATTCTTGTCGCTGTTGTTTTTTTAAATTCGAGTGCGCTTTTTTTTTTTTTTTTTTCCCCCTTTTTTTTTTTTGTCACAGAAGTCCAAAAACTTTTTTTGAGGGTTTTATTGTTTTGAGAGTTTTTTTTTTGCGTTTTGTCATCATCCCTTTTTGGGGGGGGGGGGGGGGGGGGGGACACTTTGGGGGGGGTTTTTCCGGGGGGAAGAGGAAAGGGGGAACTTGTTTTTGATTAAATTATTTAAATTTGCAGAGTGTTTTGCCATTGAAAATTAAGATCGAACTTAATTGAAACTTTTGTGGGGGGGGGACTGTTTATTATGAAATTTTTTTTCCCCTTGGGTTTTTTCTATACTTTAAGGTGGATGTGATGTAATTGTGTGTGTTTGTGTGGGGTTTGTGGGGGTTTTGTGTGTTTTGTGGAGTGTGTAAATTATGTGGTGGGGTTTTTTTTGTGTATGTGCCGCGCGTATGTGTGAGACAGGGGGAGGGGGGGTGGAGGGGGGGGAGAGAGAGCGCGCGCGCGCGGGGGGTGTGGGGGTGTTTGTGTATTTTCGTGCTTTGCGTGCGTGCGGGTTTGTGTGTTTTTATATGTGTGCGTACGTGAGTGCATGCACGCGCGCGTATTTTTTGGGGTGGGGGGGGGGGGGGGGGGGGGGGGAAGGGGGGTGCAGCTCATGTATTGTGTTTGATTTCTGTATGTGTGTGGGGGCTCGTGATAGCGTGCTTTTGTTTTTGAATTTTTTTGTAGTGTGTGTGTGGGGTGGGGTGTGTGTGTTGTGTGTTGTGTGGGGTGCATAGTTTTTTTTGTATTGTGTGTCCCAAACTTTAGGTTTTGCGTTCGGTGAAACCGCGCGCGCGCGTGTATGGTGTGTGTGTTGTGTGTGGTGTGTGTGTGCGCGCGCGCGCGCCCCGCCCCGCGCGTTTTGTATATCCCTTTAAAAAAAAATTTTTGGCTGTGCGCGTGAGTATGTACGCTTGTTCGAGCGCGCGCGTGTTTGCGTGCAATGCGTTTTTGTGTATGGTGTAATTTTAAGAACGTTGGCCTTTTTTTCAGTTGAGCGAAAATTTTAACAGCACTTGGGGGTTGATGCAATGATGTTTTCCCAAAAAAATCACAAAAATTCCCAACCCCCACCCCGGGCCCTTTTCCCTGTCTCCCTCCGCTCCCTTCCCTTTTTTTTAAATTGTGTTCATCAAACAACCTCCCCCCCCCCGTCCCTCCCCCTTTCTTTTCTAGCTTGTGTGAGCACGTTTTTCAGAAAAATTTGGGAAGACAGTTTTTTATATTTTCCTTCCGTTCTTTTGCCCGAAACGGATCCACACAGAACTTACTTGTAAATATACATTATATGTTTTTCCCTGTAAAAGTCTATCGTGTATTCCCTTTTTTTTAGTTGACCCAAAATTTTGTTTTCCAAAATTTTTTGTTTGCGTGATTCCGATCTTACAGTGGGGCCGTTGAACCTGGGTGTACAAAAAAAGGTTTTCCCGCTTTGAATATGGTGAAAGATGTTTTTTTGCGGAGCAGCTTTCTTTGGGGTTTAGCCTTTACATTCAATTTGTTAAATTTTTGGGGGGGGGGGGGGGGGGTTAATTTTCTTGTCAGCATGAAAATTTACCTAATTTGGCGTGATACTTATGAATAAATTTTTTTTGCCCATGAGCAGTAAAAAAAAACCATTGCAACCATGAACCGTCAGGGTTTGGCCCTCCACAAAAAAAAGAAGAGAAATTAAATTTTAAATATTTGAGAAAAAAGGGCATACTCTATTTATTTGTTAAAAGGATACCCAATTTTCCGACCAAAATTAGAAAACTATATTCGGCAGAATGGGGGTTTTAAATGTTTCTTTTTCGTCTAACAATTCACCCTTCCTCCCCGGAGTGGGGTATTTTGTTCAATAAAACTTTTAATTTTGTTTAAAAAAAAAATTTTTAAGGACACAGGGGGTAAATTTTTTTTTTTGGGATCAGTCCCAAAATTTAAGGACACAGAAGTCCCCATTTTCTATAAACTACGGACCAATCGTGTTTACCAGAGTTTTACATGGGAAATTTGGGAAAATCCCCCTAACAGGGAGGGCCCGGGGCGAAAAATGTCCCTAATTTGGGGGCGATTTGGGAATTTTGTTCGGGAACTACCTTTAGATTGCAAAAACCCAAAAAACATAAAAATAACCCTAAAAACGCAAGAGCAAATAAAAACATGGTGGACAACCAAATTTTAAATGACATCTGGCGTGAATTAAAACCGGAATTCGCAGGGTAAAACTTGGGGGCGAAAATAATCCCTGTTTAACAGAGTCGTTAGATTTTTTTTTCCCCTTTTTTCAGATTGGCTTTGCAATTATTTATAGATTTGATATCTTACCCGGTATCGATTTTGAAACCCCTCCTTAATTACAGAACCCTTTTGAACAAGGCAGAGAGATTTAAAGAAAATCAAATTTTTGGGAAAATTCCCAAATGTTCGCTATTAAAAAACAATAATTAGATAAAAGAGGTTTAACGAGGTTACCAAAATTGTTACCGAGGAATATGCAGCACTTCCTTTTGTCGTTGGGGGATTGGCCCCCAAAATTCCCCCAAATCCAGAAAAACCCCCTTTGTTATTTTTGATCAAAAATATTTTTTGGATACATTGCTTTTTGAAAAATTTGGGGCAAAAAATAATCGGAAAAGCAACGTGGGAAAAAACGGAAGGACGCAGAAAACAAAAGATCTTGAAAGAAAATTCTTTTCTCGGAGGAAAGTAGCGTTATCGGAACAAGAAAAGGGTTGAACTTGAAAAATGCAAACAGGAAATTAAAAATTTGCCTTCGGGGAAAAAAAAATGGAAAGGGGGGTTTGTTGCCGGGTTTAAGGGGGAGAGGGTCGCAGAAAGGGGGAAAAAAAAACGAAATACTTTTGTGGCCCTTTAAAAAAGTAAATACGTTAAAAAGAATATAATCAAACTTTCGCGAGGGTGACGGAAATACTTTAAAAAGAAAAATGAAAGAAATTGGCCCCCCCCCAAAAAAAAAAAATTAATAACTTTTACAGAAAATTGTATTCCAAAAAAATGCAGGCCTTTTGGGAAAAAATTTTTATTTTGTAGAAGACTGCCCCCGTTTAAATGAAAAAACAGAGAAAGTCCCTTTGGGGGGGTAAAAATCACCTTTTGAAGAAGCAGGGATTGCCCCCTTTAAAAATATGTCAAAAAATGAAAAACCCTGGGAGTGAAAGGTTTTTTCAGCCGAGTTTTTTTAAAAATTTTTTTGCTGGGAACTTGGTCCGTACGTTGAAAAAGCGAAACCAAAGATGGATATGGGTAAAAAGGAACTCCCCCATCAAACAAAAAAGAAGGGGATTTTTGTAAGGGATTCCCCCCAAAAGGGGACAAACCCAAAACCGATAAAAAACGGAGACCCATCTCGCTTTTTAATTTTGTAAAAAAATAGGGTCTACTTGTATACTAAAACCCATTAAAACAAGTACTTTTCCCCCAAACCTCAATGAGGATCAGACTGGTTTTATTCCCCAACAGGAAATTTTGGAGAAAATATTCGCCCATCTTTTGACAACTTGATTTCATGATTGCAAACCAAAAAAACCCGGTTTACTTCTTTGTCTGGAAATTTTTAAAAAGCGTTTTTATAGTGTAAGTTAATTTCATGTTTAAGGTAAACACGTCTTTGGCTTTGGTTTCCCAAACTTCTGTCAATGGTACAAACAATTTTTAAAACCCAAATTTTTAAAGTAACTGTGTCTTTGAATGGAAAAAATTGCTGGGTGGTTTCCCCGTTGAGAGGGGTTTCCGCAAGGTTTATTCCCAAATTTTTCCCCTAATTTTTTTGTTTTTGTTTGTTGGGGATTTTGGGAAAAAAATTTATAAGACAAAAAAAGATAAAAGGGAATTCAATTTGTTAATTAAATGAAAGCAAGATATCACAGTATCAATGAAAAATGAACTTTCATTAGAAAGGGGGACAGAAAATCATTCGAGGAATCAAATTTTCAAACCCTTGAACATTTTTTGGGAAAATTTTCCCGACTTGGATTAAACCTGAAAAAACAAACGCAATAAGGCAAGGGAGTAAAAAAGAAAATTTTCCTGGTTTGGTATTCCCCATGGGAAACATAAAATGGGAACCCCCCAAAGTTCAAAAATTTTGGGGATCCCGTTTTCATGTGAAATTAAAAAAATTGCGAAATCATGAAACCCTTTAAGAAAAAATTTGCAGAAATCCCAAAAAACGTAAAAACCTGGGCCCCAAAAAGGGAGATAAAACCCCCTTGGGAGAGTGGCGGTGCTTTAAAACATGATTCCTTTTTCCCAAAATAACCCACCAAAGGGTGTTTTTTACCAAATCCCAAACCGGGCAAAATTACGATAAATCCAGAATTTTATTTAAGTTTTTTTTTGGGGGCAAAAAAAGAAAACGAATCATAGGAAAACGTCTGTGAAAAGCGTAGTGCAGGGGGGGAAACGGAATACCAATCAAAAAGAAGCATAAAAATTCTTTAAAAAATTTAAATTGGGTTTGTAAAATCTTATCAAGTAAACACAGTTGGGAAGGGAAAATGCTTTTTTCATTTTAGAAAAACAAAAAATTTAAAACAAACTATTCCAATCTGCCATGGAGCAATAAACTGAAAAAGCTTCTGGGAGACGTAAATTTAACCTTTTAAAAGAAACCCGGGGAAGGTTTTTCATGTTTCAACTGCGGAAGGGAAAACCGTTAGGGGCCTCTGTTTTGGTTTAAACCCCAAATTAAAGAAATTTGGGGGCAGATCAACCTTTTAAAAAAAACGGAAGAAAACGATTTATTTTGCAAACAGAAACTTCGGGGTGAAAACGTGAAAATTTTTTGTTTCCCCTCTTTCGTTGATAAATATGTATCAATACAGAAATTTTTTTTTACAAAAATTTTTGTAAATGCTGTTAAAAAAATATTCGAAAAAAAAGGACTAAAAAGAAATACTATGAGGAAAGGGATGACAAGAAATTTTTAACTAAAACTGTTCAGTTTTCAAGAGGAGCCCACAATTTTTAAAAGATTTATTTAAAACAAACCTAACAAACCAGGTTTTTTCAGTAAAAGGAAAAGTAAGACTACATAAGGAGGTTTCATGGATGAAAACTTTTTCCCCGTAAAAATCCGACAGAAAAAAGACCCCTTAAACTAAGATGGTTTCAAAAAGAAAATTTTTAACAAATAAAGGGGAACCAATGTTAATTTTGGGAAAACAAGGGAATTGTGGGGTCAGAAAAATGCTCTTTTTTTTGAAAAAAGAAAAAAAAAATAAATTAAACCCTAAAATTTTTGGCATTGCCAGTACTAAAAAAACTTCTGGAAAAAGTTTCAAAAAGTGGTAAATAAAAAGTAATAATTTTAAAACTGTTTTTCTTTATGAAAAAATTTTTTCCCGTTTGGGTTGTGATTTTTAACTTTTTAAAACTGATAGAACGTTTTACTTAATCCCCGCTACTTTGCCCAAAATTTTTTATTTAAAAAATGTAAAAATGAAAAGAGTTTTTCCCTCATTTCAAATCCCTTTATTGTATTTTTGAAAGCCCGATAAGAAACAAAAAATAAGCTGCTCTTTTTAACCCTGGTTCCCCCGGGAAATTTCGAGGGAAAAATGGGATTCCAAAACTTTACGTTTTTGGAGAAAAACACGAATTTTCCATTTAAAAAAAAAAAAAAAAAAAAAAAAGTCCCTCCCCTGCCGTTGAGGGAAACCCCCGCTTTTCCCCACTGGGGGGGAAAGGGAAGGGGGTTTAAATTTAGGCTGAAAAAACCCCCAAAGACCTTTAAAGAAAGGGGCATTCAAAAATGCCCGAACGAAACGGACATAACCTGGGTTAAAATTCAAAGTCCCCTTTACCTTCTGCCCGAAGACGGCCAAAAAACAGCGTGAAATCAAAAACCCCGGAGATTTCAACGCCCCCGGGTTTTTAACTGGCCCAAAACACAAAACCCCCCACTTTTCCCCAGGAGAAGACAGCGATAAACCAAGAGCAACCCCATCCCAAAATCACATCGAACGCACTCCTCACCAAAATACACCCCCCAAACCCCCACCCGTGGGCCCCCAAACCCGTTAGATCTCGTTTCTCCCCAACCCCACCCCTCCCCAAAATCGCAAAAAAGCATACCAGGGTATCCGACCACGACATCGCCGGGGGCTTTTTGACGTCCGGGGGGCAATCACGCCCATAAGCCCCGAAAGTGCACAAGTTCAGAAGGCTAAAATGGGGCCAGATGGGTGCGACCTTGACAAAACCACCCAAAAACCCTGGGCCCCAAAACACAAAGGGGAAAAGGAATTTTAACACGCTGTGGACCACAAAATCGAGACATCTCCTCCAAACCATGGAAACGAACATCCCCACTTTCATGCTCAAGCACTCACAGTCACTACCCTGGCTAACCGCACCGCTGAAACGCATGCTGAAACGCAAGAAACGCCGCTTCCAACGAGCTAGAACCTCCAACAACTGGTCTCCTTACCGCCTGTTCCAGAAACACTGCAAGAGAGAACTACGCCGAGCTGAGTGGAAGTACATCAATGGCACCATCCAAGAAGGTCTGGACAAGAACGACACCAAACCATTCTGGCGCTTCATTAAAGCAAGAAAACAGGATAACGTTGGTGTAGCCCCCCTGAAAGTGAATGGCCAACGCCACAGCGACAGCCAGTCCAAAGCCGACATCCTGCTCGGACAATTCAAATCTGTATTCACCAAGACCCACCCCCCTCCCCCACTTGCACACTCCCGCGCCAGACATCCAACCAATCACCATTACGGTTCCCGGAGTAACAAAACTGCTGCAGCAGCTGAAAACCAACAAAGCGGCTGGCCCCGACGGCATTCCAAACGCCATCCTCAAAACCCTCGCAACCAACATCGCACCGTCACTCACCCTGATCTTCCAAGCCTCCATCGACAGTGGTCGACTGCCCCAGGACTGGCTATCAGCCAACATATCAAGCGCCTTCAAGAAAGGGGATCGCCACGAACCTGCCAACTATCGCCCTATCTCCCTCACCTCTGTCCCATGCAAAATTCTAGAACACATCATCTTCCGTCACATTATGTCCCACCTAGAAGCCCACAAAATTCTCACGAACCTCAACCACGGTTTTCGATCTGGATACTCCACCGAAACGCAGCTCCTCACCACCACCATTGACCTGCTACAATCTTTCGACCAGGGCAAACAAATTGACATGGCCATACTGGACTTTTCCAAGGCATTCGATACCGTCCCCACATGATCGACTCCTCCACAAGTTGGCAAACTGTGGCATCACAGGCCCCCTCCACACCTGGCTCTACTGCTTCCTCACGGAACGCAGCATGCGAGTCGTAGTTGAAGGCACCACGTCTCAGCCCACCACCGTCGACTCGAGTGTCCCTCAAGGTACCGTATTGGGCCCGCTCCTCTTTCTCTGCCATATCAATGATCTCCCGCAGACAGTCAATTCCCAAGTTAGGCTCTTTGCCGATGACTGTCTAATCTACAGAGAGATCAACACATTCCAAGACCACCACACCCTACAAGCGGATCTGAAGTGTCTTGAAGCCTGGGCAGAGAAATGGGGAATGCGCTTCAACGCTACCAAGTGCTACGCAATGAGTCTCTCCCTTCACCCACCCTCCACTTTCATGTACTCCCTCAATAACACTATCCTGAAATAGTATCCTCAAACCCATACCTAGGAATCCAATTCTCTGACAACCTCAAATGGAGCAACCACATCAGCGGCATCACAAAAAAAGCGAATAGCACCCTTGGATTCCTCCGGAGAAACCACCACTGCCCATCAACCTGCAAATGTAACGCCTACCTGGCCCTAGTCCGTCCTCTCCTTGAGTACGGGCGTTGGTCTGGGACGTACCCGTATCAGAGACAGGAAATCGATAAGATTGAACGCATTCAGCGCACTGCAGTACGCTTCATCGCAAGCAACTATCGCTCTACCACCCCTGGCTTTGTTACGGGCCTCCTGACACGACACAACCTCCCGACTCTCCAGGAACGACGTGAACAGCTCCGTCTGACTTTCTTTTACAAGGTGGTTGAGGGGCTGGTGCCGGCAATACCTCATCAGTTCCTGACACCTCAAAGAGCTAGCCGCATGATCAGGCCCAGACGTAACGCAGCAGATTATGTAACCAACAACCCTGTTGAGAACTAAATTAGAAACAACGATCGGTGTTTTTTCGTACCACGTTGTCAGTCAGATCAATATAGGCAGTCCTTCTTCCCACGCACCATAATAGCGTGGAACCACTTGGACAATTCGGTGGTCCACTCGCTATCCACTGATTCATTCAAGAGGGCGCTGACCACCAAGCGCCATTAACAACCTTCGCTGCGCACCCCCATCCGTCGCGCCAAAGCCAGTTCACTGGATGTTAAGCGACGTAAACACTACAGATACAGATACAGAACAAACATGTTTGGAACATGCTTTTCCCCTCTGACATACGTGATTTGAATATCGAACACGTAACAGTCTTGGCATGGCCTCCTGTCGTTGGCTGGGCTATAAACAATATGAAGTAGTAGTAGTAGTAGTAGAGGAAGTAGTAGTAGTAGTAGTAATAGTAGTAGCACTATAATTATTAAGTAGTAGTCGCGGCAGGGAGGGAAATTAATATTTTTCTACCTGATCTAAGATTTTACGGACGAAAGATTTTTTTTTTAACAAACTTTCCGGTGTTTTTCTAGAAAATGTATTTCAAACGGCTGTGTGAATGATTTGCGGTGACAGCCCTGATATGGTCTTTTGTGGTCGGCTGAGCTATAAGCAACAATACCTCACCTTAGTAGTAGCAGCGGCAGCAGCAGTAATATAGGCAAAATATGAGAAGAGTGAGGAATATTAATAATAATAATTCGTTATCGTTCATCTTACTTGTCTCTCTTCACATAGTTGTCTCTCTCTCTCTCTCTCTCTCTCTCTCTCTCTCTCTCTCTCTCTCTCTCACACACACACAGCCCTGATGTGGCCCTTTGCGGTCGGCTGGGCTATAAGCAACATTATCTTATCTCTCTCTCACACACACACATACACGCGCGCGCGCGCGCGCGCGCACGCACGCACACACACACACATAGAACACTGAACATTCTGAGAGTTGTGGCACACATGGATTGGGGCGCTGATAAGAAAACTCTTCTCCATCTTTACAGAGCCCTGTTTTACCTTTCTGTATGGTGTTCCCCAGGGCTCTGTCCTTGGACCAGTTCTTTTTACCCTTTATTCTCAGCCCTTATCTGACGTTATTTCTGCCCATGGCTGTGACTTCCACAAATTCGCAGATGACACTGAAATCTCTAAGAGCGCAACCACCAGCGATTTTCAAGGTGCTCAATCAGATATTACCGCATGTTTTAGGGATGTAAAAGTCTGGATGACCAGCAACAAACTCAAGCTGAATAGTGACAAAACCGAGATCATGGCTGTTGGTACCTCCTCTCGTGTCAAGATGGTTAAAGCTGAGTCGGCAGAAATTGGTGTTTTACCATTCAAAGAGTCAGTGAAATATTTAGGTGTCAGCATTGATCAAACGCTCTCTATGCAGAACCAAATATCTAATGTTTGTCGTGCATGCTTCTTGGAATTGCGACGTATTGCTTCTATCCGGTCTTACCTCTCCACACAGGCAACAATCAGACTCATCACCGCCATGGTAATGTCCCAAGTAGACTACTGTAACTCTGTGTTAGCAGGACTTCCTTCAGAACAGCTTGCACGATTACAAAGGGTGCAAAACAGTGCAGCTCGGCTTGTGCTCAAAAAGCGTAAAAATGAGCATATTACACCTTTGTTACGTGAACTCCATTGGCTTCCCATCAAATATCGATGGCAGTTCAAAATTGCAGTCTTTGCCTATCGTTACTTTGATGGGACACTCCCACAGTATCTTTCTGCTTCTCTGTCCACCTATCAAACTTCTCGGTCTCTTCGATCATCTCAAAAACTTCTGAAAATTCCTGGGCGCTCGTTCAAGACAGTCGGTGAGAGAGCATTTAGCTTTAGTGCGGCCACTCTTTGGAATTCTCTTCCTGAGGGCTTACGTGACCTGCCTACATTATCTAAATTCAAGTCAGAGTTAAAAACATACTTCTTTAGAAAGCCTTCTTCAACCATAATATCTAAATGCTGTGTCTATTATTCTGACCTGATTTTTTATGTACTGCATGCAAAACTGTATTGTTTACGCTTGAACCGATGAACTTGATAAGTGCGCCTGTGTCGGTAGGTGTGTGTGTGTGTGTGTGTGTGTGTGTGTGTTGTGTGTGTGTGTGTGTGTGCACTGGTGTGTGTGTGTGTGCACTGTGTGTGTGGTGCACTGTGTGTGTGTTTGCACTGTGTGTTGTGTGTGCACAGTGTCAGAGATGGGATTCTCATAATGTGAAAAAAGAGGAAAAAAAAGTGGTGGGGGTCCGGGGGCCGCTGAAGGCCCCCGGGGGTCCAGGGCAAGGCCCCTGGTGGGGTCAGGGCGAAGCCCCCTGAGCTGAAGATTTTTTAGAATTTAACCTGCAAAAATCAGCATCTGAGACACCAAAGTATTCAAAAGTATTAATAACCTTGATCCTACAAAAAAAAGACTTTCTCACCTTCGCCATTGATGTCTGTCAGGAAATCATGAAGACCATTGACACAGGATTGGTGATTTTCCAGTTGCTAATAGTCACACAATTTTCCAGCAGTTGCAAGTCAGTTTCTCATTACTTCCTTCACATCACCACATTTCAGCGAGCAGTTTAGTTTCTAATATAATAGCCATCCTTCAAAATACTTATTAAAAAAAGTTTACCTGAACACCAATCAAATAATTTCTTATAGTTGTCCTTCAAAATACCACGGAGGATTCTGATTCCTTTATAGAATAATATAAGTGAGAGAGTTGACTAAGATCATATTCAAAGTGTGCAAATTGTGAAGGTTTAACTCATTGTGTGCCCACAAGCAGTTTTTTTTTTCTTTTCAACTTGATCCATCTCTATTACAATAAAGAAAAAAAACCACTTTCACACTTCTGATACTCCTCAACATTAATGATGTCACTTGCTAAATCTATCACCAGATAAATGCAAACTGCCGGTCTGCTCGTTTGTATGAATGTGTAACTGATTTTTTCCCCCCCATGAAATCTATACCAGAAAAAAAAAGATTTTTGTGACGCGGTGGTATAGTAAAAAAACATTATCTTATTATTATTACTACTACTACTACTATTACTTTTTTTCCGTACTATCGTCTGTTTTTTTACTTATGTTTTGTTTGCTTGTCTTAGAATGTCAATAACACCCTTGCAATTTTTTTGTTTTGATCTCTCTCTCACTAAAAGTTTGTTGTATGCTATTTATTACGTAAAATATTGACTACACAATTGTGTAGGCCTTATCGCGGTCAAATTTGTTGCTCAGTCAAATGGGTTTTGCTGGCAAAACCAGTTTGGGCAAAAAATGACGTCATTTGATGCCACAACACACATCCCCTACTCAGAAATGTGTGAGCACGATTTGGGCCTAACGGCCTTCGTTCATTCGTCCTTCGTCCTCTCTCGGGCTTCGCCCTACTCTAATCTAAAGACCATCGATTCTGCTTTGGAGTAGACTGGGACACTGGTTACGTCATTTTTTGCCTAAACTGGTATGCCAGCAACCGATTTGACTGAGCAACAAATTTGACCGCGACAGGCCTATACTGTGACATTGATGTAACCCGTTTTTTCAAAGAAACCTTCATTGCAAAATAATCAGCTTGATGATTGTGGCATTACATCAAGAAGAAAAAAAAGGGGGGGGGGGGGTCCTACAGATTCATCATATCTATCTGGAGATAACCTGCAATATTATTAAAATCATTACTTCAACAAAACAAATAGCATTACTCTTCACAGAGAGAAGAGAGAGAGACGGGTGGAGTGGGGGTGTGGTAGACTCGCCGATGCTCCAAACGATCCAAGAGTCTCGTTTGTAAGACGATCTTTCACTCTTGCTATGCATTTCAGCAAGAACGTGGTTGATCAATGCTGACTTGCCCCGGAGCCATACTTGATCGCGTCATTACACCATGTGCAGACTGCTTTCCTGGATAGGTGATTTTCCTCATGCAGTCTTTCATCTGAGAATCACACTGTGGCTGACGGGGCCTTTGGAACTGGTCAGCATCACTTTTGCGCTCACTTCCTCCTCCAACCACTTCCAAGTCCATTTGTTTTTAACTGAAGCATCGACTTGCTTCGCAAGAACTTTCTCGCTTTCCCGCTATCTGACGAAAAATTCTGGTTTTCGCCACTCTCGTCAAACCGAAAGAAAATGGCGTCAGGAAAAAAATTCGCAAACAGTTTTGCCGCGTTCTCAAACATCAAACTTCCGCTTTGATGGTTTCGGTTAACCGCAGAATGAAAACAAAGACAGCAGTCTCGACTGGCCCAAGCAAAACCGAAACATCCATTTGCGAACGATCAATTGAGAACACAATATCGATCGACCTCTCGCCGTACATTACTTTATCACAAACCTACCTCTCACCCCCCCCCCCCCCCCCCCCCCCCCAATTTTCTCAACGGATTTACACTGATCTCAAAAACGACCCCTGGGGCCATCAAAAAGACGGAAATCCGCCAATCGGCGGAAAAATCCCATCTCTGAGTGTGTGTGTGTGTGTGCACTGTGTGTGTGTGTGTGTGTGTGTGTGTGCACTGTGTGTGTGTGTGGTGCACTGTGTGTGTGTGTGGGTGTGCACAGTGTGTGTGTGTGTGTGCACAGTGTGTGTGTGTGTGTGTGTGCGCACAGTGTGTGTGTGTGCACAGTGTGTGTGTGTGTTGTGTGTGTGTTGTGTGTGTGTGCACAGTGTTGTGTGTGTGTGTGTGTGTGGGGCACAGTGTTTGTGTGTGTGTTGTGTGTGTGTGTGGTGTGGTGTGTGTGTGTGTGTGTTGTAACACATGTTAGTGCGAGTGTTTGAGGTGTGTTGAGCGCAATGAGTTGATCCCAAGAATTGCGCTATATAAAATCCATACATTATTATTATTATTAGCCCTGAAACCGCTCCAAACTGGACTATGGGTGTGCAGTGTACGGCTCGGCCAGACCTTCCAACCTGAAAAGGCTAGATCCCATCCACCATCAAGGGATTCGACTGTCCCGGGGGCATTCCGCACCACCCCTGTTTATAGTCTGTGTGCTGAGACAGAAGAACCATCCACTCTAAAAACCCTCGTTGAAACTTACCTTAAACTACTGTTTGAATCATCTTCTGAGCCCCGAAACCCTGCACTTTGACACCTAGTTCCAAAAGAAATTCGATGACCACCCACTTTCATTCTACACTTGGGAATTCGTATTCCCCATTTGAACAATGCAGACCATTTGAACAATGCAGAATCGTGTGTGATTTATCTAAGAATCCTGATGACGTACCATGGTCTTTCTTCACTCCAAGATTCGGTTTGATTTAGCCTCGTACCGTAAAGATACCACTAGCTCCTTGCGTGCAAGTCCTTTTTCGCTGAACTGTGTACGACGTTTCCATCCTTCGGGAAAAAATTTCATCGACGGTTCCAAATCTGAAGAGGGGTTGCCTCTGCTGTGTGCAGCAGGTCCTTCTCAGAGATGTTCTAAACACATTCTTACTGACAGCTCCATCTACACTGCTGAGTTGACAGTCTTGGTCCTGGCTTTTGAAATGGTACCTAAATCAAAACATACAGATTTCCTTATTTTGTCGGACTCACTTTGTGCTTTGGAGGCAATTCCAAACCGTAACCTCAAGCACCCTCAACAGCTGAAATTATTCAATACGTACACCTCCCTGAAATCAGATTGATAGACAACATTTTGCTTAGGTTCCCATGCATGTGGGCATTTGAGGCAACGAGTTGGTTGATCAAACTTGCCAAGAGTGCCACAAGGAAAGAGTTAAGCAGATTGTGTATCCCTCACACTGATCTTAAAACCCAAACACTTCTAGCAAGCGGAATAGAATTTGCAGACGGATAACAAACTATTTAAAATCCGCCCAAACCTGAAAGAGTTTTTTACCATGTTCCCGAGGCGGCCATAAAGAAGAAACAGTCTTTGACCGTTTGCACACAGGCCACTCGTTTTACACCCATTCTTATCTTTTAAAAGGTGAAGAAGCTCCGTGGTGCATTCCATGTCATATACCACTCAAAACAAAACATGTTCTTTTAGAATGTTGGCACTTACATGATATGAGAAACATTTTACAGCAGACTCCATGAAAGCCTTGTTCAGAGATGTCCCACCTGATGTGATCTTTGAATTTCTGAAAGAAATTGACATTTTACTGATCTAAGATGTCACAGGAGAAAGATCTTTCACAAAATTTCCGGAGTGTTTTTAGAAGGTGTATTTTTAAGGGTTGTGTGATTTTTTTTTTAATGACTCCAGAGATCCGGTTTGATTTAGCCTCGTACCGTAAAGACGCACACACACACACACGCGCACGCACGCACGCACGCGCGCGCGCGCGCGGGACGCGCGTACACACACACACAAAGATAAACACACATGCACAAACACTGGATTAGAGTGAATAAGCAACAAAAGTTTCGATTATATTAGATGGAATGGACTACTCTGGGCTACAATTGTAGACATTTTATGCACAGATTAATATACAAACATGGGCAACTATCGTCATACCGTCTTCACACCGCTTTTAATGAATCTGCCCACTGGGCGATGTGACAGTAATAATTATTGCCCTCCTTCCCCTTTTCAGTGGCGTCTGATGGAATACACATGACAGTACCTACTAAGCTCTTCAACTGGCAACGATAATGCTAATTTGCCGCATAGCCTCCGCGAGTGAGCGCCTCATTCCGAATAGTCCCCGTGAACTTGCCAGTGCTCAGAACTTTGACATGAAGTCATCACGGCTGCATGGAACTGACGTTGATGAGGCGACAGCCTTGATATAGTTTCAACACCGGTCCCGCCCGTGATTGGCTGGGCTATAAACAGCATGGATCCCATTCAAAGGCAAGAACATATGGTGAAAATGGGAACGGATGGCAGCGCCAGCACACAGCGTGATGGCCACAGAATTTTCAACTTTCGCTTGTTTTAAAATAGCCATACGGAGTTTAATTTCGCCCTAGGACTGCATGACAGGACTTCCTCTAAGGACCTGTCGTGCCACATAGATACATATCCCTGCAGTATACATAAGGAAATTCGAAAAAACAAATTTCTTGATTGTCTATCGTTAAGTCAACGAAACTGGCTTCCAGTCTACCCATTTCAATCCAGACAACACTCTTCAGTTATGGGTTGGAGAGGTCAGGATTTAAAATTAAAAAGAAACACTCTCAAACAAATTTCTTTAATGGGGTCCATGCCCGCAATTTGGAACGCTCTAACTTGGCGTATAGGCTTACATCGATGAGATTCTGATACCCTTTGCGGTAGGCTGGGCGATAAACAACATGGATTGACGCTTTCCAAATTGGTATATTCGCTCGGTCTTAACGAAGGGAAATTAGAGGTAAATAAATGTACATGAACACATAGGTAGCCTTTTTACAAACTGTTCAGCCTTTGTTAGATTTGTTAATATTTGCTCCTGTACCATCTTTATTTTAGCGTGTCTTGCATCAACGTGTAAGCCCTTTCAGTGGTTATGCGACTATTGCTTAAATCTTAGGAATTTCACAAACGAATCCTTGTTGGTTTTTATCCCCCGTTACTAACCCTCATAAGCTGTCTTCCACATTTCCAACTTTTAATTTGCTGACAAATTTTAGTCAGCGTTTGATCTTTGCTCGGCTTTCTGCTGGAAATTTAACGGTATCTTGGCCCATCTATCTATTTTTATATACATCTAGTATTCTACGTATTTATCTATCTTAGCCTCTTAAAGTTCATCATCCCGCATTTAAAGGAAATAAACGTGCCATAGAACCTAGCAGTTAAAAAAAAACCCCGCTACGGCCGTCCATACACGTTGCATGAAAAGCGACTATCCTATCCTGTCCTAGCCCACGATAGTTTGCAAAATGGGCTCGCTACGTAGCGGATAGTTTTCTAGCCTGGATATTTTCTCCATGGAACACGGTCCTTTTTTTTCTTCTATCCTAGCCAGTGTAACAGCCAATCAGTGGACTCTTTTTGTCACGTGACTTGGCACGACAACTAGTCAGTGGTCAACGGAAAGTGACCGACTGCGATTTAAAGCCCGAATAAGAGTTTCTCCTGCTTCTTATAACAGAGCTAGGAGGGTCTGACGTCAATTTGTTGGTTATTCTAGCGCCAAACTGAAATCACAGAGGGTTCGCAATGAATCTAAACCTTGCCGGCGACGATGGATTTTCCGTTGTCGGATTTCCGTGCAAGCTGCGGTAGGATGGGGTGGAGACTGGAGGGTTGGTCATTGTACTGTCCTGACTTGTACCCTATATGTTTGTGTGTCGTGAGTAGTTGTTCGCATAACTTATGTTTACAAGATGTTGCAGTTACTTCCGTTTCGTTCCTTTCGTTTTTTTCTGGGAGTTTTAGCCAGAGATGTTCCATGGTAGCCCAGACACTTTCTGTAGGCCTATATATAAGTTAGATAATACAAAGAATGGAGAAGGATGGAGAAGGATGGTTGTCACTGCTTCAGGGGTGCCCCCACGGACCGACGTCTAAGGGATCAAGTCAAGTCAAGTCAATACAAAGACGTCAGAGCCTCGTTAGCGTTTTGGGTCAAGTGTCGGACTACAGTAAGCCTACTTCTGTGACGGGCGTTCGGAGATCGAATCACATCCGGTTTTTTTCCCCCTTCTTTCATTAAAGAAAAGTGCTTTTGTTTTGATATGATATTATGAATAAATAAAATCTCCTTCTTCGTCTAAATCCATGGTTTGTTAATTATGTATTTTAACCGTCGAATTTC
The DNA here is from genome assembly GCA_018398815.1 of Conus ventricosus. Lineage (NCBI taxonomy): Eukaryota > Metazoa > Mollusca > Gastropoda > Neogastropoda > Conidae > Conus > Conus ventricosus. The sequence goes on from CM031613.1 coordinate 67,074,479, forward strand.
TGCCAGGAGAAGATAACTTCACGACACTTGCCATATAAGGCAGTCTCAAGTAATATATCATCGTGTACGACAAATAACTATAGCAGGCTAGAACAGTCAGAGGACAGTTTTCTATCATAGTCATGTAACTATCCACATGTACGATCGGCTTATGGGGAGGGTTGTTTTTTTTCAGACAAAACGATACAAGGTTTCCCTCCGTCTCTCTCACATGCATACACATGCACGAACACACGCGCACGCGCGCGCGCGCGCGTTCACACACACACACACACGCACACACAACACACACACACACATACACACACACACACACGCACACACACGGGAGCGCACGCACACTTTCCCTACCTCTCTCTCTCCTCTTTCTTTTAACACACAAAGTTGAAATGGCTACACACACACACACACACACACACACACACACACACACACATATATATATACACACATACACACACGCACGCACGCACGCACACGCACGCACACACACACGCACACACGCCCACGCAAACACACACACACACACACACACACACACACACACACACACACACACACAAAACACCGCAACTGTGCAAGAGCACTCGTGATTCTTTACACACCCGCTGATTTGCTCCCACGTTTGATATATGTATGCATTACGCACATCCATGTATATAGATTACACACCCACTGACTTGCTCCCACGCTTGATATATGCATGTGTAACGCACATCATGTGAACATATACTCGGGTCAGAGGTTCTCCTCTGCTACTGGTCGCCATGGAACCCAATACTAGCTGCCGCTTGTGTGATAAACCCAACAAGGAAGTCCGACCTGGAGAGGGATGGCCCCCGCCATGCCAGACACACCACATGGAACAGATCGTACCTGATCCGTCGCAGCCCTGATTAACAAAGACTGCGCCATCCATCGACCTCCACTTGGGCGAATTCGAAAAATGTGCTATCGGGGAAAACCCATGGGGTATCCGTGGAAGGATCATAATCACGTTCACCACCTGGAACGTAAGAACACCCAGGCAGGTTGGAAAATTGAACTGACCCATGAGATAGATACTCCTAGTACAGTCTTTGCCTCTGTTAGGTTTGATGAAAGAACAATGAAGAAGTAGAGCTATAGCAGAGAAGAAGATAAACATGTACATGGAGTGGGGTTTTTAGTTAACAAAAGCATCGCAAACGCTGTACTGGGATGCTACTTTGTCTCCAGCGGGATCCATCCTATCCGCCGATAACTGAAGCCATTCAGTAGCAAGGTGGGGCGAATACATCATGTTTCCACATCAAACAATGATGACCAGATTGAAGAATTCTATTCTCAGCTACAAACGGTCATCAACAAGACTGATAAGAAAGACATCCTAATTGTTCAGGGTGACTTGGTATGTATGCCCAGAAACATTGAAAGAATTTCAGCAGTCCCCACTGTAATGAGATATGATCGGGGACAACGCTTGCTAACAATTGCAAGTGATAATGACTGTCTTTGTGAACTCTCGCAGTGAGCATAAAGTATCCCGACAATGGACACGAACACCCTAACCGGTCCGTAAAGATAATATTCTTGTCAAGAAGCCGGACAGGTCTGACATCCCAAGAGCTAAAATACAGACATTTCCAGGAGCTCGCGTTGGTAGTGACCACGAGCCTGTCGTGATGAAAATGGAAGTACATTTGAAGAACTACAAGAGAGTGAAAAACAGCCGTCTGAAATTCCATCTTTGACAATCAGAAAGATTCCAACATCGATGAACAATTTCAAGCGGCCAAAGGAGGAACAACTGCTTCAGTACAACGCTTGAAGAAAACCTCGAATCCTCACAAACAGTATTAACCAAGTGATGACTGAAACAGCAATCTAGGAATAAGCCGATGGAAATTGATACCATAGATCACAAGCAGCATCTTGGAGACAGAAGGAGATTAAAACCACTCAAGAAAACAGAGGGCTCTCTGTGAGGAAATAAGGAATGCAACGTAAGCTGGATCATAAAACTGTGTGAGAACACTGAGGAAAACTTTGGCAACAACGACACAAAGAAATCTGTTCTGGTTGTGAAAGGCTTGACAAAATGAAAGCAAGTCAAGTCAGCACCGTTAAGGACAAAGACGGTAACTGTCTTACACCAGAAGAACACATCATAAAAACGATGGACTGAACTCTACAACAAAGGCAATCCAAGTCTGCTATTAGTACAGGATTAATCAAATGCGGACGACTCCGAGAAGCTATGAGACATATGGGAAGGCTGCGGATATAAACATCTCTGCAGAACTCTTAAAACAGAACGGACAGGTAGCATCTGATATCTTAACTGCTATCTACCATAACATTAGGCGCACTGGAGCCCATGTCACTAATCTTCATCCTTCCTAAAAAAAAAAAAGGAAATCTCTGACGCATGTCAGAACTACTGCACTATCGGTTTGATCAGCCACGCCTGGGAAGTAATGCTCAAAATCAGTTTGACTAGCTTACAACTGCAATTGGATACCATTATTGCTGAAAAGCTGTCTGAATTCCGAAAAGGCAGAGGAGCCTTTAAACAGATCTATTACCAGTGTTACCTCTGCTTCAAGAAGGCGTTCGACAGAATCTGGTATGTGGCGATATGGGCCATAATGAATAAACATGGCACCAACACCATCCAAAATCAACACCCAGCGACTAAACTCCAAAGCGACTAGTGAAGAGCGCGAAGAGGGTGCAAGTGGAGTTCGTCAGGGCTGCCCTCTATTTCCCCACACTGTTAAAATATTCCTGGAACGCACCGTGACAGAGGCACTTGAAGATCACGTCAGCACAGTCAGCATTTTAGAAACGAACCTTCGATTTGGAAAAAAAACATCGATGGCCTGGCAGGCTGTGAACAAGAACTCGCCTGGCTTATTGAAAGACTGGATGATACATCAACGAGACATGGCACTAAGACCATTGCCGAGAAGACCAAGCTGATGGCGAGTCACAACGCCATTATCAGTACTAATATGTCCATGGACTGAAGCTAAACAAATCTGTTCAACTGTTCAGCTACCTGGGCATCATCATTAGCAAGGATGCAACCAAACCAGAAACTCTCTCATGGATAGCCGCGACAACATCAGCACTTCAAGACTAAACTTACATGGAAGGACACCTTCATGAAATGCAAGAACAGGATCCCTCGCTGGAATATTCCACCTTCCTGTATGCATAAAACCTCACCGCGGATCTTTGAAAGAAGAATCCAAGCCATGGAAATGAGGTGTTACCACAAGATACTAAGCATGAAATACAAAGATCATATTACTAATGAACAAATGCGCCAAAGAACCAAGCAGCACATAAAATATGCAGATCTACTGACATCTGCTCAAAAAAACCGTTGGGATGGCCAAGATGTACTGACAACATGGATGGAAAAAACATCTGCAGAAGCCTAAGCCTAGACACAATAACAGAACAGGAGGAACATGATGTACTATTCCTCAGTATGGAATGAAAGAAATGACTTTCCATGGAGTAAAAGGAGAAGAAGAATAAGAAAAAAAGTTTTCTTAACTCCTCAATCCCGAAGAATGTTGAAACGAAATAAAAGAAAAAGATGGCATTGACAATGTATCATGAATAGTTTTGGTCCCTCAAAATGATCCGATGTACAGGGAAAAAAAAAGAACCGATTTTCCGTCAAACACAAAATACGATATCTAAAAAGAGTCTTTGGAAACAAAGGGAAACCATTCTAATTTCCTTTCTGTTCTGTGTGGAATTTATATTCTGGGTAAATGCGTTAAAGATGGGATTTTTGAAGGCTGAAGTCCTAGCGACAGCTTGTACCATCGGCACTGAAAGCTGCACTGGTCCTTGTTCCTCAATGACATCAGCATTTCATATCATTGGACAACTGTCCCAACACCATGTCATTTCACAGTACGCTAAAAACAAAACCGTGCGCTCGGACTACATCGATTTTCATCCACCCCTAGACTACGTTTCCAAGAGAAAGTCGGATGCTGACCGCGTTCTGGTTGCAAAAACTTTTAAGAAGGTGAACAGTCTGACTCAACATTGTATGGCGTGTCCTGTTTACTCTCATATCATCACGTTATTATATTCGAATTTTCGTCTCCATCCTTCTCTTTTACGAAACAAGGATACTCTGGAGGGGGAGCAAAGGACTCAATAACACAGACGACAGACTTTTCATGCTGGCCAGCAACTACATGGCTATGAACACATACGACATAAAAAAAGAAACGTGAACGCTCTAAAACTATTGCTGTATTGATTCTCTGAACCAAAGCAGTTTTTTTCAGGTTGTCTAGCATAACAACTGATAGGAAGACCATTGTTTATTCTGGTTTTGCTATTTACTGCAAAATCTGATCTTGTGACATTCTTTACTACCGAAATTGTTTGGGACCATGCACAGTGCAACACACTCATGAGAAAACAGATTAATCCGGCAAGACTAAATACTCAGTGCGATATACACTGATCTTAAACATAAACACAATTCTTAGCCATAAACAAACATCAGTCATTGAAATGTGACAAAATCATTTCAGCCAAAAATTTACGCCTCTAAAATCATGCGATAGCATAGTGATGAACACAAGAACTTTACTCTGAAAATAACATAGATCTGTTTGCACTCAGTTATGTATACATTATATACATTGTAAAAAATATAATGCAAAGAAGAAATGTTGCAACAAGGATAACAACCATCGTTATTTGCAGCATGTGTTTAAATTCAAGTCTAAGTATTTTGCGTAGATAAGTTACGTCGAGGGCATCCCAGTCAACAATTTTAAATCATAGAAGTAACCACAGCATCCTTCATCTTAGTCATTTCGCCGCCAGCTTGGACGGAAAGTGTCTGGGTAAGACTAAAATGAACAGACATAACAGTCCTGCCATTTCTATTTTGATGTAGGAAAGCTATGGCCTCCCTGGGCCAACTGAAAACAATGTAAAGATGCATTTGGCAGTTCTGTATGGTTGACCAACAGGTCAAATGAAACGGATGAATTTGGATGAAGGAATTGTTCTCACCTCAATGTCGGAACTAACGCCTTAACAATACAATAGTACCATTCATGACAAGTTTGGTCTGATATAACACAATTTCACTTGGTCTGATATAACACAATATCACTGTATTTTTACATTAGAGTAGGGTCGGGCAAGAGGCCCAGTTAAAGTCAAACGCCCACCCCCGACTTCTCAGAAACCAAGGACAATACTCACCTCGGGGCATTTGAATAGCTTCCCTTCGCCCGCTGACACTGCAGCACGAAGTTTTGAAGTATCCACGCAAAAGGTACGGTTTTTTTTATTTTATAGAATTTTGAAAAATTAGGCCCTATTTTTATAACTTTTGTCTGAAGAATGTTTTGTGACACTACCTAAGCAATAGATGAATATCTGAAATGTTTTCATTTATATGGTAGAGGAATCTTTAGCGCACCTGTCAATGCCAGTTGACGCAGTATGCGTCGCCATGTTCCCGCACTATTACCAAACACCTTCACCGAGTCATAGTCAGGCAAAAGGCCCATACTGGGTTCAAGGCAAAAGGCCTACTAGTGGGCTTTTTGCCTCAAACACTAGGCGTTATGCCTCGCTTGTTTATATGAGGTAGTTTCACTATATTCTTTTACGATCACATACTTAAAGATAAGCTACTAGGCAACCACACGATTCTTACATCAGGAGGCCTATAAAGAGGGTGACTCCATTTGAAGAATGACATAATTTTTTATTGTTCTGCGTCTCCTAGTTTTCTTGTAATTGACATTTTAAACATAGAATTTTTGACACACTTTTCTAAAAATAGCGCACACGTAAGAGGACGTTTACAAAGGGAAAGAACACAATAGTCTATAAATAGTCTTTGAAGAAAGTCGAATTTCTCTCAACTGAGTTAGAAGGCCTAGAATGCTCATTTTTGTTTTAGTGCTCAATCGAACGTGTTGTCACTCTAGTTTCACTTAAGGTTGAGCTTCTTTGCTGGTTGGCACAGGGCTAAATTGCTATTAAATTGCTTGGTTTGAAGATGCTTTCTGTTTTTTTTTTTAGACCTATTAGCCTACTGTTATGTTATTGTTTTCAGATACGGTAACGAAGTACAAGAGGAAGACGGAGAGGGGAAAATATGGACATAGCAATTTGTCTGAAGCCTTGAAGGCAGTCAGCAACGGTGTTCCTTTAATCCGAGCAAGCAAAAGTATGGTGTGCCTGCACGAACACTTCGTCGTCACAGGGACAAAAAGGTGCTTGAACCTGGGGTGTTGAATTTCGGACGATACAGGAAGGCCCTTCCCACCGAGATAGAGTGTCAGCTGAAAGAGCATATTGTTACTATGCAAAGACGTCTGCATGGGCTCAGAGTAAGGGATCTACAGCGCCTTGCCTTTGAAATCGCTGAAAAGGCAGGCCTTCATCATCCTTTCAATAAAGAAAAAAGATTGGCTGGGACTGCCTGGGTCCACAGCCTTCTCGATCGGCATAACCTTAGCATTCGACAGCCACAAGCAACAAGCATTTTCCGGGCAGTGGGGTTCAATAAAGAGCAAGTCCAGATTTTTTTTGGCCTATACAAAGAGCTCCTGGACAAGCATCCCTACCCACCCTCACGCATCTGGAATATGGACGAATCTGGTCTCACTACTGTGCAAAAACCTGGGAAGGTCATGGCTCCAAAGGGTGCTCGCCAAGTTGGGAAGGTGACCAGTGCTGAGCGGGGGTCTTTGGTAACATTTGTGTGTGCATGCAGTGCAGCAGGGGTATTTTTACCACCCATGTACATCTTTCCTCGAAAGAGAATGGTGGACACACTGATGAAAAACGCCCAACTCAAGCAGTAGGTTTTGCAAGTGCAAGTGGCTGGACAGATTCTGACCTCTTTGTAAGGTGGCTGGAACATTTTGAGAAGTTTACCAACACCTCATGTGACAACCGTCATCTCATTCTACTAGATGGGCATCACAGCCACAAAACACTGGCAGCAATTGAATTTTGCAGAGAAAATGATATAGAACTTCTGACACTGCCGCCTCATAGCACGCACAAACTGCAGCCTCTGGACAGAAGCTATTTCAAGCCTCTCAAAACAGCTTTCAACATGGAGATGGACAGCTGGATGGTGACAAATCCCGGCAAGCGAGTCACCATCCATGACATTGCTGGCCTGTCAGGAAAGGCCTTCATGAGAACAGCTCTTGCTGACAGGGCAGTCCAGGGATTTAGGACCTGTGACCTCTGGCCATATGACCCAAAAGTCTTCACTGACGTCGACTTTGAGCCAGCCTTGATGACTGAAGAAGATCTCCCGGAGGCTAGCCCCCCAACTGCCTGCAGCCCTGCCCATGAGACTCCATCTCAGCAAGAAGATGCAAATGGTGATCCTCCAGAAGTCAGAGACCAGCCAACTGACCGCACCCCTGACCAACACACTGTCAATGTAGAGACTCCATCTCAGCAAGAAGATGCAAATGGTGATCCTCCAGAAGTCAGAGACCAGCCAACTGACCGCACCCCTGACCAACACACTGCCAATGTAGAGACTCCATCTCAGCAAGAAGATGCAAATGGTGATCCTCCAGAAGTCAGAGACCAGCCAACTGACCGCACCCCTGACCAACACACTGCCAATGTAGAGACTCCATCTCAGCAAGAAGATGCAAATGGTGATCCTCCAGAAGTCAGAAAGCAGCCAACTGACCGTACCCCTGACCAACACACTGCCAATGTAGAGACTTCAGCTCATCAGGCAGACTTTGAGGTCATTAGATCATCAGGAGACGGCCGGTGCCTCTTTAGAAGTCTAGTGACAGGCATGGACAGAAGGCTTCAAACTGCCCAAAGGGACGAGCATGGCAAACTGTTGAGCACAGTTCTGCATGCCGTCGAGACTGGCAAGGCAGATAGTCTCCGGGCACAGGTCATCTCTTTCATGTGCGACAATTACGACGATTACAAAGATCTTGATTTTGAAACAATCAACGCAGATTTACCGCACTGGATTCGCTTTGGTTCCATGGATGAACGCATTGTCGCCATGGCCGAGCCAAAATCCCTACCTGATGAGCTTGAACTCGCAGCGACAAGCAAGGTCCTGGGGAAAAAAATTGTGCTTTTGGGCGCAAACAGCATGGTGATCCAAACCTGCGGAGAAGACACCCTTCCTAGACTGGTCGTCCAGTTTAGGACCATTGGCCAGGATGTTGGCCACTACGATTGTGTGTTGGATAGGAGGATTGACGAGCCTCAAGGTCCTACATCACAAGCTGAGATCCCTGAGGCGTCTTCATTCTCACCTCCATGTCCAACTGATTTCCCAACCACAGATCAGCAGACACACCCTAACCCCTCATCTTCATTTGTCCTACACGAGCAGAGGACAGACCCCGAGGCCTCAACCTCCAGAAGAGAAGAGGTTGCAGAACTGATCCGTGGATTTTCTCCACTCCCAAGGATCCAGTCCAAGAGACCGAGATCAAGGAAGGCAGAATCTGCAACAGTGCTGATTTCTTCTCCCTTTAAAGCCAGGCTGGAAGAAAAGCGCTCCAAACAGACTGTCCAAAAGAGGAAACAAGAAAAGAAGGCAAGCCAAGGCAAGTCAAAGAAGAAGAGGAAGCGTCATGAACCTGAAAAAAGATTCAGATCAGGAAGAAAAGAGGAATGGCCATGTCTAATATGTTGTGAGCCTTATAGCAACAGCAGACCCCGAGATGTGTGGGTCCAGTGCCAGGTTTGTCTCCTCTGGGCCCATGAGGAGTGCACCCAAGGGACGGCTCAATTCATCTGTCCGAATTGTGACTCTGTGATGACTCTGAATAGGCAAAGAAGAGACCTAGGCCTACTTTTTGTTAATGTACATTACGTGTTTACTAATTCAGATTTCCCCTATGACTTCATCAAACTTTCACCTACAATCAACCATTCGTTGTTATTCTGCTTATGTATAGGCCTAAGTATCTTTACAATGTGAACATTTCATACTTTGAATTTCGATTTTAATATGCACTGGACTGTTTATTCTAGTCGAGTTGGTAACTCAGCAAGTTTTCAATTTTTTAATTTGAATTTCCATTTTAATATGCACTGGACTGTTTATTCTAGTCGAGTAGGTAACTCAAGTTTCAATTTTTTAATTTGAATTTCCATTTTAATATGCACTGAACTGTTTGTTCTAGTGGAGTAGGTAACTCAGCAAGTTTTCAATTTTTTAATTTGAATTTCCATTTTAATATGCACTGGACTGTTTATTCTAGTCAAGTAGGTAACTCAGCAAGTTTTCAATTTTTTAATTTGAATTTCCATTTTAATATGCACTGGACTGTTTATTCTAGTCGAGTAGGTAACTCAGCGAGTTTTCAATTTTTAATTTGAATTTCCATTTTAATATGCACTGGACTGTTTATTCTAGTCGAGTAGGTAACTCAGCAAGTTTTCAATTTTTAATTTGAATTTCCATTTTAATATGCACTGGACTGTTTATTCTAGTCGAGTAGGTAACTCAGTAAGTTTTCAATTTTTTAACCTTTGGTACTGTATATACACTGTTCAGGTTTTAACCTTCAACATACTTTGAATTTGCACTGGATGTTGCAATAACTTCCCTAGTCAAGTGTTACTCAGCAAATGCTACTTTTATACAACATTTTGTTTCTTTTATCCTTTGTTATGAACTTCATAAGACTATGAATTTAGATGTGCTGCATATGAAGAGGCAAGACGCCCTCGCTTGTAAGGCAAAACGCCCATGGTGGGCGATTTGCCCGCTCTCAATAGGCCCTTTGCCCAGGGCATAGGGCAAGAAGGCCAAAAATAAATTTTCTGTTTTTACCTGCTGTGTTTTTATCTTTTATTCTACCCAGATATGCTTGTGATATGTTATAGCCAAGGTACACCTCAATAGATCGCACCTATGTGGAGCTGTCTGTGACTTCAAATGGAGGAATTGTTGGAATTCTTGCTTAAGGTGGGCTTCTTGCCCTCCTTTACTCTACAAATACTAGCAAATCACACACTTCCAACACAAGTACTGCCAAACTCCTTTTTTGAGGGAAACAAGCTGAAATATGTTGCATCCCTTAACAATACGCACACTAAGACCCCCCCCCCCCCAAACGCGCGCGCGCGCACACACACACACACACACACACACACACACACACACACACACACACACACACTCTCTCTCTCTCAATACCATTTTTCACACTTGTGCTTCTGAAGCTCTGACAAAATTTTGTGGAGTTTGTCTTTCCAAAAATGGCCTGCTAGTTTTGACATCTGAAAACTCCTTTTCGCACTCGCTCCTGTCGTCTTCCAATTCGTCAGTAGCACGGTTTCGCCAGCTTAGATAACCGCCCACTCCAAAAAAGACGTAGAACGTCCCCCCTGCACAACTGATGTAGGGTGCCCAGTGCAGGTTGTACCTCTCTTTGTCCAGCATGACGCAAAATATGATAATACCCACGACGGCTGCAAACCCTGAAACACAAACACTGAGGATTATACGTTGTTTTTGACTCCTAATGATGTCGGCACAGCAACAGAATAAAGGAAACGACAGATATCTCTGCAACATAATATTACATACAACCCTCAAAAATAATTTTACATTGAAACCGAACACACGGACAGCAAAAACAGTTACAGAGATAAATAACAATTTCCACCTGATCACTTTTTTCTTATTAAAACAAAGAAAATGGATTTTTAAAAAAGGTGATGCCATACTCCAATGTTGATCATTAGTAAAAACGTGGAACTGAAAAGTACAGAAAAATCATAAGGTTATCACTTCTATTTAAAATTTAAAAAGGTGATGCCATTCTCCAATGTTGGACATTTAGTAAAACGTGGAACTGAAAAGTACAGGAAAATTAGAGGGTAATCACTTCTATGTAAATTTAACAAAATTTGGCAAAAAAGAAAGATTGATCACATTTACATGTTTCTCATATACTACACAGAGTCAATGAAACACAATCCTATAATCTTCTTTCCAGTGTAATAATAATATGCGTGATTTTCTTTTTCCTAATCCTAAGAGACTGTCTTGGATACATGAGGTTTTTTTCCTATAACAGTGAGTAATGTCGATCAACGCAACTGGGTAAAACCATTAAACAGTGCAACAAAGAAAGAGTCGCTAAGGTATACGTAATTCATCCTACAACAACAAAAAATTAATCATCAAGCATTGGCCTGAAAAATCCCTAAATGAAAATCCCTGATCGAGAAAGGTTTAGTGGATGGCGCAGGACATACCTAATGGAGTCTTGACAAGTGTGCTTAGGTGAGGAGAAAATTGTAAAAGGCAGCTAGCTACCTCAATACTGAATCCATACCGAAGTCACTCGAATTTGCCGCGTTCTCTTGCTTCCTTCACTTGAATTCATTGCTTTATCTTGTTTCTTCCACTTACTGACTGCGCTGCATTCTTTTGCTTCTTTAAGGGGAAAAGCAAAAGAATGGAGTAAATTTAAGTGAACTGTTTAGACAGTATCACTAGAACACAACGAAATACATATCATATTCCAACTTTTGAAAATCCAGAGTTGTAATCACAGGACATCGATTTAGAGGATGTAAAAAATGTGCGCATGCGCGATGCAGCATACACTTCAGTAAAGAAAACGGCCACGAACCAAACGGCAGTTGAGACAACGCATAAAAAAACTGATCCAAAGCCTATGCCGGTGCGTTAGATGGTGTCAGAAATGGTATGAGTCAAATCAGAAAGTTGGATGGTCTGGGACATAGGTCGGCCCTCACGACAGGGAAGTTTACAAAATTCTCCCCGGGCAAAAGGCGATCAAGGTGATACTGACAAAGAGCTCAGACCATTTAGAAAATTACATTCAGCCAGGCAAGAACAAACGAATAGCTCGGCACAAGTTCAAACGAAGAAAACAAACCTGTGGAATGTCTTTCGACAATTTCGCCAAAGATCTTCGTATACCTCCACTAAACTGTGATTATATAGACTCAGATGAAAAGTCTTATTGACGCTTGATAGGGGAGAAGCTCTGTGGCAAAGGCCAATGAAATTGGTCAACAACAAGAGCTTTCACTGAAACAGTTAATTGTCAGAGATGAAGAACAAATTATCAACAGAGAACAGCAAACTTATCATACATGTGCTCACAATACATCCCATAAAAAAGTACGGAATTGAAGAACATCCACCAACTAGAAATACTCACACAGATAACACAGAAGACACAGCTCAGCACGCGAAAGAGCTTTACACCCTCACAAAATCAGCTGCTACTGCTATGGAAAAGACAAAAAGCATGCCAAATGTCCAGCAGTAGGATCGTCATGTTCGTAATGTGGAAAAGTGATTCTGAATCAGCAGTTCTCAGCATCCACATCACTGCTACAAAACTGTCAGTAGATGATGACAAGTGGAACTACACTGCCAAAATATGTTGTAGTGATCTTAAGTTCAAAATAGACACTGGTGCAACATTCAATACACTAACCTTGAAAGACTTTGAAAAACTGCGAACATCCTCCCAACTATATAAGTCAAATCGTGTGCTTCGCAATACTCTAACCACCACATCCAACCTGTAGGCACAACAGACCTTGCAACTATAAAAGTTCTGACAACAAAGTTCGAAACAGTCAACCTAAGGCAGGAAAATATGCTCTCTGGCACAACAACTGAAAAACTTGGATCAACACACAAAAGCCTTCAAATGTTCCTATCTATGATGAATTTACTGAAATCTCTATGATAACAGGTACACTTCCTGGTGAGTACTCAATCAGGCTGAAATCTGGTGCCACTGGAGTAATCCACTTGGCCTGCCGTCCGCCTGCCGCACGCACATGAAAATCATTGACAAACTGGAAAATAATGGAATCAGAAGTGCAAATCAAGAAAGTAGAAGAACCCGCAGAATGGGTTAGCTCCATGACGGTTACCCTCCGCAATGACAAGGTCAGGATCTGCATAGATCCCAAAGACAATGCTGCAATTCAACGAGAACTTCATCTGATGCGCACCATTGAAGACATCGCCTCTGAAATCTCAGATGCCAAAGTCTTTTCTAAACTCGATTTCTTCACATCACGTTTGATGAGAAATCTTCATATCTCAGAACATTCAGCACTCCTATCGGCAATTATCGATGGATATGCCTGCCATTTGGAATAACCTCCGGAGGCCGGAACAGCTCAGTGGTAGAGCGCCGGACTCGTAATCTTGGTGATCCTGGGGTTGCGAGTTCGAATCTCCGCCGGGCCGTTTCGGTACAGAGGGAGTTTTCCCTCGTAGTTAACATTGGTTCTGACTCCATTTCCCACACAGTCCTTCGAATGAGACTATAAACCGAGGTTCCATGTGTGAACGCACGCATAACATCTTGCACGCACGTAAAATCCCATCAACAACTTTCGGGAAGAGAAGGCCAGTTTGGCCGTTGGTATGGATGACGCGTTAAACATAGCATGCACCCTGCGTGAGAAATGGAAAGAATGAAGAGAGTAAGGAAATTGAGCGATATTGAACGATACTGACTGGATGACATGGGAAACGACTGAATGAAGTGCCAGCTGGCAGCTCTTCAGTCGGCACCACCAAAGCAGGCAGCCCGTTGTGTGAACGAGTGTGGATTGTAAAGCGCTTAGAGCTTGGTCTCTAGCCGAGGATACGCGCTATATAAATATTCATACTAATAATAATAAACTGTGCACCTGAGGTCTTTCGTCAGATCATAGATCAGATGCTAGAAGGAACTGAAGGTGCACATGCCACTATGAATGACATTCTCATGGCTGGACGTGATACAAAACACCATAATAACATTCTTGAGCATGTAGTTGTGAGAGCAACAAAATACAACTTGAAACTCAACACAGAAAAGTGCACATACGGAAGTCTAGTGTCCCATATGCTGGCTACCTGCTTACAGCAAATGGTCTACAAGCTGACCCAGAAAAACTGCAGCCGTACAAGCCACGCCGACACCAAAGAAGAAAGATGATCTCAAACGCTTACTTGGCTTTGTGACATATTTAAGGAAAGTTCATTCCAAATCCGAGTGCGCTGAGCTCTCCTCTTCAAGGTCTGTTGGAAGATGTGATACTTGATTGGCAAAAACAACAAGAAGACGCATTCCGGACACTCAAAAGATGTTTACAGGAAACCACAAGTATTGGCTTTCTATTATATATATATTAGAAAAAACAGTCCAAATTGAATGCGACACCAGCCAACATGGGGTTAGGTACCATTCTGATTCAAGATGGACGACTTGTGGCTTATGCATCAAGAATTCTCTCTGACACAGTGAAAACGTATCCACAAATTGAGATGCTCTCAATTGTACATGCCTGCAAGAAATTTCACTGTATGATTCTTGGGAAAAACAGTACAAGTACTCAATGATCATAAACCACTGGAGCAAATCTATAAAAAAATCAAACAAAGCAAAAACAACAACAGCAAAACCCCTTCTTTCTATCCCATGCGTCTGCAAAGAACGCTACTAAGTCTACAGTGGTACAATCTCCAAGTGAATTACTGAAATGGTCCACTCATGTTCCTATCAGATACACTGCCACGACCACATCTTCCCGATGCAGAATCAAAAGAATCAGAATTTTACAACATCAACGCACTTGATTTCCTGTCAGTTACACAGGAGAAACATGGAGAAACACAGAAGGTTAGTCAGTTGCAGTCAATATTTACGACAGGATGGCCTGAGAAAGCTCATCTGTAACTGTCTCTCTTCAACCCTCTTGTGACTCTAGAGCAGAGCTTACCGTGTCAGATGACATCATCATACCACCCAGTCTTCGAAGCAAAATGCTGGGACATGTTCATGAGTCTCACCTGGGCAATAGTTAGATGCAAACAACGTGCTCGAGAGGTTATGTTCTGGCCACGGATGAACGCAGCTATTGAAGACAAAATCAAGAAGTGCTACAGACGTACATCATACTCCAGAAAGCAGCTAGCAAAACCCCTCAACCCTACTTCTGTACCCGACGTACTCTATACTATGGAAGAGACAGATATCTTTGAATTTGAAGGAAAAAACAAAAAATGTACAGTGGACTACAACTGTAAGTTTATCGAGGATGATGAACTGAAAACTTTGAGTAGTAGCGCAGTTATTGACAAACTAAGGACAGTTTTGTCGGCATGGCATTCCAACAACGATTCGAAGTAACTGTAGCTACTACTTTGTCAGTTGTCAGTTTTCTTAGTTTTGCAAGGATTATGGCATCATCCACAACGCATCAACTCCTTACTTCCAAAGCTCCAATGAAGAAACTAAGAGAGCAACTGGGACAGTCAAAACACTGTGGAAGAAATGCAGTGACAAACAGCTGGCTCTTCTGGATTATCATACTAGACCACTGGATAGAATCAACCTGTCACCTGCTCAACTTCTCATGAGTCCTCGACCCAGAAATATACTCCCGGCTTCTCACGAACTTCTCCTCCCATCTGTTCCCAACAAAACTCCACAAGGAAAGCAAAACAAAAATATTGCCATGACAAACCAAGCACACATGAGCTTCCCGCACTCCGAAAAGGGGATGTGTTCAGAATTACACCCCTGCCAGGATCCAAAGAGCGGCTTCCTGCTACTGTGTTGAGGTCACCCAGGTCATTGTTCAGTCAAAGAAGACATACCGCCGCAACACGGTTCACTTACGAAGATCTACAAAAGCCGCAAATAACATTCCACTGGAAGTTTACTCGACGACCATGAAGTGGCAACCGATCAACCTGAATCAGCTCCAGTCCTGACCCCACCTCTTGAAGAGTCAGTTCAGGAACCTTCATGTTTACCAGTCCCAAACCTTTGCACATGTTCTGATCATTTAGTCAAGCCCCAAGAACGACTTGATCTTTGAAACCAAAGGCTTCAAGTTCAATAACTGTGTTCTACATTTGCGAGTTCTGTTTGTGAGTTCAAGTTTTATTACTTTTGAAAGTTTAAAATGCGTACTGTTGATGTAGCAGACTTCTTTGGAAGAGGAAGGATGTATGAGCGCATGCGCGACGCAACACACACTTCAGCCAAGAAAACGGACAGGAATCCAACGGTAGTTGACAACGCATTAACAACTGATCTATTTTATAGATATTGCTGATGAGATCATATCAAATGACAGATCGAGTCAAAACCGTCCTTACCACTTAAAAAAGTATCGATTCAAAAGACATTCATTTTCATTTCAGTTTAGAACCAATGACTGATTGGGATGTAAGTAGATCTCTTTCACTCTTGAAACAAACGGGAATACGTGCTTTGGATGGATCAGATACAAGAATATTAAAAACTTCATGTCCAATAATCATCGACATATTGATATATTTAATGATAATGATGATGATGATGATTCATTGCGCTTAATCTTACATCATAAACTCTAAGCGCTTACAAATACAGAAAAGGTTAAAAAAAACATAAATGAAACCAAAAAGATGAATATTGCAATAAGTACTATGCACCTACAAACAAGGGTGCATATTAACACAAACCCACGCGCGCGCGCGCGCACACACAAACACACACACACACACACACACACACACACACACACACACACACACACACAGTCTCATTACAACGGACACAACAGCATACGCGCACACACGCACGCGTGCGCGCACACACACACACACACTTTAGTCGCAGAATCAATTTAATGGGCAGGCTAGGGGAGGGGAAGAAAGAACTGCTATTGATAGGTGAAGAAGGTTGTTTTATATTTATATAATTTGTAATCAGAAAAACGCTTTTCGATCAAAATTTAAGGAAGCCAAAGTTATTCAACCTTATAAATCAGGAGATTCATCAAATCTTTCACTTTAAAGGCCTATTTAGAATTTGCCTGTTCCATCAAAACCTACTGAAAAACGCTTACATAAAAGTGTCTCTATTCTTGTATTTTTTAAAACAATCTTTTCCAAGAAGATAGTCGGGCTTCTGTGCAAACCACTCTTGTCATACAACTTAACGAGAGTCTACTGCAGACCATAAATGAAAATTAATTTACTGGCTTCCCTTGGTAGACTTTGAAAAACCCTTTGATGTAATTAATCATTCTTTGTTGTTGCGTAAACTGGAATTCTATAAATCATCGCCAGAATTTACTTGTCCCATGTCATCTTTTCTGATCATCATCATCATCATCATTCTCTTGCCCATGATGGGCGTAGAGGAGAGATGAGAGACACTCTCGAAGCCAGGCACCGCCATCCGGCCCTGTCCTCTGCCTGTCGCATCAGCGTAGGGCCATCCATCCTGGTCCATTCTTTGATGTTGTCCATCCAGCATTTGGCTTGTCGTCCCCTTCGTCTGCTGCCTTCCAGCGTGCCCTGGATGACTGTTTTGGGCAGTGAATTGTGGCGTATGGCATGCCCGAACCACGACAGCTTCCTCTTCTTGACTGTTGCCAAGAGGGGTTCTTGGGGGCCTGCAAGTGATGTTATTTGGCTCCTCACAAGGTCGTTTGTCTTCCGGTCTTGCCAAGAGATCCCGAGCAAGCGCCTGAAGCATTTAGTTTCAAACGTCTGGATTCTCTTGGTGGTCTCTGCTGTCATGGTCCAGCTTTCGCAGCCATACAGCAGGATGGACAGCACCAGGGACTTGTACAGCTTCATCTTTGTAGGAAAGCTGATCTCCCTGCTCTTCCAGATCTTGTTTAGCTTTGCCATTGCTGCTGTTGCGATCGCTAGTCTGGTCTTGATTTCTGTTGTAGAGCGACCGTCTTTGGTGAGAGTGGCGCCAAGGTATTTGAAAGCGCCCACTTCTTCAAGCTGTTGTCCGTTCATGTAGATTTCAGCATGGGTGTTGGTTGTGCTGTTGACCAGGACTTTGCTTTTTTCTGTGCTCACTTCCATTCCATATGCACCTGCCCTTTCTTCCAGTCTCTTTGTCAGGTCTTGTAGTTCTTCGTTGCTGCCTCCCATCAGGTCAATGTCATCTGCGAACCTCAGATTATTGATGATTCTTCCTCCGATGGAGACAGTGGAGTGGAAGTCATGGAGGGTTTCACGCATGATGTGTTCAGGATAGGAAACAGTTATGGTAAATAATCGAACTTCTAAACTTGTGTCCCTTAGATATGGGGTACCACAGGGATCTATCTTTTGTTTTCCATCTATGTAAACGACTTGCCTTGCTTTCTTAAAGGTAATTGTAAAATGTTTGCAGATGATATATTTATTCATTCAAGCGATTCTGATGCCTGTAAACTTAAGAATAAACTTCAAGATGACATTGAAAGATTCGTTAATTGGACTCGGCTAAATCAAGTCCATAAATAAAAAAAAAAGGTGCACGTACATACGTGCACGGCAAAAAAATCTCACTATTCAAACTATTATCTATATGTGATAATAAAACTGAAGAAGTCGACTCGCAAAAAACACTAAGCGTCATCACTGACAAAGATTCATCTTGGACTGACCGCACCACGTCCCTACTTAAACATCTTTCCGATGAAATATTTCAGTTGGCTATATACAAAAACAACAACAAAAACCAACCAACCAAACAAAAAAAACAACAAAACTTTCCTGATGTACATTTCCAAAAGCTTTTCTTTAATGTCAACATTCTATCAATTAAACTTCAACCTTAAGGGACATCTAGAGTGACAGAAATCTCGGACTGGAAGGCAATATCCGCATCACTTAGGGTTTAACCTTGGTTTGGGTCAGCGAGGCCAATTTTGATTCCCTTACACTTTACACAATTCGGAGTAAGCATGACCATATCTGGGTCACTAGAGATTTACCTGAGTCACTCGCTGGTTCAAATACATCAAGAGCGGCGGCTCTGGCTCGGCAGTAGCGGCGGCTCTGGCACATAGCTTTGATCCGAGTCACAATATCCCATTCTGAGTCAACTGGTTGCTTGACTGTTAACCTGCGTTTAGGCCATTGCTACAGATGCGTTGGCGCGTGTGTCTGTTTGTCTGACTCACATAAATTCGGATGCATGTACGATTTAAGTTCACACCCACCCACACATTCGAAACATGGACAGCCAGGCAACAAGTCAACGTTTTCTTTTTTTGATGCTGCCCTAGCCATTAAAACACAATTACACAAAACCACAGCAATATACAACAATGTCAATTCAGCAAAATAACACATGCCGTAACCCTAGGCGTGCAATTCACGATATAAATATGTATATGTGTTTTTATTTTCTTTTCTTTCTTTTGGCCACGTCCGGCTCAACACGACCGTCCACAGACGTCGCAAGTCTCTCGTGAAGAATGCTGTAGAAGAAGTCCTCTCCTGGGACTCACACAGTCAAGAGGAGCAGCTCGCACAGAGTCCACGCAAAACCGAAGCGACGGCTCTGTCCACAACAGGAGCGAAGGTTCCAACACAAGAGCTGTAGCTGAAACACAAAATATGACGTTGGTTCTAACACCACAAAGCGACGGCCCTGGTACAGCAGAAGCGACGGCTCTGGTACGACTGGCCCAACAGGTCGCTGGTTCAAATACCTCAAGAGCGGCGGCTCTGGCTCGGCAGCAGCGGCGGCTCTGGCACAACTGGCACGTCGGGTTACTGTCGACTCACACGTCGACCTCTCCACACCCTCAGCAGGGTGGAGACATGGGGTAGATCTCGGCTACGCCCCAAACCCGGGCGCAGTGGCAGGTCGGGTCACTGTCGACTCCCACGTCAACCTCTCCACACCCTCAGCTGGGTGGAGACAAGGGGTAGACTCCGGCTACGCCCAGACCCTCTAGCAGTGGCAGCCAGTTCCCGGTCATACTAGGACTACGACTTTACCTGGGGGAACTGATAACTACCTTGATTATCTAGCCTACTATGACATGGCTATTACTCATGGTGACATCCCATTTGGTCTACTCCCATTTCGTCTACTCCCATTTCGTCTACTACTCCCATTTCGTCTATTTCCATACTGACCATACTGCAAGGCTCCCCCCTGGCGTAACCAGTGTCCCAGTCTACTCCAAAGCAGAATCGATGGTCTTTAGATTAGAGTAGGGCGAAGCCCGAGAGAGGACGAAGGACGAATGAACGAAGGCCGTTAGGCCAAGTCGTGCTCACACATTTCTGAGTAGGCGAAATGGGAGTAGACCAAATGGGAAGTAACCATTACTCATCATGGTTATTAATCATATTCATAACCAACAGTTACTTTATATTTCACCAGAACTTGGGAAAAATACCCATAGCGAAATCTACAAAGTTCAATACATATCACAATAAAACATTCTCTTTTCCGAAATCATGTTTTACACATTGGGGGGAAAGAATTTCCACATAGACCCTTTCGAAATCATGCTTTACACATTGGGGGGAAAGGACTTCCACAAAGACCTCTTCTTCTTCTTCTTCAGGGTATACGGCCACAATCATCCAATTGATTTTTACGCCGTTTTGTGGGGGTTGCGATGAAAGAAAAACAAATTATAGAAAGCGATAGACCTAAAAGTGAGGATAAAAACCTAGTCCTGCTCTAAGTGGGTTCTCCGGCAGGCTACTGTTACTTCACTTTTCGCCATTCCGAGCAAGCCGGTCCCTTGCTGATCTAACACAGCAGGGCCCCCAAAATAAAGAACAAAACAAAAAGCTATTGGGGTAAGAGTAGGGAGGGGGAGGGGGGGGGGAAGGGACCTATTATCTAACTACTGACGGGGGGGGGGGGGGGGGGGGGCACCCTAGACTTAAAGGTGTCCAAGGTGTCCGCGGCCACAGCTGTTTCAGGCAGGTTGTTCCAGTCACGTATCGTCACGACCTTTTCGAAATCATGTTTTACACACTGGGGGGAAAGGATTTCCACATAGACCTTTCTACGATAAACCAAGAATATAATCATTGCATATAATTAACGATTTGCTCTTTCGTCTCTTTCATCAAGATAAGAATGTTTTTATCATTTCATGCCTCTTCCATCACGACAAGAAATGTTTTTATCATTTTACATAATCACTACATTTCAGAGAAGGATTTCCCTTCATGAAATTATTCATTAGTAACAGTAACAGCCCTTAAACACATGTCAAGGGAAGATTTCCCTACACTCTTGTTTATCAACAAATAGACATTCATTATTCATATCGAAGGATGGTTTAGATACATATCACAACCATTAATACACGATAGTTTCCATCGCTCACTTCCGGAGCTTACTATCAATAACATCATTACGATAGACTAGAATAAACAAAACTTTTTTTGTTCATCATAAAGCCATGAACTAGCTAAGCCACCTCCTTTTCCGATCACTCATCAACATTTCCTTTTCTCTTTCTATTCATACTTTCTAAAACAATTTCTTGATAGCACTTCCGGTCGTGATCCATTGTCAGAAATGATTGCCCCTAAGTACTTGAATTGGTTGACAGTTTCAAGTTTATGGCACTCGCCAAGTTAAAACCAATATTGAGGGACAGAAACATCACCATGAAGCACAAAATTCGACTCGTGCGTACGCTGGTATTGTCGATCTTCCTGTACGCTTGTGAGACATGGACCTCACAGCAGAGCTGCAAAAGAAGATAGAAACAATGGAGATGAGATGCTATCGAAACATCCTGGGCATCTCCTACTCGGACCACATAAGCAACGAACAAATCCGACAGACCATCCAGAAACACTTAGGCCCCTATGAAGATCTGCTCACTACAGTGAAGAAACGGAAGCTGAGATGGTATGGTCACACAACAAGATCCAGTGGCCTATCGAAAATAATCCTTCAGGGAACCGTGGAGGGGAGCAGAAGGAGAGGCAGACAGAAGAAAAAATGGGCGGACAATATTGCAGAGTGGACAGGCAAACCTTTTGCTGAAACCCAGGCTCTCGCTTATGACCGGGACAGATGGAGGAAAGTGGTGTACAGCGCATCAAGGCGGCGCCCCTACGACTCCATAAGGAGTTAAGGGCGCAAGGCAAGGCAAGGCAATTTCCTCCTATCACCCTATCAAGTCACAACACATACCAAAAAAACAACAAATACTTATTTTTTCTAAAAACCTTTACTAGGCGCTGAGAAAGTTACAGTCGCCTATAGGAGGGGAGACGATTTCGGTCTGCGATTTAAAATTGCTAATAATGATATACCTGACTGCCACAGCAACTCGTCTGGAGTCCCTCTTCGGCCACTGAGAAGCTGCACTGCCGGAAATGCTGTAGAGACTGCCTGATCGTTTCAGCTCACCTGACTTACATAGAGCGCAGGTGGGCAGCAGTCAGGTAAACAAACAAACCAGTTTCCGGGTGAACATGTTCCGGTCAACGCGGTTGTAAAAATTTGTAACTGGACAAAAAACGGTCCGTCACAGCCATTATGACCTGCTCCCCCTCACTTAACTTTTAACATCATCGCTCTGGGCCACCTCATTCGTGTGTTACAGATTTCACTTAGACTTCGGTCTGCTGATTCATGAATGGATCAACTGGGCGTGAGGGGTGTACGCAGATTCGAGAAGAACACAGTCCTGGGGCAACATAGGCCTCGGTCGACAGAGAGGTAGGGTAGGAAAGACAGACACGGGGGAACACAGACGTAGGGAAGACAGAGGGGAAAGGGAAGCGGGGATATAGACCCTAGTAATGGAACGTCAGAGTAAACAGACCTGAGGTGAACATAGATCTTGGGTTCAAATAACACGAGTGTCCTAGCTCGCGTATGTGTGTGTGTGAGTGCATGTGTGCGTGCGGGCGCGCGCGTGCGTGCATGCATGCTCGTGCGTGCATGTGTGCGTGCGTACGTGCGTGCGTGTGTGTGTGTGTGTGTGTGTGTGTGTGTGTGTGTGTGTGTGTGTGTGTGTGTGTGTGTGTGTGTGTGTGTGTGTGTGAGGGGAGCGTTGTCAGCGTGCGTGTGTGTGTGTACGCGCGCACATACGTGTGTGTGTGTGTGGTGTGGTGTGGTGTATGAGTGCGTGGGTGCACTGTGCGCGAGCCTCTGAGTGTATGCGTGAGACAGTGCCACGACCGCTTGGTGATGTTTAATGGATGCAGCTAGTGTATCATGATATAATGAAAAATCTATATCAAGATGATAAACGCACCGTTACGGCGAGTTACATGGAGCGTTGTCATGCAATATGGCAACTATGGCAAATGTTCTTTTAACCACATGACAAGAAAATGCATCACGGATGCCTGAAATTAAAGGACACAGATTCACATTTTGTCATTTATGCTCTTACCCGCAATAGCTCCAAATGTTAGATATGCAGCTTTCAGATGAAGTCGTCTGACGTTGGGCCGTTTGACGAGTAACCAAATCTTGATGATGTACAACACAATGGCCAGAAGAGCGGAACCAATGGCTGGAGTTTCGAAAGCTTTGGCCACAAACAGCAAGGAAGGAACGTTGTCGATATCTGGCAGGAAAACCATACAAGAAGATTTGATCAGCCATCAGATCAAAAGATTTTCACACAAGATGCAAAAGGTCATGATATCACGTAAACACAGTTACTGTGACTTTTCATATGAAAGAAAATACACATAATAAATTAACTATTTTATGTAAAAACAGATAATCATGAAATAGAAACAATTGTTTTCACGTGAACGCGGATAATTATCACCTGAAAACACTTACTTCGACATGAAAATACAAATTTTCACTGAAAATAGCTTATTTCATGTCAAAGCAGCTACATTGATAAAAAAAAATCTGTCACCTGGAAATAACTGTTTTTACGTCAATACACATGAAATTGGCTATTTTCACATAAAAATGAATGTGTTCACATAAAAGTCGTGTTTTCACTTAACAATGGCTGTTTTCACGTAAAAATATCAATATCTGTCTGTGAAATGAAAAAAAAACTTTTCCGGACGAATTACTGTTTTCAAGCAAATTAGGGTGAACAAGGATTTATAGTCTTCTGGGGCTAGTATGCTCCCATGGATTTTGTTTGCAGTCACTTTTGTCCACCACCGACTTCTTATATGCACTGTTATCTAGATTAAAAGTATGCACTTGGCCATGGTGAGTGTGAATACACTGATACTGGTTTATGCTATGATAATACGCAAATTCTGAATTCTCCGTCATTGGTGACGGATTTCTAACATGCACAAGACTCCGTGTGTGTGTGTGTGTGTGTGTGTGTGTGTGTGTGTGCGTGCGTGCGTGCGTGCGTGCGTGCGTGCGTGCGTGCGTGCGTGCGTGCGTGCGTGCGTGTGTGTGTGTGTGTGTGTGTGTGTGGTGTGTGTGTGTGTGTGTGTGTGTGTGTGTGCGTGTGGGCGAGCGTGGATGTGTCTGTGCGTGCAGCAGAATTTGCACACAGAGGAAATCATATCACATAGGAAACCTATGATGATGATGATTACTACTACTGATTATTTACACTCTATCTATGCAGAAACAAGAGAAAAGGACAAACGGTCAAATTACCTGTCTACATGCACTCGTACGAAATGAACGTCCAGTACACTTACATTACCGAGAGAGAGATGGGTATTGAATGAAAACAGAATTCGACAAAGAGAATTGATTGTTCGTTCTTCATTTCTGTCGTCCTCAGTGTTGTTTATCTTGTCTGAGGAAGTCCTGTGAAGTCCAAACGTGTCGTGTTTTGTCTTGTGATTCGTTTGTCCACGTTATTTGGTGGAGTCATGATAATTACTTCTAAAATTTGTCTCTCTTCGTTTAAGGGATGTAAGAAAGAAACGGAAACAGAAACAGTCGCCACACTTGAAAAAGGCCAGGGACGAGGTGTCATGAAAGCAGTTTGAAATATGTCATGAACGTTATTGAGGATGAAGATGTATTTGATGTGAGCGTTGAAATGATGTTGGGAAAAAATTAAATGACTTTTTTTTGGACTTGTGCACTTGTGGTGCAGAACCACACTCTGTACAGTTGTATGGAAAATTCAAGTGACACCAAATAAGTAAACGCTATTTTGATTGGATAGGACGCTGAGGTTTGGATTATGAGTGAAGCTCACTTTGGTGTCAGTCAGCGAATGAAATGTTGAATCGACCTGAGGATGGCTCGAAGGAAGAGAGACGCAAAGATTTTGATTGTTAACCCTTGGGGGGTTAGTGGGACTTTGATTCCCTATGACCAGTGATTGGTCTGTAGCATCCCCTTGGGGAGTTGGTATACTAGGACTTGGGTCCTGTGACCTGTGAAACGTCAGAAATGTCAAGTGACCTGTGAGTGGTCTAGAGTGTAGTTGCAGGCAGAGGTCTGCTAGTGCATAAGTGTTATTATTATATTGGGTATTTATATAGCGCCTATCCTCGGTCACAGACCAAGCTCTAAGCGCTTTACAATAAACACACTACCTCACTCACTCAACGGGCTGCCTACCCATGTAGAGCCGGCCGAAGAGCAGCCTACTGGCGCTCATTCAGTCGTTTCCCGTACCATTCAAATATCAGTCACAGTGTAGTGCTTGTTCCCTAGAGGTGAGTTGTCAGTTGGGGATTCGTGATTTTTTTGAAAAGAAAGAAAAAAAAATGAATAAGTGTCGTGTAAATGTAATGGACACATCTCGAATGATAATATCTAATTCGTGAATGATTCGTGATTGATTTGTGTGACAATCGCGTATATTATTGAAGAGAAAGGAAAAAAATATAAAAAATAATATTAATTTTCTTGAGAAAAATTCGCTTGTTAACCTCAACTGTAGGTAGGGGCGGTTTGGAGAAACAGAGACGCTTCGTGAGTATCTGTTCGTGCTAATGTACAATTTTGTGTGTGGAAGAGGAAAAAGAAGAAAAGAGAGAAAGGGTGAAAAAAAGGAAATCGTTCTAAAAATTAATTATGGGATCTGGGGTTTCTGTCAGAACACCTCAGCGTCCAGCCAATGGATAGCAGCCTCCCCTGACAAGTCCGAAAGATGGATTCTTACCCCAGCACCCTTTAGTCCTACTTGTGCAAAGAATGGAATTGTATTGTTGTAAATGTATTAATATTTGTTCACTTTGATTTTGGTGAATATTATATTGGGAGGGAGTGTTGTAAAACTAAAATTCAGCCTGTTAATGCTCCATTGTACGAGTGGAGTAGATGCGTGTGCAGGGAGTTAGCATGCTGAGTTCGTGAACGAGTGACTGCGAACGGTGTGTGTGACAGTGGTGACCCCGACTTTTGCACCCCCTCTATAATACACCCCCCCCCCCCCCCCCCCCCAGCTTTTTGGAAAAAAAGATTTTGTTTTAAACTCCTCTTTTAAAAAAAAGAAGGTTTTGAACTGAAAATTGATTGAAATATTGAATACATTGAGGGTGGAGAAGGGATAGTGTTTTATTCCCCCTATTTTGAAATTCAAAAGAAATATTATTCTCTATTTTTCATTAGTACATTCAACTTCGAACTTTTTTGGAATTTATTATTGTGGATTGTTTTGTGAAACAGTATGTCTTTCATGTATTGAAAATCCCCGTCTCCAGTTTCACGGGTGGTAGTTCCAAGTAGTGGTCTACCTAAAGGCTCCTGTTTCTTTGCCTTTCTGTCTTGCTATTTTGAATTTTCACCTCTCTTGGTTTTTGTTTCTATTCTATTCAATATTCTTCACCTCCTCTCAACAATAAGCATATTTGTTGTTTCACTTAGGATTTGTCTGATTAGTGTGTGTGTAAATGCTCCCTTTCTTTTAGATGTTGTAGGGTTACGTTATATATTTTTTCCGTGAAATTGTTTTGTGCGTTTTCTGGCACACTTTTGGACTCAAATTTGTAAACAGCGCTCTATTTCACTTTAATTCAAAAACGTTAGCTTTCTTCAAATTCTTCAAATTTCATTTCAAAACCGTTTCAAACGTTTGTTCTTTTCTACTGTTTGGTTAACTTTGTAAACTTAAGAAAAAATGTAAGTCAGTTGAGGGTGCATATACACAAGCAATCATATTAAACAGTGTGACTTCTTTTCTGTCTCTTGTTTCTTTTTCACAAATTTGAATGTTTGTCAAACTCTGCAAGACTGGATTGCTCTGACTAGACTTGTGCCAAGTTTGATTGTATTATTCTTCTATTTTAAACATTGAAAATTTTATTTGACATCTTAAATTCCTTACCCCATTTTTCCGGTTTGGGCGCTGGGTTTTCTGAAGCACCAACTACACTTTTACTGTAATAATGGCACATGAACAATCTCTCCTGGATAACACTTCTCCTTCTCCTACTATGGCTGAAGAAATAATTGAATTAGACAGATTTTTGGCCCAGGGAAGTTGATCGCTTATATTAACCAATGTGAAGACTGCGCTATCAGAAAGAGAGAGAGGGAGGGGAAAAAAGAGGCAGAAGAGAAAGAAAGAATTAGACAGGCAGAGGCAGAAGAGAAAGAAAGAATTCGACAGGCAGAGGCAGGAGAGAAAGAAAGAATCAGACAGGCTGAGGGAAGGAAGGATAAATTGAAAGCAGAGGCGGAAGAGAAAGAAAAAATTAGACAGGCAGAAGAGAAAGAAAAAATCAGGTTGGCGGAAATTGAAGAGAAAGAAAAAAATCAGGTTGGCGGACATTGAAAGAGAAAAAAAAAAGGTGCATGAGAAGGACTTGGCATTTCCCAGGCTTGAGTTGGAACAAAAGCAAGTAGAGCTTAAGTTAAAACAAGCTGCTATGCAGGAAGTTGCGGAACACACTGTTGGTACTGGTGTTACTTCTAGTCCTAATGTGCAACACACAGTTAAAACTTCTCACATTCCCGAACTTCCCACATTTGATGAAAATCGTGATGATATTGATTATTTTCTTTTCCGGTTTGAAAACAATGCTTCATCTTGTGGATGGCCTCGGGATAAGTGGACATTGTATGCAGCTTCTGTAGTTAAAGGTAATGCTCTTTCTTTGTATCATAGTCTTGCTGCTCGTGAAAACCTTGAGTGGGAAGAACGCGAAGCGGAACTTTTGGAAAAAAAAAATCAATGTACTGACGAATTTTGCTCGGTTTGTCCAGAAAAAGGAGACTCATTCGCAGCATTTTTTAAAATTCGTACCAGTCATTTGTTTGATCGATGGATTGATTGATCTCATACAGGAAACACTTTTGCTGGCTTGCGTGATTTGTTGCGTAGTGAGCAAATCCTGCAAAGTGTTTCAAAAGATTTAGCAGTTTTTTTCTAAAAGAAAGGTCTTGTAAAACTGCAGAAGAGATGTGCAAATTAGCTGACCAGTATCGGGCTGCTCATTCGCAGAAGCAGTTTGGAAAAAAAATGAAATGATGTGTTTGCGGTGAATATTGCTTCACCTGGACAATTTTATCCAGGAGGTCAATCTCAGTCAGACGGAATGTTTCCAGAGGATATCCTCGGTTTTCAATTCAATTCAGTTGAAACAACTTTATTATCACAAAACGTGCAATTCAATGTGGCAACTTCTTTTGATTTTTACAACATAACACAATCAAAAACAAAAAAAAGAAAGAAAGAAAAAGTACAAATTACATATCCAATAAAACAGCATTATATCTATGTCATTTTATGTAATGCACTTTAATACAACACTATGCACCAACACACACACACACACACACACACACACACACACACACACACACACACACACACACACACACAGAGTGACACACACACACACACATAACACCCACACACACACATAACACCACACACACACACACACACACACACACACACACACACACACACACACACACACACACAAATCGGTTCAAGTTCTCAATGTTTTCAATCGTCACATGTAAAGGAGTCATTTGTAAAAAAGTTGAATGGACATGGGGATAAAACTCTTTTTTGTCGATGTTATGCCACAGTGTGGCCCTATCGACTATTCACCAAGATCAAGAAGATTTGTTCTACTCAATCTAAATTATGGGGTTCGATAACGACGTCTTCCAGATGGCAAAAGTTCATATTACTAAGATTATGGCTGTTATCACTCACAATCATCTGCGCCTTTTGAACTGCTCTTTGTTCAAACAACATTTTCAAACTACTCCGTCTCTCGCCCACAATCTTTTCTCAAAGAAGTTCGCATGACTATACACAGTATGATCGTGCGGGTTCTTATTCCTTTCCGCGGGGAACTTCTTGCCGACGTCCGGATCGGTCATTCGGACCTGGTCGTGGTTGTGGACAAGTTTGTGCGGTTGGGGTGGTGCACTGGATGTCGCAGACATTCATTGCTGGCACCGTGGCTGCATATTTCACAAACGGAGTGAATGTCCGTGTATCAAACAGCAATTCACAAAACAAGCGAATGTGGGCATGACTACTCTGAACAATACCCCAAAACAAGATACCCAGCATGTGTTCGTCTCAGACAGTGATGTTAAAGGACTTCATATTGAATCATGTACTGTCAATGGGTTTGGTGTCACGTTGTTGCGAGTCACTGGTTGTACCACTGCTGGTGTACGCAAGGATTTAGTAAGGGAAGGAACAATACACAGGTGAAACACAAGACTGTCGTTCTTTCGGGGGCAAGATAGAATCTTTACCTTCGGCATGTGTTTATGTTTCTACCCCTTACTTTACAGGTGAGTTAACTGCTTGTGTCATTGATGAACCAGTGACAGATTTAATCTTGGGTAATCTCCCTGGTGTCGCAACGTCTTCTAGTGGTCAGGGTGGATCTTTTGTGCCTTGTACAGTAAGCACTAGACTGCAAGAAAAAAAAAGAGGTCCAAAACCCATTCATGTACCTACCATTCCCAAATTGGATGTAACACCTGAAAAGTTGGTACAGTTGCAGAAAGCAGAATCAACATTAATCCATTTATTTCAGAAGATCATTGCTGACGTTCCTGATCGGGTGAAAGACGTTGTGTATGTGAGAAAGAATGAGGTGCTGTATTGTTTGTATACAAAAGATGGTCAAGGTATGGAACAGATTGTTGTTCCCATGCCTTTGCGTGACACAGTGTTGCAGACAGCCCATGGTTCCATGTTTTCAGGTCAGTGTGGGGTAAAACGTACCCTTCAACGTGTGTTGTCCTCGTTGTTTTGGCCTGGTATCAGTGTTCATGTGTACAAGTCTGTCAGAAGACGATCCCAAAAGGTCGTGTACCATGTGCCCCTTTACAGCGCATGCCAATCATTACTGCACCATTCAGTCGTGTTGCCGTTGACATAGTAGGACCGTTTCGGGTGTCAAATTTTGGTTGTCGATATGTTTTGACAGACAGTCGTGGACGTTGCTACTTGGTACCCTGAAGCGGTACCCCTGAAAAAGATTGATACCATTTCTGTCGCCGAAGCGTTACTGTCGATCTTTTCGAGGACGGGTCTTCCTAGCGAAATCTTATCAGATTGTGGATCACAGTTTGTGTCTGATCTCATGAAAGAAAATTTTCATTTACTTTCCATTTCGTCATGTACTACAACTCCGCATCACCCTTAGTCAAATGGTCTCGTTGAGAGATTTAATGGCACATTGAAGATTTAATGGCACATTGAAGACTATGTTGAAAATAGTGAGTATGGAGAGACCGTCTGATTGGGACAGGTACATTCCGGCTTTCCTTTTTGCTTACAGGGAATTACTGACAGAAAGAACAGTTTTTTTTTCCATTTGAGCTACTGTTTGGACGTTCATCTAAAGGCCCTATTAGCATTCTTGTTAAGTCATGGTCAGGATTGAGTGTAACCCAAGATGAAAAAATAAACGTGTTTATGTTTTTCCCTACAAAACCGTATTAGTGATACATGTCGTATTGCTCAGGAGAAGGCATACAACAGTGCCACTACTCGCAAACAATATGCAGACCGTCCAGCTAAAATGCGCTCATTCTCTGTGGGTGACCGTGTTTTAGTGCTGTTGACTGATGAGAAAAGCCAAATGTGTGTTATGTGGAAAGGCCCATATGTCATCACTGAAAAGTGTTCTGATGTAAAGTACAACATTGACATCAATGGTCAATCAAAAGTCTTCCACATCAACATGTTGAAGCTGTATTTTGAAAGGTCACATATTGCGGTCAACAAATCAAGTGGAACAAATGATTCTGATTGTTGAATATTACGAGTGCCTATAATTGGTTCGGCTGTATGCGGTAGATAGACAGACAAGGGAGATAAGGGGAACTGCCGGTTACCGCCAAACTGAGATAAGCACACGACGCTCCTTCCCTCTCTGTTGAGTTTAGCTTGTAAATAAATGTAGTCTGGAAATCTACAAATGGTTCTGGTCAATTCTGTGAGAATATGACATCTGGCGACGAGAATGGGATCGTGCAAGATGCTGTGTAAAACCGGGCAACAATGTTGAAGGCCTAGTCACAAGTAGGCATCAGCCGACATCGTAACGGGAAAACCAGTACAGGCTAACACGGTTAAGTCAACACGTCAGGCTTCAGGGGAAACACTGTTAGGCATACCATCTGGCTTAGACTCTAAGGCTGACACCAGAAAGGACTCATTCAAGCTGAAATCAGGTCAGATCTGAACAATCTGTGATTTTCTTTCCTTCTTGTTCTAACCATTTTTTCTTCTTTTCTTATTTACTGTTTGACAATCACAATGGCACAAGTTGGTAGACTGGAAGAATTTGATGTTACTTCATGTGATGTTGACACCTATTTTGAACGTTTAGACAGTTTCTTTCTTGCAAATAAGATCGAAGACAATGCCAAAGTTCCCACTTTCATAAGTTTAGCAGGGCCCAAAACATACAAGCTTCTAAAATCTCTGTGTGCTCCTGAAAAACCTTCGGACAAGACAATAGGGGACGTCAAACAAGTGCTGAAGTCTCACATCAAACCAACAGAGTCGCTCATAAGTAGAAGAGCGAAATTCTATGCTAGGGAACAGGGATGCAACGAATCCATCACAGACTTTGTGGCGGCGTTGAAGGAGCTAGGTGCCGAATGTGAGTTCGGACAATTTCTGAACGAAGTGCTGAGGGACATTTTCTGCATCAGTGTGGCTGATGTGGAAACACAGAAGCAAATGCAGACAGGGACTGCACCGAACTTTCTGGATGCAGTTAAAAGCGCACTTGCGAGAGAAGCACTGAAGAAAGACATCGACACCCTCTCCTTGCGGGCACCCACGGAATGTCATTGTGTGGAAGGCGGACAACCAAGTGGACGACCTCACTCCAGAACAGGGGGTGCACAGGGAGGCAGAAGAAGGTTGCCCCCAGGGTCAACTCGAGAGTGTTGCCGGTGTGGCAGAGCAGACCACGATGCAAGAGACTGCAGATTCAAAACGTACGAGTGCAGGCGGTGTGGAAAGAAGGGACATCTGCAAGCAGTGTGTCGTAGAGCACGGGTGCTACCAAGCACATAGATGTTGAAGAAGAAGATGACTGCAGTGGACAGAGACTGCAAATACAGCGGATTTTCCAACCAAAACAAAGGCGGAAAGGGCACAGCACCCTGGACAACAAGATTACAAGTTGATGAGATGAATCTGGAGATGGGGATCGACACAGGTTCGACCAAATCGATCATCGGCAGGAACACCTTTGTCAGACTCTTCAAGGGAAAACGGCTAGAAAAGAAAGCGCCAATCCTCACCACGTACTCGGGAAAGCAGTTACCCATGAAGGGAACCCTGCAGGTACAAGTCGCTCACAACAAGCAGGTGTACCAGATGAAGCTGCTGGTAGCAGACGTCACCGGACAACCCCCCACTATGGGGAGAGAATGGCTGGCAGAGATCAAAATGGACTGGGCACAAGTGTTCAAACTCCGGCAGACCAATGAAGTGCTGGCCGACCACAAGCCGGTGTTTGAGAAAGGTCTGGGGGCCATGAAGGGGTCCAAGGCAAAGCTGCTCTTGAAGCCAGAAGCCAGACCAAAAAAAAATTGTCAAAGCCACGCCAGTTCCCTTTGCCCTACGTCAAAAAGTGGAGGAATCCCTAGACGAACTAGAAAGAGAGGGCGTGTTGACCAAAGTGACGCGCAGTGACCATCGTCACCCATCGTTGTCGTACCAAAGGAAACCGGGGAAGTGAGGATCTGTGGGGACAACAAGGTTACCCTCAACCAGGCACTAGACGTGGACCAGCACCCACTCCCCAAGCCCAGTGACCTGTTTGCCACGCTAGCAGGAGGCAGGATATTTTCAAAGCTGGACTCGCTCAGGCCTATCACCAGATGGAAGTAGATGAGGAGTCCCAGCATCTCCTCACCATCACGACCACAAGGGACTGTATCAGTATCGCAAACTACCATTTGGGATTTCATCGGCACCAGCACTCTTTCAGCGAACCATCGAGCAGATCCTACAAGGAATCCCAGGAGTGGTAGTTTTCATTGACGACATTCAACTGACAGGAGCTACAGTTGAGGAGCACTTGGACCGGCTGGACCAGGTTCTACAAAGATTAGAAGAACATGGAGTGCGGCTGAAGATGTCCAAATGTGAGTTCTTGAAGGACAAGGTCGAGTACGGTCACATCATTGACAAGGACGGACTTCACCCAGTGCCAGAGAAAGTCCAGGCCATCACTGAGGCCCCAACACCATAACACCTCAGTGAGCTGAGATCCTACCTGGGAGTGCTGCAGTACTATGCCAGGTTTCTACCTGACCTCTCGTCAGAGCTGAGTCCACTTCATGACTTGCTCAAGGACAAGACACCACGGCACTGGACTGACAAATGTCATGCAGCCTTCATGCGAACCAAGTAGCTTCTGACATCTGCAGATGTCCTCGCCCATTTTGACGTTAACCTGCCAATTCGGCTGGAGTGCGACGCATCCTCTGTGGGGTTGGGGGCAGTCATCAGTCATGAGATGCCGACTGGAACCCATCGTCCGATTGCCTATGCGTCCAGAACTCTGTCCAAGTCGGAGAGAAACTATGCCCAGATTGAGAAGGAGGCGCTAACCCTGGTGTTTGGAGTAAAGAAATTCCACGACTACCTGTACGGTCGCCCCTTCACGCTTGTGACAGACCACAAACCGCTCCTCACCATCCTTGGACCAAAGAACGGAGTACCAACTCTGGCAGCCGCCCGAATGCAACGTTGGGCGCTGATTCTGGCAGCTTACCAGTACCAGCTACAGTTTAGAACAACAAACGAGCACATAAATGCAGACATGTTGTCCAGACTGCCCTGAAGATGGAAGACTCAGCAGCCAGAGAAGAACCTATTTTCAACATCAACTGCGCTGAAGATCTTCCACTGACAGCTGATCGAATTGCGGAAGTGACCAGAAAGGACCCAGTATTCTCCAAAGTGTGGAACAACACACTCAACGGATGGCCAAACCATGTCAAGGATGCAGAACTACAGCCCTACTTCAAAAGGAGACAGGAGCTCTCAGTTGAGGAAGGTGTTGTTCTTTGGGGGTCTTCGAGTGATCATCCCCACATCACTGCAGCAAAGGATCCTGGGGGAGCTACATGAAGAGCACCCAGGAATGTGCAGGATGAAAGTTCTTGCTCAGAGCTACGTGTGGTGGCCCGGCATCGATCACGACATTGAAGTTACAGTCAAAGCTTGCCATGACTGCACCAAGGTGGCCAACACACCAGCATACAGCACTATTGCATCCGTGGTCATGGCCGAAAAGACCGTAGCAGTGGGTACACATTTACTTTGCAGAGCTAAGGCAGAGCTAAACTAATTGATATTCCAATGGAACAATTGAATAAAAGTAGCACCAGGAGTGGGCCTGAATTTGGCCATTGCTTTTAACATCTTGAATATCGAGTGCGACCTCTTGTTGCCAAATTTGCTTCAGGGGCCAACAGACTGAGTCGCACTATTTTATGTTATTTTATTTTACTTTTTAACATGCGCGCTGGTGACCTACTC
Organism: Conus ventricosus; assembly: GCA_018398815.1. NCBI lineage: Eukaryota > Metazoa > Mollusca > Gastropoda > Neogastropoda > Conidae > Conus > Conus ventricosus. Next base: position 67,109,186 of record CM031613.1, read on the forward strand.
GTTTTTGAGTGAACCAGTATTTTAGGAAGAAGAAGAAGAAGAGAATTACTTTGTTCTGATTGACACACACTCCAAGTGGCCAGAAGTGATTCCAATGGGAAGCACCACCACCGAGAAGACCATTGATGTTCTTCGACGTCTGTTTGCTTCATATGGGCTACCAGAAGAAATAGTGAGTGACAACGACCCCAGTTCACGGCTCAGACGTTTGCCGACTTCCTTCGAAGAAATGGGGTAAAACACACGAGAGCCCCACCGTATCACCCCGCCACAAACGGAGCAGCTGAGAGATTTGTCCAGGTACTGAAAAGGAGCCTGAAACGGAGTTCCCAGCTGACCATCCAGCACCAGCTGGCAAACCTCCTGTTCAGCTATTGGGCCACTCCACACACGACGACAGGAGTGTCAGCGGCTGAACTCTTCCTGAAGCAGCAGCTGAGAGTTCAACTGGCATTAGTGAAACCAGACCAAGACAGAACAATCCTTCGGAAGCAGAAGCAGTAGAAGGAGCAGCATGACCATGGCATAAAGACTTTGTGTGCTTTCGTACCTGGGGAGACTGTCGCTGTGAGGCAGTTTCAGGGCCCTGACAAATGGGTTCGGGGGATTGTGGTGCAGCGCCTGGGGCTGACAAGCTACATCGTGCACATAGCTGGCAGAACCGTACACGCGCACATTGACCATCTCATCCCAGCACCAGAAGAAGCCGAAGTCAACACACAGGTGACAGTGGTCCACCCTCCTAAAGCCCAAAATAGGCCCACATATCCGTATGCAGAGGCGCGTAACCCCGCGCACTCCCTTGGTCCAACCCCATTGGATCTGTCACCTGTGCCCAACGATGCATCAGTTCCACTTCCATCAGTTCCTGAGCCAAGGGCAGCCATTTCGAGAGGTTCCAGTCCGATGTTGAAGAAATCAGACCTGCCACGGCCAGTGACGACGCCAAGATGGCCTGCACAGTCACCACCTCTACCCTGGAGATCGACCCATGAGTGGAGGGAGCCAACCCGTTGGGACCTGTGAACATCAGCCTGCTCAGAGTGCATTAACATTCGCTATTTCGTTTTTGAAAGCACTCTATGAGAACAGACAGGACAATCGAAATCATGCATGCTACATCGAAATCGTGCATGCTACTTTGGAATCGTGCATGTTACTCGCGAAATCGTACATGGAAATTGAAAGCATTGATATTGAATTGATGGAACACATGAGCTCATGATAAGGGGGAAGGAAGTGTTGTATATTACGAGTGCTTATAATTTGTTCGGCTGTATGCGGTAGATAGACAGACAAGGGAGATAAGGGGAACTGCCGGTTACCGCCAAACTGAGATAAGTACACGACGCTCCTTCCCTCTCTGTCGAGTTTAGCTTGTAAATAAATGTAGTTTGGAAATGTACAAGTGGTTCTAGTCAATTCTGTGAGAATATGACACTGATGTTGATGTGCATGTGTCTGCTGTGAGCTACAACGTTGCTGATGTGTTACCAGTACAATGCGTGACAGTATTTCCCAAATCTGATGTGGATTTCCAAAAATTTGAAACGTGTGTCTCATGATGTAGCTGTTGTGCAGGTAGCTTCAGTGGATGTTGTGCAGGATGGTGGTGAGGATAGTATTTCACTACCTACATTGTCAGTTCAAGGAGAAACACATGAGGATGTGAAGATAGATGATAAACTCACGTCAACGCAGGTAACCCAACTGAGACATTGTTACTTGATTTTAAAGATGTTCTCACAGATAAACCAGGAAATACTGTGGGAGTGGTGCCTCACAGAATACAATTAACCACTGATAGCCCTTTGCGTATAAGAACATATCCTCTACCTTTTGCAAAGAAACAGGTCATTGAGAGAGAAGTGCAGGTGATGCTAGATCTGGGTGTGATTGAAAAGTCTACTTCCCTATATTCTGCTCCAGTTGTTCTGGTGTCTGAACCAGATGGTTCCATGAGATTTTGCATCGACTACAGAGCACAAAACAAAGTGACAGTTTTTGATTCTGAACCAATACCTGATGTGGAGGATTTGTTTTGCCAGTTATCACAGGCAAAGTACTTTGTGAAAATTGACCTTACGAAGGGTTACTGGCAAATACCCATGGCCGAGGAGGATAAGATCAAAACAACATTTCAGACCTCGTCTGGGCTTTTTCATTTTGTACGAATGCCTTTCAGATTGCAGAATGCTCCTGCAACTTTTGCAAGAATGACGCGAGATTACATGAGATTTCTGCAGTCAGTTGTTTTTTTTTGGTTTTTTTTTGGGGGTTAGTAGTGAACTCTTGGAGTGCGCTACTTTCGTCTTTGCGCGCGGTTTTCTTGCGAATTCAGTCTTTTGGGCTCACTGCGCGACCATAACAAATCATGGCAGGATTCCAGGAACTTGAGTTCCTTGGACATACGATTTCAGTCGGGTCGATGCGACCAGAGAAAAAGAAAATGGATAAAATTTCGGTCATAAAAACTCCTTGTTCAAAGAACCAAGTTCGTTTGCTTCTGGGATTGCTGTCCTACTCTAGGCGGTATGTGCCGAACTTTGCAACTTTGACCGCACCTTTGACAGACTTGACGAAGGGTCCAAAACGGACTTCAGTGACTTAGACTCCTGAATGTCAAACAGCGTTGGAAGTGGTGCATGGCATTTTGAACCGTTTTGTTATTGCCAGACCTAACAAAAGACTTTGTGTTGAGAACAGATGCGAGTTCCTCAGGAATGGGTGCTGCATTGCTGCAGTTTCACGAGGAATTGTTGCATCCAGTGCAATTCGCCACTAAAAAGCTTACACAGTCACAGGCTAAGTACTCTACTATCGAGAGGGAATGTTTAGCAATTGTCTGGGCACTGGCAAAGTTTGAACGCTTTCTGTCAGATCGTTCTTTTATCCTTCAAACTGATCATCAGCCTTTGACATTTTTGAAGGCGTCACAGACAAAAAAAACCCAGTCGATTGTTGCTGTGATCTCTGGTGATTCAAGAATTCAGTTTCAGGGCTGAACCAAATTCTGGTTCCACCAATGTCTTGGCTGACCTTGTTTCCAGACATTACAGAGAAGACAGACCCTGAAAAAATGAGAAAAAAAAGGAAAACTATGCTGGTAAATCTTAAATAAATGTTAGCGAACCGCCCAGAGAACGTGGACAAACGAGTCACAAGACAAAACACAACGAGTTTCGACCTCTTAGGTCTTCGTCAGGTGATATATAAACGAATAAAAACGCCCCCATGGGCCGGCCTTCTCGTGGCGGGGGTGTTTCTTGACCAACCTGTGCCCACCCCTTTTTCTTGTCTTTCCTACTGTTCTGCCTACCATGTCTTTCGCTATCTCTTTTCACCCATAAAGTCTCCCCACATCATCTGCAGCCTCTATGTCGTCTTGTTTCTTCCTTCCCGGTTCTTCAGTCTGTTCTTTCATCTATTATTCCAGTCTTCCTTTTCAATGCTTCTTTTTCTGAGATCTATCGGAGTGGTGGCCCTAAGTCACCCGCAATTTAAGGTGCTGACACTGGCCGAGAGATGAATGGCTCTGCGTTAATGAGTCGCTACAGCAGTCCTGTCTGGTTTTGAGGGACGGTATCAGGCAGATGGACGCCCTGCGAGTTCATCTTCACATGTCCTTCGTAGGGCCATCCATTGTCCCTTCCCTAGCACGGCAGCTCTCCTAGGGTGACTGTCAACTTCCTGCCGTCATTGAGCCTACGCCCTATGAGTAATCAAAGCAGTCATTCCAAACGTCAGAGAGAAAGTAGAGATTCAGATTCAGATGAAGAGATAAGAGAAGTGGCAAAGAGAAAGGGTATCCAAAACACATGGCCAAGCTTCCTTTTAGTGGAAGCAAAAGATCCGAAAGAATCCATTGCTCGGATTTCTCCGTTTGCTGTTTGCAAGTGGTTCGAGGGAGTTTCATCCACAGGATTCAAAATGATTAAAAGACTCAGATCCTTTACTCCTTACCTTACCTTACCTTACCTTACCTTCTTACCTTACCTTACCTTACCTTACCTTACCTTACCTTACCTTACCTTACCTTACTTGATTTCAATGACACAGATTTCAGTGCTTTCTGATTAACTTTGCTTATTTTGTATTTGCATTCTCATTGATTCGTTGTCTTATAATGTGGTGGTGGTGGTGGTGGTGGTGGTGGTGGTGGTGGTGGTGTGTGTGTGTGTGTGTGTGTGTGCGCGTGTGTGCGCGCGTGTGTGTGTGTGTGGGGATGGAGGGCCAAGTCAACAAATAGTGATGTGTAGCTGTTTGTTGGTCAATGTATTGTGCGGCGGAAGCAAAAGACAGGTGTTTAAACGTTTGTTCTTGTAAGCATCCTAAGCTTAAGAGAGATGGGACACACACACACACACGCGCACACACACACACACTCATACACACACACACACACACACACACACACACACACACACACACACACACACACACACACACACAGATAGACAGACAGGCATATAGATAGATATAGATAGGTAGGTAGGTATAAAGATAGACGAAAGTGCAATGATAAAATGTATGTAAAGTCGAATACGCAGAATATTTTTGTCCTGAACGTTCTTCGGTATATTACGATCATAATTTCGTTCCTGTATATCGTGACAGTTTAATCGGTACCTTCATGGAAACAAAGCTGTTGTGGCCGTTTCACACACACCTTCAAAGCCACTGGAGTGTGGCAAGTTGGCATGCCATAAAATACGGAAGGTGTAAATGCACCTTAATTTCGGTTGCTGCTGTAGCAAGAGAGGAGCCGTGCGGTGTGGAATAATGGGGTAGGGCCCGATATTCCTGTGCTCCTTCCTATACCCTGCTGCTCATCGATCCAACGCTCCTAGTCGTTGTGCCTGCTAATGGCTGGCTGCCTGCCCCTTCTCCGGGGCCACACAGGCACGAACTATATCCTCCTCTCCTCTCCTCTCCTCTCCTCCCTTCTTTCTCTTCTCCCAGGCCCCCACTCCCACTACGCCTATTGATTGTTTAGCTCTGTGACGTCTTGGGTCTCTTCCACTGAAGCCGCAGACGAAACATTTTTGGTGTCTTTTCCGTTCACCTCTGAAACTACTGTAATGGCTGGTTTCAGGACCGACGGCAATCAGTCCGTAAAGTTTCCGATTCAAGGAATGAATTGCAGCTCCACCATATCTGAACGGATCTTTTCCATATCAGTCAGGAGAAAGTGAAAAAAAAAGTCCAAGTACGATAAGGTTGGCAAGTTCGTTTTCTTTTTGAGTTTTGTTTCTTTTCTCGTTTTTACCTGTTATAGATTTTAAAAAAATACGGACTGAAACACTCAACGAGTTTTTAATAGATAAAGCAAATGTGTGCTCGACACTCTGGTGTGTTGTTTCATGGATGTGTTTTTATGGCACTTAGAGTGGATCATGTTCAGTCATTATATGTTGGGGGCCTTAACATCATGAAGGTACTTTCATTACGTTCAGTCGCTATATGTTGGGGGCCTTAACATCATGAAGGTACTTTCATCTTGTTCAGTCACTATAATTATGTTGGGGACCTTAACATCATTAAGTACTTTCATCATGTTCAGTCACTATATGTTGGGGGCCTTAACATCATGAAGGTACTTTCATCATGTTCAGTCACTATAATTATGTTGAGGACCTTAACATCATTAAGTACTTTCATCATGTTCAGTCACTATATGTTGGGGGCCTTAACATCATGAAGGTACTTTCAGCTAAAGCCTAATGACCTGGCAGAGTTTCAAAAAAGCTGGATCCCGAATCCTTCAATAAACCGTTTGTTATGCAACGCAGCATTATGCAAAGACGAAATGTGCCTGTCTGGGTGGTTGGCAGAGAAACGGCCAAAATGTCATTTTTTCACCTATAGGATGTGCACCAAAGTTCGGCAGAAAAGCGCTAAGAACACACAGTAACAAACCAACAAGCAGTTTATTCTATCGTCGAAGAATCGCTCACATTCACTTGTTTCTCTCCAATTCTTATTTGTTACGTACGGTTTACGTCCTAAGGGTCTCGACTGTATTATTCAACACAGTCAGGCAATGTAAAATGAAGAACGACGGAAGTTAATTTCTTAGCTGATCAAAATCGCACTTCTTTCTGACAAGAATCCAGCATGACACATGGAAAGCGGGGTCACTTCAGCCTCTTTCTTTGTACATAACGCGTCAATAACAGTCTGAAATGAACATTCTGGAATTAAAATTACCTGATCAACACTGCAGGTGTCTGTATCTCTCGGGCATAGTTGACGCTGGGATATAGGCCTAATGTGAAAGTAAGCGTATAGAGAGCAGCCCTGTCATGCAGTCTCGGACCAGAATCATCCTCTTATACTTCATCATCTTCATCGATCAATTTTAAAAGGAAACGCCTCACAATCTGTGCCCTTCATGCCCTGCTGACGCTGTGACCTCAGTTTCAATTTCCTCAACATCTGTGCCCCATGCTGAGTTCGTGTCGATGTTGCCGGCAAGTTCACGAAGACTGTCGTTGGAAGACGTAGTGGCGCCCTCCTGACGGGAACGCTCACTCACGCTGGCTCCGCGAAAATGCAGTTATTGTAAGTAGGGGGGTTAATAAGTCGTGTGTTGAGTATGCTGGATCAGAACAGGCACCACCGAACATCATCAAGATGACTTGGCAGCGGTCCAGTGTTTCATCTGACTGCATGAATCTTGAATCTTGACGACCTCCTGTTGACTCCCTGTAAATCGCTGGTGCCGGGACGGTGACGGGACAAACCGAGTTGTGACTGTGGACGGAGAGTCGAAGTGAACTGTATGGGATAATAGCACTTGCATGGAACAAAAGATAATATGACTTTTTTTTTGGGGGTGGGGGGGTGGGGTGGTGGGGGGGGTGGGGGTGGGGGGGTGTCATTTTTGGTTAATCAGTCTTTTCCCCAGGATTTAGATTCTACATTCATTTACAAATATTCATCCTGTGTGTGTGTGTGTGTGTGTGTGTGTTTGTGTGTGTGTGTGTGTGTGTGTGTGTGTGTGTGTGTGTGTGTGTGTGTGTGCGCGCGCGGGCGCGCGCGCGCGTGTGTGTCTGTGTGTGTGAGTGTGTGTGTGTGTATTTCTCATTCGAAAATGGTTTAATCTGAAATAGCTTTATACTATTTGAGAGAAAGGGAGGCCTCGAAGGCAGATAGATGACGGGCGTGGGGGTGGGGGTGGGGGTGGGGGGGGGGGGGGGGGGCAGGTTTTTGGTCGTCAACTCCTTCCCTCCTTCTCGGATGCCCCCTGGTGCAGAATGAAGACAAAGGAAGAACAGTGAATCAATACTGGTGCAGGTAATTGTCCCAGTTGTCACCAGCATGGCTTGAAAACGGCAAAGGAACCTCCAGTAGGACCCCTACTTTCAAGCTTTCGCGCCCATCGATCCTCCCCAGTTGGAAGTCATTGATCTGGCCAGTAAGGGAGCGGCAAACGAAAAAGAAACTATGGTCCTTCAATCTTCCCTCTTCCAAACAGACGGCACATGCTTGACATAAAACGGTCGAAGCAATTTCAAATCTCCAACCCAAGCGAGTCCAAAAGATTGCCTTTCCACACCAACGCGTTTTCGTGATTTTATGGTGTGGCCGGTGTAGCAAAGGAATTTTAACCCCCGGACAAATTTTCTCCGAATAAAATCCTCCTACAAATTTACTCCGTAGTAAAATTCTTTTCGCTAAAAAATTACTCCCGTCAAGCGAAATCGATCCGCAGAATTTCATACCCGAATAAAACACTCGTATGAGGATTTTACTTCCCCACACGAGAATTATGCATCTTTCGCTATATGTATGGCTCTGTGCACACACACACACACACACACACACACACACACACACACACACACACACAAGAGAGAGAGAGAGAGAGAGAGAGAGAGAGAGAGAGAGAGAGAGAGAGAGAGAGAGAGAGTGAATGAATGAATGAATGAATGAATGAATGATGGTTTATAGTGGTAAGCTTTACAAAGCCCATTCACAATGATGGGAGATGAAGGGGGTAGGGGCTGTGCATGAACAAAAATGAGAAATAACCGTAATCGATACATAACGGGAAAAGTTCATCGTGACGAGGAATCCAGATCACGGAAGTCGAACATTAGTAAGTCACATTCTCAACACGTTTATGAACAATAACAATTCGGCAGTGCAGGGAGTCACGGTGGACCGCCAAGATTTCGGCTTTCGCCCCCTGCGCGCCTTTTCAGTTCTTCAAGGAACACAAGCGGTCATCCATCTTCCTTGTTGTTTCTTCCAAACATATCATGATGTCTCCTATTGTAATGTTGTCTGTATGGGCTGTCGTTGACTTACTTAAATCAGAGGAATCCTGACAATCACAATTACTGTTTGTCACAGACATGTTTGCATCTGCAACAATGGCTTCATTTCCGTGTTGTGTTGAAATCTGTGTTGTAATTACTATTGGATTGTCTTAACATACTGCATCAGAAACATCTTCAACATAATCTTCATTAATGCTTCGTCTATCTAAATCAATGTCATTTTGGAATTCTAACTTGGGAAAAATAGTTACTGAGTCACTGTCTATAACACACTGCGCCGTGTCGATGTGTGTCGAATTGCCAGACGGTGTACTCGGTGCAAGCGAAGCTACAGTTGAGGGGTGGTGGTCAAAAGACTTAAAATATGTCAGAATAGGCAGCTCCATTGATGTTGTCATTTGTGTCGGTATGGTGTGGGGTTGGCAGGAACAGACCGGACGGGGTAAATACACGTTCACTCGCCTTTTGCTTCCAGTGTTCCTCTACCCTTCTCTTGTCCCTGTTGACCTGCGACATTTTCTCCTGAACACGGCACTTTGAGCTTGGGCTCGCGTGGCAGGGGAATGGTTGGCAATCGTTTTCAATCGAAGAACAACAGTCTGAATTTCCCTGCCATCAATTTTAAAAGATGATAACGTCATATTACGCGGAGCGGCGTGCAGAATACGTTCTAAATTAAGTGGAAGACCAACGGGCATTTTCTTGTGAAGACAGAAAAACTTTACCGGAACTGTGAGAACTTCGACTTGCTGGCAGCCAAACAAGGGAAGTCACTCCCGAGACAGAGAGAGAGAGAGAGAGAGAGAGAGAGTCTAGATGTCTTGTTCTCTGTATTTCCCTTTCCTCCTTCCCTCTCTCTCTCTCTCTCTCTCTCTCTCTCTCTCTCTCTTCTCTCTCTCTCTCTCTCTCCTCTCTCTCTCCTCTTTTCCTCCATGTCTTTCCCTTCATTCATTTCTTTTTACCTCCCCAAATCTGTTCATTCATTTTCACACACATAACCATTCAATCTATAATTACTATCAGTAACAAGAACACACACACACTGACACACTCGTTAAATAAAATCACGGAGCCATCCAATGAAGGAACAAACAAATAACAGACACAACGCGTTTTGATCTACTGGGTCTTCTTCAGGCAGGACAAACACCATTCTCCACAATGGCAACAAAGGACCAACAGTCGTCTATCTCTTCGACCTGGGTGCAAACTATACCGTGGGCCAAATGCAAAAACTATGGAATGGAACTGAAAAGAAGAGAGAAAGTTGGAGTGGAGGGGATAAAGGTTAAAATGATAAAAATATTCAAAGAAAATAATCGTATTAAAATCATAGCAATAATAACAATGATAATGATAATAAAAATAAAACAAACAACAATCACAATAGTAGCAAAAACAATAGCAGTAATAGTTAACAACAGTAATAATAATTCAGGAAGAGGAGGAGGAGATGGAGGAGGAAGAGGAGGAGAAGAAGAAGAGGTACGATAATATAACAACCGCTGCCACCACCACCACCATCACCACCACCACCACCACCGCAAACAGCAGCAGCAGCAGCAGCAACAACAACACCATTAGGACTTGGTGAGCGACGTTCGTGTCGAGTGGACGCGTTTGGAAGAGCTCCGCTTTTTCTGCCTTACTTCGTGCTGTTTGACTCAGTCTGTTTTTTTGTTTGTTTGTTCTTTCGACATTGAACGCTAAGTGAAAAGCTGTATGCTGTATTTGCGCAGAAATAATCTGGACTGTTCTCTTTCCTTTACTCTACATTTGAAGTTCGTGTTTTCTTCGAAGTACCTTGAGTATTTTTTTTCTTCTAAAGTTAACCCGCTTTTCCTGTCGTGGTGCTTCATTTTGACTCCCGATCCAGGTCTCGTTTCACCTTTCAGTGACAGTGTGGTGACAGTGTGGTGGGTAGCTCACCAAGTGTGCCGGTGTTTACTTTCTTCTTCTCTGAAAAGGATCCAGTCTTCAGTATTTTCCAGGTCAGTTCGAATACTTAGACAAAACGCATTTGGTTCAAAAGGTGAACAAGCTACATTACATGGAGTACACATACTGATCTCAAAGCTACATTTCTTGTGTTCCCAGTGCAACGTGTGTTTAGACAAGGTAAATCAAGTTTTGGAAAAAGGAAGAAAGGAGAAAAATCTTAGTTACTCTCATAAAACCTCACGATCTTCTTTAAGATCCGAAAATAATCGGACACTATGAATGACAGAAAAGTACCAGGCGTCACCCCAGTGTTCCTCATTAATAAGGAACTCCCCGCCTTTGAAGAAAAACAGTTCACTACAGCAGAAATATGTTCTGCAGCTGAAAAGAAATGTGGATTCGAATCGATGGATGGTGCTCAACGGATTGGAGGCCTGTGGTGGATTTATCCTCGCAGTAGTGCAGCGCGTCAAAAACTCTTACTGCAAGGATTCTCACTGAGAGGGATTCAGGTGGAGGTCAAGGAGAAGAATCCTTTCCTGATAACATCCCCTGATGGTTCCCAACAGGAAATACCGTCCACCAAGTTGATCATAAGTAACATCCCCCTTTTGTTTTCAGATGATGAAATATTACAAGCCATCAAAAAGTTAAAAGTAAACATTCGCTCAAAGCTCATCTTAGAGAAGGATAGAGACAGCAACGGAAAACTGACAAGATGGAAAACTGGAAGAAGATTTCTGTACGTTGATGTCCCCAAAGAACCTCTCCCCAGAACAATAGAAATAAGTCAGTTCAAAGGGTCCCTTCATCACAAAGAGCAAAAGGTTGTCGATAGACAGAAGATGGGTGAGTGCCGAAACTGCTTCCAGAAGGGCCATGACTCTTCCTCCTGCTCAAATCCAGTGAAGTGCCGGCATTGCTTTTTGGATGGTCATAAGGCAGATGACCCCGAGTGCGAAATGACGCCGGCTCATAGAGAGGGGCCATCAGGAAATCTTGATGGCATGAACAACAGCAAGCCATACATTCAGCCTGACAAAAACACAACACAACAAAATAAGACATCTGTTGACGGACAGTCACAACTAAAACCCAAATCGGACAGAAGAGGCAGATCTAAGAGTCGACCGACAGGAAATAATACACAAAGCAAGTTGAAATTCGCCAGGGACACCTCCCGATCTGCATCAGGGAAAAACAGATTGGGGTCTGACGCCACCCCTCCTCAACAGCCCGACAAGCAGCGCCGCCAGACAGAGAAGGAGCTTGAAGATAATCCTCCCTCAAATGACGACGAGGAGGAGTGTGCCGACTCTCCGGCTTCAGTGTGGGAATGACTGGATACTCCTTGATGATTGATTGGGGTTCGGCCACGCTTGACGTTTATGGACCTTGAGCTTGGACAATGGTTTTGACGACTTTGGTTGTCCCAAAACATATTTGTTAAACGAACTTATTTTTGATCATGGATAGATTAAGAATTTTGTCTTTAAACACTAGAGGCTTAAGTAACAAACTTAAACGCAAAGCTTTGTTTTCACAAATTAAGAACCTGAAAATTGATATCGCATGCCTCCAGGAAACGCATATAACGGAAAAAGATGCACCACTTTGGAAAAAGAGTGGGGAGGAAACTGCTATATCAGTCTGCGTCTAAGCACAGCCGGAGAGAAATAATCCTTACTGTAAAGCATTTCAAACGGGAGATTAAGCTGCTGAAACAGACTGAAAGAATGATGATCGCTTCAGTTAATATACGTTCAAAATCGTTCACACTAGTAAACCTGTACGCACCAAACGACAAAAGGGATAAAATATTGTTTTTCAATAAAATGAACTCAGTTCTTACAAATTACCCAGATAACCTAATTATAACCGGTGATTTTAACACAGTAATGTCTAATGACATGGACATAATATCAGGGAACCCACATTGGCAGAAAGAGATAGACAAATTTAGAGAGGTAGTTGGTAAACTTGAATTGACAGACATATGGAGAGAGTTTCATAAAGAGGAAAAATCATACACGTGGTGCAGAAGAAATCCCTTTATAGCCAGACGTCTTGATTACTTCTTTACAAACGCGGAAGTACTGAATCAGTGTGTTTTCATGCGATATACTGTCGGTGCCCAACTCTGACCACAGAGCAGTTGCTCTTGAAATAAATAATTCACCGTTTTTAAGGGGTCCAGGATTCTTATTTGAAAGACAACGTCTTTATCGAGAAAATGAATAGAAAATTGGAAATTATGCTGGAAAGTACGGAAATCTCAATTGCGGACATATCCAGCCACTGGAAAACTGCAAAATGAAGATTAAAGACATTTGTGTGGAATATGGAAAATTTAAAGCGAGTCAGACGAAAAATGAAATAATTCAACTGCAGGGAGAGTTACAACTGCTGGAAGAGGCAAGTGCCAGAGACCCACAAAATGCAAGGATCCACACACAAACTAAAACTATTAAACAAAAATTAGAATTGATCTCATTAGAAAAAGCAAGAGGAGCACAGATTAGATCGAAAATAAACTGGATTGAAAAGGGGAGAAATACACCAAATTTTTCTTAGGTCTAGAGAAAAGTCGGGCAAAGAATAATATAATGACTCAAATTATAAAGGACAGTGGGGACATAATTTCAAATCAAGCAGATATTCTTAATGAACAAGTTAAATTTTACTCCGAAATGTATAGTGAGCCAACACACACAAAGGAAAACCTTAAAGAAGAACTTAATACATACCTTGCGAACGAACAATTTCCCAAATTAGACAATGAAGAGGCTAGACTATGCGAAGGTGAGATCTCGCAAAAAAGAAGCAGGTGCAGCTCTAAAATCAATGAAAAATGGCAAGTCCCCGGGAAGAGACGGCTTGACAGTTGAGTTTTATAAGTTCTTCTGGAATAAGTTAAAAATGGTGGTTACCAAATCGTTTAATGATGCATATGACAGGGGGGAAATGAGCTATACACAAAAGCAAGGCATTTTAATATTACTACACAAAGGAGCAGAGCTAGCAAGGGATTCCCTTAGTAACTGGAGACCAATAACACTACTAAATATAGATTATAAAATAATGGCAAAAGTGATTTCGATGAGACTGGTCAAAGTGATTGGCAAATTAATTAATGAAGACCAAGTTGGATATCTAAAGGGCAGAAACATAGCGAGCGTTATACGTACAATTGAGACGCCATCGAATATGTTTATGCAACGAATAAATCAGGATATTTGCTAGCTGTAGACTACCAAAAAGCATTTGACACCATATCAAAAGAATTCATGATGGAAACATTCGAAATATTTGGTTTTGGAGAGCAGTTTAGACACTGGGTTAAAATTTTAGTAACAGAAACTTTCAGTAACATTTACCACGGTGGGTGGATCTCGGCCTCCTTCCCACTCGAGTGCGGAATTCGACAAGGATGTCCATTCTCTCCACTAGCCTTCGTGCTAGCAGTGGAGCTACTTGCAATCAAAATCAGAAACAGTCAAATTAAAGGTATAAAACTACCTGAAGTTGATAGCAACATGAACAACAACAACAATAATGATGATGATGATAATAATAATATTAATAACAATAATGATTTGAAAATTAAACAACTTGCTGACGACACAACACTGTTTCTGAAGGACAGTGAAGACATGATCCTAGCCAAAGACATTATAGACACATTCACAGGTTTCTCGGGACTGAAATTGAATTGCCGTAAGACTAAAGCGATGAGATTAGGCAGTCAAAGACAAGAAACCGTAAATCTTGTATTCAAAACAGAAAACAAATTGAAGATACTAGGCATTATTTTAACAAGTGATAAAAGCGCCGTAAATGTTGAGGACAACTGGAAAAACAGAATCGAGAAAATCGAAAAATATATAAAACTGTGGAGCCATAGAGACTTGGGAATTAATGGGAAATTAATCGTTATTAAAACATTTCTGCTATCACAGTTGATTTTTGTCATGCAGAGTATTGCTTACCAGAACATGTCATTACTGCAGTCAACAGAATGTTTTATAAATTTCTCTGGCAAAGAAAAGTTAGTAATAGAAAAGCGTTTGAAAAAATTAAAAGGAAAATTATGGAAGATGACAAATCAAATGGTGGGCTAAATATGGTTAACTTACAAAGGGCACAAGAAAGCTATTATTTGGAATGGGCAAGAAGTTTATTGACGAGTGTAGACAAGAAATGGCTCGGATCCCGAGATGGCACATAAGTAAGGTCTTGAGTGGCTTAGGATGCTTTGAAATAAATTGTAAACTGAATGAAGTCGTGGGAATTGAAAGGATAAAAAGCTCCTTTTGGAAAACGGTAGTACAAACCTACCTTAAAAACAAAACATGTATGAGCCTAGCTGATGTAGACAGAGTAAATATCAGCAGACAACTTTTATGGAACGACACTTTAATCAGATTCAAGGAGAAAGTGCTGTACTTTCCCCTGTGGAAAAAAGCAGGACTGGAACGAATGAGTGATATCATAAAAAGCAGCGAAAACAGACTCCTGACTAGAGAAGAAGTTACAGATAGAATTGGAAGGAACCACGCAGTCACGTTTTTCGAATACAACGCACTGATTAACGCTATACCAAACATCTGGAAACGATGGACAGAAGATGGCCTGTTAACTGTTGCAAACACCCAAAACGAAAAGGTAGTTATGCCAGACTTCATGACAAATGGACCCAAACCTAAACATATTGCAGCCTTTTAAAAAAAAAGAGAGTCAGTAAACAATCCTGTTCAGTCATGTGCAGAGGCATTTTGGTTAAGAAAATTAAACGTTGTGCTAGATGAGAGTATATGGCTACTTGCGGTAAAAGCAACTAAGGAAACTAGACTGAGAGAACTGCAATGGAAAATCCTACATAATATCTACCCAACGAATATATTGCTGCACAAAATGAAGGAAGCTGACAATAAATTAATAAATGCTCCTTCTGCAGGGACGAAATTGACTTTATAGAACATTTCTTCTACCTGGCTTTGTGCACCGGTGAGAGCGTTCTGGAAAGATGTAGAAAGGTATATACAAACAAAGTTGGATCTGAAAACAAAGTTAACTTTAAATAACGTTCTCTTTGGTGTATCCACGGTGGAAACAGACTTGAAAAGTCTCGGTATATTAAATCATATCATTTTGATCGGGAAAATGTGCATTAGCATATATAAGAAAACTAAAGCTCAGACACCATTACTCACTCTGTTTGAATACAACGTACAGAACAGAAACGTCTTTTAGACAATGGTAGGAAGAGGGACAGGTTAGTTGGGAGACGGGAGGGGAGCGGGGATAGGGAGAAACATAGGAGAGACGGGACCGGGTCAGGGGGAGTGCGAGGAAGTAAAAGGATTTCCTCGAACGCAAGCCAAACCAAAACAAAGCGAAAGTGAAAACACAAAAAAGGCTGCCTATTACAAACATAGGACACCCCGTAAAAAATTTTTTTTTAAAGTGGAAGGGGGGAGGGGGGGGGGGGGGAGAGAAAGGAGAGAAAAAAAAGAATAGGAAAAGAAAAAAAGAAAGTAGCAAAAGGCACGAAAAGGATGGTGGGATCTTTAAGTACACTGCTGGTGTATTTACTTTTTTTTTTTTCGGCTTGAGGAAATATTGGTAGAGCCTACTAATTGCTAATATGTTCACATATTCATGTTTCTTGGTGCATGTTCAATGTGATGGGTTAGAATTTGAAAAAAAAACAACCAAAAAAAACCCAACCTAGGCAATGAAAAACCCCAGAAGTGTCGACGATCTTTAAGTTTGCCCTTTTTCGGATGGATACCTAGGATCACTACTTGGACAGTGTTCAATTCGGAAATGAATCGCCTGTTTGAAATAAAATAAAAATGCCTGTTAAAAAATAAATAAATAAAAAATATATATATTAAAAAAAAAACAAAAAAAACACACCATTATAGTAAAGATTTGTGAGATGAAATGAAAGAAATGCATAAATAAATATAACAATACTACAAATATGGGGGAAAAAGGGTATACGAAAACGGGGGGAGAGAGAGAGAGAGAGAGAGACAGAGACAGATAGACACAGACAGAGACTGATAGACAAACTAAAAAGACCCATGCAGACTGACTGAAAGACAGACACACAAGACACGGAGAGCCGAGAATGAGGGAGAAGTGAGTACTTTTCTTATGAAGAGTATTTTGTAAGGAGGGGAGAGGGAGTACTTTTCTCCATAAGGGCGTAACATTTTCATCCGAAAAGTTTTAAGACGGCACAGTTTCCAGTGATCACGATGAATGGCGTATCAGTCATTGGCTGTTACGTTTCTTGCATAATATCAAGGAGTGATATTAACAGGAGATATGTTCGCGCGCGCGCGCGCGCGCATGCACGCACGCACGCACGCACGCACGCACCACACACACACACACACACACCACACACACACACACACACCACACACACACACACACACACACACACACACACACGCACGCACACACACACACACGTTCGGCTCGATTCTGAATCGCAAGCCTGTCATGTGTTGTTACAACGGGAATTGCTATCACTTATGTAGGCCTACAAACGTTGGACATTAAATAAGAGTCGCAACAGTTAAAGGTTTATTCTCTCCCCACCCCACCCCCCTCCTCCCACATCTCAGCTGTCCAACAATTGCTGAGACAAGTACAAATGTTCAACATGTGGAAACAATCTCCAACCTTCCACACATCCCAAGTAAACGGTACTAGTCAGCCAACAGTTATTCCATAAAACCTGGGAACACTATCAATGTGTCGTACACTGGACAAAGAGAGGGGAACGTCCATCTTTCCTACTCTGAGATCCTGTGTCAACTTTCACTGATCAGCCCAGAGGAAATGTAAGTTGAAATTTATGCTTATAAGTCTTGAGAGTATGCATTGCTCATAATTATACCATATGTTTTGACAGTATAACTTTATGCTAATAGTTGGTAAAAAAAAAATTGTTCAGATGATGAATGGGTATGCTTTAACAGTACAACTTTATACCAATACTTTATAAAATCTGTCCAGATAATGACTGAGTATTCTATTTTAACAGTTTAACTTTTTGCCATTACTTGGTAAAAACTATTAAGATGATTGATGAATATTACATTTTAACAATATAACTTTCTGCCAGTACTTGGTACTATCATTTTAACAATATAACTTTCTGCCAGTACTTGGTTACTAGCTATCAAGTGATTACTGAAAACTATAAACGGGATAACATTATGCCTTATACTGTCAATAGTGATTTAACCGACATAACGTACAGTATCCTAAAGGGGGTGAGTTACACTTTAAGTCGATTTATGAATACTGTTGATAGCCTTAATGATTTATAGTAGGTGACTCTAATCAACATGTGTACTTGGGCTATCTGTATTCCAGTAACTAATTACTTCACCGAAGTATGCGAATACTCTGAAGAGTTTTTTCCCCTTCAATTGATAAGAAGTTTCTCACTGTCTCATTCCACTTAATTCTACTCAAAACCTGAGTGAAGAACTAAAGTGGAGACTTATGCGTGTTTGAGAGAGAGAGAGAGAGAGAGAGAGAGAGAGAGAGAGAGAGAGAGAGAGAGAGAGAGAGAGAGAGAGAGTGAGTGTGTGTGTGCGTGTGTGCGTGTGTGCGTGCGTGCGCGGTCGTATGGTGTGGTGGCGTGTTTGCGTGCGTGTGCGTGTGTGTGTGTGTGTGTGTTTTGTGTGTGTGTGTGTGTGTGTGTGTGGTGTGTGAGTGAGAGTGTGCTCCAACCCCCACCCCACGCACATAGGCTACTTTGTTGACAGATCGGCGACAGCACATGGAACAAATCTTTCAGAATTGAAGACCAACCCAGATTTGCTAAATAATCTGAAAGTTTCCAATTTTAAAAAAATCGGAAAATCATCTTCTAAAGCTTGGTTAAACATCCGGTCAGTCGACTTAAATCTTTATTAAATGGATCCAAAAATGATGAAACAACAAACGACAACCAGACACGAGGACATGTCGAAGTTCCCTCCTCACTTTCTCCATCATCCTCGGCCACCACGAAGTCGTCACAAACACCGCCGTGTGTCAGAGAGACCAAATCTTCAACACATCCGACGCCCTCAGAATCTGAAAATGTGCGTTTCATTCGTTTTCCACTTTCGTTGGAAGACAGAAAACCGGGTTCTGCTACTTCGGGTAGAACTGGAAACCGCAGCACAAAACATGTGGACGAATAATATCGGTCCCATCGTTGAACAGAAACAATTGCCATCAGGGAAGTTGCTGGTCAGTTGTATTTCCGCTGATCACCAAAAACATTCTCTTAAAACCAAACACTCTTGCCGGCATCACCCTAAACTGTTCCAGCTCTGAAGTGTATACTGAAGGGGGTGACTAAACCCATTCCTGTTGGTATGTTTCTTGACAATATTAATACAACGGCAAAAGTAACAAACAAACAAAATCGTTAGATAAAGATGGGAGCGACTCGTAGGTTGTGAAAATTACTTACACACAATCAGCTCTTCATCTAAAACAAAGAAAAGAAAGAAAGAACGAAAGAAAATCTTACTGGTCTAAAATCAAACCATTCGTCCCACAAGTATCTCGTTGCACTCGCTGCAACAGACGTGGACACACAAAATCTGCTTGTTGATCCAAAGACATCTCTCTGGGCATGACAGCGACAATTGCACCAATGCCAGGTGCTGTATGATTTGTTCACTCCGCTTCATACTTTCGTTGTCCTTAATACATAAACTCAGACTTGATCTGTTCACTGAAACCGTCATATCATATGCCTTACTTAAATGCCACTGCTGTTGCACAAACCCAGTTAGAGGGACAAGGGAGATTGCGCATGCGCGAGGATACAGGTTTATTTTTCGTGAGCTCTTCTGTTTGTAGTGATCTTTTTTCCTAATTTAACCTTCTTCTTTTTTATCAGAGACCCTCTCCCTTGACCCGTGCTGCAGTAAGGTAAGCAATTTTATCATCTCCTTACCTGACTGTCGAAGAAAATCACCAAACCGACTATATCTACGACCATGTTCAGAATGTAAACAAACATGGCGGACCTCGTGATCACAGCACTGATCTGAAAACCTTGATTCCTGTATTCCCCATGGGCTAACATACCTCTATGTTGACATTACGAAAACTGTCTAAGTACATTGTACTCACCCTCCTTGTTATGTCTTTCACTTCAAACCGTGGGCAAGTGACAGTTCCACCAAATGGCCTGCAGCCCCACGACCCCTCAAATGAAGACACGGATTCACGCTTCCCGTGCGGTGCTTGTGACCGAACTGTTACCTGGGACCAACTAGGTGTTGAGTGTGAGTCTTGTGGACAGTGGTTCCACGCAGAATGCCAGCATATCGGCAGTGGATCCTACGACCTCCTTGGCAGAAGCGATGTCACTTGGCACTGCGTTGTTTGCGCCAATGCCAATTACAGTACCATTGCCTTTGACTTGTATGGTGTAGGTACCATCCCTCTTAGTGAAACATCTGACTCATCTAATTGCTCCAACATAAACAGCCCTTCAAACCACTCCATACATCCACACCCTCCAGAGCAAGAAAGCAAGACAAACACAGCAGACGACCCCTCCGCTTCCTGAACGTGAACTGTAACTCTATCGTTGGTAAAGTAGCCGAGTTCAGCAATCTTGTCCAAGCTACAAGACCAGACATCATTGTCGGCACAGAATCATGGTTGACCCAGCCCCAGTCGAACGCAGAAATCTTCCCCAGGGGCTTCACCATTTATCGCAGAGACAGACCACCAGGCGAATGGGATAAAGAGAATGGGGGAGGTGTTTTCATCCTTGTCTCAGAAGACCTGACCTCCCATGAAATGCCTGAACTATCCGCGGGTTATGAAAACCTTTGGGTGAAGATCAAGATGAAAGGACGGCGCACACTGCTAGTCGCTGCTTCTACCACCCCCACACAGAGTACACTGAGAGCATGAATGCGTTTGAGAAATCTGCCCGCCTTGCTTCCAACTCGTACAGGAATGCCATCATCGTTGCCGGTGGCGACTTTAACCTACCAGGCTGGCACTGGCCCACCAAGACGCTAAAAAAGGGATGCCCCAAACCAGATATCCACCGACAGTTTATGGACGCCATCATTGATGTAGGCTGGGAGCAGATGGTAATGGAGCCAACAAGAGGAAATAATACCCTGGACTTGTTCCTCACAAACCACCCCCACCTTGTCCCACGAACTGAAACACTCCCTGGTATTGCTGACCATGACACAGTGTACATGGAGCTGCAGATCCATCCCCCAAAGAAATGCCAACCCCAGCGACTCATTCCCATTTACACTGAGGAATGTAAGGAGCCACTTAAAGAGGCAGCACAGAAGATGAGCGATCACATCATGATCAAATTTGACGAGAAGAGCAATGTTGAGGAAGTATGGTCTGAAATCCGTATAGGCCTGAGTCAAGCCCTCTCAGATCACGTCCCCCATAAGCGAACCAGACCCAAACCAAGCCTCCTCTGGGTTGACTATGAGACCAAGAAACTCATACGTAGACGAGACAGGATCCACAAGCGCATGAAGAAAAACGGAGATGAGGCCCTCCGACAGGAATTCAAGGCACTCAAGCGCCTTAGAAGCTGGGAAACTTGTCTCCGACCCCAAGGAACAAGCACAGATCCTGAACACCCAGTTCCACTCTGTATTCAGCCCAAAGACACCATCACAGCTGAAGAGTTTGAACAGCTGTGCCCCCCTGGACCAAAACTTCCAGACTACCCAGCATGCGACAACATCAACATCACGGAAGATGGAGTAAAGAGACTTCTGCTCAACCTTGACCCAAATAAAGCCCGTGGCCCAGATGGCATTACTCCCAGACTTTTGAAGATGGTTGCAGAGAAGATCACGCCAGCCCTCACCCTGCTTTAACCGCATTTCATACTCCTCTGGTACCCTGCCGCAGGACTGGAAACATGCCAACATCACACCTGTCTTCAAGTAGGAGAAAAGATATAACGCAGCCAACTACCGTCCCATCTCCCTCACCTGCATAGCCTGCAAGCTGATGGAACATATTATCACCAGCCACATCATGTCCTATTTTGAGAAAAATGAGATTCTCTGTCCAGAGCAGCACGGCTTTCGACGCGGACGGTCATGTGAGACCCAACTCCTAGGGTATGTGGACGAAGCGACCAGAGAGATCGAGAAGGGAAACCAGGAGGACACTATCGTCCTCGACTTCTCAAAGGCCTTCGACAAAGTTAGCCATACCCTACTGGTCCACAAACTACGTCGTTACGGCATCGTAGGCCGCACCAACGCCTGGATTAAGGACTTCCTTGCGGACAGACAGCAGGCTGTGGTGGTGGAGGGAACAAGATCTGACTTTCTACCTGTAGAATCCGGTGTCCATCAAGGCTCGGTCCTAGGGCCGAGTCTTTTTCGTCTCTACATAAACGACCTTCCTGATGGCATCAAGTCGAAAGTCCGCCTATTTGCCGATGATGCCACGTGCAGCAAGACCATCGCGAAGAAAAAGATGAGAGAGTGCTGCAAGAAGACCTACACTCCCTTACCACCTGGGAGGAGAAGTGGTCTATGGAGTTCCACCCACAGAAGTGCTCAACGCTACGAGTTTCTCGGAAGCGGAACAAGATTGCCCCTGTGTATGAGCTACATGGCCAGAATATCGAAATGTCAACACCACTAAATACCTTGGTGTCAACATCCAGGACAATATGCAGTGGGAATCTCACATTGACTCCATCACGAAGAAAGCCAGCAAGACCCTAGGCTTTGTCCGGCGAAACCTCAAGATCGGCAACAAGAAAACAAAGGAAACTGCATATAAAGCCCTTGTTCGCCGCTTCTTGAGTACGCAGCCACCGTCTGGGATCCCTACACTGCAAACGAGATTGAGGCCCTCGAGAAGATCCAATGAAGAGCAGCAAGATGGGTGTCAAATCGCCACCGCCAAACATCATGCGTCGACTCCATCCTTGACTCTCTAAATTGGCCTTCCCTACAACAGCGTCGTAAGAAAGCCCGCTTGGAGATGTTCTATAAATTCCATCACGGACTCATCTCCATCAACTCCATGTACCTGCCCAAACCATCTGACAGCAGGCTGAGCTCGAGGATCAACAATGACCAGAGCTACGACATTCCAACATGCACGACGCGGTACAGGCAGATGACGTTCTTTCCAAGGACCATACCAGAATGGAACAAGTTGCCTCAGGAGGTTGTGACAGCTGAGTCACTGGACTGCTTCAAGTCCAGGCTGGCCTCCCATCGTTAGAACCTGAAACAACCACCCCTCCCCCCCCCCTTTCCCACCACCCCCAATCCTCCCCCCCCCCCCCTTGCCCTCTTCCTGACCACTGTTCCCTAAAATCTCCCCCCCCCCTGCTTCCCCCCCCCCCCCCCCCCCCCCCCCCCCCCCCCCCTCACAACGGTGCAATCTTCAGCAATCTCCCCAAATACGACAAAACCATCAGCAAAATGATGTTGGTCGCACAAAGGAAGAAGAAGTAAAGAGCGTGACAATAAATCTTAATAGGGCCTACCTTATTTCTACTCAAGACAACCGTGTTGAATCAAAATCATATTTTTCTTTTGTAGTGTTGCAGTTAGAAAAAAAATCACCGGTCATGAAAAACAGCGACTTGCTCTTCAGCAACTGACATCTTTTTTGCTGAAAAACAACAACCGTTTTTTCCGACTTGAGAAAAGACAATGCCAAGTCAGAAACTTGTAAGCAAACATGTCACCATCCCCTATGTCTGCGGTGTGACTGAAGCCTTGAGCAGGACTTGTGGCATCTCCGTACATCCCAAACCTATCAACACCATCCGCAGCCAGCTGGTCGCCCCCAAGGACAAAACTGACAAACTGGACAAGTCTGGAGTTATCTACCAAATAGACTGTCGTGACTGTGAAGAGAACTATGTCGGGGAAACTGAGAGAAACCTTCAAAAACGCTTGACAGAACACAAAAGGGAATCATCACCAGCAGACGCCCACCTACACGCCCAGCAACATCAGTTCGGATGTGACAACATTGCCGTTCTCCACCGTGACAATAATATGGTTTCAGCATGGGGTGAAGGAGGCTATCCATATTGGCACCAACATCCCCACAC
Source organism: Conus ventricosus (assembly GCA_018398815.1). Classification (NCBI taxonomy): domain Eukaryota; kingdom Metazoa; phylum Mollusca; class Gastropoda; order Neogastropoda; family Conidae; genus Conus; species Conus ventricosus. Next base: position 67,132,547 of record CM031613.1, read on the forward strand.
TCAACCGGGACCGGGGCAGACACACCTTGCCACTGGTGTACAACACCCTCATTGTTCAGTCACATGACCAGGGTTTGACCCGTGGTCATGTGCACTGAACTCCAGTTCACTCAGTAGCAACACCACTGCTGATAAAGACGGACGGAGGTCTGTCGAAGCTCCAAGTAAGTGCTTATTTCCCAGCTGAGTGACCAGACTAAATCTGGTAGTCATTTTGTAAGCAAACTGTTTGCTCAAAACTGCCAGCTCATGTTAACACACCTAAGAAAAAAATGTATGCGAACAGAATCAAATGTCACCGCATCCTGTCCAACTCTATCTAATCCCGATTGTAGAGGTATCATTGTATTGATTTCTTAAATTCGTCAGTATTATGAAGAATGTGATGGATCTACTCACAACTTCAATTTTGGAGCTACAAATCAATATGTCAAACTGTCATGTCAATGTATACTGAGAGGCATAAATTCCGCACATCATGCACACAAATTCCACGGGAAAAGTTTGATTTGTTGCTCCTTTTATGACCCATTCCTCAGTTGGTGGGAGTGTGACCCACCTTTCCACAGCGACGTTTCTCGTGCAGCACGTGCCAGTTAACACACAATAGCACCAGAAGCAAAAAGCCAAACTGGGTGACAACTCAGTTCAGAGTGAATATTGCGTCGCTTTCTTTTCACATGATAAACACACAGTTTAACCCCATAAAATGCCGCAACCAGAATGATTTTATCACACTGCAAGAAAATGCCACGGCTAGACAACAACCAGCGAAACCGTGCTGTTGGGATGCTGAGGGCCGGTTCATCTGTCCGACAGGTGGCATGAACGCCCACACCACCACTATCTACAGCCTACAACAGCGCTTGGCAGCTACCTGGTCAGTTTCTGACCGTCCTCGACCAGGTGCACCTCGAGTGATGACTCGGAGACAAGATCGAGCCATTCGCCGTTCCCACCTCAGGAACCGATTCCTGACTGCTGCTTTTACCGCTAGAGCAACTTTGGGGGAGCGTGGGGGACCCATCAGCAGCTGCACCATCAGACGACGCCTGTCACACACAGGAATCAGGTGTCACAGGCCCTACGTTGGCCCTGCATTGACTGATAGACACAGGCAGGCCTGGCGCCATTGGGCAGCAGATGGTGCATTCCTGGGAAGACGCGCATGGAGGAATGTCATCTTCTCTGACGAGTCACGTTTTTGCATGAGCCACGCTGATGGGAGAATCAGAATTTACAGGAGACGAGGAGAACGGTATCATGATCCTTGTGTTAGGCAGCTCAACCGGTTTGGCAGCCCTTCAGTGATGGTGTTGGGTGCCATCAACGCCAAATTTAGATCCCAACTCATGGTGGAATTTCTGCCTCTCATTATCCTATGAGCTTACACAAACCAAACGTTCTTTTTTTCTCTGTCAAAAATCTGTTTAATTCGTTGTTATTCTTCCCTTTCTTCTAATGAAGACAAGTTGATCAAAAGACTACAGAAACTGTCATATCACTGAAGGTGTCTAAATTCTTTTACAATGGCACTAAAGATGTAAATGTAACACTGACTACCTGTATTAGTTTTACAAGGTCATGATGACAGACAATTCCCCTCCCTCTCATTGCCTTGAGTGACAGCCTGTCCCAAGGGAATAATCTAGAATACACAGTTTAGTGTTCAAAATAGGGACACTGAGCTCTTCCCCTTCCCTGATTCCTCAAGACCAGCTGTAGATCTGAACTAAGTAACAAGACAGACGCCAGGGGTAAACCAGAGAGGAGGCATGGTTTATCTCTTCCCCTCTTTAACCCAGTCTGAGTGACTGATTCTCCCAGAAATGTAAGCTGAAACTATGTTTTTACATTTTGAATCTATGCATGATTATATGTATGCCACTGGGGTTTAACATTGTGCTAATACTTAATGACATTTATCAAAAAGATGAATGATTGTTCAGTGTAGTAGTTTGCTTGCCACCATGTGGTAAAAGCTATCACCATGTGATTATGATTCTTTGTTAACAATCCTGACCACCATTCTTTGTGTACCCTCTGACTTTTGCCAGTTTGCAGTTCTATTGGTTAAGATGATAATTGAATGATAAACTTTGATCAGAAAAACAGTATGCCTGTACTGGGTAGCACTGGTGATTGTTGGAATGATTTGTAGTGTATGACTTTGATTGTTGGAATGATTTGTAGTGTATGACTTTAAGTCTATACCACATGTGTACTTGGGCTGAGTGTAATCCAAGTTAATGTAACTCAACTCATGAGAAACATTGGAGAGTTATTTGACTAAAATTATTCGCATTGTATTACTGTCTCCTACCCTCCTACCTTTTTGTAAACTCCACTCAACCTCTAAACAAAAGTGGAGATTGATAATTATAGTAGAAACTCTACAATAGAGTAATCCTTTGATGGCTGAGTTCTCACACCTCTTCTGAAAGATAGAGAGTAAATGTGTGAACTCGACAAGCCAGACTCTCAGCCACTTAACTACAGACCAGGTTCTCTTTATCACAGACCTGGGACCGTAGCCACAGACCGTGGCTATGCCATAAACCGTGGGTATGCTACATACCTTGGGCCAGCAACAGGTCTACACAGTAGGATCAGTCACCAGCCACAAGAGAGAGATCAACTATCCTCTCCAATGTAAGTTAAGGCTGTTATTCCAGTGGGACTTCAATTCAACTAATCTAGAGCTTTCCCTCACTTAATGATGAAACAGTGAGAACATGTCTATTGTCATTAACTACTGCACTGGGTGTAAGCAAGTGAAGTTGGTGTGCAAAAGAGGATGCAATTAAAGTACCATTGACATGTCCACTGTATACAAACTTTAACTACTGCACTGGGTGTAAGCAAATAAAGCTGAGGTGTAGAAGTACACTTGTGTCAAGTCTTTGTTGTTCAATCAGTACTGAATGTTCGAACCTCTCTAATTCTGTCTCTCAGAGCTACAAGTACTTTTAACAGTACAAGTCTAAGGAAACTTATCCCAGAGTCACTATTGAGTATTTTAACAGTCCCGGGAACATACATAAATTTCTTTTGATGACTAGTACCAGAAAGCTGCTCCTTCCACCACTAGTAAAAGGGTGGAAGTGAAATCTTAAACATAATTCTCATAGAGAAAATATTGTAAGTCCTTCCCCTAGAGGACCCACCTACCCACTCGCATTTAGTGGCGATGATGATGGTGATGATAATGGTAATTATGGTAATATCAATCATAACTCTGGTATTAATAATAATGATAACAATACCAACAATAATGTAATGGTATCATCGCCGCTAATACTGTTACCACAATCATGCTGTTTGACAATCCTCATACCCCTCTCCTTTCTCCCATACTACATCTGCTATTGTCACATTATCACCAGAAGTGATAGTAATCCTCGCTTTATTATTTTTTTCAATATTTGATCATCATCATCATTAATATCATTGAGATCAGTGTTATTGTTATCATCATCATTCCTATTTTAACTCGTGTTGTCTCCTTCCCGACAGCCTTGTCTTTATTCAACATTCAACGCCCATCTTGCGCCGAATTTGATGAGATAAGTTATTGTTCGTTCTTCATTTTCGTTGTCCTGAGTGTGTGTGTGTGTGTGTGTGTGTGTGTGTGTGTGTGTGTGTGTGTGTGTGTGTGTGTTTGCCATAAACATTTTACTGCATTTTTAAAACAATAACACACACACATAAATGAAGAAAGAAACGGGAAAGGGGCACATGAAGTGGGTATGGGGGTCCTGAGTGTTGTTTATCTTGTCTGAAGAAGACCTAAGAGATGATTCGTTTGTTCATTTTGGCGTACACAGTACTGAAACTTTTTAAGATTTGTTTAGATTTCCGCCTGCAGTCGCCTCACTTTGAAACTATCTAATATAATATGATCAAGCATTTTCTAGAGTGTCTGTTATCAAAGTTGTTGTGTTGGAATACTGGAATGCTGTCCTCAGACTGGAAGAAAGCCACTGTTATTGAAATCATTAAACAATGAAAACAAACAAACAAACAAAAATCATCCTTCTGTTTCCAACCCATTTCTTTCTTTAACATCTCGCACTAAAAACTTTTTAAAAATAATAATATTTAAAAAAAAATTTCTTGAGAAAAATGGAGTTTTACCTTTGTTTCTGGCTGACTTTAGGAGAGGCAGAGGAGACACAGACCACACTGTTCATATAACATCACATGTGACAAAAGCTTTAGCCAAGTGTCACTCGAACCTTGAAATAGTTGTATGTTCACAGAGCTGATGATACAATATGGCACTCTAGATAAATTATCAAGCAAAGCCGCTGGAATACAGATACGAGGTAACTTCTTCCAGTTTTTAAAACATTCTTACTGGACAGAACTATCCCAGTTAATTTACAATGAATTTTATCAAGTGTCCCCAAAGAACACTTTCTTTGGTCGCCTCAACAGTCTTCCTGCTAACTCCTTCTGATGTTTTAAACGTTGATAACAAACGGTATCACATTAGACTTTTATGCAGATGACGTTGCACTCTGGAAAAGTGTAAACTGTTGTTTTTTTTCTCCAAAAGTGAAAATACGCACACAAACGCTGAAGCACCGAGCCGGCAGATGAACGCAACAAACATTGAAGAAAACTTTGAGTTATTGGTCTTCTTCAAGCAGGACCCCCCCCCCCCCCACCCCCCCTCCCAATCAAATAATGGAAGTGAACATGAAGTGGGGAAAACAAGAGTAGGTGAACGATTTCTTAGTTGCTATGAAAATGATTTAAGGAGATGGGTTGGGAGAGGGAAGCAGGAGATGGAATGAAAAAAGATGATGCTGAAGTGGAATATTCAATCCTTTACTGACAGCACAGTGGGTAACTGAGTTCCATGTTGTGAACAGAACCGTTTTCTCATGCCTGCTCACAGTTGACTGTAGTCTCCTGAATATTGTGATGTGGTAACTTTATGCATATACTTGGTGAAATCTGTTAAGGTGATTTATCAATACTGTTGATTGTCTTAATGCTCTATTGCAGGTGACTCTAATCAACATTTACACTTAGACTAAGTTTGTTCCAGTACCTAATAATTTCACCTGAGAATGCGACCACACTGAAGAGTTGTTTCCCTTCCATTGTTTAGCACTTTCTTATTGTCTCATTCCACTTATTAAAATCCACTCAAAACCTGAGTGAAGAACTAAGTGGAAACTGAATACTAAGGCAGATACATTAATGTTAGTCCTACCTTTGCCCCCCAAGATCTCACACTTTTCTTGAAAATCAGAGGACAAGTCTGAGGACCCGTCAAACCAAAATCCCAACTACTTATCTACAAACCAGGTTCTGTACTATCAATACACTCTGGGTTCCTGCAACTGGACCAGCACAGGATCAAGAATCCATGCTACCATGTGGCCATGCAGATATCAGACTGGTAAGTGGGTCCGTCTGAAAGATGGACCAGTCACCAGCAGAAATTAGAGAGAGACATCTACACACCTCTCCAACTAAAGAACTAGGTCTTGGTGAATCCACAGGACTCCAGCTCAAATGATCAAAACACTCCCTCTCTTTATGATGAGACCACGTGTGGAGAAGCCAGCCCAACTAAAGACAGTAATTCTATTGAAGTCCTGTTAATTTGTATATTTCGATTTTGTAGTAGTACTTCAGTTTTATGTCTGTTCACAAATATGATATTAGAGAGAAGAGAGAGAGAGAGAGAGAGAGAGAGAGAGAGAGAGAGAGAGAGAGAGAGAGATGCATAAATGTCTGCGACTATGTAAGTGTATGCTGTAACGAAACGCTTGACAAACCCATCCGATCCCTCCCATTCAAACCACAAACCAAATAATAGATTTCAAATCTACGCCCACTCTCCACTCTAAGCCCCCCCCCCCCTCCCCCCCCCCCCCCCTTCTCTCTCTTAGAACAGTGTGAGCCGTCCGACTACGAGGCAGAAAAATTTCCATTGCATTGTGACAATTTCCATTGCATTGTGACAATTGCCCTTCTCCCCCTCCTTCTCCCCCCCCACCTCCCCCCCCCCCCCCCCCCCCGCACTATCTTCACACACCCCTCCACGGCCATCCCCCCCCCCCCCCCACCTGAGCCACATGCCACTTCACTTCCCACAAAGGGTAACCGGCAAACCTCCCTCCTTCTTCAAACACCCCCCCACCCCCTCACGGACCTTTGGTAAATGATGTCACTGTGTTTTCTCCGCGAGGGTCTTTGTCTATACAGACACATAATTAACCGGCTGCTGATTTCAGTAAGCCAGCACCAACGAAGTTCAAACAATTTCCGAGGTGAATGATGATAAGAATAGATTCCTCCCCCTCTCACTCCTGGTGTTTGACTGACACCCTGTCAGCCAGATCTGAAACCTGGTTTGGCAGTATAGAGTCGCAACGTCACTAAACCCTCAAGACTGTCTGTAGATCAGAACAGTGAAAGACAAAGGGACGACTAGAAAGGCCTGGTAAACTCCTGGTACATCTCGATCTCAAGTCTAAGACCACTGTTTCATTCCCAGGAAAAGTGATTTGGAACTATGTTTCACATTTTCAAATCTATGTATTGATTTTATGTATGTGGTGTGGGTTAACATAGTAACTTTGTACAAATACTTGGTGACATTTATCAAACTGATGAATGATTATACTGTGTAGTAGTTTGCTTGCCATCATATGGCAAAAGCTCTCTCCCAGTGGTTATAATTCTTTTTAACAATCTGACCACTATTCTTTGTGTTCACCCTGACTTTTGCCAGTATGCAATTCTGTCTGTTAAGATGAAAATTCAATGATAAATTTTGATCAGAAAAAACTAGTATGCCTGGCTAGGTTAAAAACTGCTAAGCTGGTGATTGTTGGAAGGATTTGTAGGGTATGACTTTAAGTCTACACCACATGTGTACTTGGACTAAGTGTAGCCCAAGTCAGCGTGATTTAATTCATAAGAAACATGGAAGAGTTGTTTGACTGAAACCGTGTAGCATTGTATTACTATCTCCAACTCTTTTGGTAAGCTTAACACAGACTTTAAACAAAAGTGGAGATTGATAGTTGCAGTAGAAACTCTACCATAGAGAAAACTTCGCTGGCCGAGTCTCACACCTGTTCTGAAAGTAAATAAGGGTAAATGTGTGCACTCGACAAACCAGTCATCAGATTCTCACCTACAGACCAAGTTCTCTTTATCGCAGAACTGGGATCCTGGTCATGCTACGCATTGTAGCTGAACCCTACTCTGGGGCTATGCCAGAAACCGGGGGAACGCCAGACACCATGGCTACACTTTAAACCGGGGCGACACCAGACAACCAATCTACACGGCAGGGGCAGTCACCAGCCACAGGAGATCAACAACCCTCTCCGATATAAGTTAAGAAAATTTAACTCCCCTGGACTCCAACCCATCAGACCCTTACCCCCACTTTATGATGAAACAGTGAAAAACTGTCTATGAGTACCACTTTGGCTACTGCACTGGGTGTATGCAAGCGAAGTGGATATATCTTAACCAGATGCATTCAGGGGTAACTTAGACAGGCCCACTGTATTCCAACTTAAGCAGCTGCACCGAGTGTAAGCAGGTAAAGTAGGAGTGAGGAAGGGCCCCTCATTCTTGTGGTTCAATGAGAACTAAAACCTTGCCTATTGAAGTGACATGTAAATACTTACCTATGTGTAAGCAAGTAAAGTTGATGTGTGAAATTGCACTTAACTTGTGTCAGTTCTCTGTTGTTCAATCAAATGTTGAATGTTTGAACTTCTCTCTTCAATTCTGTCTCTCAGAGCTACAAGTACTTCTAAGAGTACAGGCCTAAGGAAAATTATCTCAGAGCCACTCTTTAGTATTTTAACAAGACCCAGAACAAATATATATTTCTTTCAATGACTAGTACCGGAAAGTTGCTCCTTCCACCACTAGTAAGAGAGGGTGTAGGTGAAAGGTTAAGATAATTCTCATCGATAAACTATTCCAAGTCCTTCCCCAAGAGGACCCACCTACCACTCATCCACCTCTCGTCACATATGCACACTGTGTTTATCTAAGTGCATATAAATGTCCATCTAAACATCCCTACTACATACCTGCAAATACTCTTAAAGTAAATGCTTAACTGGACTACAAATTAAAGAAAAAACAACTTTGAAGGCTTGAAGGCAAACTTTAAATCTGAAAAGACATCACACAAAGACATGCCTGATAATGGTGGCAAATGAGCTTGAAGATGCTTGTTGGTTATTCTTCGTTCTCAACAAATACATTTTGCTTCGTTGGTATATTTAGTTTTTAAGGCATCAAGTTCTAATTTATAAAATATTGAAATGAAATATCTGTATTGGTACATATTTTTCACTCGTAAATGAGGAATGCTGTTTCCATGTTCATAATAGAGTAAATGAGTATTTTTATCAGCCACACCAAGCAATGTATTTTTGTTGTGTTTTCTGAACTGGCACCAGGCGGTTTGCTTTGATAATTGATTGACTTCAGGTAAAGAAAATGATGTGTTCAATACCGTGGCACACGTTTCATTTCTGGCTCCTCTCTTTGCGCATCTATCAGCTAGTTCATTACCCCAAATACTACAATGCGGTGGAATCCAACAGAAGATGACATCAGTTCCTTAACATATTAAAACATGAATACGGATATAGACGGGTGAGCACTGTTCGCCAACAAGGTCGGACACGTTCTGAAAACAGTGGTGTTAATCAACAGTTTTTCTGTTAATTAATCAATGAAGAAAGTGTGATGGTGCCGCTGGATTAATAGTGCGACCACTGCCAATCTCCACCAAAGATGTCAGATAATTTTTGAGCGCAGCAACCGCAATTTCAAGCGAAAATGAAAGACTCGAGAACCGTTACAAGTCAATATGGCCGGCGGCGGACAACGGAAACGTAAACACAGAAAAACAAACTCCAACTCGGGATCAAACTCTTCTGGTGCATCGGTGGGAAAGTCAAGTGACTTAAATAATTCAAATAATACGCCAAAGAAACAAAAAGTTGTGACAAGCACGCCTACATCGGTGAAAGAGAAGCTGTCAAAGTTTGTTTACGTTTCCGAATCGGCAAACCAAGACATGACTGACAACTTACCTCTGTCAACATCCGAGGAGCTCTACGCGGTCTTCTCCCCTGAACACAGTTCGAATCTTCATCAGGGTGCCATTACTAACGAAGACCTGATGAAGAAATTGTGCGCGAACGGCTCTGCTCTCGCAAAACTGTCCACAGTGGTAGAAGAACTGACGACCGCCATTCTGCTGCTGCAGAACGAGAACGACAAGCTGAAGAAGGAGGTGGGGGACGCCAAACAGAGGGAAGCTAAACTACTTGAACACATAATATATAGTAGCATAATGGACCATCTTGACAAATATGACTTCTTAAATAATTCCCAGCATGGTTTTAGACAGCGAAGGAGTTGTGAGACTCAACTTATAACAACTCTCAATGATTTTAGTAACTGTTTAAATAACAGACAGCAAATAGATGCAATTTTATTAGACTTTTCTAAAGCCTTTGATAAGGTTGACCATGAGGGCCTGCTGCTTAAATTAGAACACATTGGCATTGACGGTTCTTTGCTAAAATGGGCTAGATCATTCCTCGTTGGGAGAACGCAGAAAGTTGTTGTGGAAGGGTCGTCATCCCATTGTAAACCAGTCTTGTCAGGTGTACCACAGGGAACTGTTCTGGGGCCCTTGTTTTTCTTAATTTATATAAATGACATAAGTAGAAATCTCTCTCCTGGAACTACTATAAGGCTTTTTGCAGATGACAGTTTAGTATATAGAACAATCAGAAGCAAGAATGATACTCGCATTCTACAAGAAGATCTAAACGCTTTACAAGAGTGGGAAAGAACTTGGAAAATGGAATTTCATCCCCAAAAGTGCCAAGTGTTGCGTATATGTAACAAACGCTCACCAATTAGATCAGATTATTCTATCCATAATACTATTCTTAAAGAAACTAATGCTGCAAAATATTTAGGCGTGATTATAGATAGTCGTCTCAAATGGAAAGAACATTACAATTTAGTATGTAAGAAAGCAAATAACATCTTAGCTTTCTTATATAGGAACATCAATGACTGCCCCCAAAAGGTTAAAGACGACTGCTACAAAACACTGGTTAGACCAGTACTGGAATATGGTTGCTCAGTTTGGGATCCTTACCATCTAAAGGACATTGATAACCTCGAAAAGATTCAGAAGAGAGCAGCACGGTTCGTAACAGGGAACCACATCAGAGAAAAGGGGAATACTAGGAAGAACATGAGGAAATTAGAATGGAAACCCTTAGAAGAGAGAAGAGCTTTTATTAAACTTAACACCTTTTTCAAAGGCAGAGCTAAAGTAATTGATATTCCAATGGAACAACTAGTATTGAATAAAAGTAGCACCAGGAGTGGCGGTCAATGTTATACCATACCTGCATCAAATATTGACAGCCACTTACATTCTTTTTATCCCAGTTCTGTACGGCTGTGGAACTCACTGCTGGGTGCCATCAAGATTGCCACAAGTGCAATCTCATTCAAGGGACAAATTGATTCGACAGTTTTGAGATCTGCATATTGATGATTTTCTATTTTTATTTCCCCAGATATTTTATTATCACCTGGGCCTGAATTTGGCCATTGCTTTTAAATCGAGTGCGACCCCTTGTTGCCAAATTTGCTCCAGGGGCCAACAGTCAGAGTCGCACTGTTTTATGTTATTTTATTTTATTTTTAATATGCGCGCTGGTGACCTACTCGTTTTTGAGTGAACCAGTATTTTAGGAAGAAGAAGAAGAAGAAGACTCCTTGAGGGACCAGCTGAGGGAAGCCCGTCACCTTGCCGAGACCGCCGACCGTAGAACGGAGGACTTTCGGCGTACGTCCGTAGGAACAACCTACGTATCTACGGAATGAAGGAAGACCAAGGTGAGACGGCGCAGCAGTGCGAGGAGAAGGTCCTTTTGTTGATCTCCCAGTCAACTCAAGGTCAAAGTGAAACCTGAGGACCTGAGGCTGTACACCGTGTGGGTGCCCGTGTCCAACGTTCCGGGCGCCACTGGCGGTTCTGGGAACTCGGGTAGGGGCATAATATTACGTTTTGTGTCCCGACGCGTTCGCGATGCTGTCCTGTATGCCAGGAAGAATTTGAAGGGGAGTGGAACTGTCGTTGTTGAGGATCTGACCCCACATACGTATTCACTGTTGTGCAGTGTGAAAAGTGACACTGCCTGTCAGCAGGCGTGGACCAAGAACGGGACTGTTTGGGCAAAGACGACAACGGGAGAGTGGTGCCTGTGAGATCACTCGCTGATTTCAGACAGCATTCCAGAGAAACACCGCCCCGTTAGAACCGGAAGTCCAGTGTATCGTCTGCTTCGACATCCCTCGTCTGCTTCAGGTAGCTAGCTATTCCTAGTTTTTATTTTTTCGGTTTGCCTTACTATTGTTTTATTTCATTTTTCACTTATTTTCTTCCACTCGTAAACTTGTCGACGGATTGTTTCTATCGGTTAATTGTTACGGAAATCTTTGAAATTCTGCCATTCCTTGTCTGTACGTCAGCCTAAACCTAAACCATAATGTTTGGTACATTTTACATTTTTCTTTCGCGCATGTCCTCAAGGTCAAGGGTTCGTTTGTTCGAGCGTACTCGTGTTTTTGTTGTTGTTGGTGTTGTTGTTCCCCCCCCCCCCCCCCCCCCGATTGTTCTGTTAATTTTTACATATGATTGAATGTCCCTGCGCAATAGCTGGTAGTATATATTCCACTTTGCATTGTATTCTACTTGGGCTTCAAAATATTGGGAGGACTTTTAGTTTTGTTTGATCACGTGACGTTCAGTGTTTACATCACGTGTGTTGCTGCAAAGGTCTGCATGCTGAGAAGTCATGCTGGAACTTGTAAAAAGGTGTTGCAATTTCTCTAAACCGATTTCTTATAATAATGTGGGTTGGAGTATTGGCGGTACACCCATGGATGAATCAAACAAGTAAGTGTTATTTGTCTTTTTGTTGTATTCTTGTTTTTGTATTATTTGAATGTGTGCGTGAGAGAGAAGGGTTACGGGGTTGGGAGAAAGGGAGCGGGGGTAAGGTAGAAATTGGGTCATCGCAATGTGTGTTTCACGTGGGTCATAAGCTACTCCATATTTTTCATGCTTTGTACTGCAACGTTGAGCAACATACTATGATGGTCTGTCAGTGTCTGCAAAGTTTGTACATGTGGTACTTTTGGCTGGCTTTGATTTTGAATTTGAGCAATGGGCTGACACTCGTTCTACGATTTCATATGATCTCATTTTTTCGACCTATTATCATGCTTTCTTACACTCTATTTGCCTCCTTATTCAGCACAATGGCATCGAATAAAGCATTTAGAATTTCCTCATTCAATTGCAATGGGCTTAACGACTCTACTAAAAGAAGAGATGTATTCGACTTTCTAAGAAAGACAGAGGCTAAACATTTTTTGTCTTCAAGAGACTCACTTGAAGGCAGACATTGAGAGCTATATACAGGCAAGCTGGGGTTATAGGGTTTGGCTCAATGGCTGTGAAACCAACAAAAATGGTGTGGCGATCTTATTTAATAACAATTTTGAGTACAAACTGCACGATGTAATCAAAGACCAGCAGGGTTGTTATATTGTGTTGAATATCGAAGCTCTTAAAAGAAATTTACTTTAGTCAATTTGTATGGCCCTAGCAGTGGCGACAGGCCAGATTTTTTTGGTGGTGTTTTTGACCACATTGAAAATATTGGGAATGAACATGTAATTGTTACAGGGGATTGGATCTGCCCTCTAAATATTGATTTAGATATTCGTAATTATTCTAGTACTGTGAATCGTCCCAGGACACGGAAAAAGATTTACAGTATCATGACAGAATACAACCTTTTTGATGTGTTTAGAGAAATGTATCCCGACAAAGAAAATACACATGGAGAAAGTTTAACTCAATAAAACAGGCACGATTAGATTATTTTTTAATTAGTGAAGAATTTTTGTCTATAGTTAAGATGTATATATTGACCCTGGCTACAGATCAGATCATTCTCTTGTCACCTTAGCTTTGAAAAAAGATGAATTTAAAAGGGATAGACCCTTTTGGAAATTTAATAATAGCCTTCTAAAAGACAAACAGTATATTTTGGAAATAAAAAATCTTATTTCAGAGATTAAGAAACAATATGCGGTGCTTGTTTATAACATGGACAACATAAATAGTATACCAAATGAAAACTTTTTTTTTTCAAATAAATGATCAGTTATTCTTTGAAACATTATTGCTTGAAATTAGAGGTAAAACAATTTCTTACTCCACACATAGGAAAAAGGTATTGGGTGAACAAGAGTCTGATCTGGAAAAAAAAAAAATCTTGAAAATAATTTACAACAAGAGGATGTTCCGTATTTAGAAAGTTTAAAACTACAGTTACAAGAAATTAGAGAAATAAAAATTCAAGGAATATCTGTGCGCTCACGATGCGTTGGATTGATCAAGGAGAAAAAAGTGACTAAGTACTTTTGTAATTTAGAAAACCGAAACTATTTAGATAAATCCATACCATTTCTTGAAACTGATGACAAAGGTATCATCTCGGATCAAGACATAATACTTAATGAAGTAAGACAATTTTACACAGAATTATACAAGTCTACAGATGTAAGCGACATTAACATCCCGGATGAGTGTCCAAATGCTACTATTTTATCCAATGAAGATAGGAAGCAATAGAAGGATTAATTACTTTTGAAGAGGCTACTAAAGCATTAAAAAACATGAAAACGGTAAGAGCCCAGGTCCTGATGGATTACAGTGGAGTTTTTTAAATTCTTCTTTCTTGATATTGGCATATTCTTAGTACGATCTGTCAATGGGGTTTTGAAAAAGGACAAATGTCTATAACACAGAGACAGGGTTCCATCACCTGCATTCCCAAAGAAGGGAAATCAAAGAGATTCATCAAAAACTGGCGACCTATCTCCCTTTTAAAACATACCTATAAGATTGCCTCAGCGTGTATTGCTAACCGGCTAAAAGATGTTCTACCAAATATTATTTATGAGTGTCAAAGGTTTTCTAAAAGGACGTTTTATTGGGGAAAACATCCGTTTGCTTTATACCTTATTATACGTGGAAAAAGAAAATATTCCGGGAATGCTATTATCTATTGATTTTGAAAAGGCGTTTGACAGTGTTTCCTGGTCCTTTCTTTTGAAATGTTTACATTTTTTTAACTTTGGTTCGGATATGATACAGTGGATAAAAACCTTTTATTGCAATATAACCACTTGTGTTTCGGTGAATGGTCAGTATTCACCCTGGTTTAAGATCGAAAGGGGGGTCAGACAGGGAGATCCGTCTTCGCCCTATTTATACTTAATATGTGCAGAAATTTTATCACTTTTGATCCGTAAAAATGAAAATATTAAAGGTATCAAAATAAAAGAGAAAGAAAATTTACTGTCACAGTTCGCTGATGATACAACCTTATACCTTGATGGTTCTGAAAGATCATTTAATGAAACTGTAAGTGTGCTCACAAAATTCTCACACATCTCGGGTCTAAAAATAAACTTTGACAAAACTCAGATTATCTGGATAGGAAGTGGGAGAAACTGTGGCATTCAATATATGAGGGACAAAAATTTTGTGTGGGATCCAGGTACTTTTAAAATTCTTGGTTTCAAATTTTCTACTAACACAGATAGCATTGTACGTATCAATTATGAAGATAAACTCTTGGAAATAAGAAGAATTCTAAACATCATGGAAGAAACGGCAAATCACCCCTTTTGGCAAAATAACAGTTATCAAGACTTTAGTATTTTCAAAAATTGTCCATCTCCTGATCAACCTGCCAGACCCCCGGATGATTTCATTACATCCTTAGAAAGGGAACTATATACCTTTTTATGGAATGGGAAGAGGGGTAAAATTAAAAAGTCAGTAATTGAAAAAGAATACAGTGCTGGTGGCTTAAAAATGCTTAACGTTAGAAATTTTATGTCTTCCATGAAAATCAGTTGGTTACGAAGACTCTTTTGTGACGATGGTGATTGGAAAATGTTTACTCTAAATATGTATCCTATGTTCAATGATGTGCGGTATTTGGGAGCAGAATATGTAAATATTGTTATGCAGAATGTTCAAATCCATTTTGGAAGGATGTTTTGAGACATTATAAAAAACTGTGTTTGAAATGTAAGCCTTCCTCTGTTCATGATTTTATGTCAGAATGTATCCATTGCAATGTGAATATTATAAGAAATAAAAATGTTATATTTGTGCAAGAATGGTATAACTACAATATCTTTTTTGCAAAGCAATTAATGAATGAGGATGGCAATTTCATGTCATACAGAGAGTTTTTGACAAGTTTTCCAGAATCAGAACTAATTTTCTTTTGTATGAAGGTATTCTCAGTGCTGTTCGTTCTTATGGCAGGAAAGTAAATGTTGTCTTTACCAACAGATACAAATTGCTCGATCAGAAAGTATGGTTTTTTTTATCAGAAAAGGCAATAAATGTGTACAAAATATTCTGAATGATAACAATGCTATGCCTACCTGTGTCACTAAATGGAATAATCTTTTTGAGAATCTAAACTGGAAACTGATCTTTTCTCACTGCTTTAAAACCACAACAGATGTCCAACTGAGATGGTTCAGACTAGAATTCTACACAGCTGCTCCCAAACTCAAAGATACTTATTTATGTGTAAAATCTCTGATTCTCCTATTTGTAACTTTTGTAATCAAGAAGAACAAACCATTCCTCACATGATGCATGACTGTATTGTTGTTAAAATTTTTGGAATGAATTTTGAAAATATGTTCAAAGATAAATGCCAACTTTGTCATAATATAAACATAAACAAGGAATTTGTTCTATTTGGGGTCAAGGTGGATACAAAAACAGATAAAGTAATGGATCTCATTCTTCTGTTAGCTAAATTCTACATTTATACATGTAAACTTCGAGATGTCCATCCTGCTTTGTTGGCTTTTGTTGCAACTTTGAAAAATAGATATAATATTGAAAAATATTCAGCTGTTATAAATTGTAATGCAAGACAGTTTGAAGAAACCTGGTCCCCGTATCTTACAGTAATTCCTTGACTGCCTTCTTTCTCCCATTCCACAAATATCTATTTATTACACGAGTATCACCAATTGTTCTTCAGTCTTGTATGCACATGTATTGTCTATTGTATAAGGTAATTGTTTGTTACCCATGGCTTTCGGACCTCACTCCCAAATACTAAAGTGTGTGCACATGTTGCCTATAACTGTACAGTGTGTGCAGTATGATGTATGTTGACACTGATGTAAAGTACAAACTGTATCTATACTAAGTTTGATTTTCTCATCCTCGTTTCATTTATTCTTGTAAATATGGCAGAAATTATACCCCACATAGAGATGGGAGGGAGGGAGGGGAAAGTGTGTAATATTTGAGAGTGCTGTCATTCACCATGTGTATATGTGAATCAGATATATATATAGGGGAGGGGGAAGGATGGGGTTCTTTTGTTTTGTTGTTTTTTGTTGCTTTTCTTTCCCTCCCCATTTACAACTTATGAAGAAAATGCATATGTCTCTGTATGAAGATGTGTATGTCTTGCAAAAAATGAAAAATTGTTCAATAAAACAAAACAAAACATGAATACGATGGCATATTTCATTTACAAGGAAGTTCTTCCAAACGGTATTTGGAAATTTTATGGTTTGCAGAACAGACATTGAATCTACACAAATACCTACTTTAAATTGATTGTGGAAAGTCAATTTAATGTGACAACGCCATAATAACAGCTATCATTTCGGCGACAAATATTGATCTGCCTTTTCTGATGGAATATAATCCTTTCAATCTTTTGTGATAGTATAACAAAAGCAGAACCTGACTGATTATTAGACA
>CM031613.1:67154485-67172449 GCA_018398815.1 Conus ventricosus
AACAACTCAGAGAGAGAGAGAGAGAGACTCAAGACTCAAGACTCAAAAACTTTATTACTCAAGGATAGAGATTTTAGGCAGTGCCTATTCTTCCAATCTGTCCTTGGTATTCTACAGCATTCAACTAAACAGACTGCACATATTAATAATGACAGAAACAATGAAGAATATAGCAACATTATAATATTAACAATAACAATAGTAATAAGAATTTAAAAAAAAAATCCATTACAAAATTACACAAACACAATCAGGCACGTACGCGCGCGCGCTCACATGCATGCACACGCCCACACATACACGCACGCATGCGCACACCCACATCCACACCCATACCACACACACACACACACACACACACACACACACACACACACACACACACACACACACATTTTCATTAGCTAATATAGAGGCAAGCATAAAAGTAGGGCGTTGAGACCATGATCAAAAGGTTAGATTTATTGTTCAAGTAAATGTTTAAGTACTGCTGATTTGAAGGACGGCAGTGATTGACATGTTTTGGCAGACGGAGGAAGAGAGTTCCACACAGATGGACCAAAATATGCAAAACTAGATTTGAACAAATCAATGCGGACACGTGGTAAAATGTAATTATTTGAATCATATCGCGAGAGAGAGAGAGCGAGAGAGAGAGAGAGAGAGAGAGAGAGAGAGAGAGAGAGAGAGAGAGAGAGAGAGAGAGTATGAATGTCACTTTTTGAAGTCTTTTTGTAATGAAGCAAGAAATCAGCAGTAAACAACGTTTCCTCTGCACGTTGAGATGCCGCACAGTATCCTTCATTGGACAGGCAGCAGAAAATCAATACCTGTTATAATGACCACAACAAAATACTACACACTGGACGACATGAGTTTGGAGATTTGCAGACAATTAGTGACCTGCTGGGCAAGAAGGAATGAACAGAAATGCAGACACCAGAGAGAGAGAGAGAGAGAGAGAGAGAGAGAGAGAGAGAGAGAGAGAGAGAGAGAGAGAGAGAGAAGAAAGAGAGAGAGAGAGAGAGAGAGAGAGAGAGAGAGAGAGAGAAGCGAGTGGGAGGAAGTCGAAATGCCAAAGTGGAGAACGGGAGCAACATATCACAAACAACTGGCATACGCTGCTTGAAACAGTTTCAGCATCTCAGACAAGGAATCTCCACTGTCAATAGAAAGCAAATTAATCCGTCTTTAAAAAGGAAGCCAATCAATACGGAGAACGGAAGTAATGACGAGGGGGGAAAAGACTGGCAGTCGCTATTTGAAGCCGGTAAGGATGGGGATGGGAAGGGCACAGAGGACAGCGTGGACGAACAGGGAGAAGGCAGAGAGGACTGTTGAGAGGAGAGGTGAGGTACGGAACATGAAAGAGGAGAGAGAATACAGGGAAGATGAGGGGGAGGGGGGGGGGGGGGGGGGGGGACGGAGAAAGATAAGAAGTGTACTGATGTGCAGTATCATCAGCACCTGCTTGTGTTCCCGCCAACCCCTGCACTCTAGCCACACACACTGCTTCCCAGGCCACTGACAGACATAACCGTCTCAATAGCCTCCGCCAGGGAAAAAACGCGACTGGCTTTAGAGCTGGAGAGGCCCAGTGTGTGTGTGTGTGTGTGTGTGTGTGTGTGTGTGTGTGTGTGTGTGTGTGTGTGTGTGTGTGGGTGCGTGCGTGCGTGCGTGCATGCGCGTGTGTGTGTAGGCAATGTTGCTTATAGCCCTGCTGACCGCAAAAGGACTGACACCGCGTTGAAGTTTACAACAACAAAACTTATTCTCAGAACCTTATAAAAACACCGAAAATTTCGTTAAAATCAGCCCCGCGTTTGAAGTAAAAAAAAAAAAAAAAAAAGAACTCATTCACACAATCCTTCCAAATCTTACAAAAACAGAAATTTTCGTTAAAAACCTTTCTTCCATAAAATCTTACATCAGATTAAAAATGTTGATCTTTTCAGAAATTCAAAGATCACATCAGGTGGGACACCTCTGAACAAGGTTTTCAAGGAGTCTGTAAATGTTTATGTCTCATATCATGCAAGTCCTAACACTCTACAAGAATGTTTCACTGTGAGTGGTGCATGACATGGAATGCACCACGGAGCTTCTTCACCTTTTAAAAGATCAGAATGGGTGTAAAAGGAGTGGCCTGTATGTAAACGGCACAGGACTGATTCTTCTTCATGACCGCCCCTGGAATCTGGTAAAAACTCTTTCTGGTTTGGACGGATCTGGAACAGTTTGTAATCCATCTGCGACCATTCCTCTTGCCAGAGGTCTTTAACATACGACTGGACTCCGGGTTTCAGATCAGTGGAGGGATAGACAATCTGCTCAGCTCTTTATTTGAGGCTCTCTTGATAAACGGACTCGTTGCCTCGAATGCCATATGGCTGGGAATCCAAGCAAAAACAATGTTGTATCCATCCGATTTCAGATGGGGGGATGGATTACATGTTGTGTTTAGTAATAATTATAGTCGTCAGCACGTACCTATGTGAGATGCGTTATTCCAGAATGACTGTTGGAAGAAATGATTGCTCTTAATCGCTATGAATACATAAATATGACACGCACATAAGTTAAGATCTCAACAGATCCATGAACAGAGATTTCCATGTGTACAGTTGAATATTGTAGCACTTGAAACTGTTTTACGCATCTTTTGACATGCTTAAAGTCACTAAAACGAAAGGCGAGAATGAAACCGAATATTTTCCTTTACTTTGCAGGAGAAGTGAACCATTCAAGGATTAAAAACTCCGTGAAGGACTGATCTTTTGAGACTGCGTGTATAATTTTGCTTGGTTGGTAGCGCGTTGTACTGGGTAACCACAGGAATATGGATGCTGTGATATGTAAAGTTAATTTAGTGACGAGCTATATATTGTACTAGCGTGAGTAGCATATGCAGGCAATTGTCGCCCCTCCCTTCTAGCCATTCTGGGTACAAGCTGAATGAGTCTGATCAGGTTACACTGGGATGTGGCAACAGAGTGAAGTGACTCACTGGCTGCTCCGCCCTGTGATGTCAATGAGGACACATGGGCCCAATCTCCGGCCGTCTTTACATTCTCTCTCTCTCTCTCTCTCTCTCTCTCCTCTCTCTCTCTCTCTCTCTCTCTCTCTGTCTGTCTGTCTGTCTGTCCGTCTCTCTCTCTCTCTCTCTCTCTCTCTCTCTCTCTCTCTCTCTCTCTCTCTCTCTCTCTCTCTCTCTTCTGGATTACTCCCATATATTATTTTAGTAGTTACTTTGTATTTGTTCTATTTCCAGTCATTTTTGTCTTCAGCAATGTTGTGTTTTGAAGCACATCAGCGTGTTAGTTGTGCATAGACGATGGATCAATCCATTATGGAATACCGCTTATTTCACTAACTGTCAAGTTGCCGAAGATGGTTTAACTGGTAGGGTCTAATGCTTACAGTTGTGAAACTGGGTCCGCCAGTCATCTTTTACGACCAGTTACAACGTACTGAAGTAAAATTCAACGCACTGAAAATATACGACCAGTTACAATGTTCGGAAAATAAATTACAAGTCAGTGAAAATATACGACCAGTTACAACGTACTGAAAATAAATTACAATTCAGTGAAAATATACGACCAGTTGCAACGTACTGTAAATAAATTACAATGCACTGAAAATAAAGTGCGAGATTATGAAAGATTAAAAAAAATCATTGAGTGGAGTGGAGAGTGATATTATCACCCGCAATATACAGTCTCCCACTCCATTCATATTTGGATTAAAAAAGAAGACAGAAAATTCAAACGTTGGACTCTGAGCACCAATGAACAGCCTGTGAATTTAGAATGACAGCTTCACGCCATTATATCACTACCACAGTGTTTTAAGGGTGGGCTGACTAAACACACCAACAGCCCCTTCCTTCATCTCACAGCTGTCTTGGCACAAAGTGAAGCGAGGAAGCCTAGGGATGGTTGGTATTGACCACACTGTCAGCTGACGGCCGGTTCAAGCAAAAACAACGCCCATTTGGTGCCTGGCTTAGATCTCCGTTGATCGATATCGACATCTTGATGCCGCCTGCCCCTCGTGCATAAGACAGGTGCGCGTATCCGAACAATGAAGCCACTGAGAAGACAGTGATGTCAGTGTTGCATCGCCCGTCAGTATTCGCGCGCAGGCGTGCAGTGAGGAGGGTGAGGACAGCGGAAAGCAGAAAGACACTTCGGCACCTCCACAGGGACTCATACATAAGAGCACAAGACATCACTTGTAACAACACACAATATCTTATACATCACAAATGTCAACACATGACAGGGAACGACTTTGCACATTGTCATTCTTAGGTGTACATGACTTCGTTCATAATAGCACCTATCCCCCAAGACATACGTAACAATACACGACAAAATAACACATGACATCACGAATAACAACAGAGGAAATCGGATATTGTTCATGTCACATGACATCACACATAACACACCACATCAGGCATATCATACGACATCTCACATCTTACACGCAACATTATCTATAGTACACAAAACAGCACAGACATGCACATTTCACACGATAACTCACATAGCACACACATAACTAACACAATCCATCACATATATCGCAGAACATCAGACTTAACACACCATATTAAACATATGGTGTTGGTGTGTTTAGTCAGCCCACAGTATACATAATACCAGAAATCACTCAACACACATCGTAAATATCGCACGAGGTGGCACATAACACTCATGATAACAGTCATCTCATGTAGCATAATCATATAAATCACACAACATCAGACATATCACATGACATCACACAGGTCACACAACCCGGTACATCATACAGCTTACAAATTACACCACATTACTCATAATATTCATCAAGAGTAATGGATATCATATACATTGTATGATGTTACGTTCACATACAGGAGTAGCAAACACAGAGAACAGTTCGTGTGTAACAAATCATATAATTATTCAACAGAATAACTTCACATGAAAACTTGGCTAATAAAAAGGTATATGGCTTACAGTCTCCAGCAGTGCGCACCCTTGAACGCTACGCCTCCTGGGAAGGGTATATATCCAATGTATTATGGGAATGTGTGTGTGTGTGTGTGTGTGTGTGTGTGTGTGTGTGTGTGTGTGTGTGTGTGTGTGTGTGTGTGTGTGATTATTGTGATGGACACAACACATGGCATCTACCATACAACATCGGTTTAACACATACTATACATCACAGTATCACATATCACACGACATAATACGACATATTACATGATATTGTACATATCAAGCAGCATCCCTTACATCACACACATACATTTGATACATCACACAACCCACATGACAATTCATTACACGACATAACATGTATCACACTACTTTAGACGTATCGCACGACTTAAAACATTTCACATGACATTAGACAGGCTAAATAACGTATATCGCACGAGACTTTTCATATCACTCGACATCACACACATCCTAAGACATCAACGCATAAAACAACATTGTACATGCCACGCGACGTCACATGTACGTATCAAACGACACCATGCCAACACATCACCCATAACACATATTACCTGAAATCACACGATTTCACACATCAACCGACAGGGTAACATAGCACATAACATTAGACTGTATAACATAGCACATAACATTAGACTGGTTATACAACACACCACATTACATCACATGAGACATACCACACAACATCACAAATATTACACAATATCACGCTTTCGAGTCACCAATAAGGTCTTCATACAGTCAGGGAGTGTGTGCATGTGTGTGTGTGTGGGATGGGGGGGGGGGGGGGGGGGGGGGGGACAGAAAGGCAGGACATAGGGCGAATGTTTTCCCACCCGCAGTTCAGTCACACAGTCTGAGATTCACGTCCCATCATATCTGATAGAGAAATAAAGAATCTTTTTCTGCATTTTCTTTTTCTTTTCTGTTTACGATTTGTGCTAGGAAAAGACCAGAAACCAACTACCATGCTAAAGAAAATAATTCATATGTAAAAATAAACAAATTAATTAATAAGTAAGGACAAAAAAGGGAGGCGGGTGGAGACTTCCCATGCTTTCTCACACATTTGCAAGAACGTGTTGTAGGAGGAAAGGCATACTTTCTCACATATGCGGGAAAGCGTTGTTGGAGGAAAGGAATATTTTCTCACATTTGCAAGAAACCGTTGTTGGAGGAAAGGAATATTTTCTCACTTCGCAAGAAAGCGTTGTTGGAGGAAAGGAATATTTTCTCACATTTGCAAGGAAGCGTTGTTGGAGGAGGAAAGGCACATTTTCTCACATTTGCAAGAAAGCGTTGTTGGACGACAGGCACATTTTCTTACATTTGCAAGAAGGCGTTGTTGGACGAAAGGCACATTTTCTTACATTTGCAAGAAAACGTTATTGGACAAAAGGCACATTTTCTCATATTTGCAAGAAAACGTTATTGGACGAAAGGCACATTTTCTCACATTTGCAAGAAAACGTTATTGGACGAAAGGCACATTTTCTCACATTTGCAAGAAAGCGTTGTTGGACCTTTCATCCAACAACGCTTTCTTGCAAATGTAAGAAAATGTGCATTTTCTCACGCAAGAAAGCGTTGTTGGAGGAAAGACACATTTTCTCAAACATTGCAAGAAAGCGTTGTTGGAGGAAAGGCACATATTCTCACACTTTGCCAGAAAGCGTTGTTGGAGGAAAGACACATTTTCTCACACATTGCAAAAAAGCGTTGTTGAGGGAAAGGCACATTTTCTCAAGCATCGCAGGAAAACGTTGTTGGATGAAAGGCACATTTTCTCACATTTGCAAGCAAGCGTGGCAGGGAGCGACCTCGCTTTTACCCAATTCCACACTTTCCACACAGTATAAGAAAGCGTGGAATTAACACGCAATTTTGGTGGAAGCTAAATGAACCTCGCTTTCCCTTTCTTTCCGGTTCCCGAGAGCCCAGATGCATTTGACCATACCTACGACCAGCAGGCTCATACAATTCCTTATTAATCGAGAGAGAGAGAGAGAGAGAGAGAGAGAGAGAGAGAGACAGACAGAGAGAGAGACAGACAGACAGACAGAGACAGAGAGAGAGAGAGAGAGGGAGGGAGGGACGCTGACAATGACATGCGTTCTATTGTCTTTTCAACAGTGAAGTCCCTCAGATATGGGAACACGTGTGAACATATCTCAGTAAACTCAATCGTTCACGTCATCCCTCCCTGCTCCGTTTCCCTTCTCCTTGCTTAAAACTCATCCTTACAAATTCCTCCGTTTCCCATCCCTCTCTGTCTTCCTTTCCCTCCCCTCCCTCTCTCACACACTCACATGCGCGCACATATTCACACACACACACACACACACACACACACACACACACACACACACACACACACACACACGACTGCCGGTCATCTTGATTAAACAACGTCAGGATTTTTTTTTCTTTTCTTTCTGATATTCATAGTTTGTGAAACCAATTTTGCCAAATCTCTTGTTACGTTTTCATTAATACGTGACAAAAACTTTGCAATACAATTCTGGTCAAAATTATAGGAAGGCGTGTGAAGTACGGTACACTTCCTCCGGACATTACGGTGCGCTGTGCAGTACAATAAAAATGAACTTCATTTTCGGTTTGTTTTTCACACGAAGGACATTGTGTTTCAACGAGAAACGATTGGTTGCAATTATTAAACCCACTTCGCCTGAGTCAAAATATTATAAAGTTATCTCCATATCATTTATTGGTAATTAAATTCAAGTGCATGTAACGAAACGCTTGACAAATCCATCTGATCGGTCCCATTTTGTATAATTTGTACAAAAGACAGTGACACACATGCGCACGCGCGCGCGCGCACACACACACACACACACACACACACACACACACACACACACACACACACACACAAACGTGTGCGCATACGTTCGCTCGCTCGTACGCACACACATATACACATACGTACATGTGCACGTCCACACCCACATGCGTGCGCACATACACGCATGCCCATGAACGCACAAATGCATACACACATGCACATGCGTACACGCCCACACACAAAGACACACACATATACACAGATATACGCATTTTGGCTGACCGTGTCTGAAGAACTATAATTCTCGGCTGATTTTTCAATCTTTTTTAGAGAGCTAGTTCATGTTCTTTGGCTTTATCGTGCTTGGCTGCTTCACGGACTTTGTCTCACTCTTCAGCTTCTCGTGCTTTTTGTCGCTCTTCAGCTTCTCGGATTTTTTCTCGCTCTGCTTGTTCTAGCTCCCTTAAATTGTTTCGCTCTTCAGGTCCACGTGGTTTTTCTCACTCAACTTGTTCATGCTGTCTTATTTTCTCCTGCTCTGCTGCTTCATGCTAACTTTTTCAGGCTAGGCCGCTTCTGCAGTTTTTTCTTTTTCATATTGGTTAGTCACAAATGTGACTAACTCTTGACCAGAGAGGCTTAGGAATTCTCCCCACTCCTTGAATTCCCATCTAAGTTTCGTTGATTCAGCCATAAGAATGAACTGTTACACAAGTCTAAACAGTCAAATATCCACAAAGTACAACAAAACAATCTCACAATGTAACATCAAAATGAGTTGATCATACCATCAACCAAACACAATGTTATCCTTTATCATATAAGATAAACATGTACACAACAACATAAAAGTTTCCTCCTGGACTGCAACTCAATCAGCCTATTTGCTCTAAATTCTCCTCTTTGTCCAAATTTGTTTTAGACTAACCAAATGAAATAAAATTTTAACTGAATTTTATTTTTACAATCCCGGATGAGCACTCGCTTCGATGTGACGGGAGTTGGGAGTGGGTCGGTGTGTCCTCTAGGGGAAGGACTTGGAATAGATTCTCTTTTAGAATTATGTTAAAATTTCACCTCCACCCTCTCTCTTAGTAATTATGGAAGGAGCAACTTTCCGGTACTAGTCATCAAGCGAAATTTTTATTTTTCTCAGGACTCTTAAAATTACTCAAGAATGGCTCACGAATAATTTTCATTAGCTGTGTACTCTTAAAAGTACTTGTAGCTCTGGGAGACAGAATTTGAGATAATTTCAAACATTCAAGACTGAATGAACAACAAAGAACTGACACAAATTAAGTGCACTTTCACACATCAACTTTACTTGTTTATACAAGGGTGAAATATTAAATCAATTTCACAAACTCGGATCAGGCTGAGTTTGGTTCCCACTGTTTCATCATTAAGAGAGGGAAAGTTCTGGATGAGTTGAGTTGGAGTCCACTTGGAATATCAGAACTTATCTGATGTTGTACAGGATAGTTGATCTCTCTCTCTACTTTCTGGTGACTGATCCACTTCTATGTTGACCTGCTGATCATGTGCTGGGCTGTGGTGTTTGTCTGCTACCATGCAAGCCCAGAGTAGGGACAAACCCAGGTTCTAAAACAAACAGAACCTGGTCTGTAGTTAAGTGGCTGAGAGTCTGGCTTGTCGAATTCTCACACTTGCCCTCTGGCTTTCAGTAAATATGTGAAATCTCGGCCTACAAAGGATTGCACTAGCATAAATATATCTGCCATAATTATCAGTCTCCAGTTTTCTTCAGATTTTGAGTGGAGTTTAACAAAGGGCAGGAGACACTAACACAATTGTTTTAGTAATACAATGCAAAACAATTTTAATCAAATAACTCTTCCGTTTGTCTTATGAATTAAACTGCAGTAACTTTGAATGCACTTCGCCCAAGTACACATAGAGTATAGATTTAGAGTCACACATTTCAAAGTAGTCTGACACAGTATTCATAAATCAACTTACTGGTTTTCACCTAGTACAGGCATTCCGGGGGGGGGGGGGGGGGGGGGGGGGGGGGCGGGTTGTGGAGTGGGGAGTGGGGGGGGGGGGGGGGGGGGGGGGGGATGAGACGGGAGAGTTGGCATAGATTTGAAATCTTGAATGCTGTTTGTGAGAAAAGGGTGGGAAAGAAAGAGTGGGTAGTAGACTCTGTGTGTGTGTGTGTGTGTGTGTGTGTGTGTGTGTGTGTGTGTGTGTGTGTGTGTGTGTGTGTTGTGTGTGTGTGTGTGTGTGTGTGTGTGTGTGTGTGTGTGTGTGTGTTGATGTGTGTGTGTGTGTACGATTTGTACAGGAGGGTGTTTAGGACAGGTCAGGGTGGTGTTGTCAAGTGACTTGTCACAGCAGTAACAGGGTAAAACAAAACCAGTCAACCTACAATCTAACGGTACATTATCCACACTCACATGGAACACACAAGAATACAGCAGGATGGGGAAACAATTAAAAGAAGGGCACTTAGGATAGCGCAGATCTCCGCCAATGTGGAATGGATCAGTTCAGTTCAGTTCGGTGGTTTATTTGATGTCTTTTCATCGCCAGATGATATTAGAAATTTATTACAAACAACGACAAGAACAACCTCACACTCAACTTATCAACTTATTATGTTAGTACTTTCAAACTCGCATTGATATATACATATTTACATAAGTGAAAAACTCTACTGATACACAGAATTGTTGATCTTTATAAAAATTTTGCAACCTGTCGCTGCGAAATAACCATGTCAATTTCAGCAACATATGAACCATATAAGACAGTCCTGACGTGATGAAAGTGAGTCATCTCAATACCTTTCTCCTGTATAGAACGAGGTCAACATGAACATTCAAGCAACAGATGATGCACAGAAATGGATCTTGAATCTGCCCTTTGACACAAATCAAAACCAAACCGTAAGGGGAAAAATGTGTATAACATTGGGTAAGTGACATAGATATTAAACGTAGGTCTTTACTTTATTTCTCTTCTTTATTTTCCCGTAATAAAGTCAGTTCCAAATCACATAAAAAAATCTGCTAAGGGAAGTAACAGAAGGTACTGAACAAGTTATTTCCCATGTACTTTTCTGTTATTGGACATGCAAAACACACGGATTTCAGAATGTAAGCACGGCTGATACCACAAGAGAGTTGTGATATTTCAAGAAAATGTATAGTTTCATGGATGTTTATTAACTCGTATGTGAGAAGAAAGTAAATATGAAATGAGGCAGGGAACAGTAAACAATAAACAACAATATGTATGGTAACTCTTGCTCCCACAAGAAAACAAAACTCCAAAAGAATGCTATTTACGACACCGAATCGCCTAGCAGACATGACAGCACAGAGCATACAGAAAACCAAGGAAACAGCACAGAGCATATGGAACAACAAGGAAACACCCGTGTTTCTTTGTTTGTTCTGTTTGCTCTGTGCTGTCTGTCTGCTAGGCGATTCGGTGTCGTAAGCAGCATTCCTCTGGAGAGAAGGTAAATATGTTTGTTCAAGACCCCATGTTATTCTGCACGAAAACCCCTTTTTCACATACTAATCACGTCCATCTCATATCAATTTTGGCCAATTAACACCTTTTCACAAACAAAATTAACACGCAAAACTCTAAAATTTGGGACGTAATTAGTACATTAAAATGGGGTTTTCGCGCAAAATAGGATTTGGTGATCGTGAACAAACATATTTACCTTCTCTCCAGGAATATGAAAATTAAGGGTTTACAGTGCGCTCTGACTGACTTGGCCTTACTTAACTTAAGAACCTAACTTAAGAACCTAACTAGTACTTGCTTAAGAACCTAACTTAAGAACCTAATAGTACTTAACAAGAACTTATAATTTACTTACACTTAACTTAAAAAGTACTTTTGATAACTAACTTAACTTGTACTTATTTAGTTCTTAACTTGTACTTTATTTAGTTCTTAAAAACTATTCCATAGAAAATGGATCTACAGCAGGAGGTTGCGCTTTTTTTCGCAGAAGTTGGTTCTTCTTCTTTTTAAATGTGGGGGCTTGCGGCTTTGTTGCTAGGTATGGTGTTAGGTATTTGTATGCAAAAAAAAAACGCCAACAACAGCAGCGGCGCCAATACATAATGATACATCTTATTGTTTGATTGTGATTGTGTTGTTGTTAATTGTGTTGTTGTTAATTGTGTTGTTGTTAGTAGAGATGTTGTATTACTATCTAACAATTTTTGTTTTGCTGATTGGTTTGCTTTTCAGTCTGTTCCATTCAGCTAGTTTACGCCCAGCCTCAACACGTCCAGGATTTTTAGACTTAGTAACATTACTCCCCTGTGGTACATTCACTTGCGGAGCACTTACTTGTGGTACATTCACTTGCTCCTGCGGACTGTCCTGTGGCGTCTTCTTCTCCTGGTCGCTCTTTTTTTTTTATTGCGATTAAATTTATATGATCAAAATTAATATGATTAAAAGTAATTAATCCCATGATGAAGGGGCATAACTCGTCCCAAATCTGTAATACATGTCAATGCAAGAGTTTCTAGTGACTTGTTTAAAACGGATCTTGTGATAAATCATATTTTAAATCTTCTTCTGAATCAACTGGCGCCATCTTACTTACTAACTTGGCATATAGGCTAATCATTGTCTGTCCCACCGATCTAACCATTTTTGACCTAACTGCGCTTCGTACCTAGCGTAGTACTTCTCAACGTCTGATGTAGACAGTTGTTGGATTTGTTCAATACTTAGTTCAGTGCCTAAATACTGCTTAGTTTTTCCACACGCAGCCAGAGAGTATAATCTTTCTTTATGGCAGTGGTCTACGGAGTAGTCTGCTTGCTCCTCACACTTTAATAGTTCGTCACAATCCATTTTTAAAAGCAATAAAAAATAATATAATACTTTTTAAAACCATGAGTTAACCTGGTTAATTATGCAGTGCCTATCGTTGGTGTTATAGTTTATTCAGCTCTTGCAAAATTGTTTGTTAGGAATAAAAACCGTCCACATGGGAAAGATAGAAGATTCGCCAAAACTAGTTGCAACTTATTTTTAGCTTTAACAACAAAAGATTATCTGATTAAAAGCACATAGACAGCCTTTCGTATTTTTGATTATTTTAATTATTTTTTTAGTTAATAAAAAGATGAGTGAAAAAAAGATTATTAATACGATTTACCATTCTGCTGTAATTAGCGGCCTTAGTTTAGGCTATAGCGTTGTTAGCAAAAAACATGTTTAAAAATGAGGCCAGCCGACCTAGGAAGGTTAGACATTGAGGACGTTGTTAAGGTTATAGTTGTAATTACTGCAGGGATTGCGTCAAAAGACTTTCTTGTTACACAGGGGATTATCCCAGAAAATATTAATACATAGAAAGATTAATCTAGAAAATATTGATTTATAAAAGATGTCTGGATTGGTTCTGATGGTAGGAGGAGCTATTGTTAATGCATTGGCCTTTCTGGAAGCAATTATATGTTTAGTAAATTGAGGCCCGAACGAAGAGAGAGAACGTCATAAACAGGCAATGGAAGATTTAGCTAAGGCAAGTGACGCTTACGAGAAAAGACGAAATTGCTCACTTAGACTTTATTAATAAAAAGTTAAGGGAACAGGGTCATGCAGAGCACACATTTACAGACGTTGATGACGCAATGAATGAGTATTACTTAGTGACAGGAAAGAAGTTTTAACATCGCCCCGCCAGAACTGTCTGACTTTTATGAACATCTGAGGAACAGAAGCTGCAGAGATAGTTTTTTTTGCAGTTGGCATGACTTCAGTCTATCTTATTGCTCACCTTTCTTGTGTAAAATAAAATGCATTTAAAATATGGACAATACGAAGTACAATACGAAGTACAAAATATATTATTCTCCTAAAGGGTATTGGAAAGGAAAGACTGCTATTGAAAATGAGTAAAGTGTAGAGTGTCTGAATCAAAATGCAAAAGATGGCTTTCAAACAGGCAATTTGGCAAAATATATCTGCTGCCCCCAAAAGAATAATAAGGCTAGATTTGTAACTCAGTTCCAAATGACACCCACCAGATGGACTTGTTGTATCTTCCACATGACAAAGTTAGAAGAAAAAAGTTTAAGTATGCTCTGACAGTTGTTGACATGGCTTCAAGATACAAAGACGTGAACTTTAACGGATAAAAGCTCAACTGCTGTGGCTGTGGCTTTACAGCAAATATACATGCGAAGGCCATTAAGTATCCTAGAATGATTAAGTTGATGATGGAAAAGAGTTTAAAGGTTCTGTAAACCAGCTGTTTTAAAAACATCATGTTACAGTTAAGAGAGGGACCCCAGGCAACATCGATCACAGGCCCTAGTAGAAAACTTTAATAAGAATCTAGCTGAACGCCTGTTTACCTATCAATATCACAGAGAAATTATGGACAGAACGCGTAACACAGAATGGGTTTGGAGGTTGCCAGCAGTCTTACGTGCCATGAACAATGAAGAATTTAAAGCAACAGGCCTTAAACCCAGTGAACGCAATCAAATTAAAAAAAATTAGCATTACTGAAGATGTTCAGGGGACTCAAAAACTCTTGCGTTTGGACTAAAAGTAAGATACTTGTATGCTCCTGGAGAGGCAGAGGGCGATGTTAGAATTAGAGCCACAGATCTATATGGAGCGTAGACGTTTATGAAGTTCAAAGAATCATGAAAACAACCCCTCCCGTATATTATTTAAGAGAGACTCTCTCTTCTAGCGGTGCTTACTACGTCTAAAAGGCCTGCCCCTAAAGATCCTTTGTTCGTGAAGAGCTGCAAGTTGTCCGCCAAACACAGTGAGTTAGCAAAAAAAATAGCATTTTTTTTTGTTAAACTTATTTTTTGTTAAACTTATTTTTTTGGCCTATTTTGGTTTAAACTGATCATGTGTTTGTTTTTCAATGTTCTGTTTAATTGCATCAGTGTCTACCTGTCGTGAAGTAAAAGTCTTTCTCCACTCCTTTTGAAGTTCAATTTTTTTGTCGTCTGTAATCTCACCATCAGCCATAAGCTTCTGAAATTCTTCATCTGTAATGTTTTCATCTGTAATGATTTGCTTATTCTTAATCTTAATGAACAAAGTTTTGCTGATGCTAGGCTACAATGGCAGTGTGCTTTTGTAATTTAGGAGTTAATTTTTTTTTAAACAGCACTTACAATCATAGACATGGCACCTAACCCTAAACCAAGACCCCTAATGCTAAAGAGGCTGGCGCTCAGCACCAGTAGCTAGAAGAGCAAAAACTAGACCCAGCACTTACGCTAGCTACGGCTGATGAGCCAGTAATTACATAAGAAAGAGTTTTAAAGCTTTAGCATATTTTTTTCTAGTAGCCTATACTTATCCAAGTCGCTTTCTATTTCCTTTTGAAGTTCAGTTATTTGCTCTAACCTAACTGTTGAACCTCCATTTTTAATCAATTAATTTTGTAAAAATGTACTTATTAATCCTTCTGGCAGCACTTTCACCAACAGAGTAAAAAGCAATAAAATCAACATTTCTTCATGAAAATAAAGTCGAGTACTGTTAGTTTGTCTTTGTCAACATTCACAGTAACTTGTCAGATGATGAGAAAGTGTTTATTTCATCCCCGTTTTTTTGTAATAGCAATAACAAGCTTAGAGGGACCATCTAAGTTTTCAGCCTTTATTTGTACTCCCCGTGCTAACACATGTTCTGGCCAAACTAGAATTAGACTCTCCTGGAGTAATTAATAAAACAAAAATCAAAGTAGCAGTGTTAGGCATTGGGGGTTTTGGGATAAATTCTAGGGTTACTGTGTCATCCCCCACTTCAGCTAAGGCTTCTTTCTGCTCAGCACATATTCAAGTTTATATGTATCTATTACAATCTGCTTTTTCTGTTGTGTTCCTGGAACAAGACTAGTAGAAAGGGGCCTGCATTCAAAGCCTTTCTGAAATTTTGTTTTTTATCAAAGTATACATTGGGGCTTTGCAAGTCGAATTTAAAATCCAGTTTATTTCAGGACGCAAGACCCAGTTATTGTCTTGTCTATAAAGTCTGTATTATATTTGCCATAATCAGTTGTTTCTAGATTTATTTGTTCTAGTTTGGGATATTGCTGTCGTTTTTTGTCTTCAATTGCTGTTCGTTTGTAATCCCCATCAGCTGTGTATTCAAATCCAAAACATTTCCTGGCACTCCTATCAGATCAAACTCAGTTGTGTCTGCTAGGTCTTTTAGCTCTACTGCAAGCATTTAGGAGCTAGCTGCACTTTTGATTCTGCTGGCCCTCGAGACATTCTTTTTAATATAAAAATTATAATAAACAATTGTTATAAGCAATCAATAATAAACAATCTACAATAAACAAACGTATTGAACTGGGGGGTCAGTCCTTAAGCATAGCGTAGCGTGCTTAGATTTTTCTAACTGCTCTTTTATTTTTTTTAGCTCATCTTTGTCCCTTATTATATAATTTTCACTTAACATTCTTCAAAACTATCTTTGTCCTTAGTGTAAAATAATACAACCGATTTTAACTGCGATTTAAAGTCTTTTAAGACGGCATTGTATTTTGAGTTAAGAGCCACACAGAAACTAAGGCGTGGCGCCCACTAAAGGCTAGCTTTGACAGAGCTTTTCTTTTTTTAACAATGTCTCGTTCAGCTGAACAGTCATCAATAATAAACAGTGTTTCAGTTCCCTCAAATAGTCTATAGTAATGTTCTAAACAGTCGCTCAGTTTGTCGCTAGGATCAACTAAAATATATATCTCGTCTGTCCAAATAAACTTCCTTTCTTTGTAAGACTTGTTGTGCTTAATGGTTGTGCAGAATATAACAATGTGCTCGTAATGAAACCTGTATATTGTTTGTAACAATCAAGTACGAAGACAGTTTTTCCACACCCAGTAATCCCGCAGATAAGAGAACAGTGCGGATCTTTGGGCAGAACTTCAAGCTATCCATCTGTTTTTATAGGTTATTTCTTTTTACATTTTAATAAGCCACGTCTTTTAGCCTGTTTTCTTCAATGTTTAACTGAGCATCACAAACCATAAAAATATGCATTTTTATTGGGCGTTTCCATCTGCTTTCTTGTGAATATTTATTTTTTATACCATCTTGCCCTACCCCTTTTTCCACTTCCAAACAAACTGTTGTCAAATGTGGATCTAAATCCAGCCACAGCCCATATTTGGTTAATAAGTAGTCTTCAAGTCTTACATCATAAAGGCGAAGTTTTTTACATACACGATCGACTGCAGGATCCCTTTGCCTCGAAGTGTTGGTGAGGTAAAAGTCCGCGCCCCGAATACAACTGATCAGACTTGCCATTTATTGCACAGTCAACCTTCTCAATTTTTGGATTATAAAACGCTTCTGATTCTTATGAAAAGGAGTTGTTCCTTCAGTAAACAAGAACAAAATTCCTTTTAAAGACTTCAAAGACTGATTTAGATGTATGTTCCAAAGAGTGTCTCGCTTGTTTCTATTTCTGTAGTGGAGTGTATAACGTTTTCATAATAAATAACCGTTTTACTTTTATACTGGGTTAAGATTGTTCTGGCTAGTTCAGGGTTAGTAACACGTCAAACTCAAGAGAAATGTCGCTGACTGTGTATTTAGCTAAAGGGTCTTCAGACAGAACAACAGAATCGCTAGGATTAAATGTCAGTTCATAAGTACGTTTTTCTTTTAGTGCGCCTTGGTAATATGGCATATGCGTCTTTAACAGTTCAAAATCTAGAGGGATACAGAATCTGTTGCCAGATGCTTCTGCAACTGCCTCATCTTTAACATCATTCTTTGCATCCTCTGCTTTAAGCCGGTGCTTGAGACCGTTTGGACTTTGTATTCCCTGATAAACTTTCTCTTTTCTTTCTTTTTTAGGTAGCCATAGATCAGAATAGAGGGCAAAAAGTCTGCCTCGTTTAGTACAAAGACTTCTTGCCCTCCAGTTTGATTGCTATATGTTTAACGATTGCCCTGCCCAAATTAGCAACAACAGTAGCATTAGGATCTGTCGATGTAATATCTATTTTGAATGATAGTTCAGCAGTGCCTGGCATTTTAACATCGCCAGTGCCAAGATCTGGAAACTTGACTATTAAAGTTTGTCCAGCTCAACTGTTGATGGAGTATTTACACTAATTACAGTCTGCCTTAT
>CM031613.1:67172549-67244450 GCA_018398815.1 Conus ventricosus
TTTTCTTGTTTTCTGCCTTCTTTATTTGGCCCTTTTCTATCTTCGTCTCCCCTTCAAGTCTTCTATTCCACACTCCTTTTCTCTCTGTGGTCTCCTTAAGATCCGCCGCGTTTGCCGTGAGGTGCGACCTGTGTCGGAGGGGAATGAGATCCTGGTGATTGAGAGGGCCAGCGCTCTCAGCACATCACTTTGGCTCGGACCTCTCCTAGACAGGGAGTACACTTTGGCCCGGGTGTACTAATCGGCTCCCCTTCTTGGGGCTGGGTCAAGACAGACAGTCCCCTTGCTGGCCAAGTAAACCCCTGCAGTGCTCAGCTCTCTGTTCCCGGGAGTTGAGCATGATCAGGGGGGATAGGGTTGGTGGTTTCTGTTTGTCGTATGTCTCTCCCGAAGCCTGGAAGGGGTCAAGACATTGGTTTCTTGGCCCTGGCCCCTTAGTTGGACTCCAAGGTGGGTGGGTAAGGGAAGAGATGAAACATTATAAAATTATTATGGCTTTTTCTAAAAACATTCCCCCCAAGAAGAAAAGGAAGGCAGCTTCCCCTATTTCAGGGGATTTCGAAACTGACAGTGATTCTGATACAGAGGTTAGACAGAGGACAGGTTTCTGGGCTTCCTGGCTCGTGATGGAAGGGACGGAGGAGGAAAGACCCCTTTCAGCTCTGAGCCCTTTTGCCATACAGAAGGGCTTTCAAGGTTTGGCAGGTGACCCTCGGTCCATCAAAAGGTTGAGGAATGGCTCGTTTCTTATTCAATGTAAATCACAAAAACAATCTGAACAGCTGCTAAAGGCAACAAAACTAGTGGACAGGGAGATCAAGGTGACTCCCATAAACAGTTGAATTCGTCGAAAGGTGTGATCCGCTGTCGAGAGTTAACAGGTGTCTCAGAGGCAGAAATTAGACGGAACTGGCGTCCCAGGGTGTGACGGAGGTGCGCAGGGTGACGGTAAAGAAAGGTTCAGAGAGAGTGGCCACCAACACCCTCTTTCGACCTTCTGCAACCTGTGCTGCCTCCGGTCATCAAAGTTGGTTACCTGAATGTTCGTGTTCAGCTGTATGTGCCGTCCCCGTTGAGGTGCTTCAGATGCCAGAGGTTTGGCCATGTCAGAGACCGCTGTTCTGGGCAGGAGGTGTGCGGTGTTTGCTGCAAGGCGACCCATGATGGGCCGTGTAAAGATCCGGCACATTGTGCTAACTGCGGTGGCGATCATCCCTCCTCTTCAAGAAACTGTCCTCTTTGGATTCAGGAATCCGCAATACAACGAATAAAAACAGAAAAGAAGATCTCGTTTTTTGAAGCCCGGAAACAGGTTGTGGGCAGTCAGACGCCGACAGCTTCTTCCTATGCTTCGGCCGTAAAGAAAGTTCCCACAGTTCCCACTCAGTCAGTCTGCTGCCAGACTGATGAATTCATGTTTTCAAAGACATTGCAAGTAAGATCTGTCAATTCTGGTGGTAGCAGGTCCACCACCTCCCAACCCAAAGTGAATGCCCTGGTGGAGGCAAAAATCTGCCACCCCTCAGACTGCCCAGCAGTCTACAACATCTGCTGCTGGGCAGATTAAAAAACCAGCACCCCTACCTCGAACTCCTCTGTCCAGTGCCCGTGCGGGCAAGGGAGTTCAATCCAGTGTGGAGATGGTGGAGATGAGGAAGAAACCTCCACCATCTCCCAAATCCAGACCTTCACCTGTTGGCAAGTCTGCCAGCAGGTCTGTAGACCAACACAGTCCAGTGAAACTAAATAATAAATTCTCTCCATTGGACGCAGACGTTGAGGAGGAGATGACCTGATCTCTCTCCTTTTTGCCCTCTGCACCATGGATAATACAATATTCCATTGGAATATCCGTGGACTAAATTCCAACTTGAGGAGCTGCAGCTTCTGTGTCAATCTATAAAACCTTCCGTCGTGGCTCTTCAGGAAACTCAAATTCAAAGCCAGAAAGACCTTCACTCTTTCTGGCTTTAATGTTCTTTCAAAACCTGCACAACCATCCACGTTGGGACTGTCGGGCGGTGTTGCCCTTCTCATACACAAAACTCTGCTGTATAGTCCTGTCGCTCTGTCTACCTCCCTTCAAGCTGTAGCTGCGAGAGTCACTCTCCACAAGACT
Source organism: Conus ventricosus (assembly GCA_018398815.1). Classification (NCBI taxonomy): domain Eukaryota; kingdom Metazoa; phylum Mollusca; class Gastropoda; order Neogastropoda; family Conidae; genus Conus; species Conus ventricosus. The sequence goes on from CM031613.1 coordinate 67,174,669, forward strand.
GTGACAATCTGTTCCCTTTATCTACCTCCTTCAGTCCCGGTTTGTCGTCAGGACCTTGTCAGTCTGATAAGAGAACTTCCTCGACCTTTTTTGCTGTTGGGTGACTTTAACGGTCACAATCCTCAGGGGTTCCATTTATTGCAAAATTTTGCGTAATTATTGCGTTTTTCTGCCTTCCTACGCATTTTTTTTCGCGGCCGTGCGTTTAGCGACGCAATTTTCCCAGGACCCTGTCTCAACCGCAAGCCTATGTCAGAGGGGCAAAACACGGCACAGACCTACAGCAGACTGCTTGACACCGCTGACAAACGAGCCTCCCCGCCCGTACGGTTGAGACGAAACGTTTGAACCTGTGCGCTCCGACCAGTCAGTGTCGAACGGACGGAGTGCTTCACGAAACGTTTGAACCTGTGCGGTCCGACCTATATGCGAGTTTTTAAACCTTTCGAGTTTGATCCCGCATGCCGCTTCAAAGGACTGTACAATTGAATACGAAGCTTTTTCTCGAATATTTAGATTCTTATAATTTTTTGAGTTGACATTCCAAAGCACATCGTGGCCTTGGTACGATTCAATCAAATGTTTGGTCTCCGAATCGGACAGTCTGATCGCCTTGCTGGACGACGCCATTTTTCCGTTGTCATGGGTGTTCGCTCAATGCTGAGCGTTGATTGGTTGGAGGATACTAGCTGTCCGTTTCGAATAGATCACGGTGTATCTCGAACGGTCGGGTCGAACTGGATGCCGAAGTCCGTTGAGACGTACGTTTACTATGACAGACGCTCCGTTTGGGATCGGGTTCGACCGGTACGTCCGAAGCGTACGGGCGGGGAGGCTCGTGTGTCAGCACATTTTACTCTGTGGCACTGGCTGACTTTTGCTAGATCAAGAATGTTCCAAAACGCCTCATCCTTTCTCCCTCGAAATAAAATGGAATCTTTCCCGCGTCTGCGATGGTGCCATCTTCCAATCGAATATGTTATGACTTCCGGGGCTCCCACGCACACACGATCATCCCGGACTCGTGTGGCACAGAAAACGATTCAGAGCCGTTTTGACGGAGTGAGTACAGTTTACTTTGTTACGCATTTTTTTCAGCGCTGACGCAATTTTTGCGGAGGCGTGCGTTTCTTGACGCAAAAACTAAAAAGTCAGTGGAACCCCTGATCCTCTTTGGGTAGTGTCAGTACGTCACCCAGAGGTCTGCTAATTGAGGATGTCCTTTCGGATTTGGATTTGTGTTGTCTGAACGACGGATCTGCAACTTACCTCCATTCTTCCACAGGTTCACTTTCGTGTTTAGATTTGTCGGTTTGTGACCCCTCGCTGGTCCTGGACTATGAGTGGTCTGTCCATGACGATCTGCACGGAAGTGACCATTTCCCTGTACTTCTACAACCTGTCATAACTGAACACGTCTCTGTCTCTCAACATCTAAATTATAAGAAAGCAAACTGGGATCTATTATGCAGCCACTATTTCTACGGAATTCCAGGACACTGATTTTCTTCAGAGTCCGGACCCAGCAGAATCACTGACTAACACTATGATCAAGTGTGCTAAAGCTTGTATTCCAGTGTTCTCCGATAAACTTCAAATGCCAAAAACACCTGGTTTGATTCAGACTGCCAACAAATTTCCAAAGTTCGAAAACGGGCTCAGCGTCGGGTATACCAACGACCTTCGGGTCCCAACGCTCAAGCCCATCAGAAACTCCGTGCCAAATCGAGACACACTTTTAAAATCAGTAAACGTCGGTCCTGGAAGAAGTTTCTGCTCCAGGCTGACATCGAAAACTTCTAAGAAGAAAGTGTGGAACATCATTAAGAAAATCAAAGGGAAGAACACCTGTCCCACTGTGAACCATCTCAAGTTTGCTGACTCTTAATAACAGACAAGAAAGCAGTTGCTAATCTGCTTGCTTCAACCATTGAAAAGAATACCTCCTCTTCTAACAAATCAGCCACTTTTGTCAAAAACAAAGCCCTTAAAGAAAATCACCCTGCAGCTTTTCGTCGGACACATGGAAGACTACAATCTTCCTTTCACGTTAAACGAGCTGAAATCTGCCTTACTCTCTTGCAACGATTCCTCTCCAGGTCTAGATGAAATCCATTATCAACTCTTGAAACTTCTTCCGCAAATAGGTCTGAACATCCTGCTACAGGTATACAACCATGTGTGGACTACTGGTTTCTTTCCACCTTCTTGGCGGAAAGCCCTCATTATTCCAATTCCCAAACCTGGAAAAGATCTTTCTAACCCATCAAACTACCGTCCCATAGCTTTGACCAGCTGTATCTGTAAATTGATGGAGAAAATGGTCAATGCTAGGCTCATGTGGAAACTCGAAACCGATGGCCTTTTGGCGAAAGAACAGTGTGGTTTCCGCAAACATAGGACTACAGTTGACCATTTGATTCGTCTGGAATCTACCCTTCGGAACGCTTTTTTGAACAGACAGCATGCAGTGGCAATTTTCTTTGACTTGGAGAAGGCCTACGATACCACCTGGAAGTCGGGGATACTTCATGATCTCCACGATCTGGGTTTTCGAGGTCATCTTCCGCTTTTCATTCAAAATTTTTTTGGCAGAACGACAGTTTCAGGTCCGGGTTGGCACCACTCTCTCTGATGTTCACGAGCAGGAGTTGGGTGTTCCACAGGGGAGCATGCTGTCTCCTGCACTCTTTAGCATCAAGATTAACAACATTGTGAAATCAGTTCAGCAGGGTTCAGACTGCTCATTGTTTGTGGATGATTTCGCTGTCTACGCAACTGGAAGCCTGTACCCGAGTGTCCAGCGCAGGCTCCAGCTTTGCGTGGATAAAATCCATCAGTGGGCGGATGAAAACGGTTTCACCTTTTCTGCTACAAAAACACAGTGTATTCACTTCCATAATTTCCGTCAGTTTTTTCCAGATCCTGAACTTCAAGTAGGAAATCTCCCATTCCAGCTGTCAAAGAGGCCAAATTTCTGGGAGTCATTTTTGACCAGAAACTTAACTTTCTCAGCCACATCAAAAACCTCAAAACTGCTTGCCAGAAAGCACTGAATATTCTGCGGGTCGTAGCGCACACCGACTGGGGCGCTGATAAGAAAACTTTGCTGCACCTCTACAGAGCCTTGGTCCGTTCCAAACTGGACTACGGTTGTGCTGTGTACAGCTCCGCAAGATCGTCTTACCTCAAACTCTTGGACCCTATCCACCATCAAGGGCTTCGAGCATTTCGCACCACCCCTGTGTACAGCCTGTACGCAGAGGCGGGTGAACCTTCACTGTCCCACCGCAGGCTGAAACTGTCTATGAATTATTATATCCGACTGTTCTCAGAACCGCAGAATCCTGCCTATGACTGTGTCTTTGACCCTCCGTTCCAAAGTAAGTTTGAAAACAACCCTAAATGTATTCCGCCGTTTGGTCTTCGTATGCGGCCTCACGTGCGGAATGCAGGTCTAGACCTGGAGTAGTTTCCGATTTTTCCAAGTTTCCGGATTAACCTCCGTGGACCTTTTTCACACCAAAGATTTGTTTCGATCTTGCAGCTTTTTCGCAAAGAGTCTACCAGCTCTCTGGCGTACAAGGCTTTGTATGCTGAGCTCTGTTCCAAATTCCCATCCTATCAAAAAGTTTTCACTGACGGTTCCAAGTCTGAGGATGGAGTGGCCTGTGCAGCTTACTGCCCTGGGGCTCCTTCTCAGATACTGTTGGAACATATACATTCAGATGCTTCTGTCTATTCTGCTGAACTTACTGCTCTGGTACTGGCTTTGAAGATAATCTCACATTCTTCGAAGAGGGACTTTCTGGTTCTGTCGGATTCGCTGTCAGCTTTGGAGGCCATAGCTGGCCGCAACCTTCAGCATCCAGAACTTTTACTTTTTTTTTAACTTTTTAGCAAGTTGAAGGCGGACGGTTACAACATTACTCTTGCTTGGGTTCCTGGTCATGTTGGCATCGGCGGGAACGAAATGGTTGATCGTTTAGCCAAGAATGCCACAAGAGAGAAACTGTCCAACACTTATATCCCCTGCTCAGATGTGAAACCCAAAATTAACGATTATGTGAGAGACCTCTGGCAGGAGGATTGGAACACACAGACGAATAACAAACTCTTTCAGAGGACTTCCTCCCATCTACGTCGGGTGGTCGTAAAGAGGAAACGGTTCTGTGCCGGCTGCACACCGGCCATTCGTATTTTACCCATTCTTACCTTTTAAAGAGTGAAGAAGCTCCGTGGTGCATTCCATGTCATGCGCACTCACAATGAAACATGTTCTTTTAGAGTGTTGGGACCTGCACGATGTGAGACACAAACATTTTACAGCGGAGTCCATGAAGATCCTGTTCAGGGATGTCCCGCCTGACGTGATCCTTGAGTTTTTGAGAGAGATTAACATTTTTCATCTGATTTAAGATTTTACGGCAGAAAGATTTTTAACAAAGTTTCTGGTGCGTTTGTAGACGATGTCATTTAACGAGATGTGTGAAAGTTTTTTTTTTTGTTTTTTTTTTAAATGACTGGTGAGTTGATTTTAACGTGGTGACAGCCCTGATGTGGCCCTTTGTGGTCGGCTGGGCTATAAGCAACATTATCTTATCTTATCTTATCAGCGCTTCACAGTTTTCTGGCCTGTGATACTTACCGAGTCTGTCTTTCAGTTTGTCCTCTGACAGTCCAGACTGGAAGCATTTGTTTATGATTTGTGATTGGGAGGAGGAGACTGGTGGTGACAAAGCACGCTTTCTTGCTCTGTTGGGCTGTTGTTCACCCGAATGGCTTTGGCCAGTGATTCTCTGCAGCATGGCTTCAAGTCTATCCAAGCGGCCAGACATTTTTGCGTCAAGTGACTGCAGGTCCGTGAATGCCACAGTCGCGGCCTCTTGCCGCTCAGGGCTCTCTTCGGCCATTGCGTCAGTCTCTGCTGACTCGAAGTTCTGTCTCTGCTGATCTTTTGTCAGTCTCTTGCTGACTACACAAGAGAATGAGATTTACCAGTCTCTGCTGGATAACGCCTCTGTTGTCGAGTATAAATTTGGGCAAATCAGGGGCTACTAGTGTGCGAGTCCGTCATAAACTTAGGACAAATCCTGTCGGGTACCGGGCCCACGCATGCACATGCACGATGCCGGCCACGTAGCAAGCAGGGAACGAGTGAGGGTGAAAAAAGGATGTTGTACTTACCCCTCAAACTAGGTTATTTTATGTTAAAATAAACAAATTGTACAAGTATATAACCTTCACTGATCGTTGTTATCAACTGTTTTTCGATTTTATTATTACTGTGTATGGGATCTTTAATAATTTTGTTGAGTGTCGTGTTCTTGGCTGACGCGCGCTGATACTCACGTGACTCCGTATGACTGAAGAGAGGCGATAAATAATCTGGATTCAGAGAGTCCTAAAATATGAAAGAGTTTACCATGATTCCAAATCAGTGTTGATATATCTGATGTTTTGTTGACTGCATGTTGGATATTAAGGTGACAGATTCAAAGTCCTTCTTTGCATGGCCATGCAGACTGGTTCTTGTTCATTTCTAGTTGTGTATTGATGTGATGATTATAGGAGACGACAATTTTGCAAGTCAACTGTCGTTAAGATTTGTATAGTCAAGGAACACAATAAAAGCACATAAAAGAGAGGGAAAATGGGGCTGGTTTACACACCGTAACAACTTTAAGAAACTAAAAGCGAATGAGAAGACAATAAAATCTTCACAGTATATGCCCGTAAGCTCCTCGGTCAGATGGTATACTTATAGAAACACTTTTCAGAAATGAAAAGATAGACACAAAAGAAGTACTTCTAAAGCAAAATTACGATTAAGGGGACAGAAGAGAGATTAAAAAAAAAGTCAAATGAAACTTAAGACAAAGAAAAGAACCAACAACCCAAAATGAAAACAAGTGGGAAAAAAGCCACTCGCATGCAAATACACAAGTCACGTATAGTCGTACTTGTAACTACGAGTTGGCAATGCACAATATTGCCTCGCTCGCAGTAAATAGTACTTATTGCAAAAGTCTCCTGCTGCAGAGGCTTTGTTCAGTCTCTTTTCTACAAGGATTTTTTTTTCATTGTTTTACTTAAATATGAACACAAATGTGACCGTATAGTACTCACACAACAGAACAATCTTCAATGCAAAATGATAATGAAATGAGAAACAAGCAAAAGTTACAGTTACAAACAATTGTGCAACAACATATACAAAAAAGGTAAACAATGTTCAAAGGAAAAGAATAATGAGTATTGGTCTATGATGATGACTCGTATAGTCTCTCAATACGAGCACGCGTCACACTCCCAGTGTCAGCACATTTGTTCTGTCTTTTTAAACACAGAGTGGTAGCACATCGATGACGACGCACCAGTTTTTGTTTGTCTACAACACCTCCCAACGTCAGCACATTTTTCTCTGTCTTTTTAAACACTGAGTGGTAGCACTTCAATGATGACGCACCAGTTTTTGTTTGTCTACAACACTCCCAACGTCAGCACATTTTTCTCTGTCTTTTTAAACACTGAGTGGTAGCACTTCAATGATGACGCACCGGTTTTTGTTTGTCTACAACACTCCCAACGTCAGCACATTTTTCTCTGTCTTTTTAAACACTGAGTGGTAGCACTTCAATGATGACGCACCAGTTTTTGTTTGTCTACAACATTCCCAACGTCAGCACATTTTTCTCTGTCTTTTTAAACACTGAGTGGTAGCACTTCAATGATGACGCACCAGTTTTTGTTTGTCTACAACACTCCCAACGTCAGCACATTTTTCTCTGTCTTTTTAAACACTGAGTGGTAGCACTTCGATGACGACGCACCAGTTTTTGTTTCTCTACAACACTCCCAACATCAGCACATTTTTCTCTGTCTTTTTAAACACTGAGTGGCAGCTCTTCGATGTCGACGCACCAGTTTTTTGTTTGTCAACAACACCATAGAACGCACTTCTTGAGATAAGAGAAATAACTCGTATAATAGTATGCAATGCATCTGACAGGCACCCAACAGACTGCAGCAGGCCAGAAAAGGAAACGAACAAATACACATAGATTTACACATACATACACACGCGCGCATGCGCGCGCGCACACACACACATATACACATGCACGCACGCACACACACTCACATAAACACACACGTGTGTGCGCCCACACACACGCATGTAGAAAACTATTAGATATGCGCTCAAAACAATTAGATATGCGCATACATACATAGCACATGGATAATGAAAATTAATAGCATATCGCACAACATACCTATGTGATATGAAGTGGATATAAACATATGCACGCGCACAACCATTAGATATGCGCACACATACATAGCATATCGCACTACGAAAGAGGTAGAGAGAAAGAAAGAGAGAGAGGGGGAAGGAAAGAAGTAGGAGTTGGAGGTAGGTAGGTAGGAAGGAGAGAAAGAGAGGGATGAAGTCAGGGAGAGAGATAAGAGAGAGGGTGCAAGAGTTTCAGTTTCACTTTAATCAAGGAGGTGTCACTGCATGCGGACTAGTCCATAATATACAGTACACCACATCAGCTAAGTTTCGAGACCACACTGTGCATGATATAAAGCTGAGGGATAAATGAATTAATGACTAAGATGAGAGAATTTAAGAAGAGGGTCTCATGGCTATGATTTAACAGATTTCTGACCTAATTAGCCCAACATACCGGTCAGACCTTGGGTACATACCTAACATTGGCTTTGCCATTATCATCATTGTGTGCGTGTATGTGGTGAGTGTACACATGTGTGTGTATGGCTGTGTGTATGGGTGTGTTGCCATTGAATTAAAAAAATGAATGAATGGTCTTCGTCAGTACACACCTCACCTTCATTGCAGATGAGCAAACAGAACTCTCAGTTATAATCAGTGTGATGAACATCATTATTACAATAAAAATTGGATTTGATTACGCTGATCTTTAATGACCTCCAGTTGAATTCGGAACCATAATCATCATTATCAGGATGAAAATGAATTCATTTACACTGATCTCTGTTGAACTGAGTGCTTACAATAACAGAAGCATTAAAACGCACACACATGCACACATACTCGTGCTCGCGCGCGCGCACACACACACACACACACACACACACACACACACACACACACACAAAGATATAAGCATTGATCAGATCTTTTATTCCATTTTGATTATCTGCTAAAGAATACTTGTACCACTGTAAATCAAATGGAAATATGCCTACTGTACAAGCCTTTGTTAAAAAGTTAACATACAGATACAATATTGAAGAGAACATAGCGCGCAAAAATATGGTATATAAAATATTTTTGTTGCCAAGTGGACTCCTTACAAAGCTTTTTTTTAGTTGACTCAAGCAAAAAACACCAAATTCACATGTATTTGATAAATTATTTTTAAAAAAAACCTAAACAAAGTTTGGTTTTTGCATGTGGACAATTATTTCCGGCCTAAAGTAGACTCTGTAAGCCATTTGTCCCTCTAATTATAGTATAATCCACCCTTCATTTGCTTCTGTTGATGTAATTGAGTTGACTAGAAGAAAAAAAGGGACTTCATATATTGTATACTTAATTGAATGGTTATTTAATTGTTTACCATTTGCATTGTAAGTCAGCTGTTTTCATTTAATTTTTTAATCTTCTTCTGTTTTCACTTACAATGATGCTGTGTATATGTATTTTTGTATCCTGAAAAAAAAATTAATTCAGCTGAAACCCCGATACCCTGACAGAAGGGGTATTACAAAACTTTGAATATTTTTCCCATTTAAAGACGACTCAGCTTCAACAAATGCTTGTGCATGTACAATGTATGATGGATCAGCCTTAGGAAAATCATTGAAAGCTTTGTCATCATATAGAAATAGACATATTTAAACTGTCTCTTCCCAGACCTCAAAGTAATTTTTAAAATTAATCAAGGTTTTCTGTATTGTGGAGGGACCGCATGGAATCCTCGGGGGTTGAACCTTCCCGTGGTCGGAGGGCTTGCGTGGTCCTGTGATCTTTTAGGCTTTGCTGACGGGGGCATCAAAAACTCAGCTAGATGGTTAGTTGTAAAACAATGCTGGGGCCTGTTGCCAAGTTGCTGACTGGCCAAGCATTAGTGGTAGGAATTGATGCCCCTGGTAGGGTCTCCATGTCAGAAAGGTTAGGGTGAGGGCCCAGAAAAATTAGTAACCCCCCTTTTTTCCCTTTTTCTGTCTTTGCCTTTCTTAACGGTTTCTTTTTTTTCTTGTCTCCCCTTCAAGTCTTCTTTTCCCACTCCTTTTCTTTCCTCTGTGGTCTCCTTAAGACCCCCCTCCGGGGGGGTTGCGACTTGTCGTGGTCGGAGGGTTTGCGTGGCCCAGTGATCCTTTAGGCTTGCTGACGGGGGCATAAATTCTTGGGAGATAGGTGGTTTTTTCACACTGCTTGTAGGCCCTGAGAGGTGAAGATGCTGTATGGCCTAGCGAAACGTGGTAAGAGTTGATGCCCTGGTAGGGCCTTCCCATGTCAGATAGGCAAAGGGTGAGGATCCTGACTAAGAGAAAACCCGCCTTTCTCCTTTTCTTGTTTTCTGCCCCCCTTTTTGGCCCTTTTCTATCTTCGTCTCCCCTTCAAGTCTTCTTTTACACACCCTTTTTCTCTTTTGGTCTCCTTAAGATCCGCCGCGTTTCCCGTGCGGGTGCGACCTGTGTCGGAGGGGAATGAGACCCTGGTGGTTGAGAGAGCCAGCGCTCTCAAACAATACTTTGGCTCGGACTCCCCTAGACAGGGAGTCCCACTTTGGCCCGGGTGTACTAATCGGCTCCTTTTTGGGGCTGGGTCAGACAGACATTTCCCTGCTGGCCAAGGAAAACCTGCGTGTCAGCTCTCTGTCCCCGGGAGTTGAGCATGATCAGGGGGGATAAGGTTGGTATTTTTCTGTTTGTCGTATATCTCTCCGAAGCCGGGAAAGGGGTCAAGACATTGGTTTCTTGGCCCTGGCCCCTTGTTGGACTCCAAGGTGGGTGGGTAAGGGAGAGATGATTCAAAATTTAAACTAAATATGACTTCATTAAAACTACCCCCCCAAAAGGAAGAGGAAGGCAGTATCCCTATTTCAGGGGAATTAGAAAGGGGACAGTGTTCTGACAGTGAGGTAAGGGACAGAGGAGGTTTCTGGGTTTCCCTGGCTCGTGGTGGAAGGGACAGGCAGGAAAGACCCTTTCAGCTCTGAGCCCTTTTGCTGTCCAAAAGGGCTTTCATGGTATAGCAGGTGAACCTAGGTCCATAAACGGTTGGAAAATGGTTGTTTCTTCTTCAATGTCGATCACAGAAGCAATCGAACAGCTGCAGAAGGCAAAAAGCTTGTGGATAGGGAGATCAGGGTGACTCCTTTAAGCAATTAAATTCACCCAAAAGGGTTTGTGTTTAGATGCAGAGATCTGGGGGTGTTTCGAGGCGGAAATAAAAATGGAGCTGGCGTCCAGGGTGTGACGGAGGTGGCGGGTGACGGTAAAGAAGGGTTCAGAGAGGTGGCCACCAAACACCTCTTTCTGCCTTCTGAAATCCTGTGCTGCCTCGGGTCATCAAGGTTGGTACCTGATTTCCGGGTTCAGTTTTTACGTTCCGTCCCCGTTGAGGTGCTTCCGATGCCAGAAGTTTGGCCATTCAGAGGGAGTTGTTCTGGGGCAGGGGTGTGTGGTATTTGCTGCAAGGCAACCCATGTGGGCGTGTCAGATCCGGCACATTGTGCAAAACTGCGGTGGGACCATCCCTCTCTTCACGGAATTGTCCTCTGTGGATTCAGGAATCTGCAAAAAAAAGGGGTTTTAAGACAGAAAAAAGATCCCCTTTTTTGAGCCCGCAAGCAGGTTGTGGGCAGCCCGTCGCCGACAGCTTCTTCATATGCTTCGGCCGTAAGAAAGTTCCAACATTTTCCCAACTCGGTCAGTCTGCTGTCAGACTGTAACTTTACGTTTTCGAAGACATTGCAAGGAAAAACTGTCAGCTCTGGTGGAAGCAGGTCCACCACCTCTCACCCCAAAGTGAATGCCCTGGTGGAGGCCAAAAAATCCGCCACCCTCAGATGCCCGCAGTCTACAAAATTGCTGCTGGGCAGATTAAAAAAACCAGCACCCCGACCTCGAACTCCTCTTTCCGTGCCCATGCGGGCAAGGGAGTTCAACCCCGTGTGGAGATGGTGGGATAAGGAAGAAACCCCCACGTCTCCCAAACCCAGCCTATTCACTGTTGGCAAGTCTGCCAGAGGTCTGCAGATAGTCCAGTGAAATTAAGCAACAAATTTACGCTTTGCGGCAGATGTTGGGAGGAGATGACTGATCTCTCCCCTTTTCGCCCTTGCACCATGGTAATACAATAATCCATTGGATATCCGTGGTCTAAATTCCAAACTTCGGGAGCTGGCAGCTTCTGTGTCAATCTTCGTGGTCTTCAAGAACCCAAAATTTCAAAGCCAGAAGCCCCTTTACTCTTTTGGCTTTAATATTCTTTCAAAACCTGCACAACCTTCATTTGGGGGGGACTTTTGGGCGGTTTTGTTGCCCTTCTCCTTCACTTTTATTTAAAACTTTGTTGATAGTCTGTCGCTTGTCTCCTCCCCCAGGCTGTAGTGCGAGAGTCACTCCCCGACTGTCACAATCTGTTCTCTTTATCTACTATTGTCCCGGTTGTCGTCAGGACCTTGTCATCTGGAGGGGAACTTCCTGACCTTTTTGCTGTTGGTGACTTTAACGGTCACACCCTCTTTGGGTAGTCCGGTCGTCATCCAAGGTCTGTGATTGAGTGTCCTTTCGGATTGGATTTGTGTTTTGAACACGGATCTGCAACTTACCCCATTCTTCCACGGTTCACTTTCGTGTTTAGATTTGTGGTTTTGTGACCCCTGTGGTCCTTTGACTATGGTGGTCTGTCCATGACGTTTCTGCCGAAGTGACATTTCCTGTCCTTTCCCACTTTTAAATGAACACGTCTCTGTTCTTAGCATTTAATTTTTAAGAAAGCAACTGGGTCTCTTTGCAGCCTGTTTTTCTAAGGATTTCCCCAGGACACTGTTTTTTTCAGAGCCCTGCCCAGCTAAATCACTGCCCTAACACTATGATTAATGTGATAAGGCCCCTTTTATTCCAGTGTCTTCCGATAAACTTCAAATGCCAAAAAACCCCTGGTTCGATTAGAATGCCAACAAATTTCCAAAGTTAGAAACGGGCTCAGCGTCAGGTATACAACGACTTGGGTCCCAATGCTCGAGCCCATCAGAAACTCCGTGCTAAATAAAGGGACACTTTTTAAAATCAGTAAACATCGGTCCTTGGAGAAGTTCTGCTCCAGGCGACATCAAAATTTCCCAAAGAAAAAAGTGGGGAACATCATTAAGAAAATCAAAGGGAAGAACCTGTCCACTGTGACCATCTCAAGTTTTCGGATTCTTTAATAACAGAAAAGAAAGCAGTTGTTTAATTGCTTGCTTCAACCATTGAAAGAATTCTCCTCTTTAATTAATCAGTCACTTTTGTCAAACAAAGCCCTAAAAGAAAAATCCCCTGCAACTTTTCATCCGACAACATGGAAGACTCAATCTTCTTTCACATTAAACGAGCTGAAATCTGCCTTTACTCTTTGCAGCGATTCCTCTCCAGGTATAGAGACATTCATTATCAACTATTGAAACATCTTCCGCAAGAAGGTCTGAACATCCTGTTACGGTATACAACCACGTGTGGACTCAGGTTGCTTTCCACCCTCTTGGCGGAAAGCCCTTTCATTATTCCCTCCCCAAACCTGGAAAAGTTCGTTCTAATCATTAACTACCGTCCCATAGCTTTGACCGCTGTGTCTGTAAATTGATGGAAAAAATGGTCAACTAGGCTCATGTGGAAACTCGAAACCGATGGCCTTTTGGCGAAAGAAACAGTGTGGTTTCCGCAAACATGTAGTACGTTGACCATTTGATTCGTCTGGAATCTACACTTAGGAAGCTTTTTTAAAAACAGACAGCATGCAGTGGCAATTTTCTTCGACTTGGGAAGGCCTACAATGCCAATGGAAGTCGGGGATTACTTCATGATCTCCACGATCTGGATTTTGGGTCATCTTCCGCTTTTTATTCAAAATTTTTTGGCAGAACGACAGTTTCAGGCCCGGGTTGGCACACTCTCTCTGATGTCCACGAGCAGGAGTTGGGGTGTTCCCAGGGGAGCATACTGTCTCCTGCCTCTTTAGTATTAAAATCAACAACATTGTGAAATTCAGTTCAGCAGGGTTTCAGATGAACCCCCATTGTTTGGGATTGATTTCGTTTTCTCGCAATGGAGCCTGTACCCGAGTGTCCAGGCGGCTCCAGCTTGCGTAGAAAAAATCCATCGAGGGCGGCCTTTTCCCCAAAAGACACAATGTATTCACTTCCATAATTTCCGTCAGTTTTTCCCCAGATCCTGAACTTCAAGTAGGGAAATTCCCCATTCAGCTGTTACAGAGGCCAAATTTCGGGAGCATTTTTGACAGAAAACTCAACTTTCTCAGCCACATCAAAACCTCAAAATTCTTGCAGAAAAAGCTCTGAATATTCTGCGGGTCGTAGCGCACACCGACTGGGGCGCTGAAAAGGGAAACTTTGCGCCACTCTACAGAGCCCTGGTCCGTTCCAATGGACTATGGTTGTGCTGTCTACGGGCTCGCAAGACCCTCTACTCAAACTTTTGACCTATCCACCTCAAGGGCTTCTCCTGTCTTGGAGGTTCGCACCTCCCCTGTAAGCTGTACCGGGCGGGCGAACCTTAGTTGTCCAACCGCAGCTGAACTGTCTTTAATTTATTATCGATGTTCTCAAAACCGCAGAATCCTGCCTATTGACTGTGTTTTTGACTCCATTCCCAAAGAAAGGGTTTGAAAACACCTAAATTTTATTCCGCCGTTTGGTCTTCTTTATGCAGCCTCACGTGCGAATGCAGGTCTTGCCTGGGGTTTAGTTTCCGATTTTTCCAAGTTTCCGGAATCAACCTCGTGGCCCCCTTTTTCCACCAGAGATTCGTTTCGATTTGCAGCTTTTGCAAGAGTCTACCAGCTCTCTGGCGTACAAGGATTGTATCCCTGGCTGTTCAAATTCCCATCCTATCAAAAAGTTTTCCCCCTGACGGTTCCAAGTCTGAGGATGGATTTGGCCCTGTGCAGCCTCTGCCTGGGCCCCTCAGTACTGTTGGACAATACATTCAGATGCTTCTGTCTATTCTGCTGAACTTACTGCTTGGTTCTGGCTTTGAAGTAATCTCACTTTTCTTCAAAGAGGGACTTTCGGTTCTGTCGGATTCGTGTCAGCTTTGGGGGCCATAGTGGCCGGCAACCTTCAGCATCCAGAACTTTTACTTTTTTTTGAACTTTTTTAGCAAGTTGAAGGTGGACGGTTACAAACATTACTCTTGCTTGGGTTCCTGGCCATGTTGGCATCGGCGGGACGAAATGGTTGATCGTTTAGCCAAGAACCCCACAAGAGAGAAACTGTCCAACCTTATATTCCCTGCTCAGATGTGAAACCCAAAATTAACGATTATGTGAGAGACCTCTGGCGGGGGTTTGGAAACACACAGACGAATACAAACTCTTTCAGACCCGTCCAAACCTTAAGGAAAGTTCCTCCATCCACGTCGGGAGGTCGAAATAGGAAACGGTTCTGTGCCGGCTGCACACCGGCCATTCGTTTTTTTACCCATGTTTTACCTTTTAAAGAGTGAGAAGCTCCGTGGTGCATTCCATGTCATGCGCCCTCCAATGAAACATGTTCTTTTAGAGTGTTGGGACTTGACGATGTGAGACACAAACATTTTACAGCGGAGTCCATGAAGATCCTGTTCGGGATGTCCCGCCTGATGTGATCTTGAGTTTTTGAGAGAGATTAACATTTTTCATCTGATTTAAGATTTTACGGCAAAAAGATTTTTAACAAATTTTCTGGTGGTTTCTAGACGATGTATTTAACGGATGTATAAAAAGGTTTTTTTTTTTTTTTATTTTTTTTTTTTTATTTTATATTATGGACTGGTGATTGTTTTAACGTGGTGACAGCCCTGATATTGGCCCTTTGCGGTTGGCTGGGCTATAAGCAAATTATCTTATCTTATCTTATCCTTAAGTTCCGCCGCTTTGGGCCCCGTGCGGTGCGACCTGTGTCGGAGGGGGATGGATCCTGGTGATTGGGAGGGGCCAGCGCCTCAACACATCACTTTGGCTCGGACCTCTCCTAGAAGGGGTACACCTTGGCCCGGGGTTTTTCTAATCGGCTCCCCTTCTTGGGGCTGGGTCAAAACAGGCATTTCTCCGGCTGGCAAGATAACCCTGTAGTGTCAGCTCTCTGTTCCGGGAGTTGGGCATGATCAGGGGGGATAGGGTTTGGTAGGTCTTTGTTGTTGTATATCTCCTGAAACCTGGAAGGGGTCAAAACAGTGTTTCTTGGCCCTGGCCCTTAGGGTTGGACTCAAGGTGGGTGGGTAAGGGAGGGATGGGAAAATAATAAAATTTCCATGGCTTTTTCAAAAACTACCCCCCCCCCCAAGGAAGGGAAGGCAGCATCCCCTTTTTCAGGGATTTCAACAGGACAGCGATTCTGATACTGAGGTAGACAGCAGAAGACGGTTTCTGGGCTTCTGGCTCGTGATGGAATGGAACAGAGCAGGAAAAACCCTTTTCTCTGAGCCCCTTTTTCCATCCAAAGGGCTTTCAAGGTCTTAGCAGGTGACCTCAGTCAGTCAAAAAGGTTGAGGATTGGTCATTTCTAATTCAATGTCGATCTAAAAGCAATTGAACACCTGTGAGAGCAACAAGATGTGGCAGGGAGATCAGGGTGATCCTCATAAAAAGTTAATTTCAAAAGGTTTGGGTTTGGGTTCGCTGCAGAAAACATCAGGGGTCTCAGAGGCTGAAATAAGGGCGGAACTGGCGTCCAAGGTTTTGAGGAGGTGGCAGGGTGACGGTTAAAGAAAGGTTCAGAGAGAGTGGACCCAACACCCCCTTTCTGACGTTCTGCAACCTGTGCTGCTCCGGTCAACAAAGTCGGGTTCCTAAATGTCTGTTTTAGCTGTATGTGCCGTCCCCGTTAAGGTGTTTCAGATGCCAGAGGTTTGGCCATGTCAGAGACCGTTGTTCTGGGAAGGAGGTGTGCGTTTTGCTGCAAGGCAACATTGATGGGCCGTGTAAAGACCGGCCCATGTGCAACTGCGGGGGACCATCCCTCTTTCCGAATTGTCCTTTTTGATTGGTTTTGCAAAACAAAGGTTAGACAGAAAGAAAATCTCCTTTTTTGAAGCCCGAAGCGGTTGTGGGCGTCAGACGGCCACCCGCATCTTCATTGCTTCGCCGTTAAAGAAAATTTCCACTCGGTCGTTGCTGCCGCTGAAGAAATTTTTTTTTCAAAGACTGCAAAAGGGAAGGACTGTCAGCTCTGGTGGAAGCAGGTCCACCACCTCCCAACCCACAGGATTGCCCTGGTGGAGGCAAAAAATCCGCCACCCCTCAGATGCCCAGCAGTTACAATCTGTTTCTGGGCGTATTAAAACCAGACCGCAACTCGGGAAATTCCCCTGTCCGTGCCGTGCGGGCATAGGGAGTTCAACCCCGTGTGGAGATGGTTGGAGATGAGGGGAAAAAAACCTCCCCATCTCAAAATCCAGCCTCCCCATCTCCAAACTCCAGGCCTTTGTCACCCGCGGGCAAGTCCTGCCTGCAGGTCCAAAAAGGGCCCCCACAGTCCATGAACTAACTAATTTTAATTTTTCTCCATTAGATGCGGCGTGAAAAGGAGATGACTGATTGTTCTCCTTTTCGCCCTGCACCATGGATGTACAATATTCCTTGGAATACCGGGTCTAATTCCAACTTCGGGAGCTTGCAGCTTCTGGTGTCGTCTCTTAAAACCTCCTCGTGGTCTTTAAGAAACTCAATTCAGCCCGAGACTTTACTCTTTCTGGCTTAAATTCTTTCGAAAACTGCACAACCATCCACGTTGGGGACTGTCGGGCGGTTTGCCCTTCTCCTACACAAAACTTTGTTGTTATGTCCCGTCAATCTGTCTACTCCCTTAGGCTGTTTGCTTTCGAGAGCACTTCCCAAGACTGTGACCCAAACTGTTCCCTTTATCCTCACCTTCTGTCCCGTTGTCGGGCAGGACCCTTTTCAGTCTGATAGAAGAATTCCTCCGTATTTTTTGTGTTGGGTGACTTTACGGTCACATCCTCTTTGGGGTAGTGCCAGTACGTCTCCGAGGTTTGCTAATTTAGGTTTTTCCTTTACAGATTTGGATTTGTGTTGTCTGAAGACGGGATCTGCAACTTATCTCCACTCTTCCACAGGTTCACTTTTGTGCTTAGATTTGTCGGTTTGTGACCCTCGCTGGTCCTGGACTTGAGTGGTCTGTCTATGACGATCTGCACGGAAGTGACCATTTCCCTGTTCTTTTTACGCCCATATTAACTGAAACCGCCTCTGTCTTTTCAACATCTCATTATAAGAATCAATGGGAAACTATTTTCAACCACTATTTTTAAAAGAATTCCAGGACCCCGATTTTTTTCAGAGTCCAAAACCAGCGTTTTACTGCTTAACACCGTGATCAAGTGTGCTAAAACCTGTTTTTCCGTGTCTTCCGACAACTCCAAATGCCAAACACCCTGGTTCAATTCAGACTCCAACAAATTTCAAATTCGCAAACGGGCTCAGGTCGGGGTTTTAAACCCAAAGCCTTCGGGTTCCACGCTAGAGGCCATCAGAAACTCCGTGCTAAATCGTGGGCACCCCTTTCAAAATCGTAACGTCGGTCCTGGAGAAACTCTGCTCCGGCTGACATTTAAAACTTCAGAAAAATCTTGGAAAATCATTGAAAATCAAGGGAGCACCAACCCCTCCATTCATCACTTGAAACTTGTTTTGCTTGATCCCGAAAAAAAGCTGTTGCCAATCTGTTGGCCTCCACCATCCAACAGAACTCCCCTTCTTCAATAAATCTGCAGTCTTTTTAAGAAAAATGAGGTTGGGGAGAACTTCATACTATTTACATCAGACAACTCTGGGAAACTATATCTTCCTTTTTCAATCGTTGACTCAACAGCTTTCAACCTGCACTGATTCTGCCCCCGGTTTGGGTTTCATTATTAATAGGTTGTGAAAAAATTTTCCGGAAAACTGTCTTCAGCTTTCTCCAAATCTTTACCATTTTTGGAACAGGGTCCTTTCCGCCTCTGGCGGGAAAAGCCCTGTCATTCCATTCCAAAGCCTTTTGGGAATGGACCTTACCCAACCTTCAAAATATCGCCCAATTGCTTGCCAGCTGCTCTGTAAACTGATGGTAAAAGTGGTCAAACCCGTCTGGGTGTGGAAACTTTGGAAACTGATGGTTCTTTTGGATGACAGTGCGGTTTCCGGAAGTACCATCGACGGTTGACCATTAATCCATCTGGAACCACCATCCGCAACGCCCTTTGTTAACAAGCGGGGCAATTTTGGTCGCTTCTTTTTCGCCCTCGAAAAGGTTACGGGCACCAAATGGAAACGGAGTCCTCATGGCTGCACAGACTTGGTTTTCGGGGTCCTGCCCTGTTCATTCAAAACTTTTGACGATCGACAGTTCCGGTGCGTGTTGGCACCACCCCTCTCTGACACATGGGCTGGAGTTTGGGTGTTCCTAGGGGAGATTCCTTTCTCCGCCCTTTTTTAGCATTAAAAATTTTGGGAAATTTTCCCAAACGGTTAACTGGGACCGAGTCCCCTCTGTTTGTTTTATGACTTTGCGCTGTATGAGTGGAGCTTTTTACCAAAGTGTCAGCGTCGCTCCAACTTTGCATCAAAGAACCAACAGTGGGGCCGAGGAAAACGGGTTTTACCTTCTCCCGTTTCCAAAACTCGTCAATTCATTCCCCTTTTCGTCGATCTTTGATGATCCTGAAATTGTCTAGACAAGTCCCCATTCCCGTTTTTAAAGAGCCAATCCTGGGTTATATTTTGCCAAAAAAAACTCAACTTTCAGCCACTCAAAAACCCCAAAACTTCTTGCCCGAAAACTCTGAATTTCTGCGGGTCGTTAGCAACACCCACTGGGGCGTGAATAAAAAATTTGCTGCACTTTTCGAGCCTTGGTCCATTCAAACTGGACTACGGTGTTCCGTTTACGGCCTGCAAAGGGCCCTCTTACCTCAACTCTTGGACCTATCCCCCTCAAGGGCTTCGTTCTCTGTCTTGGAGGCGTTTCGCCACCGTGTTTAAAACCCTGTCCAGGCGGGTTTTACCTTCATTGTCCAACGCAGGCTGAAACGTCTTTGAATTATTATTCGACTGTTCTCAGAAAACCCCAGAATCCTGCCTTTGACTGTTGTCTTTGTCTTCCGTTCCCAAGTTTTGTTTGAAAACAACCTCAAATGTATTCCGCCCTTTTTGGGCTTCGTATGCGCCTTTAGTGCGATGAGGTTGACCTAGGGTTGTGTCGGATTTTCTATGTTTCCGGATCAACCTCGTGGACCTTCTTCACGCCCGGATTCATTTCGATCTTGCAGCTTTTGCAAAAGGGTTTTTACCGCTTCTGGCATACAAAGGGTTTGTATGTGAGCTCTGTTCCAAATTTCCCCTTCTATCAATGTTTCAGCGGTCCCCAAATCTGAAGAGGGAGTGGCTGTGCGCCTACTGCCTGGGGCTCTTCTCAGATTACGTGAAAACAATTCATTCCAGATGCTTTTGTATTTTGTGAATTACTGCTCTGGTTTTGGCTTTGAAGATAATTTACAATCTTCGAAAAGGGACTTTCTGGTTCTGTCGGATTCGCTGTCAGCTTTGGAGGCTTAAACTGGCCGCCAACCTTCAGCAAACGAACTTTTACTTTTTTTTTAAAATTTTTTTCAACTTGAGGCGGCGGTTACAACATTACTCTTTGCTTGGGTTCCTGGTCCTGTTGGCATCTGGCGGAAACGAAATGGGTTTATCGTTTAGCCAGAAAGCACAGAGAGAAATGTCCAACATTTATTCCCTGTAGACGTGAACCCAATTAACGATTTTGTGAGAGACCTTTGGTAGGAAGGGGTTGGTAACATGACGACTAAAAAACTCTTTCGATCCGTCAACCTTAGGCTTCTCCCATCCACGTCGGGAGGTCTTAAAGAGGAAACGGTTCTGTGCGGCTGCACACGGCCTTGTATTTTACCCATTTCTTACCTTTTAAAGAGTGAAGAAGCTCCGTGGTGCATTCCATGTCATGCGCCACTCACTGAAACATGTTCTTTTGTGTGTTGGCTTGCACGATGTGGACACAAACATTTTACGGCGGAAAATCCATGATTTATCCTGTTCAGGGATGCCGCTGACGTGATTTGAGTTTTGAGAGAGATAACATTTTTTATCTGATTTAAGATTTTACGGCAGAAAGATTTTTTAACAACTTTCTGGTGCGTTTGTAGACGATGTTTTAACAAGATGTGTGAAGTTTTTTTTGTTTTTTTTGTTTTTTTTTTAATATGATGGGGAAATTGATTTTAAATTTGAAACCTGTTATGGCCCTTTGCGGTTCGGCGGGCTATAAGAACATTATTTTTATCTTATTTACCGCTTTGGGTGATTTTCCTTCCTCCATAAAACTGTCCCCTTGAAACAGACCCTTTGAAAAGCACTAAAATGCATTTCTGGAACTTGCGTTAGCAATTAAAAGTCATTTCATCTAATGCGTCCCTTATCCTCACCTTGCCTGTGTGGTGTGTGTATGTGTTTTGTGTGTGTGTGTTGAATTGATGTTCCAACAAAAGTTCTATTTTTGTTTCACATTTATTTAAGAGTTTTGGCATTTGCATGATAGAAATTGGGTTCTTTAAAAATGTTGTTGGCCAAACACAACACACACACCACACACTCAACCACACACACACAACACTCACCACACACATGCCCCAGCCCCATACAAATTTCATTCCTGACGTTCTAATCTATTTTCACTTTATTTTCCGGTCTGTGTTACCTGAAACAATATAGGCAATTTCATTTTGTCTTTTATTACTTTGCAATTTCATCAGTTAAGTTTTATATTATAATATTTGGTTTTTTCAGTCAAAAACTATCTGAACCCCAAATTTTCACTCAGGGTTTGGTTGTTGTTTTTATTGTTTTTTGCTTTCCCGTCAACATTCCTGAACAATTCTCATTGCAGTTTGTTTTGTTTTTTGTTTGTTTGGTTTTTGTGCTGTCTTTCCAGCAACACTATCTGACAATTCTCATTTCAGGGTTGTTGTTTTTTTCTTTCGTCAACACTACCTGAAAATTCTCATTAAGGTTTTTTTTTGTTTGTTTTTTTTTTTTTTTTGGGGGGGGGAGGGTCTTTCCAGTCACACTACCTGAACAATTCTCATTACAGTTTTTTTTTTTTTTGGTCTTTCCAGTCAGCATACCCAAACGTTCTCATTACAGGTTTTTTTTTGTCTTTCCATCAATGTGCTTGAATGGTTCCATTGCATAGTTTTTTTTTGTTTTTGTTTTTTTTTGTCTTTCCAGTCAACACTGCCTGAACAATTCTTGTGCTTCAGATTTCATTGTGACTTCCTAGTGAGTGCCAGAATGGTACAAAGTTTTAAAAAAAAAAAAAAAGATAGAGAAGCACTGTCCACCCCTTCTCTCCGACAAGAAATAGGAAAAGCAACAAAAAAAATTCCATCCGGAGCATAAAGCATGCCAATTTCTAACACTGCCATTCAATCGTCCTGATCAGTGCAGACCAGCACTGCAGTCAGTCTTCTTTCAGAGATGTACATGTCTCTGAACCATGCTGCTGTACAGTGCATAGCATACACAGCTGATGCACAGCTTGGCTCTGTTAACTGCCGACACTAACACTGCCAAAGGGAAATCATGGGTGTGGCTAAGCATTGTGGTAGGGTAACACTTCAGAGTCCATGACCTTTCCATGCCATTTTGAGAAATCTCTATGACCCCAGAACCTGCTATTTTTACCAACAAAATGCCTTCCTGATGTTATCAAAATGACTGTTTCACTGATGCCTGTAAAAAGCTAAGATTTGGTTGATTTTTACACACTGACAGAAATGCAAAAAACTCCTTTTACGGAAACTTTTCAACTTTGCTCAGTGTGCATGGCCTGTACCATCCCTGATGGGGGAGTCAGGATACAGTAGCATGGAAGCAATGCCACTGAAAAAATCAGAAGAATGACACATGGCAAACACATACACAAAGCCATTGCCTGGTCAGTGATGCTTATCATTGATCCATTAAAGAATCAAGCATAGAATTATATGTGTATGAACCAAGTTATTGGGTCAGTGGTCACCACAGGTATTCTGAATCTGTCTTGAAGGAGAAAAGAAAACCCTTGGTTACATACTGTATGTAATTCAGAAGGATGATGGCAATAAATAAACAAAAGAGCTCATTAAATTTCTGGTGCCTGGGTGGAAACTTTCATTACTTAAAGTGGGCTCAACAAGGGTTGTATTGACTGAGACAGAATGAGGATAGAGGGCCTTTAAACTGTGTCACCCAGCAAACCTGGCCTGATGGCACAGACCTACAGGATATGGTTTGCTGTCACCAGACATTCACAAAGTGGGAGTCAACTGGGAGTCCGTCACAGTTAGCAGTATCCCAATCTATCCTCCCCTCCCACTCCCTCCTTCCCCTGCGTTTTCCACTGGTTGTTATAAGAGAGAATGCATGAGAGGGAGGGAGGAATGGAAGAAGGGAGAAAAAAGAGAGAGAGAGAAGAGAGGGAGAGAAGAGGGGGCAATTATGACAGTGTTTTGTAATGTAAAAACTGTTGGCTTAAGTTAGCCATTTTTCATACTTGCTGTTACTACTATTCTACCTCTAACAAACACCAAATATTGCTAGTGAGAGGAAAAAGAGAGAGAGAGAGAGAGAGAGAGAAAGAGAGAGATTGATTGATTGATAGGACTCTATTCCCAAGGGTAACAGATAAGCAAGAAGATGTCTTTTTTTCATCTGGCCCTTGTCCGTTCAGGAACTTAAGGATACCAACACATTAACACAATATAAAGCTGATTAGAGAGAGAGAGGGAGAGAGAGAGAGAGAGAGAAAGAGAGAGAGAGAGAGAAAACAAACGAACAACAAATTTCATTTGAATTATGAGGGCAGTGGATTAACCATAAATACATTTTACATCCAGCTGTCTGGGCAGGAACAAAATATATATGAAGTAAGAAACAAAATCAAACAATATATATGAACAAAAGCAACATGAATATATTTAAGAAAGAAAAAAATACAGTAAAAAGAAAACGAAGGGGTGAGAGCAGACAGACAGAGTTTGAGAGAAAGAGATCGACTGACAGGCTGACTGACAGGTGCTCAGGCGCGAATATATAGGGAGAAAGACTATGAAGCAAAAAGGATAAACACACTAGCCAGCTGAGAACACAGAATACAATAAAAAAAAATAATACTGATGATGATGACACAGAATAATTAATGACTTTTGGTGTAGAGTGGAGTCAAATTTAAAACATTCATCAGATATTTGTAAAAGTACATCTAAACTGGGAATGATCAATGCATTTTGGACTGAAGTGGCGTCAGATCTGAGACATTCATCAGATACTTACGAAGACTAGATTTGAATTTTTTAAAGTTTGGTTCATTTTTAGTTCTTGAGGGATATGATTGCATAGCCAACCTCTGGAATATGCAAGACTAGATTTGTATAAGATAATTGTTGCAAATGGGAGGTTTATTTTATGTGAATGTCAGTAGTCTTTAAAAGTAAAGATGTTTATTAGATAAAATGGTGCATTTCCATGGAATATCATATGCATAAGGAGCCCTCTATTGTATAGAAGTTTGGCTTTAAGTGAGAGGATGCCTGCTTGCTTGTAGTCCAAGTCTACCAGTGAAGATGACTTGCGTAGCATTACTTGACAGCTCTTTTTGAATGCTAACCAATGGTTTAAGTAAATTATTGCTAGCTGAGTCCCAAAGTGTTGAAGCAAGTCAGTAATAGGCCTAATGTAAGAGTGAAAAAATAAACTTCTTGCATGCAAATTTAAGAACTTCTTAACTTTCTTCAGTTCTTTCCCTTGAATTTTTATCACCGGTGATCGACGATTTTCTTCCCAGAATTATGGTATTTAAAACAACATTTTTTTTTTATCGGAAGTAATGTATCGCCTAAAAAAAAACGAAATAGACACATTCATCACAAAAATATTATTATTTTTAGAAATAATGCGCAGAATGTTACGAAAAATTATGAAAAATTCATGCAAAATGCAAAAATCTCAGAAACTGTTGAGAGTTAATCTTTTTCTGTAGGTGCAGTTTTCTTGCAACGTTTCAAGATTAAAGTTCTAAGTGTTTTGACCATGACAGATTATTATCTATTGTTATTCATAATATCATGATATTTTTTTATTTATCGTATGTGCTTTCCAGAGAGTGAGAGAGAGAGAGACATTGATTGATTGATAATCTTTATTCCCATGGGTAACAGATAAGCAAGAAGATTTTTTTTTTCATCTTGTCTGTCCCTTCAGGAACTAAGGATACCAACACATTTACACTTAAACACAATGTAAAGCTGATTTGAGAGAGAGCAAGAGAGAGAGAGAGAGCAAGAGAGACAGAGACAGAGAGGAAAGGATTACGACAGAGAGTCGTGACAGTGTGAGCGGAGGGAAAAGCGGAGAGGAGAGTTGACTGTCAGCACACGAGATGTTGAGAAGATGGAGAACAAGGGGCAAGATTAAGTTGGGAATGTGTGTGTGTATGCCAGTGTGCGTGTGGATGTGTGCCCATGAGTGAACCTTTGTGCTGTTGTGTGGGGTCAGTGTGTTTGCATCAGCATTTGTTCAGTCATGTTTGTATGCTTACGTGCTCATCTACCCATTCCTTCATCTAGCTGTTTGTTTTTCTCTCACTTGGGTTTTTTTTGGGTTTTTTTTAAAAACCAATTCTGAAAGTTTTAACTATCTGACTGTCATCATTTCCCTTCACTTCCGCCTTACTATCTGCCCAGCTTCCCTGCCCTTCAGCCATCTTTCTTCTGTTAAAGGAAAGAAAAAAAAAGAAAGAAAGAAAGAAAGAAAGAGTGAAAGAAATTGTCTCTGTTGGAACAGTGTGTGAGTGAAAATAATATCTTTGTTTCTTCTTTTTTTTTCTTACAATGATTAATTCATCAGTTAATCAAGTGATTAATTGATTAAGTCATTTATTTAAGGTTCATTAATTCATTCACTTATCCATCCATCCATTCATTCATTCATTATTTTTTTTCATTCATTCATTCAGGAAAGATATTTCTTGATCAGGCTCATTCATCCATAGTACCTGCCTTTTCAGAATTAACATTATTCCTTTGAGCTGAAGAGCCAGATCTTGCCTCACACTGTGTTGTTGAAAGTGAAGACGAGGGGAGTGGGAAAGGGGCATGGGTGGTTTAGGACACCTGTACCCAGACATTGACTCTCAGTGGCTTTTTCTTTCCTTTCTAATCTATCAAGACTGCCAATAATTTATTGAAAACGGGTCACACATCATGTAACCACAGTGTAAGGTTCATTTCATGAAAATGTTGCCATATAGGTTTAGTGAATGAAAAACCATTGTAATTACCTGTTCAAACCCAGTGCTAAAGAGAGAAAAGTGTGATATCACTTGTGGGCTGCATGAATTCATTTGATATTGACAAGATTAATTGTTTTTAACTAATATGATTGCTGTTCAGTGTGTCACCAGGGGTATTCTTGTCACAAAGAGTTGATAGAGGCAAAAGGTAGATGTATAAAGCTTGCCTTTTGTTTGGTTCGTTGAGTATGCATGTTGTTGAAAGAAAGGAAGAGAAACAAACAATGGCGTAATATGTGCATTAGGTGGGAAAGCCATCCCAATTCCACAGAGTGGGAATTGAAGATTTCAACAGAAATTTTGTTGTTGTCATTACTGAAATCTCCTATTAGCCCATGTCAGAGGCTTCTAGAGTAGATGTATGTACTTTATAATCACTGCAAGATCAAGAGGAGACCTACAGAGGGTGGATTGATCTGACTTGTCTCGAGCAGCTGACTCCAACAGTTCCTCTACTGATGTCATATTCAAGAACATTTAAAAGCAGTATCGAGATTTGGCTGATTACATCCTTTATCCTTGATTACAGTTGAAAATACACATTTTGATTGATCATTATGGCTTGATTGAAAGCAATTTTTTTTAAATTTGTAAAACACTTGATACATCACATCAAGCTGACAAATTACTGCCAATCTTGACCTTGAAGCTGAGAGTCACTTCTTCCAACTGAAGAGCCAGGCATGGCCTCATTTTACATGTTTGGAACAGGGATAATGGGACTTAGAGGAAGGGGGAAGGTAAAGAGAAAGCTAAAGGGGAGAGGGAGGAGGGAGCTGTACCCTGACATCAATACCATTATTCCTTCATTGATTCCTTGCTTGCTCTTTACATGAAAGAAAGTCACTTCTTCCTATGGCGAAGTCTGAATGCAGCCTCACATCATGTTTATGGAAGTGGGAAGGAGAATCTTAGGAAAAGAGTGGTGGGGGATGGAGGGAGTGGAAGGGAAGCGGGGAGGGGGGCTTTGCCCAGACATTGATTCCCTCATTCCTTCATTGATTCCTTTCCTCTTCCTTTCTTTTTTAAAAAAAAAATTTGTTATCCATTTTTAGGAGGAGAGTCACTTCTTCCAAGTCAAGGGCCAGGCGCGGCCCCACATCATGTTCATGGAAGGCGGTGACCCTTTATATCCTGACATCGAGTCTCTGGGTGTCATCCCTGCTACTGCTGAGGGGGAGGAAGGTGAGAGGAGAGGAGAGGAAGGCATATCTTTGTTAACTTGTCCTCCATTTTTTTCCCCCTGTTTTGTGCCACAAACTGAAGGTCAGCAAGACATTCGCTGTTATATTACTGCACAAACTTTGCTTGGATTTGGACTGGCAGATTTTCTTTCTTTCTTTTTTTTTTTTCAATTTTTGGATAAGAAAGTGACTTAGTTTTATCTAGTGCTCTGAAAATGATTTTGGTTGTTATGTGTGTATTATGCTAGGAAGAAAAAAAGTTAGAAATAATTATTCAAAACATTTCTTTGAAGCAGTGTAAATTTCTGTACCTGATAGAGAGTGTTCAGGTGGAGAGGACTGAGAATGGTGTAGAACAGAGGTGGATACGTTTTTAATGGAGTTGGGTTAGGTGGGTTTTAAAAGGATTTGATGGGAGTTGGGATTGTGCGGGAAAAGTAAAGGATGAATAGTTACTTATCACATATTCTTTTTGTTTTTGTTTTTGTTTTCCTTTATGGGTATCACATCTTCTGTGCCCTGTGCGTATTTCATCTTCTATAATCCAGTGGGATTACTCTAATTTGTTCTTTTGGGAATGTTCTTGTTCTGAATACCCTGCCCCACCCCCTCTTTCCATGCCATCCAGTTCTTCTCTTCCTCTTTTGAGGATGCACTGTAGTGCTCTGAACCATTTTAGTAGTGTTCAGCTGAATCATTTTAGTGTTGTTCAGTGGTGCTTGTTCCAATCTATCTTATATAGAACACCCCCTATTAACCCCCCTATTGACAATAATTGATTGGTTTTGGAGCTGGCATGAATGAGCACCCTCCCCCCCCCCCTCACACACCCCAACCCCCCACCCCCTCTCAGACTATGCCACAACTTTTTTTTTTTCTTTTTTTTTTTTTTTTTTTTGGGGGGGGGGCAATAGTCCCCATGAATATGGCAGACTGAAGACTGACTCCAGCTGATCATAAGCACTGATGCTGAAGGGAAATTGGCTGGGGGACTGTGAGTAGGGCATGAAAAGATTTTACAGCAGGGTTCCAATGTATACTTTCTTTCATAACATACCCTGGCATCAGCTGGGCCTGAAAGATGCTTGAAGATGACATCAGAGCAACACTTTAAGAAATACATTTGTTACATAATGAAATTATACTATTGAGTTCCTCTCTTTCTATTTGAGACTGCAGCACATTCAACCACTCTATGCAGAAATAGAGAAAAAAGAAGTCCACAAATTAACCACTCTATGTAGAAATAGAGAAAAAAGAAGTCCACAAATTAACCACTCTCTGTAGAAATAGAGAAAAAAAGAAGTCCACAAATTAACCACTCTATGTAGAAATAGAGAAAAAAGAAGTCCACAAATTAACCACTCTATGTAGAAATAGAGAAAAAAGAAGTCCACAAATTAGGTACCTAAATAAGAATTCGAATTTATGAACTTGTTGATCAGACCTAGTTTTTCTGAGCTCCTGAGCCTTATTTACAAGTCAAGGAAGAGGACGATATGTTTGATTGATAGATTTGATGTGTTTCATATTCTCGCAGAATTGACTAGGACAACTTGTAGATTTCAAACGACATTTATTTACAAGCTAAAACTAGACTGAAAGGGAAGGAGCGTCGTGTGCTTATATCAGTTTGGCGGTAACCGCAGTTCCCCTTATCTCCCTTGTCTGTCTGTCTACCGCATACAGCCGAACTAATTATAGGCACTCGTAATATACAACACTTCCTTCCCCCTTATCATGAGGTCATGTGTTCCATCAGTTCAGTATCAATGGTTTCAATTTCCATGTACGATTGCGCGAGTTGCATGCACAATTTTGATGTAGCATGCACGATTTCGGTGTAGCATGCACGATTTCGATGTAGCATGCACGATTTCGATGTAGCATGCACGATTTCAATGTAGCATGCACGATTTCAATGGTCCTCTGTCTGTTCTCATGGAGTGCTTTCAAAACTGAAATATTGAATGTTAATGCACTCTGAGCAGGCTGATGTTCACAGGTCCAAACAGGTTGGCACCCTCCGCTCACGGGTCGATCTCCGGGTAGAGGTGGTGACTGTGCAGGCCATCTGGCCGTGGCAGGTCTGACCTGGTCGACATTGGACTGGAACCTCGCAAAATGGCTGCCCTTGGCTCAGGAACTGATGGAACTGGAACTGATGCATCGTTGGGCACAGGTGACAGATCTAATGGGGTTGGACCAAGGGAGTGCGCAGGGTTACGCGCCTCTGCATACGGATATGTGGGCCTATTTTGGGCTATAGGAGGGTGGACCACTGTCCCCTGTGTGTTGACTTCGGCTTCATCTTCCGGTGCTGAGATGAGATGGTCAATGTGCACGTGTATGGTTCTGTCAGCTATGTGCACAATGTAGCTTGTCGGCCCCAGGCGCTGCATCACAGTGCCCTAAACCCATTTGTCATGGCCCCAGAACTGCCTCACAGTGACAGTCTCCCTAGGTACAAAGGCACGCAGATTCTTTGTGCCATGGTCATGCTGCTCCTTCTGCTGCTTCTGCTTGCAAAGGATTGTTCCGCCTTGATCTGGTTTCACCATGCCAGCTGAACTCTCAGCTGCCGCTTCAGGAAGAGTTCAGCCGGTGACACTCCTGTCGTCGTGTGTGGAGTGGCCCGATGGCTGAACAGGAGGTTTGCCAATTGGTGCTGGATGGTCAGCTGGGAACTCCGTTTCAGGCTCTTTTTCAGTACCTGGACAAATCTCTCAGCTGCTCCGTTTGTGGCGGGGTGATACGGTGGGGCTCTCGTGTGTTTTACCCCATTTCTTCGAAGGAAGTCGGCAAACGTCTGAGCCATGAACTGGGGTCTGTTGTCACTCACCATTTCTTCTGGTAGCCCATATGAAGCAAAAGAGCGTCAAAGAACATCAGTGGTCTTCTCTGTGGTGGTGCTTCCCATTGGAATCACTTCTGGCCACTTGGGGTGTGCGTCAATCAGAACAAAGTAATTCTGTCCCTGATGCCCTGCAAAGTCAATGTGTACCTGCTGCCAGGGTCTTTTCGGCCATGACCACGGATGCAGTGGTGCTGTTGCTGGTGTGTTGGCTACCTTGGTGCAGTCATGGCAAGCCTTGACTGTAGCTTCAATGTCTTGATCGATGCCAGGCCACCACACATAGCTCTGAGCAAGAGCTTTCATCCTGCACATTCCCCGAGTGCTCTTCATATAGCTCCCCCAGGATCCTTTGCTGCAGTGATGTGGGGATGATCACTCGATGACCCCAAAGAACCACACCTTCCTCAACTGAGAGCTCCTGTCTCCTTTTGAAGTAGGGCTGTAGTTCTGCATCCTTGACATGGTTTGGCCATCCATTGAGTGTGTTGTTCCACACTTTGGAGAATACTGGGTCCTTTCTGGTCACTTCTGCAATTCGCTCAGCTGTCAGTGGAAGATCTTCAGTGCAGTTGATGTTGAAAATAGGTTCTTCTCTGGCTGTTGAGTCTTCCGTCTGCAGAGGCAGTCTGGACAACATGTCTGCATTTTTGTGCTCATTTGTTGTTCTAAACTGTAGCTGGTACTGGTAAGCTGCCAGAATCAGTGCCCAACGTTGCATTCGGGCTGCTGCCAGAGTTGGTTACTCCGTTCTTTGGTTGATGGTTGTTGGAACGGTTTGTGGTCTGTCACAAGCGTGAAGGGTGAACTACCTGTACGGACAGGTAGTCGTGGAATTTATTTACTCCAAACACCAGAACTAGCGCCTCCTTTTCAATCTGGGCATAGTTCCTCTCCGACTTTGACAGAGTTCTGCACGCATAGGAAATCGGACGATGGGTTCCAGTCGGCATCTTATGACTGATGACTGCCCCCAACCCCACAGAGGATGCATCGCACTCCAGCCGAATTGGCAGGCTAACGTCAAAATGGGTGAGGACATCTGCAGATGTCAGAAGCTCCTTGGTTCGCATGAAGGCTGCTTGACATTTGTCAGTCCAGTGCCATGGTGTCTTGTCCTTGAGCAAGTCATGAAGTGGACTCAGCTCTGACGAGAGGTCAGGTAGAAACCTGGCATAGTACTGCAGCACTCCCAGGTAGGACCTCAGCTCACTGACGTGTTATGGTGTTGGGGCCTCAGTGATGGCCTGGACTTTCTCTGGCACTGGGTGAAGTCCGTCCTTGTCGATGAAGTGACCCAGGTACTCGACCTTGTCCTTCAAGAACTCACATTTGGACATCTTCAGCCACAGTCCATGTTCTTCTAATCCAGCCGGTCCAAGTGCTCCTCAACTGTAGCTCCTGTCAGTTGAATGTCGTCATTGAAAACTACCACTCCTGGATTCCTTGTAGGATCTGCTCAATGGTTCGCTGAAAGAGTGCTGTGCTGATGAAATCCCAAATGGTAGTCTGCAATACTGATACAGTCCCTTGTGGGTCATGATGGTGAGGAGATGCTGGGACTCCTCACCTACTTCCATCTGGTGATAGGTCTGAGTGAGGTCCAGCTTTGAAAATATCCTGCCTCCTGCTAGCGTGGCAATCAGGTCACTGGGCTTGGGGAGTGGGTGCTGGTGTCTAGTGCCTGGTTGAGGGTGACCTTGTAGTCCCCACAGATCCTCACTTCCCCAGTTTTCTTTGGTACGACAGCGATGGGTGAGCCCCAGTCACTGCGCGTCACTTTGGTCAACACTCCCTCTCTTTCTAGTTCGCCTAGGGATTCCTCCACCTTTTGACGTAGGGCGAAGGGAACTGGCCTGGCCTTGACAAATTTTGGTGCTGCTTCTGGCTTCAAGTGCAGCTTTGCCTTGAACCCCTTCATGGCCCCCAGACCTTCCTCAAACACGGGCTTGTGGTCGGCCAGCACTTCATCCAGCTGCTTGATCTGCTGGAGGTTGAACACTTGTGCCCAGTCCATTTTGATCTCTGCCAGCTATTCTCTCCCCATAATGGGGGGTTGTCCGGTGATGTCTGCTACCAGCAGCTCCATCTGGTACACCTGCTGGTTGTGAGCGACTTGTACCTGCAGGGTTCCCTTCATGGGTAACTGCTTTCCCCGAGTACTTGGTGAGGATTCGCGCTTTCTTTTCTAGCTGTTTTCCCTTGAAGAGTCTGACAAAGGTGTTCCTGCTGATGATCGATTTGGCCGAACCTGTGTCGATCTCCATCTCCAGGTTCACCTCATCAACTTGTAATCTTGCTGTCCAGGGTGCTGTGCCCTTTCTGCCCTTGTTTTGTTTGTGGAAAATCCGCTGTATTAGCAGTCTCTGTCCACTGCAGTCATCATCGTCTTGTTCAACATCTATGTGTTTGGTAGCACCCGTGCTACGACATACTGCTTGCAGATGTCCCTTCTTTCCACACCGCCTGCACTTGTAGGTTTTGAATCTGCAGTCTCTTGCATCATGGTCTGCTCTGCCACACCGGTAACACTTTGAGTTGACCCTGGGGCAACCTTCTTCTGCCTCCCTGTGCACCCCCTGTTCTGGAGTGAGGTCATCCACTTGGTTGTCCACCTTCCACACGATGACATTCCGTGGTGCCGGCAAGGAGAGGGTGTCGATGTCTTTCTTCAGTGCTTCTCTCGCCAGTGCACTTTTTACTGCATCCGGAAAGTTTGGTGCAGTCCCTGTCCGCAGTTGCTTCTGTGTTTCCACATCGGCCACTCCAATGCAGAAAATGTCCCTCAGCACTTCGTTCAGAAACTGTCCAAACTCGCATTCGGCACCTAGCTCCTTCAAGGCTGACATAAAGTCTGTGATGGATTCATTGCATCCCTGTTTCCTAGCATAGAATCTCGCTCTTCTACTTATGAACGACTCTGTTGGTTTGATGTGAGACTTCAGCACCTGTTTGATGTCCCCTATTGTCTTGTTTTTCTGGAGCACACAGAGATTTTAGAAGCTTGTATGTTTTGGGTCCTGCTGAGCTTATGAAAGTGGGAACTTTGGCATTGTCTTCATCTTACTTGCAAGAAAGAAACAGTCTAAACGTTCAAAATAGGTGTCAACATCACATGAAGTAACATCAAATTCTTCCAGTCTGCCAACTTGTGCCATTGTGATTGTCAACCAGTAAAACAAAAACAAAATAAAAACAAAAACAAAAATGGCTAGAACAAGAAGGGAAGAAAATCACAGATTGTTCAGATCTGACATGATTTCAGCTTGAATGAGTCCTTTCTGGTGTCAGCTTTGGAGTCTAAGCCAGATGGTAGGCCTAACAGTGTTTCCCCTGAAGCCTGAAGTGTCGACTTAGCCGTATTAGCCTGTACTGGTTTTCTCCCGTTACGACGTCGGCAGATGTGCGCTTGTGACTAGGCCTTTAACATTGTTGCCCGGTTTCACACAGCATCTTGCACGATCCCATCCTCATCGCCAGATGTCATATTCTGACACGTCACCAAGATGGCGACGAGACCACCAGAAGTGTTAACGATGGCAAGGAAAACATCAAAATGACGAGATCGAAGAGTGCAAAGTCAAGTGGGAAACCTACAGTGGTAGGTAAAAAGAATGCACAATCAACCATATCGGAAAACCCATCAGTCGAGCCTTCAGAAGATCGAGCTAACTGCCTTGCTGATGTCGATCGAACAGCTTGTGATAAACCGTCGTCTGTCGGTACCATTGATAAAGAAATGGGCCTAAAGAAAATGTCAACATCTCATGCTGGCTGCTGTTGTCAGGAGGCACTAAAAGAAATAAATAATCTAAAACAAATCATTCAGAACCTTAGTGCCACGGTAGCCAGTCTGGAAAGTCACCTGACGGAGACGACAAGATCTGCACGGCGAGAGGAAAACCTAGCAACAGGCCGGCATCAAAGAAAGAACTCACCTTCCACCACGAGTTCTGGATGCCAGACTGATGCCGGCGGCCACGGTGATGCTACCATCTGTTCACCGACGGCAAAATATTCAACCTACGCCGAATGCGTAAAGGTACATAAAGAAAAACCCAGCCCTGTTAAAAAAAGAAAAATTGCTTCAAAGAATGACGTCATTCAACATCATGACGCAACTTTGAAAACAAGGGATCACAAGAAGACCCAGGCTTCTAAAGATTTACCACGAGTTCTTATTCTACATGACTCTGTCATGAACAAAGTGGACAGAAAGCGACTGGGACGATCCTAACGGTTTGCAGGTGGTGACAAGGAAGCTCCATGCCATCGAGCAATGCAGTACAGTTCTTAAAGACGTCAAAGAAAATCTGTTTCCAGAACCAGACTGCATTGTTCTCCACGCTGGAATAAAAGATGTCAAATCAAAAGAACCAACAAAATGCAGCATCAACATGGAAAAGGGCATTAAAACGGTCAGAGAATCATTTCCAACAGCAAAAATAGTAGTGAGTCAGGCTGTGCCAGTGAGAAATGAAGCCCTTGACACAAAGAGAGAATTATTTAATGCCTTGGCAAAATCCAGACTCTTGTCTGAGAAAAACATCAGTTTTGTAAGCTACCACAATCTGCATGCTACAGACTACAGGCACCTGACTGCAGATGAGATCCATCCAACAGCCAGAGGAACGAGCGTGCTGGCCAGTACCCTTGGGAGGCATCTGCACCGCCTGTTCTGGGAGAAGCCACGGAGGAGATCAGCCCCCTCTCTTCACCATCACAGCCCAGGGTTCTACCCTCCGCCTTTCCCGCCCCCATGGTTCTACTGACTGTGCTGTCATCACCGGCTGGACTCTGTGTTCCCCTCTCCCCCCTTCCACCTTCCATAATTAATGTTTGATTTACTTTTGATGTTTAAACTTTTGAAACAGACCTTTGTTTAGTTAGATTTTCATGAAAATGTTCAAATATCTAAACAACATTTTGCAATGGAACTGTGGTTCTATTGTTAGATATACTTCGTATTTAAATCGGTATTTGATGACTAAAAATGTTTATGTTTTATTATTCCAATTTCTTAAGGTTAACAGCAGCAATTTGCCTGACATTCCTGGTTATTACCACCCACCTACTTCCACACGGATATTACCAATGACATTTATGATTAAATATGCGTGCATGACAATAAGAGTGTTAAAAATACCAGGAACGATAATAATCTGCATAACTACAGTTATGCCTGTATACAGTCTACTATGGAGTTAGATCCAAATAACCTTTTTAACAGTGTTTCAGTGGAACGCGAGATCTATTTCCACTAACCAGTTATCTTTTGAGAGTCATGTTTTGGAGAAAAACTATTGCGTGTTAGCACTCCAATCATTAAACGTGGAAAAGAAAAAGCTTCCCAAACTTAAGAACTATTACTATCCTCCTCTTTGCAGCATCAATGGGGTAAATAAAAAGGTGCAAACAGCTATCTATATTAGATTTGACCTTGAGTTTACAAATATGAGCCCACTACCAGTGCCTATAGATAAACAAGATGTGTTTGCCACAGGTGCTGCCATCAAAGTAAATAAGGAATCCGTTTATAATGTTCTGTCTGTGTACTATCCTAATGGTCCTGAAGGGATGACACAGATTGGTTAAAACATACTGATTTTACAAAGAGGAAGTGGATTGTCATGGGCGACTTTAATGCTCATGCGCCCTTTTGGGATACAAGTTGTAGTAAAGTGACATCTAATAGATTTGTTGAAAATATTGTTGATTCGAATCTAATTTTGTTAAACGACGGTAGAATTACGAGAATTCCTGATGTAGTTACTCACAAGTCGAGTGCAATAGATCTATCACTTGTTTCCCCAAACATAGCAGTAAACTATAGCTGGTCCACAATAGAAGATTGTTTAGGAGTGATCATCTTCCCATTACAATACTTTTTAATGAAAACATACTTGATGAACCGTCTATCTCTGAATGCAAAATTCCAAAATTTAACTATAAACTGGCCAGCTGGGAAGCCTTTCAAACTTCTCTTGTGTCGCAAAATATATCACCAATTGAGAATGACGATCTAGATACTTTTTATGCAAATTTCTCAAAAGTAGTGTTACTAGCAGCTGAAAATACTATCCCAAAATATAAATACAAAAAGATTGGAAAATATGTAGGCAACGTATGGTGGACAGAAGAATGCAGACTTGCTGTACAGTCAAAGCGAAAAAGCTACAAAACATGGATAAGAAATAAGTCAGATGAAAACTTTATAATCATGAAACAAGAAAAGAATAAATGTACTAAAGTTATTGCTCAAGCAAAAAAGAAGTATTGGGTTGAGTTTTGTGAAGCTGAGGTATCAGAATCAAAAGATTATTTAAAGTTTGGAAAAAAGTAAAAGAAATGAAAAATTGCTATAAAACTCAGTCATACGCAGTAAAGTTAAAAACTGATTTCCCCACTGCTTTGGATAAAGCTGAAGCTTTTTTCAGATTTATTTTCAGCTTGTAGTCAATCTAAAAATCTTCAGCCAGAAAACAGTCATCACAGAAACAATGAGGAACAAAAAGACGAATACATGGCTCCTCCACAAGAAAACGAACATTTCCTAAACTCGCCTTTACTGTTATCAGAACTATCAGAAGCACTAGATTCTATCCCTTCACATGATTCAGCTGTTGGCCTTGATGGCGTGTCCTATCAACTCATCAGACACTTACCTTCTTCGTGGAAAGTACTACTGCATTCATTATTCCAAAAATGTTGGATTAATGGCACTATTCCAAGAATCTGGAAAAGTTCAGTAGTAGTCCCAGTACTCAAGGATGGTAAACCGAGGACATTTGTGCATAGTTACAGACCAATAGCTCTAACATCTCATGTTGGTAAACTTTTAGAAAAAATTATTCAAAAACGATTGTTATATTACTGTGAAAAAGGTGGTGTGATTCCTGTTCAGCAAGCGGGCTTTCGAAAAGGTCGTTGTACCACAGACCATTTAGTGAAACTGACCAGTCACATTAAAAAGCAATCTCCCCGTAGAAAAAGTACTTTGGCTACATTTTTTGACGTTAAAAAAGCCTATGACTGCGTATGGCACGCAAGGCTGTTGTACAAATTAAAAAATGTTGGCGTTTCTGGGAGAATGTTTGATTACATTAAAAGCTTCCTAACAGAAAGAAGCATATGTACACGGATTGGAGGAACTTATTCATCCTTTAGGAATGTAGATATGGGTATTCCTCAGGGATCAGTTATTGCTCCCATGTTGTTCACAATCCTAATCCATGATCTTCCCAAATCTATGTCAAAAGCAATGCATGTAGTACAATATGCAGATGATATTGCTATTGGATTAATTGTACATTAAGGAAGCATTCCAATAAAAGAACAATAATTTTTGTACAGAAGATGTACCAAAAGGAATTGGATAACTTATCTTCATATATGAAGAACAATGGATTAGAACTATCTGGAGAAAAAACATGTCTTATGTTGTTTAACAATGGTGAGAACCCAAAGACTCTACCCTCGCTTTTGCTGGATGGTCAGATTCTGGAATATAAACAAAAACTTAAGTTCCTGGGGTATTTTTAACTCCTAAGCTGAACTGGAAAACACATATTGAAAACTTAATTGATAAAACAAGAAAAAGATTAAACATTCTTAAAATTATCATACCCTTTTACATCTATACATCTCTTAGTCCGATCGAAATTGACTTATGGGCAGGAAGTGTATTTCTCTGCACCTAATTATCTTTTAAAGAGATTGCAAAGCTTGGATAGTAAGGCCATGAAATTAGCCCTGTACACACAAACACTAATAGATGTTATAAAGAAACAAATATATTACCTCTAAATGAGAAGCGAATATTAGATGTATCCAAATATATTGTCAGAAGTCTTTCTGTTGAAAATTCAGTTACTGAAGAAATACTGATTGATTCCAGTAAAGATTTTCCTAGGAGGTCTAAAAACATATCTTACATTCAACCAATCAGAAACTACACATCTGACTTTATGTCACATTGTAATATTGATATTACTGCTATACCAGAATTTCCTGCAGTACCTCCAATGCCTCCTTGGGAGCACCTAAATGCTTCTTTTGATTACAAATACACTTTGGTAAAGAAAAGTGATAATGTAAATATTTTAACAACTGAAGTTCGTGAACATCTAGAAAACAGCTATCCAAATCATCTAAAAGTGTTTACAGATGGGTCGGTAATGGAATCCTCTGACAGTGGTTCAGGCTTTATAATACCAACCTTAAATGTCAGGAAATCATATTATGTAGGAAAGGGGTTTTCAATCTATACCTCAGAATTATATGCAATACTGAAGGCTTTGACTTACATATATGATACATCAATTGCTTTCTATCAAATTTTACTTTGTGTTGATTCCAAATCAGTTTTACAATCATTAGAGCGTTGGGACTGCAAAGCTAGAAAAGATTTGCTTTTTGAAATAAAACATCTCCTGCATTGTTTCATTACACTAGGCATAAAAATTGATTTTTGTTGGGTCCCATCTCACTGTGGTATAAAGTGGAATGAAATAGCAGACAGTCTTGCAAAAGAAGGAGCAAACAGAAAGACGGAAAATTTACTAAACAATCCCTTAGATCTATCCTCTTGTGAATTAATCCAAATTATGGAAAAATGTATGCATAAGCAGAATTCTAGTCAAAAAATGGCTACTTTAACCGTCGTGCCCAAGGCACATTGTTAGATTAATTCATAAATTAAGGTTGAATGCTTGGAACACTAAATATTCTCATGGTATTTCTTGTGTATGCAGAGAAAACATTTCTGTACATCATCTTTTGTTTGAATGCTCAGTGTTGACCCCACTCTATGAGGAGAAAGGTATTCAGATGAATAACATTGATAATGTCAATACTGTCTTATATGGTTCATATGTTGCTGAAATTGCCATGGTTATTTCGCAGTCACAGGTTGCAAATTTTTTATAAAGATCAACAACTTTGTGTACCGCTAGGGTATTTATTACACTCATGTCAATATGCATATATCAGATGTGGGGTTGAAAGTACTAATGTGGATGATAAGTTAAGTGTGGAGGGTGTTTTTTATTTATTTTTTTTAATTAATTTATTTATTTATTTTTTTTTTTTTAAAGTGTCTAATATCATCTGGTGATGAAAAGACATTAAATAAACCACTGAACTGAACTGAATGTCATATTCTCACAGAATTGACTAGGACAACTTGTAGATTTCCAAACTACATTTATTTACAAGCTAAAACTAGACCAAAAGGGAAAGAGCGTTGTGTGCTTATATCAGTTTGGCGGTAACTGCAGTTCCCCTTATCTCCCTTGTCTGTCTAATTATAGGCACTCGTAATATACAACAATGTGGTCAACCTGTCACAGATACCAAGAATCCACCTCCCACACTCATGCTGTTTACGCTGAAGAGTCATACAAAGGAGGAGGCATTTTTACCTGCCACCAGAGACGTGTACGTCTGCTGTGTACGCACCATGGCTGTCAGCCAGAAAAAGGTCAGGTGACATTGTTGATCTATTGTGAGCTGTATCTGTGTTTGAACTCATTCCACTCATGGCACGTTATTGCACTCACACATATTAAAAGTATCATGATAGTTTTGTTGTTGTTGTAATGATGTCATGTTTTTGTGGGTAAGGACATTGTTATAATTTTAGTATTGTTAGGATTTTAATTTGCAACCTGTTGTCATTTTTGTTAGAAGTAATGTTGTTGTTTTTAATTGCAAATTTTTAGACAGGTTTTTTAAGTTCTATTATTTTGTTTTAAACTCTTCAAGAAATTTTTGATTTTCATCCAGTCTTACATCCATTCCTTATTCTCTGCAACATTCCAACTCCTGCCCCCCCCCCCCCCCCCCCCCCCTCTACACACACACACTTTAATTCATGTTGTTTGAAGCACACTGAATCACACACACACACACACACACACACACACCTCTTATCACATTTCTCTGAAGTTTTCAGACTTTGTATAGACCAAGTACTTTCTCTAAATATTTCTTTAGAGTTGTTTTCTGTTGCTTTTTAATGTTTGTTCTGTTAGGACTTTTGCCCCCTATGTCTTCCCCACATTGATTTGAGTCTGTCTCCCATATTACTCTAACTTCCCCTTGTTTTTATGTGTGTTTTTTTAAATTGGTTTCTGCCTGAAGTTTCCTCTCAGTAATAAGATTGCCTGCTTGAGTATTAGCGTATGGTAGATTTGTATGATAGCTTGTTTTTAGCTTGTTTTTGTGCTTTTGGATAATTAATATTAATTATTCCTTGTAAAGTAGCTTTTGAAGGATATAAGATTGTCTTGTCTTTTAAGACAGAAGAATTAGTTTATATTCACTTCAGTCAGATAGAAGAAGATAATCTATTGATGGAGAAAATCGTAAGGAATGTTTGGGAAAGCTTGTCTTCTTTGATAGATTATCTTTTTTTTTGTAAGGAATAAGTATGAATATAACCCAAATCCATAGTTCTTCTACCTTCTGTAGATGTATATTGTGTTTACATAATGTCATTGGAAAATATTCAAACCATTTTCATTCTGTCTTTCATGCTGTCATTTACTGTTGTTGTTTTTTTATGTATCGCTTTTCCTTTGCCTTGTTTCAAGTTTTATGAATTAATGTAATTGTTCATTTGATTGTGTATGATTGTTGATACTGCACAAGAGTTTATGACATTATTTGTTTACAAATACTCAACAGTGATTGCTGCCTTGTTTTCCTTCATGCTTCCTCCAAGAAGAAGGCTGTGTGTTCACCTCCATCTGTTTGTATATGTGTCAGCAGCAAGATTACACAAAAACTATTAATTTAATGTAAATTAGAATTGGTGTAAAGGCAGAATATGACTTAGAGATGAAGCCATCAAATTTGGGATCAGATCTGTTCTGATCTGGATCAAGAGGTGGATACAGCATTCATTCAGAAAATCATTAAAAATTTTCCAGTGAGCATTAATAATGTGAAGTTGCATTTTCTGTATGGATAATTCTGGATGAATTGTTATGTTTTCATGGAAAGTTAAAAGTGTCTGGTGTTATAAACACTGACATTTTATATTTTCCATGTGCTGTTGGTAAAAAGTTAATGGGAAAGTAACTCTTTCACTCTGTACTTACTATTACTTCCCAAGGTGGGAAAAGGGCTTTCTATGGCTGAGGTACTGAGTGACCTAGTTTTTTGTTTGTTTGTTTTTTGTTAATTTCATAGTTGTTGTCCCACACTAATAAGATTGCAGCACAGTTGTTGTTTTTGGAAGTGATGATAAAAAACACTGGATGAATGGATAAATGTAACTCACAAAGAAAATGTAACACAATGCACTAGTTTCTGACACAATCATTTGCATTTAGTTGGCTTCTGAAGGCGTGGCATTGTTTGTTTGGTTGTTTTTGTATTTTATTCAGCTATGAGGCATTTAGTAATGCATAAAAAAGAATTTGGTTGTTTTTGTATTTTATTCAGCTATGAGACATTTAGTAATGCATAAAAAAGAATTTGGTGGATGCCGTTCTCTTGTGTGGTTTTTTTTAAGGGAAGTGCAATAAATTGTGTGTGGTTTGTTTTTGTTTTTTTTTTTGGGGGGGGGGGGTTGGGGGGCAGAGGGGGTGAAAGGGGGGGGGGGGGGATACTGGACATTGAAGAAACTATAGAAAAAAAATGAATTGGTTGATGTCATTCTCCTGGCTTTCTAATGATTGCGCCATTTTTTGTCTGCCGGGATGTAGCAAAATATATGTATAAGCAATGATTTAATTTGCAAGTGTCTCTTGTTGTTTCTCCCCACCCCCACCCCAAAAAATAAATAAATAAATAAAAAAAGAGGAAAAGCACAACAGGCAGACATACATACAAAGATACACAGACACATCCAAACTCTGTCAAACAGATGCATTTACAGAACCAGACACACACACACACACACACACACACACACACACACACACACACACACACACCAAAACACACAGAGTACATGTACTCTCTACTGGACAATGGTTTGAAAAACATTTCAGAGTGTTGATGAAACACTAGCCAAAATGCCAGACAGATAACTTCACATGCATGCTAGTCGCCAACACTAACACCAAATGTTTCTGTCCAGATTACCTTGCCAGGTGTCTAGTTAGCACAGGTACATTGTTTATGCTGCTTTAAGTTTAAAGATTATGGATGAATCCATCTGTACCAGACTTTTTTGACGTCCAGTCAGTGTTGTCATGCATGTAATGTTTTGCATTGTATCATATAATCTTACAAATGTGTACAGAGAAAGAAATAGGCACTAAATTTTTCCATAGATGCTTACTCTTGGAGAGTTGTTGCTCTTTGCCTTCTACACAGCTGATGTTATTTTTGGCAAACTCAAAAAATGCCTCCAAACTTAACACTGGCAAACAGTTCTTTCCAGTTGATAGTTGGACACACCAAGGCTTACTTTGAAGTAACATTGTCAAACAATTCTTTTCTGTTGATGATTTGGCACACAAAGGCCTCTTTGAAATAACACTGTCTAACAGTTCTTTCCTGTTGATAATTTGGCTACAGGGCTTCTTTGAAATAACATCATCAAACAGTTCTTTCCTGTTGGCTATTTGGCACACAAAGGCCCCTTTGAAATAAGACTGTCAAACAGTACTTTCTTCTGGACAATTTGGCACATAAATCCCCTTTGAATAACACTGTCCAACAGTTCTTTCCTGTTGATAATTTGGCACATGAAGGCCCCTTGGAAATAACACTGTCTAATAGTCCTTTCTTCTTGACAGTTTGGCACATAAAACCTCCTTTGAAATAACACTGTCAAACAGTTTTTTCCAGTTGATAATTTGGCACACAAATGCCCCTTTGAAATAAGGCTGTCTAACATTTCTTTCCTGTTGATGATTTGGCACATGAAGGCTCCGTGGAAATAACACTGTCAAACAGTTCTTTCCTGTTGATTATTTGGCACAGCAAGGTCATCTTTGAAATAACACTGTCTGACAGTTCTTTCCTGTCTATAATTTGGCACACCAAGTTCTCCTTTGAAATGACACTGTCAAACAGTTCTTTCCTGTTGATGATTTGACACACAGTTATCCTTTTTGGAATATCACTGTCAGATAGTTCTTTCCTGTTCATCATATTTGTTGTGTAAAGCTCAGATCTCACTCTGTTTTGAATCTCATATGTTAAATGCTGCCATGTGGACTAAGAAAATATCCCTGTATGTCAGGGCTTAATCTTAAAAGGGATGTAAGGAGCTCCAAAGAGATATAGGTAAATGAGACAGCACATGTACCAGCAGTAATTACCCTTTCATAGTAATGTTTCTTTATTAATTTCTGATGGTAGTGCATGATTTTGTAAATCTTTATCATTCCAACAGATTTCTCTGTGTAAAATTGGCCCTGATCTCCCCGTCGAGAGCATATTGCTATAATCTCTCAGTCTACAAAGAAGGACTTTCTGATTTTGTCGAATTCACTGTCAGCTTTGGAGGTGATAGCTGGCAGTAACCTCCAGCATTCCGAACTTTTACACTTTTTAAAAACTTTTTACCATGTTGAAAGCGGATGGTAACAACATTGTTCTGGTTTGGGTTCCCAGTCACGTTGGCATCGGAGGGAATGAAATGGCTGATCGTTTGGCCAAGAATGCCACAACAGGGAAACTGTCTAACATATCTATCCCCTACACAGATCAAAAACCAAAAGGTAATTATTATGTCGGAGACCTCTGGCAGGAGGAGTGGAATACACAGGCAGATAACAAACTCTTTCAGATCCATCCAAACCGAAGGGTTCCTCTCATCCATGTCTGGTGGTCACAAAGAAGAAACGGTTCTATGCCGGCTGCACACCGGCTATTCGTATTTTACCCATTCATACCTTTTAAAGAGTGAAGAAGCTCGATGGTGCATTCCATGTCATGAGCCACTTACAATGAAACATATTCTTTTAGAGTGTTGGGACTTGCATGGTGTGAGAGAGACACAAACATTTTACAGCTGATTCTATGAAAACCTTGTTCAGAGATATTCCACCTGATGCGATCTTTGAATTCTTGAAAGAGATTAACATTTTTCATTGGATCTGAGGTTTTATAGTGGAAAGATTTTTAACAAGGTCTTGGATGGGTTTTTAGAAGATGTATTTTAAAGAGTTGTGTGAATGAATGACTTGTGAGTTGATTTTAACGTGGTGACAGCCCTGATATGGCCCTTTGCAGTCGGCTGAGCTATAAGCAAGATTACCTTACCTTCCCTGTCCAACACCTGAACAGATATAGCTCAGTCACAGATTGCGGATTTGGTAAAGTCTTTTACCATTCATCCTTTCCCCT
Organism: Conus ventricosus; assembly: GCA_018398815.1. Lineage (NCBI taxonomy): Eukaryota > Metazoa > Mollusca > Gastropoda > Neogastropoda > Conidae > Conus > Conus ventricosus. The sequence continues at coordinate 67,218,627 of CM031613.1, forward strand.
ACCTCCATGTTCTCTTTCTCCTGTCCTCCACACACACAATTTCTATCTGATTTGCCTGTAGTACAAATGTAGAGGAAAAATTGAAACAGGACCAGCTCTACACAAGAAAATTATTGTGAATCTTACCAAAACATCTAACCTAAGTTTATGACACTATGAATGATGCAGTGTCATTTAATTACAAGAAGCAGATGTTTTGGTTTTAGAAAAAAATGAAACTGGGTCAGCAGATTGTTTTTGAAATAATACCCTCGTAGCAGCAGAAATGTTATAAATATGTAACCCAGGTTCCAAAACGCACAGACCCAGACCACAAATAACCCAAACTCTGACTGTACGATTATACTCCAATTTTTATTAACAATTTAAATAGACAAAAATCCAAACAACAATATTAACCTAAAACATGGGCTGATTCAATGTTAAGTGATTAGTGACAAAAGAACTTTAGGGTTGTGACAGAGAAGAAGAAAGAAAAGTAGTGGGCAACTCAAAAGGGGCACTGCAAAAGAATAAAAATCTGCACGGGACTGTGCGAAAAACACAAATAATAACAATGGCCAAACCAAAAGCCATCAAAGACCTTCAGCAAACATCTCAACTAGGAAACACACAATGAGGGACAATGCATCACTAATAAAATAGTAGTGATCTTGTCAAGTTCAAATCCACTTGACCCTGGTTATGGTAATGCCAAACACACTTTGATCTGATCCTGTGTTAAACTGAATACAGTGAGTTGCATACCAACATACTGACAGCTCTTCACTATCAATTGGCCACCTGACCATGGCGGCAAATCTGCTTACGTCCTTTATCAGTCATCCAACTGAACCACTAGGCAGCAAGCCAGATCAATCATTCCTCTCCCACTAGTCCCAGGTTTCCAACAGATGTCCCCATAAAACCAATTTCATACTACCATTGCCATTTTGATTAAAATCAGTCTCTAAGTTGACACTAATAAAATAATTTTAAGGATAACAGTCATCCTTGAAAACAAGTATTTTTTTCTTTTCAACTGAGAAAGCAAAAATAAAACATCCTCTGAAATTTAAGGAAAACTTCTCCAAACTTAACACATGTGCCATGATTAAAACACAAAGAACCATGTACCAAACTTAACACATGTGCCATGATTAAAACACAAAGAACCATGTACCAACTTAACACATGTGCTATGATAAAAACACAAAGAACCATGTACCAAATTTAGCACATGTACCATGATTAATACACAAAGAACCATGAGATGTAGACATTTCCTCTACTAAAACCATGTGATGTGACAAACACTATTTTACTGCAAGAACAAAGGAAAATGAGATTTATTTAGGACCATGTGGTCTAAAACACAATCTCTCAAAAATATTTCTGAAACAATGTGGTGTGAACCACATTCGAAAGCAACAGTGAATAATAAATAACCTGAACTCACCTTCAAATAATACAGCTAGGTTTAAACTTAATTCAACATGCGGGCCTAAAATTCTAACAACTAAAAGTATAACAGCTAAAGCCAAGTGCAATTCTTATAAGGAAAATCCACCAAAAATCAATGCCATCCAGCTGACAGCATAGAAAATATACGGCAATTCTAAAGGAAAAGAATCAGTTGGTATCTTTTAGGTGAAGACAGTGCTTCTCTGGGTCCTCCCCAGCACCTTCGGGTGTTTCTTTTTCTTTTTTGCTCTAACTAGGCTGACCCTGGAGAAAGGTCCAGTGACGGTGAGGAAAGACCCACTGACCACAGGGAAAGTCCTGTTGACAGTGGGAAAGACTACAACTTTGGATTCTCTCTTGAGGGCACATAAGACCGTATGGCGAAAGCTTGGCTGTGTCTGGAGTGGCACTGTCTTCGTCTGTCCGTGGGCAGGGGTGGTTGGATTTGTGGGATGTGCTCGGCAGCTGGAGGGTGGTGTTTTTCGCCGGTGGCTCTGCAGTCATGAAATACGGGCTGGTACACCCATGGGGATGCTACTTTAAGGCTGTTATGAGCTGCATCCTGTAGTCTGATTTACCTCTGTTCAGGAGCAGTTATGTCCCTTGATATCTTAATGGAGTGTCCTGCGCGTGCCTGTACCCATCGTCAACACAGCGCAGGCCTCCAAGGGTGGTACAGGACTGCTCTAAAGGCAGGTGAAGACAGTGCTTCTCTGGGTCCTCCCCAGCACCTTCGGGTGTTTCTTTTTCTTTTCTAGAAGCATAATTTTAATACTTAGAGTAACTAACCTGGATTAGCACCACCAAGCCACACACAGCGTCTCCCCAACCTGTCTGTCTGACTCAACACATTTGCAGCAAGAGACCAGCCAGCAGGAAGTGGCCAAACAGGTAAAAATAAAAAGTGTCTTAATACTAAAACCGGCTAAATAACAAGACATATAGAACAACAATACTAGTGGAAAGCAGTAAATGTCTTTACCTCAAAATATTACAATCACTAATGAAAGTTTTTATTTTTTTTTTTTTTTAAACATGCTAAAATTGCTTAAAACCTTAGTAACCTGTGAATTCTGACAGGTTACAAATATATTGTCTTATTTGAAATAATACCCTCGTAGCAGCAGAAATGTCATAAATACATTGTCTTATTTGAAATATTACCCTCATAGCAGCAGAAATGTTATAAATATATTGTCTTATTTGAAATAATACCCTCGTAGCAGCAGAAATGTTATAAATAAATTGTCTTATTTGAAATAATACCCACGTAGCAGCAGAAATGTTATAAATATATTGTCTTATTTGAAATAATACCCTCGTAGCAGCAGAAATGTTATAAATATATTGTCTTATTTGAAATAATACCCACTTAGCAGCAGAAATGCATATGAATATTGTCTCATATTCATTCAGAATTTTCATGATCTATTTTTTTAATGCATCAGTGTGAGATGTGTGATAAACAGCCCAGAATTATTCTGAAAACTGCGTTCTTTCATTGTTTGGTTTCATTCTGTCGCTCAAACCATTTGGGTGTAAGTAGAATGGGAGAAGGTGAGGGGGTTGGGAGGGATGTGGACAATCTCTCTATTTAATTCAGTTCAATTCAGTTCAATTCAATCAACTTTATTGTTCATCGGAAATTTTTCTTTCTTCTGCTCCACATCATTTTGCAAGTACATGAGACCTTACAAAGAGACAGTATAAATCATTACATAAACAATACATAAAAACACAAACTCACCTGCACCAATGCCCAAACACTAAAAAACACACACACATCGCCCTCCCCCCCCCCCCCCCCCCCCCCCACACACACACACACACACACATACACATACGCACACGCACACACACATACATGCGTGCGTGTGCACGTGCGTGCGCGCGCACACTCACAGTCATTGTCACAGTAAAAGCATAATATTGCAGAGTGAATTGTTCATGTCTGAGAGACAAGGGTCACGCAGTCAATCACAGGCTTTAGAGTTTAAAATGCTAATGGCACTTGGTATGAAAGACTTCTTGAAGACATTCTTCTGTGCTCTGGGCATTCTGTAGCGTCTTCCTGAAGGAAGTTTTTCAAAGTGGCCGTGGAGTGGGTGTGAGGGATCAGAGGTAATATTCACAGATTTCCTGATTACAGAAACAGTATAGACTTCTCTGAGAGCAGACTGCTTTTTCCCTATAACCTTACTAGCTTGATTGACAATTCTGGCGAGCTTTGCTCGCTCTTTCTCTGAAAGATTTCCAAATCAAACAGTAATGTTGAATGACATTAGACTTTGTATTAAACTTACATTAAAACTATGTAATTTTCTCAACAGAAACAACCTTTAATTTGCCTTTTTGAAGATACTGTCAGTATGTTGACTAATGGTCAGTGTGTATACCAAGATATCTGAAACAGTCAGCAGTTTCTATTGTGTGTCCATTTATCTCAACTGGTTGAAATGAACTATCTGATGTTGAAAAGTTTAATACAAGTTCTTTGGTCTTACCACAGTTAAGTTGCAAGAAGCTGGAAGAGAACCAATCCTGTAGTTGTAAGATGTGACTGAAGTATGCTTGCTCATTTACAGAGCCTTCTTTAAACAAGAGACTTACAAAAGCCATATCATCAGCATATTTAAATAGGTTCAGACGTTTGCTTGTTTGCTTGAGATTTCATTGGTCTGTGGAGCATAATGATTAATATTGCTGATAATTTTCTCAGGCTGGTCTGTTCTTCTGTCTTCTATTTTCTACTACTTTAAAGCTCAAGAACCATGTCATTGTAATTTGAACCAAGTACAGCTGGATTCATCCCATCACCAATCAGTGACTGCTTGTGGGTGTTGACTTAGCTGCTGCAGACTTTATGTGAAAGACTTCACCTCTATGATTACTCCAGCACTGCTCTAGATAGGGAACTTAACAAGTGCCAGGTCATGTCATTTTGGGAGGCAGGTGCTGAACCATTGCTGCCATTGCTTTGATCAACAGAATTCTGGTGGCAATAGTTTATTATGCAGGTTCAAACGATTCTATTGCTTGCAAGATACGTCATATTTCTTTACTGCAGCAGGAACTTTAGAGCTTGTTGGGATATGGCAAAAGATGAATATGTTTATATATAGAAATGAATTATGCATTTTTGTCAGCACATTTATTTGCTTTTTTTCTTCTTCTTTTTTTTCAGCAATAGTGCTTTTATTTTGGGAGGCAGCACTAGAAGATAGTTTGCTGTCATTAACTGACTTTGTGTGCAGTGTATGGAATGTCTTGATTTCTGTTTCACCCATGCTAACCGCACCCAAAATGTCACTAACTAACTGTGCATGCTTTGTTGGTTTTCTTTTGCATATGATCCCTTGATTCATTTGCTCGTCTGACTGACTCAAAAAAACACGGAGACGAAGAAACAGGTAGGTGGGTTGTTTATGGTTGCAGCAACTTTTGATTGGTTTGATGCTGAATTTTGTCTCACTGGGTTTGATGTTTGCTGCTACTGACTTTTTCATGTGTATGTATTTGCAATTTTTGTCAGCTTTTTTTTTTTTGTGTGTGTAGATTTTATTACGCAAAGCTTTAAGATATTTTGGCTGTGCTTGAGCAACTCCTGCCCTCGTCCTGTGTCTGCTCTGTACCTCCCCTTGTTTGTCAGCAGAAAAAATATCTGTGGTAGGAACAAAAAACTTTAATGTTTTGCAGAACCTGCTTTGGTCATATTCACTACTTACCATCTAAGATCGAAACATTTCCACTGTCTCAAACTAAGGAATAAAAATGAATATTTAAGATCTTTTGGATGTTGTTTGTTATACATTTTTTTGTGTGTATCTTTTCATTGATACTGTTCATTTATTTTGTTTTTGAAACTTTATGACTTGATTTGATTAGTGAATCTATATAAGGAAAATAATATGATGTTCAGCATATCACAAAGTGCAATGACACTTTGTAGGAGGGGATGGAGTGTAGGGGGTATTGACTGACTGCAGTACGAAATCATTGATAAAGTTCATATCTATGGCATGGGCAGTTCAACTTTATGAGTACTTTACAATAATATGATTATCTGTGATGGTTTCATGGTTATTTTTGTTTGTTTTGTTTTATTGTTGAGGCTTATTGAATTTGCTGTCTTTCTTTTTCAGTACTAGCTTTATGATTGTTTGTTGTAGGGTTTTGTTTGTGTTATGTACAGTATGTTTTGTTTGTGTATGTATGTAACTTCATATTTGTACTCTGCATTTCACGGATATGAGATATCCTGATTGTTTTCAAATTGCATTAATTTGTATATCTCCACTCTCCCCCTCGCTAGCCCCTTCCTAGCAACATCCCCCCCCCCCCCCCCCACCCACCCATCACTTCCCCCTCCTATCTCCATGTCTCTTCCCATACTCTTTACTCTATTTATTACTCTATTACCTGCTTTTTACGTAATGTTTGTTTTTATTTAGATTTGATACAAAAATGTAAAGTTTGCAATAAATGTCTGAGTGAGAATTATTGGTGGGCCACATTGAAATGTACGATATGCAACATAAGTCAGTTGATGGTTTTGATAGTGTAATTAGAATCCTTTGGTGATTCAGATGACTAAAAAGTGTCCTAATCAGTGACTAAAAAGTGTCATTCAAAGTTGTCATCACCACACAAAGAATATTTATAATCAGTCTTGACTGAATGTAAGCCAACTACTGTGAAACAAAATATTCACTCTGAAATAAAAAGAAAATTAAAAAAAAACAAAAAAAACCCACTAGGGAGAAAATTCACGATATTATTTTGGTCCTAGACCTATGCCAAAGCAGTCTGAAGAAAATCATCATGATCAAAGACCAAAATGTTCATGTTTTATGTACATCATCATTTTATCATCAGGCTTTGGTGTATTTATGACTAGTCTTAGCGTTGGAATATCTGCACAGTGTCTCAGCCTGTTCCAGGAAGAGGTGTGTATAATGCTACCCATGAGCACAAGCTATTTTGTTTGTGCTGTACATTTGCTGTTGTGATGACGATTAAGCTGAAAATGGTGCAGTTAGCCTCTCTCTTACGCACTTGGTGCAGTTTGATGTTTGTGGTGGCACCGCTGAATGCTTTGCTAGCCATGGTGTGAGGGCTTTGCCACTTCCGCTTGTCTGTCAGTCTGTCTCTCTGTCTCTCTGTCTGTCTGTCTGTCTCTCTCTCTCTCTCTCTCTCTCTCTCTCTCTCTCTCTCTCTCTCTCTCTGTCTCTCTCTCTCTCTCTCTCTCTCTCTCTCTCTCTCTCTCTCTCTCTCTCTCTCTCTCTCTGTCTCTGTGCCTCCCCATCCCCTCCCATCCAGAGGTGCTGCTTCAGGCCATGCTCCCCGCTGTGTTAGTCCTGAAGGAAGAGGACAACCTGGAGCCTGCTTTCATGTCTGGGGAGGAAGTAGTTGCAACCCCAACAGAATGATTTCTAGGGAACGATTTCTTTGAATATTGTTTCTTTTTGTCTGAGAAGGGAAGATGATAAGGGATGGGAGAGGGGGGAGGGAATGCTGAGAATGAAGCAGTTAGAGAGGGAGGGATGGGGAGGAAGGAAGGGAGGGAAGGGCTGTTAAAGGGAGGAAGAGGCAAAAGATGTTTTAATGGCAAAGGCTGAGTACTATAGGTGTACTGTCATTCTGTAGTCATTATCCCCCACCCATCCTTCCCTGCTTCCCTATCCCCACCTGGTTTCCATGCCTCTTCTTCAGCCTCCTTTCCTCATGCTTTCTCTTTTCCTTTTGCCTCTATCATCATCTGTTTCTACTGTTGACACTGGTGTGTGCACACACAAGCTGGTGTGTAGTCATGCACTGCTAGTACATGCAGGACAAAACTGATTTTCTAGCCCTGAACTGCCCGGCATCCCCACCTCTACCCAACCCACTGCCCATCCTCCATATTCCCCCACTGCCCCTACCACTGTTCCTTAAAGAAAGACTTTAAAAGACTTGTTTTTGTGAAACTTGTTTTTTGTCCATGGTAGATTGACCTCCCATTAAAGATTCCAGTAAAGCAAAAAATATGTTGGGGGGGAAAAAAAAAATCTGTATAAATAAGGGAGTCATTGATGGGAGGTGAATTTGGTTTGGACATGAATGAAAGTGTTCCATCTTGTATAGACACAGTCAAAACTGTTCCACAAGGGTTGAAAAAAAATCTCTAAAGGGAACAAGTCTTGGTTGGTTGGAAGATTAGCTGTAATAGGCAAAGGTGAAAATATTCTGGGGGTTGGGGGGGGAGCCTAACCCTAACCCTTAATTGTTGCATGCTTGGATGCGCATACACATTCACACACACATGCACAGTCAGATCTCTACAGGAGGGGACAGGAGGGGAGAAGTCTTTATTGAGACATAACCCTAACCCTAATAATCCAGTCTTAACACTTTCCGCCTGGCCACATGTAGCTGTCTGTGTCCACCCAGAGGTTGGGGGTCAACCCTGATTCAAATTTATCATTTTTAACCCTTAAATAACAAATACAGGGAGAGTATTTTGAATCTATTTCTTTCTTGCTTCATGTGCTGCTTTGAGAAAGCAAAGTTTGTGCAATCTGATTTGTTCCCAGTTTTCTTTTTCCAACACCGTGAGCTAATGAAGTAAAGTTACAATGAGAACATTTTAGATAAAATCTTAGCGAACATTCATAGCAATTAACAGTAGAAACACATGTATGAAAGCCATAGAGATTTACACATTACAGAAAATATATTTCACTTCGACATGGTCCAGTTTTATTTGCATTTTATCACAAATGTAAGTATACGTGTCAGAATGAGAGGTACCAATGAAGAAATGAAGGATCTGTTTTGCCCTTACATGTTAAGAAACCATGTGTCACTGAATAATTGCAGCACAATGAATTATGAATGTGAAATGAAAAATGTATTTGTTTTTATAGATGTGTGCCCTTTTTATGTGTCGATCTAAAGTAGTGACAGTTTGAGTAAAGCAGCCCAGATCTTCCTGCTGAACAGCCAAAAGATGCCAGGCTGGGTAAAGATTATACAGCCAGTCAGGGCTGAAAGGGTTAAAAAAAAACAAAAAAACCCCCCAAAAAAACAGTGACCCACACACATACATCTCTGTAGACAGGGAGTGTTAATTGGGACATACATGTAGTAAAGAAAAGACAAAAATGTTCTTGAAAAACATATCTTTACAGGGGGTGTCTTTGTTTTGAGGTCAGTTGAATACAGACAGATGAAAAATGTTCTGTAAAAGACTCGTCTTTCTCGTCCTTAATGGGAGGGGGGGGGGGGGGGGGGGGGTGATAGATAGGGGCTTTTTTTCTGGTCAGTCTAGTCTGGATGAAAATACAAATGTGCCATTGAAAAGAAAATCTTTAAAGGGGAGGGGGGGGGGGGGGATCTTTATTAGAAGTAAATGTAGTGTAATATAATAAAAAGAGGGGAAAAAAAGTTCAACAGAAACAAAAATTAAAGGAGTCTGTATAAGGAGGAAAATCTAGTTAAAAAAAAATAAAAATTTCCAATAGAGAAAGAAATTGATGGGAAGGGAATCTTTAATAGGAGGCAGATATAGTGCAGACAAAGACAATACAGAACAGAAGTTTTTAAATGAAGACAGCGTAACAGGGAGATAAACCTGGGGGGGGGGGGGGGGGGGAGAATGTTCTGGAGAAACAGTTCTTTCGAGAGACTAAATTGTAGTTGGGAGGATTTTGATTTGAAGGCTTTTCATTGTCCTGAACTTTATTATACCCTTTTTTAGCATTGGAACCCAACATGCAGCAGTTATAAACACACTGAACTCAGAAATGTTTCTTTGCAAGATACCAGATTTGTACATCATAAAGTACTAAGGGCATTCCATGCTAAAAATACAATTCACCTCCAAGTGATCTTTGTAGCCGCAAAAAAAAAAAAATCTTGACAAGATAAACAGAAACACACAGAGAAAGAAAAAGAGAGTGATATGTCAAAATTTCATCAGTGACTCTGTGTCTGTCTCAGGCAGTTGATCATTATAATTTTCATTGTTGATTCCGCACTGTGTTTTATTCATAAAAACAAGTACTGGCTGCCTAAAACTCCTTGTCTGTGTTCTGCTGCATTGGAAGGAAATCTTTCATGCTTCTTTACATGCTCTTTCATGCACATGCGCACACACGCAAATACACACAGATTTGTGCACTCATGCTAACAGTGACAACGTTTTAGAAAAATAGAAATGATCATAATCTATTCTTGTACTTTGTAATTTGACCTCACTCACACACACACACACACTTACACACACACACACACACACACACACACACACACACACACACACACACACACACACACACACACACACACTTGTTCCGTCAAATATCACTATGTGGATAGATGTTAAATTGAAGACAACAACAACAACAACAACAATACACACACACACACACACACACACACACACACACACACACACACACACACACACACACACACACCCTTTCCTCAACTCCTCCTTTCAGGCACTTTCTACCCATCCATGTACCTTACCTGCTGCCCTTACCCTTGCCCTCCTTACCCTTGCTTTCCCAGCACCCTTCCCCTCAAAAGAAAATCAAAACACAAAAGTACTGCATCCTGCACAAGTGATAGGCTAAGACTAAAACAGATATTTAAAACAGAAGAAAGACATGCCATCAGCATTTAACAGGAAGTGCGATCACTCTGCTTTTGCAACAGCACCAGCTTCATCCTAAATTTTCCATACATGAAAGAGGAATCATTTTATCTTTACACTCAGCTTCCCACTGTTCTGGGGCAAGTGGGGAAGGGCAGAGCGAAGAGGAGATTGGAGGGGGGGGGGGGGGTAGGTATGGTCAATCAGGAATGCTGGTACCTGTGGAAGGAGTGGCAGTGAACTTTTGGTCACGTAATGTTTGGGCAGTTGACTTGACACTTGCTGTGAAAGAGATGGAAACTGCTCTGTGTGTTTTATGTGCATGTTTGTGTGAGTATGTGTGGGCATGTGTGTGTGTGAGAGAGAGAGCGCAGGCGTGCATGTGTGTGTATGTGTGTGTGTGTGTGTGTGTGTGCGTGCGCATATGTGTGTGTGAGAGAGAGAGAGAAAGCATATTGTGCGTATGTGCGCAGGGTGTGTGTGTATGAGTGCGTACGTGCATGTGTGTGCGTGCACACAAGTGTGTGTTGTGTATATACATGTGTGTGTTGATGGTTTGTATGTGTGCTGTTTAAGTGATTGTGTGTAGTGTTTCTTTCTATCTGTGTATTTGTGTGTGTGTGCACATGCGTGTGCTTGTATGTATTTCTGTGTGTGTGTGTGTGTGTGTTTGTGTGGAACAGACGTGATTATATGGCATCCGTCTATCTCAAGAGACAATGGTATTGCGCCTTAGGTCAGTCAGCTGAGTTGCAGCACCCGCTGAAGAGCCCAATCCCCGAGTGGCAGACTCTGTTGCAGCTACTGCTGCTGGTGTCTTGGTCATCAGTGTCTGTGGGTGCCAGTGCCATTCTTTGCCATCTGCGGTGCATCCATTCTTCCCACTGGGCCTCTCTCCTCTGCTCTGCTTGCTTGATGCCGGCCTTGATGGTGGACTGCCAGCTGACCCGGTCTGAAGCTGCTGTCTCCAGGTCTGCTGGGTCGAGGCTGCCTGCTGTCAGGTCGCGCTTGCACACATTGTTGTAGCATAGGGCAGGCCATCCTGTGGATCTGAAGCTTACCACACAGCATGTCCTTTGGGATGCGACCATCGTCCATGTGGCTGACATGGCCAAGGCAGCGCAGGCGTCTCTGTGTCAACATGACAGACATGCTAGGCATCACTGCTTGGGCCAGGACATGTTGATGCAGTCCTGCCAGGTGATGCCCAGGAGTCTTCTGAGGCAGCGCAGATGGAAGGCTTTCAGTTCTGCATTCTTGTTGAGAGTACAGGGTCCATGCTTCGCTTATTTAGAGCTCAGCATGCAGGCTTGGTACACTTTTATCTTGGTGTTTGACATTAGCATGGTTATTACAGACTCTTTTTGCTAGACGGCCATCACTGTTGCTGCCTTGCTGAACGACGTGTTCAGCTAGGCATCCAGAGAGAGGTTGCCAAAGATGGTGGAGCCCAAGTAAGTGAATTCGTCGACCACTTCAAGGATGTGATTGCCAACCAGCCGCCATGGCGAAGTGGTTAGTGTCGCGGACTCCCGGCTGGGAGGTCGTGGGTTCGAATCCCATCAGAGTCATGTGGGTTTTTCTGCCCCGACCGGCTCCTACCCAGAGTTGAGTTTGCTGCGGACTCAGTTGGGAAGACTGGGACCACACAGTCGAGTTTCATCCACTTAATGGATGCGTTTCTGAGAGTATTGCTCAAACTTCCTGACCAACACTGCAGGTGCCTGTATCTCTCGGGCCTGGTTGATGCCGGGATATATTATGAAAGGAAGCGTAGAGTACAGCCCTGTCATGTAGTCTCAGAGCGAAATGGAAATCCGTAGCATCATCTTAATCATCCTCATTCTCATCGATCAGCATAAAAAAAATGTCTCAGATTCTGTGGCCCTTCATGCCCTGCTCTCATGGTGACCTCAGTTTCGATGTCCTCGCCACATTTGTGGCCTTGGTTTGGTTCCGTCGGGGTCACCGGTATCGGCGAGTCCATGGGGGGCTGTCGTTGGACGGACGTGGTGGCACCCTCCGGAGGGAGAGCTCACTCGCGCCGGCTCCGCGACTAAGCAATTATTGTTGTCAGTAGGGGGCTTAGTAGGTGGTGTCCTGCATATGTTAGATCAGAACAGGCGCCACTGAACACCACCAAAGTGACTTGGCAGCAGTGCAGTGTCTTCTCCGGTGGGTTGCCTCTTGACGACTTGACATTGACTGCTCCCTGTGGATTGTCAGTGCCAGGACTGCGGCGGGGCTGACCGGGCTGTGTCTGTGGACGGGGTGTCGGAATGAGCGGCGTGTGTGCACTGCCTCTGAGGTGGCGCAGAGGTTGGGACAGCAAAAAGAAAAAAAAAAGGATGTGATTGCCGATGGAGATGTGGGGAGTGCTGCTGATGCCTTGGCCCATGATGTTGTTTTCTTCAGGCTGATAGTGAGGCCAAACTCAGTGCAGGCATCAGCGAAGTGGGTGATGAGTGTTGTAGCGCTTCCTCGGTGTGGGCAGTGAGGGCATTGTCATCTGCGAAGAGCATCTCCCTGATTAAGACTTTCCGCACCTTTGTCTTTGCTCGGAGGCATGTCCTGTTGAAGAGGCTTCCAACACTCCTAGTGTAGAGGAAGACGCTGTCTTCGGACTGTCGGAAGATATAGCATAGCAGCAGGGAGAAGAAGATATTGAAGAGTGCTGAACCTAGCACACACCCTTGTTTGACCCCTTCTTGATTGGGAAGGGGTCCGAAGATGAACCGTCATACTGGACAAAGCCATTCATGTTGTCATGGAAGGACATGATCATCTTCAGGAGATTGGGGAGGGGAGGGGGGGGGGGGGGGGGGACATCCAATCCGGTGTAGTAGGCTGAAGAGGCCTGACCTACTGACCAAGTCGAACACTTTGGTCAGGTCGATGAAGGTGATGAACAAGGGTTGTTTCTGCTCATGCCACATCTCTTGTAGGTGCCTCAGGAAGAATATCATGTTGATTGTCGACCTAGCAGCCCTGAAGTTGCACTGTACCTCTGGGATACTCGTTCGGCAAATAGTTGCAGCTTGTTGAGGATGACGTGAGCAAAGACTTTGCCAACAGTGCTGTGGAGGGATATTCCGTGATAGTTGTGGCAGTCACTGTGGTCTTCTTTGCTCTTGTGATGATTTGCATCGTGCAAGTCCTAGGTATGGTCCCATCCTCCCAACACTGCAGCGGAAGCTCATGGAGGTGATTGAGGAGAGAACTCTCCTTGCAGGCTTTGATGACTTGTGGAATGCTGTTGCTACCCGGAGCTTTATCACAGGCTAGTGAGTCGATGGTCTTGCTGAATTCCTCATTGGGGCATCGAGCTCCTCCATGGCAGGCAGGGGAGTGATGTTCTTGATGGCTGTGTGGGTGACTGTGTTCTCCTTGGAATCTCTTTATCTGTTTGCTGTGGTCAGTTATGACATCCTCCGACATAGATTTAAGAGGAACGATCTTAAAGGCGCAAGGGCCAAACGCTTTCCTCATGCCTTCATACATGGCGCGAATGTTGCCGCCGTCTTCAGAGATCTGGATGCCCTGGCACAGGTTCAGCCAGTACTCACTGGCGCATTTACAGGCAATCCGCTGAATGTTGCTGCGAGCTTTTCGGAGTGTGGCTGCTGTCTTCTTTGAGGGCTCTCTCTTGTGACTGAGGAATGTGAATTGCTTAGTAGCAATGGCAGGCTCCATCTCCATGATTCCCGCTTCAAACCAGTCTTCATTCTTCCTAATTTTCTTCTCATGGGTGTCCAAGGCGGAGTGGTTAGTGGCATCGCGGATGTGGTTCCACAGCAATGAAGTGCTGTCTGTCGAGCAGTCCTCAAGGGCCTTTTCAATGGCTCTGGTGAAGTGTTCGCGCAGTGTAGGCACTGTTGATTTGAGAGGACATCACTTCTGCTTAAAGTGATGGATTTGCTTGAGCCGAAGACGCACCTTGCTGCCGACCAGGGAGTGGTCAGTGTCACACAGTCAGCACTGTGATAGCTGCAGGTGACGAGCACATGTTTGAGCAAGGATCTTCGGGTGATCACGAAGTCCAGCTGACGCCAATGACAGGATCTGGGGTGCACCCAGGACACTCTGTGGTGTGGCTTGGTGGGGAAGGTGTTCGTAATACAGAGGTCATGGAAGGAGCAAAACTCAAGTAGCTGCTGTCCGTTCTCATTGAGCTTGCCAATGCCGAAGCAGGCAATGCAGCGGGGCCAGGAGCTGTGGTCTGCACCAGTCTGGGCATTAAAGTTCCCAAGCAAGAACAGGTCTTTCTTTGCAGGTACCTCTCTGATCTTGGTTTCCGGCTCATCATAGAACTCATCTGTAGAGTAAATTGGGGGGGGGGAGGGGGGGGGGGGGGCAGGCATAGATGCTAAGGATGTTTATTGGTCCAGAAGAGGTCTCTTCTCCAGAAGAGAAGCTGGAGAGAGAGCATTTGCTCATTCCCTTTGGAAAATGGTTCTGCTGAGGATAGGAGAGAGTTATGTACTGCGAATCTGTCACCATATAGTTGGTGTTCCTGTGGCTCCAGTCCTTGCAAAAAGAACGTCTAGTCTTTTTCCCTGAGGCTGCCGTTGGAGGGTGGTCTTGTCTCTTGCAGTGTCAATGTTGAACCTCTTCAGCTCATGGTCACTGTTTTCCTGGCGTCTTCAACTTGCTAGAGGTCATCAGAAAGGCCAGGACACATCGTTCTGATGTTCCAGGTTGCCAGCCACAAGGCTGGTAGTTTGGGTTTCTTTTTTTCTTTTATTGCCTGGTGCAGGGTTTACAGTTTGCTTTTCAGTCTTTCCCTGAACTCTATGCACCCATTGAAACAGACAGACTGTGGCGGGTCAGCACCTTATTGGCTTGGGGCTGCTCAGCTTGAGGCGGGCAGTGGAACTCTATTATCCCTCCCACTGTCAAGAGACATCCCGTAGCACCCAAGCTTACGCTAATACACTCTGGGCTTATAATTCGTAACTGCTGTCTCCTGTGTTGTTTCTGTCGCTGGGATAGCGGCACTGAAGTGACCTCTCCAGGGCAGAGTCCTGGGGTGCCCTGTCGCCAGAATCCCCCTCATGGCCTTGCTGACAGGACAGTATGGTGTCTGCGCAGCTGCAGGAGTTGTGGGAAGGTGTAAAGACCAGTCACCTTAGGGGCACCACTCCAGATTTTCTTTCAGGGTTTACTCCCTTAGCCTTTGTCTCTCCCAAGATATCCACACAGCAGTGAAGCTATTTGACGCTAGCTGGGAGTCTGATTTGTGGACGCCAGGGTGTATCCACACACTGGTGGGCCAGCATGCCACACGTCTGGTGGCAAGTCTTCCTCCGAGTCCTTTGTAGTTTAGCCTGAGTCCATAAGGTTCCAGTTGAGGTGTGTCGCCACCAGGAGGCACTACATAGGGCTTGCTGGAGGAGAGGCAGCATACTGACGGAAAGACTGATGTATTCTGCTTCCCTTCTCGCAGTGCTGTAAGCAGAGGTACTAATCAGTGGTGGAGGCTGAAAGCGAGAGGTGACAAGCACACACATTTCGCCGACACACTAGGCTCATCAACCATTGAGACACACATATGGTGATATAAACAGAAAATGCATGCATATGATACTTGTCATGTAAGATCTCTGGTCTAGTCTTTAAACTTCAACCGTAATCTTACTTCCAAATGGAGATGACAGGATAAAAACGTCATACCGGATGATCTTTTCCTGTCAGTGTGTGCATATGTGTAACACTCCCCCCTCACCACTCCCACTCACTAATCCCTTTTTTTTTACCCCTCCCCTCACACACATGCACACACACACACACACACACACACACTAGCACACATACACATGTACAAGTTAGTTAACGTACTGTACAGTGTATGTTTGCTTAAAGATTCAGTTAACATAGACAGTTTTTAACAAATAAATACATGTTAAAAAGGAAAAACCATATCAAGTGTAGGTGGTCAAGAGCCAGTTGTTCATTCTGTAGAAGATTCTGTAGAACTGCATGTGCCATGATTCATACACTTCTGCTCCTTGCCCAGGGACTTTCTGATTGCTCCTCTCCCCCGTCCCTCCCCCCCCCCCCCCCCCCCCCCCCCCCCCCCCCCCCCCCCCCCCCCCCCCCCCCCCCCCCCTCTTCATTGTGAAAACGCAGACACACATAAACATACACAGGCGGAGATTGTAACTTCTGTACATACATGCATGCACACAGAACACACACACATTTGCACAATCACTGTTTTTGTCCACTGTTTTGCTGTAACTGAACACACACACACACACACAGTCAGACACTCAGTTTTTTTTCTCCTAGTTTGTTGTGGAGGTGTATCGTTGTTGTTGTTGTTGTTGTTGAGGGGATAATTGTCATTGTAGCTGTTCAAACTGTCACTGTTGCTGTTGCAGTGTTTGACTTGATACGTCACACGTTTTTCTTTATTGCAGAATGGAGAATACCAGTTTGAGAATCTACAATCTCTAACTCAGAAAGGCTTTTCCATTGATTCTCCGAAGGTTTGTTGGTTTGTTTGGGTTTCTTTGTTGTTGTTGTTGTGTGTGTGTGTGTGTGTGTGTGTGTGTGTGTGTGTGTGTGTGTGTGTGTGTGTGTGAGACCAGAGAGAGAGAGAGAGTAGGATTTACTTATCAGAGAACAGTGTGTATAGAGCCTGGGGGAGGAGGAGGATTTACGTGTCAAAGAACAGTGTGTATGCGCTGGGGGTCAGGTGGGTAGGGAGGATTACTGTATCTAAAAATGAGAGTGTGTGCTAGGTGTGGTGGAGTCAGGGGGCAGGATACACAAATCTGAAAACAGTAGCGTTGGAGGTATTGGTATTCCCATCTAAGGGCTGTGTGTGTGTGTGTGTGTTTTTGAGGGGTGGGGTAGAATTTACATATCAGAGAACAACATGCATGTGTTGGTTGGAGGGAGGGTGGGTGGCATGGGAATGCACATCTGAATATAGTGTATGGGTGCAAGAGGGATGGGTGTGGAGGATTTACAAAACTGAAAACAGTTTGTGCGCTTGAAGGGGGAGAGGGGGTGTCTGCAGCCATAACAGCGTTTGTTGCCTTGTACCCTTTTTCCACTTGAAAATTACTGAAAAGCAGCTTTCTCTAACCTGCATCTATCCATGAACGTGCTTCTTTGTGGTATTTCAAGTAGATGAGAGCACAGGGTAAATGCTGATACTAACAGGCTGATATGGAAGCAGGGAGTGAAGAACCTAATGTATTGTATTGTACAGAGGTGTGTAACATAGGGCTTTCAGGGATTCTTAGTGGTAGGTGTGAAGAAACCAAAGCATTGTTATACAGCAGTATGTGGCTGGGGGTTTCAGGGATTTTTGGAGATAGGGATGAAGAAGCCCAGTTTATTGTATTGTACAGTAGTGTGTGGCTGGGGGTTGCAGGGATTTGTGGAGGTAGGGATGAAGAAGCCCAGTTTATTGTATTGTACAGCAGTGGTGTGTGGCTGGGGGTTGCAGGGATTTGTGGAGGTAGGGATGAAGAAGCCCAGTTTATTGTATTGTACAGCAGTGTGTGGCTGGGGGTTGCAGGGATTTGTGGAGGTAGGGATGAAGAAGCCCAGTTTATTGTATTGTACAGCAGTGTGTGGCTGGGGGTTGCAGGGATTTGTGGAGGTAGGGATGAAGAAGCCCAGTTTATTGTATTGTACAGCAGTGTGTGGCTGGGGGTTGCAGGGATTTGTGGAGGTAGGGATGAAGAAGCCAGTTTATTGTATTGTACAGCAGTGTGTGGCTGGGGGTTGCAGGGATTTGTGGAGGTAGGGATGAAGAAGCCCAGTTTATTGTATTGTAGAGCAGTGTGTGGCTGGGGATTGCAGGGATTTGTGGAGGTAGGGATGAAGAAGCCAGTTTATTGTATTGTACAGCAGTGTGTGGCTGGGGGTTGCAGGGATTTGTGGAGGTAGGGATGAAGAAGCCCCGTTTATTGTATTGTACAGCAGTGTGTGGCTGGGGATTGCAGGGATTTGTGGAGGTAGGGATGAAGAAGCCCAGTTTATTGTATTGTACAGCAGTGTGTGGCTGGGGGTTGCAGGGATTTGTGGAGGTAGGGATGAAGAAGCCCAGTTTATTGTATTGTACAGCAGTGTGTGGCTGGGGGTTGCAGGGATTTGTGGAGGTAGGGATGAAGAAGCCCAGTTTATTGTATTGTACAGCAGTGTGTGGCTGGGGGTTGCAGGGATTTGTGGAGGTAGGGATGAAGAAGCCCAGTTTATTGTATTGTACAGCAGTGTGTGGCTGGGGATTGCAGGGATTTGTGGAGGTAGGGATGAAGAAGCCCAGTTTATTGTATTGTACAGCGGTGTGGCTGGGGTTTTCAGGGATAAAACCTATGGCGATCATTCTTTTTCTTTCCAGGGTCCAGTTTCTTGGAATAAACTCCCAGTATCTTTGCATAGTTCAAACTCTCAGTTGTTGGCGACATTGTGTGATGGATCATGTGTTTTGTGTGTGTGTGTGTTTCTGTGTGTGCATGGGTGTGTGTCAATATGGACCCTTGTCTGTAGATGCATGGTACTTATTGCAATATTCATCTTCTTACTGGTTTCATTTATGTTTTCTTTAACCTTTTATGTATTTGTAAGCACTTATGATGTAAGATTAAGTGCCATAAATAATCATGATTATTATTATTATTTGTGGAGGTAGAGATGAAGAACTATTGCACAGCGGTGTGTGGGGGGTTTCAGGGATTTGTGGAGGCTGGGGTAAAGAAGCCTGTGACCATCACTTGGACTCCACCGCCTGGCTATGATGTGAGTTAGATTGTATTTTCTCTTGTTTTTCACCCAGCGTATAGGCTCATCCTCTGTAGCAGTATGTGTGTGTCTGCGTCATAGTGATATTAGACGGGTTTATGTATGTTTATGTATGTGTGTGTGTGTGCATGTGTGTGTGTGTAGTTTCAAAGCAATGTATATCCAGATTAAACAGTTTTAGTCACACACACATGCACACACATGCATGTATGTGCACACACACATACATACACACACACACACATCAAGCACACATGCACGCGAGCACACATGGACACACATGCACACACAGTGCATGCACAAGGTGTACTGTTCAGACATCTCCAAACACAGCATGTTGTTACCTCAATGGTGGCATGGAAAGTGTTTATGTATGAAACAAATCTTACCAACATAAAACCTTGGAATTCAAGCTGAAGAGAATGGCAGAAGGGAAAAAGAATTAAAGTGATGACGATGGGTGGGCTTCCCCTGCCCCCTCCCTCACTCTCTCTCTCTGTCTCTCATTCTGTCTCTCTCTCCTTTACCCTAATAATGATGTTGACATATTGTCGAGTGTGGTTCTTTTGCAGCCAACAAAGACAATCGAGGAGTTGGTGTTGGTGACTTTGAGGTGTGACGTCAGTGAGCAGTACCAGCTGATGCTGCGTGCCATGGTGGTGTCGGAGTGACGGGCCCTGACTGCACAAACATTCCCCTTGTTGACGGAGGACAAGAGTTATGGACCAGAAACATTCAGTGTTGGTTTGACCTTTGTTTCTGTATCTTAATGAAACTAAAAGGGATGAAAATATTTTGGAAAAATTTTTAATGAATGTTCCACAGAAGACTTTTTTTCCCTGATGGTCTGGAAAAATTACTTTGGGGCAAAGTGATCTTTCTTTCTTTCTTCATTTATTCTTGTTTGTCTGTTAGTCTTTATTCATTTACTCCTTTTTTGTTTATCTATTTATTTACTTATACACCACACACACATACACACACACACACACACACACACACACACACACACACACACACACACACACAACATGCGTACTCACACATATACAAACACACATATACAAACACACACGCACGTACACACACACACACACACACACACACACACACACACACACACACACACACACACTCACACACTCACGCACTCACACACACATGCATGCATGCACACACAATGGGGAATGCCTTCATGATTATGATTCTGCATGCCCCACATTTAGCTGGTGAGATTTGTTCTTTCTTTTTCAGTGCTTGTCTATGGCATCCACTTTTAAAAAAAAAAAAAACTGAAACAACCTGATTTGTTAAGAGACCAAAGAGAAAATGTGCTTTAAAAAAAAAAAGCAGTTTATTTATATGCAATATATAAAGTATTCCGTCCATATGAATAAAAAAAATGGAAGTTATGCATGTGTGTTGCAATTTGTTGTGTATATATATGCTTACAAGAAAGATCCAAGAAGCCGGTTTTCACCTACACATATCTGTTTTTGTTTGCCTCTCTCTCTCTCTCTCTCTGTCTTTCTCTCTCATACAACTATGAAGACATAAAATAATGTACACAAACACTTGCCCTTGTACACATATGTATATCTGTATCGTATTATAGAGGTATGGCTATGTGCCTGTTGTGACGAGTCACTTGACAACTTACCTGATCGGTCTCAACCACCCTCCTGTACAAACTGTACAAACACATGCACCCCCCACCCACCCCCCACCCCTCTTTTCTTTCTCTCTCCCATCTGTCTTACAAACAGCAGTATAGATTTCAATTCTATGCTAACTCTCCCCTCTCAACCACCCCCCCCCCCCCCCCCCCCCCCCCCCCCCCCTCCAAACAACAGGGGTAAACCAGAGAGAGTACATGGTAATGTCACTCTTATCGAAATTCTCAGAGTCTAAGCTTCACTGATGTCCCAGAAATGTAAGTTGAAACTTGAAAGTGTGTGCTTCCTTCTAGCATCCCCCCAGTGTCTCTTCCCAATAAATTCAATGAGTTTTTTGTTGACAAGATTGAACAAATCAGAAGCAGCTTTGACCATATTACACCATGCTCCACTGATGCTGTTGTGTTCTCTGGTACACTGAAAGATTTGAGCCTGTATCTGAGATCCATGTAAAAGAGATACTGAAGAAAATGCCAAAGAAGTCCTGTGACCTTGACCCTATTCCTGCCTCAATCCTGTTTGATTGTTAAGACACCCATTGTCACTGATATTATGAACAAGTCCTTATTATCCGGTATTGTGCCTGAGTGCTTTAAGCGTGCTCTTGTGAGGCCCCTTCTAAAAAAAGGCAAACCTGTACCCAAACTGCTTGAAAAACTGTCAAGTCTCCAATCTACCATTCTTGCCAAAGGTATTGGAGCACATTGTACTTAAACAGCTTCTGCCTCATCTTCAGCAGTTCCAGTCAGCCTATCGTAAGTGCCTTAGCAAAGAAACTGATTTATTGCATGTGGTCAATGACCTCCTTCGGGCCTCAGACAATGGGCGTGTGTCTATCTTGTCACTGCTTGACTTGTCAGCAGCATTTGACACCATAGACCACAGCATCCTCACAATGCGGTTGCATACCACTTTTGGCTGCTCTGGAACGGTTCTGGACTGGTTCAACTCCTATTTAACTGGCCGTACCCAGTCTGTTGTCACTGGCCATAAATCAGCTCCATCAGTGCTGAAATATGGTGTGCCACAGGGTTCTGTCTTGGGACCTGTCCTGTTTACTGTGTACACACAGCCTCTCAGCACTATCATTCATCAGTCAGGCCGTTCATACCATTTCTTTGCAGATGACTCGCAACTGCATAGCTCTTCTACTCCATCAGATTTTGACTCTCTCGAGTGCAGTCTGAGAGATTGTATAGAGGATGTTTCGAAGTGGATGAGTGACAACAAATTGAAAATGAACAATGATAAACTGAGCTCATTGTTACTGGCACTAATTCAAAGATCTAACAGATTACTCATACTGCTATGTCTATCTCTGTATCCTCACAAACTGTCAGGAAACTTGTCTATGGAAGCACATGTCAAACAACTATGCTGTACTCTGTACCTTCAGTTACATAGAATAGGTAAGGTCCGCTCCTTTCTATCCACTGATGCTGCCAACAAACTTGCTGTCTCTTTCATGCTATCCAGATTAGACCACTCTCTTCTTGCTGGCCTCCCTGACAATCTACTAAATAAACTTCAACACATATACACGAATCATGCAACTAGAATCATGCGACTTGCCTTGTTCTCCACAAGCACAGATGTGAGAGCACAAATCTCTTCTCAGAACTCTCCATTGGCCTCCTGTAAAGGCCAGAATTCAATGTAAAGTTGCCAGTCTCTGCTTCCAGTGTATCTATCATGAGAACATGCAATCTTATCTTTCCAATCTCCTGCAGATATGCAAACCTCAAGCACTCCATTCTTCTGATACCTCACTGCTGACTGTTCCTCGCTTCTGTCTCAATACCTTTGGTAAAAAGTCCTTCTCTATCTTTGGCCCAAATGTATGGAACTCTCTACCCCTGTCTCTTAGGAAAACAAACTGCATCTCAACTTTCAAACAGCATCTGAAAACTTACCTCTTTCAAACTCATCTATCCTGAGAAACTGAAATGTGCAAGCCCTTCCAAATCAGATTTATTCTAGACCAATAACATGAAGGGGTGCCTGAGTGCGTGTGTGCATATGTGTGTGTGTGTAAAGGAGAGGAGTGGTTTTTAGAGGATTTATGAGAGGGAGACTTTTTGTGAAATTTCTCATGTGATTTTTAAAAAAATTATTATTATTATTTTTACTATTATTATTATACAATGTCTTAATTGTGAACGCAGTGTGATTTGTTTTAGTATTAGATGTCTCTAGCCTCTGTGTGCATGACTTTTATAATTCCTGTTTTTACCGTTTGCTCTTTTTTTAAATGTGAAGCGCTGTTGACCATTACAAATAAACATTATTATTGTTATTATCATTATCATTAACTATGTTTCTACATTTTGAATCTATGCATTGATTCACACACACACACACACACACACACATACACACACACACACAAACGCACGCGGGTGCGCATGAACACACGCACACACACAAACACACATGCACACACACACGTACGCATGCACACACACATAGACACGCACGTGCGCACGAAGGCACAGATTCACAGGCACGCACAGGCACGCTCACGAGCACGCGCGATGAATGCACACAAACGCACGCACCCGCACACGCATAAGCACACACACCACGGACGTACGCACGCACGGATGCTCATGCGCATGCATGCAGGCACACACAGACAGACAGACAGACAGACACACACGCGCATGCACATGCGCAAACGCTGGTGAACACGCAAGCATGCACGCAAACACACACACAAGCACACACGCACACGTGTATGCGCAGACGCACACTTATGCGCACGTAGACGCATGTACGCACACACACGCATACACAAATGCATGAGCCCAGAGGCGTGTTGTCTAATATCACGAATAGTGGAAAGACGTTAAACTAAGGATAGACACCCACACACGCAAAACGAACCCACGCACACACGCACACCCAATCACAGAAGCGCACACGCGCAAGTGACCGCCCACACGCACGCACACGAATACGCATGTACCCACACACCTACACCCACGCACACATGCACACACCAACACACGAACGCAAGCACCGAGACGCACACACGCACGCTACCAGACTCGCGCACACAAGCACACACGAGCACACACAAGAACACGTGAACATAAACCATCCGCACACACCCAAGCACCCACACGCACGCACATACGAACACAAACACGCACACGCAAGCAAGCAAGGAAGAACACACACACACACATAAAAACATGAATACACGCACGCCCGCACGAACGCACCAAAGAACACACGCACGTATGCAAGCATATTCACACACACGCACACAAACACGCACCTAAACGGAAACGCACGCACATAAACGAAAACGCACGCACATAAACGGAAACGCACACAAGCATATGCACGCACGCACGAATGCATACACGCGCACACAATCACACATCCACACACGCACAAGAACACACGCACGCACACACGCACACGTATGCGCGCACGACCGAACGCACACGTGCAGGCATGCATGCACATATGCATACGCACACGCATACACACACATGCGCTCGGGCACATGCACGCACGCACGAACACACACTCGCAAGCAACAACACATGCACAAACGTACACGCGCACCTACACAGGCACGCACACAAGCACACATGCACAGGCACGAGAACACGAACAGACGCACGCACATATGCACACAAACTCACACGCGAAGGACGCACGAATGCACGCACACATGCACACACGAACACACGCACGAAAGAACACACGCACGTATGCAAGCATATTCACACACATGCACATAAACACATACGCACGCACATAAACACAAACGCACACAAGCATACGCACGCACGCACGTGCGCGTGCTTGACCGTCCGAATGCATATATGCACACGCACCCGCACTAGCACACGCACGCACTCACGCTAACGAGAAAGCGTGCACGAACGCATGCACGCACACAAGCAAGCAAACACACACACACACACACGCACGCACGCACAGACCGTAAGCACACGCACACTCACGCATTCAAGCACACTTGAACACATGCACGCACGCACGCCAGCTAGCAGGGATGCAAACACACAAGCACACACAAACACACACACACACACACACACACACACACACACACACACAAACACACACACACACACACACACACACACACTTGCACAGACGCACTCACACGGACATGCACATGCGCAAGCACTGGCACACGTGCAAGCGTATACGCACGGACGCACGCACGCGCGCAGGCACACGCACACACGCGCGCACAAGCCCACACGCGATTCCACAAATATCACGAATAGTGGATAGACGTTAAATAAAGCATACAGACACACGCATCCACGCATCCACGCACGCATACACACATACACACGCAGGCTCGCACACACGCATGAAGGTACGCACAAATGTACGTACACACAAGAACGCGCGCATGCATACATGCACGCACGAACGCAAACACAGAAGCGTACACGCACATGCTCGGGCAAACACACACGCATACGCACGCAACGCACGTCCGCAGCCATGCACATACGCATGAACCGACGAACCCACGCACACACGCACACACACGCATACCAGACGAACGCACGCATGCAACCCTCTCAGAAAGGCACACACGCACGCTCACGAGCACGCGCACACGCACACAGGCACACACACACACACACACACACACACACACACACAGAGAAACGAAGAGACGCGTACACGCACATTCGAACACACGCACGCAAGGACGCACACGCACGCACACACACGCACGCACACACACACACACACACACACACACACACACACACACACACACACACACGGACGGACACACATGCCTGCATTCGCATACACACACCCGCAAGCATGCACGCACATCGCACGCAAACACAAACGCGCACACGCACTCGCACACACGCACAAACGCACACAAACACACACGAACCACTAGCACACACTCACGCACGCACGTACACAAACAGACTCACACACGCAAACACCCACGTACCGCATGCACGCTCGTAGACACAAACACAAACAAACACGCACAGAAACACCCCCCACCCCCCACCCCCACCCCACCCCCCCACACACACCACACGCACTGACTTACGCAAGCGCACGTGACATACACACACACACACACACACACAAGTAGTAGGGTAAGGGACGCTTCACCCCCCTTTTGTGGATCTCGGACTGGATCTCCCCCGGTGTTGCGCATGCGCGGCAGGTGTCACGGCAGGTGGGGGGTGTCAGGTGGGTGGGGGGTGGCAGGTGGGTGGCGGCAGGTGGCGGTGTCGGGGTCAAGGTCACGGTGAGTCACGCTCGCTCGGC
>CM031613.1:67244550-67274550 GCA_018398815.1 Conus ventricosus
AGGTTTTGCATATGAAACACCACAGCCAGTATTGAGCAGTAAATGGCAAAATTTAAACCTGTTTCCCTGGAAAAAGCCATAGGGGGATGACCTGCTGATGCACTCTGTCACTCTTTATTGGCGGATTTAAAATATTTAGTTAGTGGATTTACAAGTCTGACTTGGAAGCCGTATTGATTCATCTACTGCAATGGTTAAATTGCTGAAGTTCAAAGATTGGGGTTATAAAACGCTCCTACATTGTAAGTGGCACTTTCGTTATATTTAAAAGTTCCATTTTTTAAATTATTTTTTTAAAAAATAGTTTATAAAAAAGATGTACATCTATAAAAACCCAACAAACAAACGTGTGTTCTTAACGTATCCAATTGTCAATTGGCGCAGGAGTTGTAAGGATTGCCCTTAAAGAAATTGGCTTTAAAGTTATGTGGGTTTACATATCTGAAAAGGCTCAGAATAATTGGTTTTAAATTTGATGACGAACAAGGCAATCAAATAAGTCATATACAAATACCTGTTTGGTTACACAACTTTTGCTTTTTAAAAAAGAAGTACTTAGCGAAATTAGGTAATTGTTAACAATTAACGAAGCAAACCTCAAAATTTACTATGAATTTCCATTTAAAAGAAATAAGAGAGTACACTTTCCCAAGAGGCCTGGCTAAAACCCTTAGGCTTTCACAGTAGTGACAGAGCTTATAAATTTAGCACAAGAAAAAACATCTGGCAATTTGAAGGTAAATAAACCTTCGATTTTCTCGTAAATCCAATGTTGTATGCCATTAAATGAATTAAAAACAAATACAAAATTTGTTTAAGGGTCGGCCATCTACAGTTCTACGAGCACTGCCGTCAATTAAGGCGGGGTTTTGCGATTATCAGTTAATGGGTTTGATGGAAACAGTAAATTTTTAAAAGAATTAATGAGGGGCCTAAAAATCATTGGATGTAAAAATAACTAATCAAGATGGAAGGCCAGTTGTTTGTCTGATTTGTTGGTGGTGCGGGAAAATAAAGAGCGTACTGTAAACCCTTAATTTTTATCCCCTTTGGGAGAGAATGTAAATATGTTTGTTCACGATCACCCATCTTTTTTTGCAATGAAAACCCCCCATTTTAAATGTACTGATTACGTCGATTTTTGCTGTTTTTGCGTTTTAAAGTTTTTTTTAGAAAACGGGTGTTTAAATTGGTAAAAAGTGACATGAGAAGGACGGATTTGTAGTAAAAAGGGGGGTTTTCGTGAAAAATAAGATGGGGGGTCTTGAACAAACATTTTTACCTTCTCTAAACATTTATAAACATCGTTCCCACCATTTTGACTCCTCCAACCTATAAAAAAAAAATCAATCAGGATTCAGGAAAAATCATTCTTGTCATAACAGCACTTACAAACGAAATTAGATCAACGGCTTGCCAGTATTAAATAAGAAAATAAATATTGTGGTGCACTGTTTGTTAATTTTGCAAAGGTTTTGATGTGATTGACCAAAAATTTATTATGGGGGAAGCTTTTTCATATGGTATAAACAAGAATACCTTCCAACTAATCACATCATTCCTAGAAGACCGTCAACAATTCGTTTGTGGTCAACAACAATTCGTCAGAGAAGCTACCTATCCAACATGGCACACCTCGGGGTTCTGGTGTTAGACCAGTTGCTCTTTTCATTTGATATGAACGATCTTCCTCTTTACATTGAGGATTCATGTGAACTCTTTTGATGGTACCACTGTCCATGCAAGTCGCTCCAGATTAGAAGCTGTTTTCACTTCATTAAAGAAGAATGCTGATATCTTAAGTGATTGGTGCATTGTACATCATATGTCACTGAATCCTAATAAACAAAACTAATGCTGAAACACCCAAGGCAAAGAAGACAAACCATAACCACGCTGCCTCCATCTGTTTTTTGTTTGTTTTTTTGTTTTGTCAATAATCAGAAAATTGAAGGGGTGGATAGCCACCCGCGTTTTTTAGGCCTGGATATTGATAATGATCTTTCATGGTCTTATCACCTTCACAGTTATGTAAATCAAATCCAGATAAATATAGTAGCTGTGGCAGGATTAAGCATTTCTTAAACTTTCTTGCCGGGAAATTATTCCTACACGCACATATTCTCTCTTCAATTAATTATTGTTCAACACTATTTAAATTCTGCTATGCTAATGCCGTGAAACCTCTTTACCAGTGTCTACAAAGACGCTTTAAAAAGTTCTTTAAAATCGTCAGTCTTAGTGAAGGATTACACTAAAGCAGGGACTCTTCGCCTAAAAGAAATGTTTGCTGTCAAAAAAAGTTTGCTTATGCAAAAAATTGCTTGGGTGTAGCACCAAAACTCTCAGTCTAAATTTAACATAAAACCCTAGGGATTCAACCAAATTCCAGATTCCCCCCTACAATAGATCTATTTAAATCAAACTTATCTACTCTGGTAGTGTGGTTTGGAATTCACTTCTACTAAAATTTCCGATGCGCTCAAAATGCAGAATCCTTCAGGGAAAAACTAATTGGGCCTACATATTCACAGCAGACCCTTACTATTAGGGACAAAATGCATATACCAGGCACACCTTCTGTTTTGCTGCATATTTACACTGAAACGCCTGTTCCTTTCTACTGATTTTCTTTTTAACCATAAAATGATAAATGAGAGATATGGTTACCCTGGTTTTATTAATGATTGTAATTATATCATGGTGAATGAATAATTTGTGGTCACTGATTTTATTGGTACTAATTGATTAATATACTAATAATTTTGGGTTTCCTTGAAACACTACAACTACAAAGGTGATAAATGTGTGTCCTGATTACTGTTGCTATGATGATGTATTTTTGCTCTTTATTCAAACCCTTTAAAGATGTTTAGCATATATGATATTTTGGATGAAAAAATGAAAAACTCTCTCTCTCTCCTCTCTCTCCTCTCTCTCTCCCCCTTTCATCTCTCTCTCCCTTTCTCTCTCTCTCCTCTCTCTCTCTCACTCTCTCTCTCTCCTCTCTCTCTCTCTCCCTCTCTCTTCGTATTTACGGCTGCTTATCGTGTATCGTCACTTAATAATATTCTAGTCTGGCTAAAGTTCAAGAAAAGAGGGAGGAGGGGGAAGAGGATTATGATGGCATCTCTTCTCTCCTCTCTCCCCTCTCTCTCTCATCTCTCTCTTTATCTCTCTCTCTCTCTAAGCTCTCTCTCTCTCACTCCTCTAACAACACAAAACACACACACACACACACACACACACACACACCACACACACCACACACACATATCATGATGAATAAGTATTTTGTGATTATTGATGCCAGGAATTTATTGTCGCTAACTGTTCGCCTCGTCTTGTTTGTAACCACATCATGAAAATGTAACACACACACAAAAAAAAAAGAAGTTGGTATTATTGATGCATTGTACTGTCTAAAATTTTCATCCTTAGCACTTGTATGTTAATTTTTACAAAATGAAAAGCTCGCTGTCTCTTGTCTCTCTTTCTCTCTCTCCTCTCTCTCCTCTCTGTCTCTGTCTCTCTCTCTCTCTCTCTCTCTCCTCTCTCTCCCTCCCTCTCTCTCCCTCTCTCTCTCTCCTCTCTCTCTCTCTCTCCTCTCTCTCTCTCTCTCTCTCTCCCTCTCTCTTTCTCTCTGTTTTGCTGCATATTTAAACTGATACGCGGTTTCCTTTCTAGTGATTTTTTAAAACCAGATAATTATAAAAGAAGTGACAGTTACCATTGGTTTTAATTATGAATGAGTTATATCATGATGAATGAATGTTGGTCACTGATTTTATCGGTGCATTGTCACTAATTGATTGATGTCCTAATACTTTAGATTTCTTGAAGCACTGTAACTACCATGGTGATAACGTGTGTCCGATTACTGTTTTATATATTATTGATGTATTGTTTGCTCTTTATTCAAATTCCATAGTGAAAGTTTAGCATATAAAATTTTGGATAAGAAAAATAGAAATTATACTCTCTCTCTCTCCCCTCTCTCTCTCTCCTCCCCCCCCCCCCCCCCCTCTCTCTATCCGTATTTACGGCTGCGTATCGATACATTTTATTGTCACTTTTAATAATTCTAATCTTGGGCAGGTATGAACAGTTTTAAGAAAGAAAGAAAAAGATGGGGAGGGGGAAGGAAGATTATGATGGCATCTCCCCTCTCTCCCCTCTTCTCTCTCTCCCTTCTCTCTCCTCCTCTCTCTCTCTCTCTCTCACACACACACACACACACACACACACACACACACACACACACACACACAAAACACACACACACACACCCCACCCCCCCCCACACACACACGCACATGCAGCGCACACCGCACATACACACATCATGATAAATGTGTTGTGATGATTACTGATGCTAGGAATTATTGTCGCTAACGATAACTGATTGTAGTACGTCGTTCTCGTCTTGCTTTGTAACCACATCGTGAAAATTGTTTATATCAGAGAAAAAAACCGATATTATTGATGCATTGTAGTTGTCTAAATATCATCCCTTGCAGCTTGTTGTAAAGTTAATATTTTACAAAAGGAATGTAGAGCTCCCCTCTCCCCTCTCTTTTCACTCTCTCTCTCTCTCTCTCCTCTCCCTTTTCTCTCTCTCTCCTCTCTCTCTCTCTCTCTCTCTCCTTCGATAGGAGGATCGCTTTTCTAAGTCTGTGTGCTGAATTTTTTTCTCTTTGTAATCTATTTCTTTATTCTTGTTTGTTGTTTCAATCGCTTTTTTTTTCCCCCTTTTAAAATCATCTACGCCTTTAAAAAGTTAATGGGGGGACAACTCAACAACGTTTTAATGGTTTTTTTAAAAGTTTTGTTTGTTTTTACTCGCTAATCTGCTTAGTTAGTCCCTTAGCTCATCATGTGCTGATTTTTTTTCTTCGTTTTTAATCAGTTTCTTTATTCTTGTTTCTTGTTTCAATCGTTTTTTTTTTCCTTTTCCTTCCTCAAAATTTAATGGAGGAACAACTCATCAACTTTTTAATGAGTTTCTGAAGACAGGTATATGTTTGTTAACAGTTTTGTAGCTAGTCATGCTTAGTTAGTCCCTTAGCGGGGCAAGGGCCGGATGAAAAAAAGCATGTGTTTTGCTTATCTGTTACCCTTGAAATAAAGATTATCATCATCATCATCATCATCATCATCATCAAGATTATCATCATTATCATCATCATCATCATGAGAAGAGAGAGAGAGAGATGATGATGAATCATCATCATCTCTCTCTCTCTCTCTCTCTCTCTCTCTCTCTCTCTCTCTCTCTCTCTCTCTCTCTCCCCCCCCCCCCCCCCCCCCCCCGCTCTCTGTTTTTATTTATCATCATCATCATCATCCTCATCATCATCATCATCATCATCATCATCATCATCATCATCATCATCATCATCAACAACAACATCATCATCTTCTTCTTCAACTTCTTCATCTTCTTCTTCTTGACATTCTTCGTGGCAGTATGTCAGTAATTTACACACTAACACTGGTTTTCATGACCAACACATTTTTAATGGATTTACTTTCTCGTGTTCTTTCTTTATTTGTGTTTACATCAGCCAACAGAGGCTGAGGTTCTCTCATGCTGTACCCTCTACTTGAAACTTCACAGCTTGCCTTGATATGTACTCTAACTGCAGGCACTGTAAAGAAATGAGGACAATGGAATCGGACGCCTCTCTCTCTCTCTCTCTCCTCTCTCTCTCTCCTCTCCTCATCTCTCTCTCTCTCTCTCTCTTTCTCTCTCTCTCTCCTCTCTCTCTCTCTCTCTCTCTCTCTCTCTCCTCTCTCTCTCTCTCTCTCTCTCTCTCTCTCAGCGTAAGGAAGCTGAACTCTGAAGCGATCAAAGCTAAGTGAATTTTCGTTATTTATTCATTTGTGTCTCACCTGAAGAAGACCTAAGAGGTCGAAACGCGTTGTGTTTTGTCTTGTGACTCGTTTGTCCACGTTTCTCTGGGCGGTTCGCTAACATTTATTTAAGATTTATTAATTTCAATTATGTTATCAAATGCTATGTTCCCCTTTTTCATAAGGGGCTATAGTCCTGGATAAAGAAATCATCTCGAGTCTCTCTCTCTCTCTCTCTCTCCTCTCTCTCTCTCTCTCTCTCTCTCTCTCTCCTCGCTCGCTCGCTCGCTCGCTCTCTCCCTCCCTCCCCCCTCTCTCTCTCTCATGGTATGAAAACGCACTTGTGTGCGTATACCGTGTGTGGTGTGTGTGTGTGTGTGTGTGTGTGTGTGTGTGTGTGTGTGTGTGTGTGCGTGCGTGCGTGCGTGCGTGCGTGCGTGCGTGCGTGCGTGCGTGCGCGCACGCTTATGATTTAACGTCTATGCATTTGGTGTGATTTTAGGGAAAAAGAAAAAAAAAATGTCAATGTATGAAGTAAGTACACATGGGAAATGGTAGAGCTTATACTAATGTGCAAAAAACAAAAACAAACAAACAAACAAAAAAACAGTAATAATTAACAGTGCATTAAAACGAATATGCCTACTTAAATTAAGCAAATTGTGAAGAGCCTCTCAGAGAAGGCATGTAAATACTTCCGCATTTGTCGGATGTTCTTTTCGATATGATACCTATCGAGGGCCAGTTGAATCACTTTGTGTGGAAACATTATGCATTTGCCACACCATGTCGAGGTTCCTTTTCTCTGCCTTAACTCTTTGCATTTCTGCCCAAGTCATAGTGTCATGTTCTACACAGCCAGAAACTCCTGGGTGCCTCCTTTCTGGAATCCAAGGACTCGTTTTCTGTGCGGTCAGTCTGGTTGGCATTGGTAGAGAAGATGTCATGAAATTAATGTTCAGAAGTGATACTTGTCTGAATTGGTTGATGTCACTCGAGTTTTGCTGTCTGGAAATCTATACTTTATCGGCTTATCTGTTCATGGAGCCCTTCAGTGACATTGGGACATTTCTTATATAGCAGATAGGGCATTTCATGAGTCCAGGAGAAGATCTAGCTTGCGGTTTCTTAACCACTGTCTTTACCTCATCTAGAATTAATGGCTGGTCATTGGGGGTTTTTCTGACACCGGAGACCGCACCAAACCCGCCGTTGGACGTTTAAGTGGTGCTTTACTATGAGGGTCGGAATACGCTTTCCGGAGATGCTGCTCAAGAGTTTCTTTTGTCCACTGTGACTGTCCCTGATTTTGGCGACTTGAATAGTTCCATGGCGAACTGGAAGGGTTGTCTTAAGAAGCAATTTTGTGTTTTTCTTCATTTTGCTCCTTCTCCTTCTTGCCGATTTTGCTTTGCTGGGAGCACTGTGTTGCGTTTTCAGATCTACCTAGAGCTTTTCAAGCCCTTTCTTCACGTCTTCTGAGGCAGCCTTCATCTGTTTCTTTAGATCCTTGTTCTTTGTCCGTTTGTAACCCTCTCCGCCGTATGGATTGTTGAGGATGTGTCTACACTGTTGGTTGGTTGTGTTAATCCTATAGGCGTCCCAACAGGTTCCGTTTACAATGCCTCCAAAGGTGGCTAATTGTGCTCTGATGTGCTCTTTCCTATCCAAACTTCCAGTCTGCGGGCTATCATTTTATCTAATTTCTCCCATTCTTCTTTTGAACTTTGGAATGGCAAGTTGTTTCTGGTGTTTGGCATCGAAGGCCTGCATAGATCATCGTCTGAATAATCATGCCTTTGAGCGCTGTGGTTTGAATCCTTGTTTTCTGGCGTCTTACATGCAGGCAGTGCGCTGCTGTTCATTCATCGGAGGCTTCAAACAGCCCCTTTTCGTCCTGTGGATCTTCAGGCCACTGTTCATTCATCGGAGGCTTCAAACAGCCCCTTTTCGTCCTGTGGATCTTCAGGCCACTGTTCATTCATCGGAGGCTTCAAACAGCCCCTTTTCGTCCTGTGGATCTTCATGCCGCGCTCAGTGCAGAACTTCTTTTCCCAGAACTTTGGGAATTCCACTTGTGCATAGCTCATAGTCTTCTGTGGATTTCCAGTCGCATTTAGTTTTAAAACTACGTCAAGTGCTAGCTAAAACTGAGTTTAAAAACTACGTCAAGTGCTAGCTAAAACTGAGTTTAAAACTATGTCAAGTGCCAGCTAAAACTGATATTAAATTTCTTAAATCTAGAGCCAAATCAAAACCCATTAACTTTGACTAAAAGGTATAGAAGTCCTTTGATATGATGGCAGTTGATAAACACTGTGACTAGAACCTTCCTTCTGGGACAACATAGCAAGCAACCAACATAACATCTTTGTCGACGCAAAACACATTTTTATCTTTTTTACAGCAATAACCTTGTCACAGTTATGCTTTGTTTCTTTCACATTTTGGTGTAAACTTTCTCTTATCAACAACGAGAGAGGGGGGGAGAGAGAGAGAGAGAGAGAGAAAAAGAGAGGGAGAGAAAGGAGAAGAGAGAGAGGGGGGGGGGGAGAGGGGGGAGAGAGAAGAAAAGGGAATTTCCCCCCGATGAGTGGAAATAAAATTACATGCTGGTACATCCGGCCTGGACTGGTTGTAAAGATAATGATTATTTATGGGCTTTAAACTTACTTCTAAGCCCTAAGCGCTTACTCATAAAAGGTAAAGAAAAAATTAAATGAAACCAAAAAGAAGAGAATGTTAAATAAATCCAGATTACAAAAAAGGGTGCATATTACACCCCCCCCACCCGGGCCCCCACGACGCACACACAAAAACCCACACACACACACACACACACACACACCAAACCCCACACAACACACACACCCACACACACATACGCGCGCACGCCCCATTTTTAGTCGGAAAAAATCACCACACACCCCACCACCACACACAACACCTGTCGCCCCAAAACTGAAAACTGCATGCGCGCACGCCCACACACACACACACACACCACACCACCACACAACAACCCCCACACACACACAAAACACCACAATATGCGCACCCGCCTCATCACACACCACACACACACACACACAACACACCCACACACCACACACACCCCAAACACACACACACACTCATACTCACTCACTCACTCACTCCTCACACACACACACACACACAACACACCAACACACACACAACACACACACATTCATTAGTCGCAGAATCAATTTGATGGGAAGGGAAAAAGGGGAAGAAAGAACTGCTATTGATAGGTGAAGAGGGTTGTTTTAAGAGATGCTTGAAGGAAGACAGAGAGTTTGAACTACGCAAAGATGTTGGGAGTTTATTCCAAAAAACCGGACTCTGAAAAGAAAAAGAACGATCGCCATAGGTTTTAGTTGAAATCGAGGGATTTTGAGCAGTGTTTAAATCACTTATTTTTGAGCTTTTAATCTGCGATTTGGGTGCTGTGTTGCGAGCAAGTGTTTACGTTCAGACTTAAGCTATGCAATACAAAAACAAAGGCCTGCGAAATGTTATTATATATATGTGTAAATCACAATATCCACAATTTACCCCTATTGCTGAGAAGCCTCCCTTTTCTAGCTCTGTCAAGCCACACATACAGTACAGGACAGGACAGTACACACGTCCAAACCCCTCTTTCTATCCCCCTTCTCCCTGCCACTCCTTCTCCTTCCTCGTTCTTCCTTAGGCTCCCCTCTTCCCCCCCCCCCCCCCCTCAAACCCTCCACCTGTTCAGCGGTATTGATTGGAGTTTGAGTGTCCCAGTAATTAAGACCATCCCAGCTGTCGATTACTTGACGTATGGGATCCGTACTACCTAATGAAAAATCAACTGGGTGGAACTGTCGTCGTTTGTGTATGCTGATGATAATGATTGGAGAAAAAATGGTGTGTACACACAGTGCGTCTGAAGCGGGGTATACATACGATGTTCACAAAGTGTGTGTGTGTGTGTGTGTGTGTGTGTGTGTGTGTGTGTGTGTGTGTGTGTGTGTGTGTGTGTGTTTAGCAGGGTACGAGGAAATAACGAAATAAACAGGCCTGTTTTTTTATGTAGATTTTGCATTACGTTACTGTTTTACAGTGTTTAGTTGGATCAGATAAGTCTACATAGCATTTATGGCAACAGAAAAGATCACACACTCACTCACACACACACAACACCCCACACACACACACACCACACACACACACACCACACACACATACACACACACACACACACCACACACACACACACGCATCACGCACGCACGCACGCATGAGCACGCACGTGCGGCGCGCACGCATTAGCTTTATGGCAACAGCATTAGCATTTATGGCAACAGAAAAGATCACACACTCACTCACACACACACACACACACCACACACACACACACACACACAACACACACCCCCACATACACACACACACACACACACGCACACACAACACACACACACACACACACACACACACACACACACACACACTCCACACACAAACACGCATGCACGCACGCACGCAGCATGTGCACGCACGTGCGGGCGCGCACGCACACACACGCACGCACGCACGCACGCACGCACGCACGCACGCTCGCACGCACGCACACACACACACACACACACACACACACACATATTAGAATATGCAGAAGAGGTTGCGCTTATGAACTCCAGGTTCCAAGCCCTCACATTTACAATGGCGTCCTCTCCCGTTTTATTATTCTTCCTTAACCTCTTACCCTTACTCCCCCTTGTCCCCCTCTCTTCTTCAGATGTGTTATTGATTGACGTTTGCTTGTCCCGGTACTGAATACCGACCAGCTGTCAAATGTGGGGTGTGTGTGTGCGGAGGGGGGGGGGGGGTGTGCATGCGTGCGGCGCGCAGGTGTGTGGTGTCTGTGCGCGCGCGTGCGTGCGTGTTGATGTGCGGGTGCTAGTGTTGATGTGCGGGTGCGTGCGTGTTGATGTGCGCGCGTATGTGTGTGAGTGTGCATGTTGATGTGCGGGTGCAAGTGTGTGCGTGCATGCGCGTGCATGCGCGCGCGCGCGTCTGTGTGTGTTGTGGATATTTCAAATGGGGATTGTTTTATTGAGAGCATTGTAGACATTAAAATGGTTGTCCAAACATTTGATTAGCTGAAGAAAAAAGAAACACCCGAAGGTGCTGGGGAGGACCCAGAGAAGCACTGTCTTCACCTGCCTTTAGAGCAGTCCTGTACCACCCTTGGAGGCCTGCGCTGTGTTGACGATGGTACAGGCACGCGCAGGACACTCCATTAAGATATCAAGGGACATAAATGCTCCTGAACAGAGGTAAACTAGACTACAGGATGCAGCTCATAACAGCCCAAAGTAGCATCCCCATGGTGTGTACCAGCCCGTATTTCATGACTGCAGAGCCCACCGGCGAAAAAACACCACCCTCCAGCTGCGAGCACACCCCACAGACCCAACACCCCTGCCCACGGACAGATGAAGACAGTGCCACTCCAGACACAGCCAAGCTTTCGCCATACGGTCTTATGTGCCCTCAAGAGAGAATCCACAGTTGTAGTCTTTCCCACTGTCAACAGGATTTTCCCTGTGGTCAGTGGGTCTTTCCTCACCGTCATGGACCTTTCTCCAGGGTCAGCCTAGTTAAGGCAAAGAAGAAAAAGAAACACCCGAAGGTGCTGGGGAGGACCCAGAGAAGCACTGTCTTCACCTGCCTTTAGAGCAGTCCTGTACCACCCTTGGAGGCCTGCGCTGTGTTGACGATGGGTACAGGCACGCGCAGGACACTCCATTAAGATATCAAGGGACATAACTGCTCCTGAACAGAGGTAAATTAGATACAGGATGCAGCTCATAACAGCCTTAAAGTAGCATCCCCATGGGTGTACCAGCCGTATTTCATGACTGCAGAGCCCACCGGCGAAAACACCACCTCCAGCTGCGAGCACACCCCACAGACCCAACCACCCTGCCCACGGACAGATGAAGACAGTGCCACTCCAGACACAGCCAAGCTTTCGCCATACGGTCTTATGTGCCTCAAGAGAGAATCCAAAGTTGTATGTCTTTCCACTGTCAACAGGATTTTCCCTGTGGTCAGTGGGTCTTTCCTCACGTCACTGGACCTTTCTCCAGGGTCAGCCTAGTTAAGGCAAAGAAGAAAAAAGAAAACACCCGAAGGTGCTGGGGAGGACCCAGAGAAGCACTGTCTTCACTGCCTTTAGAGCAGTCTGTACCACCCTTGGAGGCCTGCGCTGTGTTGACGATGGGTACAGGCACGCGCAGGACACTCCATTAAGATATCAAGGGACATAATGCTCCTGAACAGAGGTAAATTAGACTACAGGATGCAGCTCATAACAGCCTTAAAGTAGCATCCCATGGGTTGTACCAGCCCGTATTTCATGACTGCAGAGCCCACCGGCGAAAAAACACCCCCCTCCAGCTCCGAGCCCCCCCCGACCCCCCCCCCCCCCCCCCCCCAAACCCTCCCAGGAAATAAAAACCACCCCCCAGACACAGCCAAGCTTTCGCCAACGGTTTATGTCCCCCAAAGAGGAATCCAAAGTTGTAGTCTTTCCCACTGTCAACAGGATTTTCCCTGTGGTCAGTGGGTCTTTCCTCACCGTCACTGGACCTTTCTCCAGGGTCAGCCTAGTTAAGGCAAAGAAGAAAAAGAAACACCCGAAGGTGCTGGGGAGGACCAGAGAAGCACTGTCTTCACCTGCCTTTAGAGCAGTCCTGTACCACCCTTGGAGGCCTGCGCTGTGTTGACGATGGGTACAGGCACGCGCAGGACACTCCATTAAGATATCAAGGGACATAACTGCTCCTGAACAGAGGTAAATTAGACTACAGGATGCAGCTCATAACAGCCTTAAAGTAGCATCCCCATGGTGTACCAGCCCGTATTTCATGACTGCAGAGCCACCGGCAAAAAAACACCACCCTCCAGCTGCCGAGCACACCCACAGACCCAACCACCCCTGCCACGGACAGATGAAGACAGTGCCACTTCAGACACAGCCAAGCTTTCGCCATACGGTCTTATGTGCCCTCAAGAGAGATTCCAAAGTTGTAGTCTTTCCCACTGTCAACAGGATTTTCCTGGGTCAGTGGGTCTTTCCTCACCGTCACTGGACCTTTCTCCGGGTCAGCCTAGTTAAGGCAAAGAAGAAAAAGAAACACCCGAAGGTGCTGGGGAGGACCCAGAGAAGCACTGTCTTCACCTGCCTTTAGAGCAGTCCTGTACCACCCTTGGAGGCCTGCGCTGTGTTGACGATGGGTACAGGCACGCGCAGGACACTCCATTAAGATATCAAGGGACATAACTGCTCCTGAACAGAGGTAAATTAGACTACAGGATGCAGCTCATAACAGCCTTAAAGTAGCATCCCAGGGGTTTGTCCCAGCCCGTATTTCATGACTGCAGAGCCCACCGGCGAAAATCACCACCCTCCAGCTGCCGAGACACCCACAGACCCAACCACCCTGCCCACGGACAGATGAAGACAGTGCCACTCAGACACAGCCAAGCTTTCGCCATACGGTCTTATGTGCCCCAAGAAGAATCCAAAGTTTAGCTCTATTCATGAAATTACCCACTGCACAGGTCTTCTATAAAGTCTCACACTACTTTTGTTTCTGCATGACTTCACTTTATTGTTA
This sequence comes from Conus ventricosus, assembly GCA_018398815.1. NCBI lineage: Eukaryota > Metazoa > Mollusca > Gastropoda > Neogastropoda > Conidae > Conus > Conus ventricosus. The sequence goes on from CM031613.1 coordinate 67,258,089, forward strand.
AACGATCGAGATTGAAGCACTGGGCCATATTTAGAATCTTAATAGCATTCAGCGCTCAGGTAAAGCACACACAAAACGCGCGCGCGCGCGCGTATTTACACACATACACGCACGCACGCACGTATGCATGCAAACGCGTACACACACACACACACAACACATTATACACACAACACACACCCCACAAAACACACACACACACTTTGAACAAGCAAACAAACAAAAAACCGAACACAACAACAAAGAGTATTGACCTGTTTTGAGAGCTAAATGTGAAAATGGTTACTTTCGTCTTTAGAGTTAGACTTGCATTCATGTTTTAGATGTCGCGCTGATTAAAAGTTAAACGTAAATTGTAGATAAGTGGAATAATTACATTACTTGTATATCAGACCCTGCATGTATTTGAATGATTTACAGTACATTGATAGTTAACTCATGTACTGGGATGAATAAGGTCTATGGCAATACTGATATGAAATAATGACAGGTATCTAATCAATTAACAATATATAAATAATGCATATATATATATATATATATATATATATATATATATATATATATATATATATATATATACGCACACACACACACACACACACACACACATGAATGAGATAATTAGATAATCAAAAAAAAAAAAAATTAAAAACTATGATCTAATTATAATCATTTACTTATTTGTATATGATTCTATAATGATATTGATCAACCGTATTTGAATAAAAACATGAAAACTAAATACCGGGAATACGCCAGCCGACTTGACAAAAATAATTTTGTTCTGTATCGCTGACCATGCGCACAAACAGTTCGGCTTTGTTGTCTTTTAATAAAATGAAGATATTTGTATTTTCTCATCACGTATAAACTTTCTTTGAATGAAATGAAGGTATTTGTAATTTCTCATCACGTATAACTTTCTTTGAATGAAATGAAGGTGTTTGTAATTTCTGATCACGTATAACTTTCTTTGAATGAAATGAAGGTATTTGTAATTTCTCATCATGTAAAACTTTCTGTGAATGAAATGAAGGTATTTGTAATTTCTCATCACTATATAACTTCAAGTAACAAAATGTATAACAACAAAAAAAATGTTTTCTTTCTTATGTTTCCTGAACTATATTATAAGATGGCGAAGAAGGGGAAGGAAATACCGTTGCAGCCCGATTTGTTCGCCCTTGCTATGGTGGTGTGATGAGCGAAGCTAACTGCCCACTTCCATTTTCTCATCCACCCTCTCTTTCCCCAACCACCTGGTTAATTAAATCTGCTTTTTTTTTTTCATTAAAAAGAAATTGAAATATAATTCGTCGCCAGCTGTACTGTTAATTGAACCAGTTTGTGGTTGTTGTTTTTTTCTTTTTCATTGTAGTGCTTATTAATATTATAGACGCATGTCTCACTCGCATGAGAGAGAGAGAGAGAGAGAGAGGAGAGAGAGAGAGAGAGAGAGAGGGAGGACTGGTGATTGCTCTTTTGGGTTACTTAGATCAGGAAGCCGTCTGGTAAACCGTCCAGTATGTGTATAAGGTCAGTAAAAGCTATTCCGATCTCCGTTGGCCCATCGCATCATCTACCGCCCGCCCCACTGCTCTCTCTCTCTCTCTCTCTCTCTCTCTCTCTCTCTCTCTCTCTCTCTCTCTCTTTCTCTCTCGGTACTGTAGAAATAATCAAAACATTGAAGAAACTAGGCGCAATAGAGCCGGGTCTGTTCTGGAAACTGTTCGATTCTCAGATTGAACCAATTCTAACATATGCTGCTGAAGTATGGGGATTAGAGGAAGAAGGGAAACGAATCGAAGCAGTACATACATTTGCTATTAAAAGATTCCTTAATGTCCCCCTACATGCCTCAAATAAAAAAGCATACGGAGAAACAGGTAGATATCCACTTCATATAAGAACTTCTGTGAAATGTATAAAATATTGGATAAGACTGATTAATTTACCTATGACAAGAATATGCAGACAGGCCTATGAAATGCTTTTGTCATTGCATGAATCGGGACATTTCAACTGGGTATCTAATATTCACAAAATTTTGACTATAAATGGATTTGGAATAGTATGGTTAAACCAAGGGGTGGGTCATGAAACAGCTTTATTTCTTTATTAAAGACCGGATTATCGCATGTAGTAAACAAAATTGGCATTCTGAGTTAGAAAATAATGATAGATATAGATTGGTACCTTTTCCTTTAAGGATATATTTCAAACAGAGAAATACTTAACATGTGTTAGGAACTATTGGCACAGAATTAATTTGACAAGATTTCGGTTAAGAGTAATTGGTCTAAAAAATTGTAAAAGATGGTTCCTAATGCTTCAATTAATCAGGAAGACACCAGTTGTCCATGTTGCGACAATGAGTGTGAAGACGAGGTGCATTTTTTATTTCACTGTGAAGCTTATAATCATATTCGAAAGAACTGTTCCTGTTTTAGTATCCTTTTCTGGAGTACCAAAGAAATTTAGTGTCGCGAATATTCTTTCAAGTGATATCTAATAGGTTACAAGAATTAGTAGATATATCGCTCTTTCGACGCAAATCAGACAAAAAAAGATTAATGCTCCTAATGAGATATGATAATTAATTTGCAGAACAAAATGATCCTGAATTTGTGTTGTATAAAACGTGCATATTATTGAATGGGAGGATTGCGGGAAGGAATAGGGAGGGGGGGGGGGGGGGGGGGGGGGGAGTGCAAGGGAGGAAAAAGGACTAGGTGAATGAGGTGACGAATGTCCGGGAATGTGAGTGGATGTGTACGTGCGTGGAATAATGTGCATGTTATTATGCTTTTGTATGTAAACAATATCGATCGCAAGAGGTAATATTTTGCTTTATTCATTTGTTTCTGTATATATACCCCTTCAGTGAGGGGCCTTGGCCTAAACTGATAAAACTTTGTCATTGTCATTGTCTCTCTCTCTCTTCTCTCTCTCTCTCTCTCTCTCTCTCTCTCTCACACTTCTCTCTCATATCCGCTAGTTCCCTCCTCCTCCCCCCAAATCGACTCCTTGCACGGCAAATCATTGTTTTTCAGTTAAGTATTGTACGGGTTTGTGCAGAGATGTATTCACTGTTCAAAGATTTTGCCGTTCCTTCCTCCCCCGCTCTCTTTCTTTCTCCATACACCACACACACACACACACACACACACACACACAGCTCTCCATCCTCCATCAACTTTGTCATCAATCAGGACTGTTATCAGTCGTTGCTGTAAAGTGCGTGGGAAAGGACTTGGACACTTTGCTCATCGAGATAAGTATTGACCTTTACCTTACAGGAATAGGGCTGTCATGAAACGGCACAGTTCGAACTCTGCCAGCTGGATACCGCTCATGTACGGACTTGATCACTTTAAGGAAAACGGTTTCCACAGATAATTTGCAATGAGTGTCGACTTCTCAGGAAGAATGTGAATGTTGTTTTTTTTCGTCCTTATCTACAAAAAGACAAAAAATAACATGCAAGTTTCATCACTCGTTGTTTGGGGGTCATCTGGCTCAGGCATTCTGAGAACATGTAATATTGAATCCACTTGTTAGTGTTGTTCTTTTTTTTTATCCTTTGTTGACGAACTGGGTATTAATCTGGCTACTGTTTAATTCCAGAACAAAGTGTGTTAGAGAAATTCATCTTTAAAAAAAAAAAAGGAAAAAAAAAAAGAGAAAACAAAAACAAAAAAACAAAAAACCAAAACAGGAAACATGTTTGGTTCTTTGTTGAATAGAGAAATATGACTGTTTTCTTCCACGATCTTTGAACCAAAACAAACACAAGGTATTCATGACGTCATAGGTCTGCCTGGTTTCCTCAAATTCCACTCTTCCCGGCTTTATTGATGGCAGTCCACCCCGCAGACTTTGCAGTGAGACAGACAAGGTGCCCGGTAAACTGCTCCTTCGTTCACATGAATTGTGTATGGTTCATCCCTGAAGCTTCTACCTGGTCAAGACTTGAGAACCTAATTTGTTCCTTTGTTGGATCCGTCCATTTTCATCAAGACTCAGCCGAAGGACTGGCTGAATTTCATTATATGTTTTATGTATAGATTTATGGATAAAAAGGCATTTGATGGCTTTTTGGAATATCATAAATGATGGGCCCTCATATATTGTTCTTGTTCGTTTGAAATATATATTGTCTCTGTGATTATGAGCCGTTATGCTCAGGATATTAATGTCTGACCCTCAGGATATTAATGTCCCACCGTCAGGATATTAATGTCTGACCGTCACATAGCACTGTGGATATTTGTTGCGGATGACGTGACCGTCACACAGCACTGAATATTTGTTGCAGATGACGTGACCGTCACATTTGCACTGAATATTTTGATGACGTGACCGTCACACAGCACTTTGAATATTTGTTGCAGTTGACGTGACCGTCACGCAGCACTGTGAACGTTTGTTGCAGATGACGTGACCGTCACACAGCACTGTGGGTATTTGTTGCAGATGACGTGACTGTCACACAGAACTATGGGTATTTGTTGGAGATGACGTGACCGTCACACAGCACTGTATATTTGTTTCAGATGACGTGACCGTCACATAGCACTGTGAATATTTGTTGCAAATGACGTGACCGTCACACAGCACTGTGAATATTTGTTGCAGATGACGTGACCGTCACACAGCACTGTGAATATTTGTTGCAGATGACGTGACCGTCACACAGCACTGTGAATATTTGTTGCAGATGACGTGACCGTCACACAGCACTGTGATTATTTGTTGCAGATGACGTGACCGTCACATAGCACTGTGAATATTTGTTGCAGATGACGTGACCGTCACACAGCACTGTGAGTATTTGTTGCAGATGACGTGGCCGTCACATGGCGCTGTGAGTATTTGTTGCAGATGACGTGACCGTCACACAGCACTGTGGATATTTGCTACAGATGACATAGCCGTTACACAGCAGTGCGAGTATTTGTTGCAGATGAGGTAACCGTCACACAGCATAGTCAGCAGCCACGGATCACCAATAATGTCAGCCTGACCTCTTCAGCTCTTCTTGCTGTTTTTCAAAACTTGCCACTGTGACATGGTCAGCACCAAGACCGACTAATTCCGCTGTTTTTAGATATCGCGCGGTGCTCTTGACATGCTGTGTAGTTACCCAGTGACCTGTCCTTCTTGTGGCACAAAAACTGTGTGCGTAGGATCATTTGCTACTTTGATTTGTTAAAAAGAACCAATTTGTGGAAAGATTTTCACATTATTTAAGAAAGATTTAAACAACAGGCTGCATCGTGTGTGTGAAAGAAGTGGATGTTTCGCCTTTGCTAAGCACGGGACCTTCCTTTCAGCCCTGGATGGATGGGAGAGAACAATATGCTGTACGCCAAGCGTCAACTGTACAGGGCGACCTTGTGACGTGGCCATAGGTGGTTAGCTCAGTGTCATGATGTCCACCAGGAAGGAGAAGATCGCCGCAGCGGCCTGTGCCGTCATCGTTCTCACCATGGCTCTGGTACTCCTCACTGTGGGCTCCTTTCTGCCCAAGTGGGCCTCCACCAAGAACAGCACGGCAGAGGGCAACGTCAGCTACAGCCTGTGGACGCGCGAGGAGTGCTTCGGAATCATCTGCACCACGGACCACATCAAAGTGCAGTGGACCAACGAGGATTGCTGGCAGGACAAGCATTCGGGCCGGAAGGTGTGCAAAAAGACACAGGGATACAAGTTACGCTCTGACACCACTTGTCGTGTGGCCAACTTCTGCAACAGCACCTGGATAGGAGAGGGAGGTAAGTCGCCGTTTGCCTGTCAGTCGTACTCTGTTCTTTCTGACCCCCCCCCCCCCCCCACCAACTTCTCCCTGCCCCATGCCTTTCTTCTCCTATCTATTCCTGATTAACCTCTGTCTGTCTGTCTGTCTGTCTGTCTCTCTCTCTCTCTCTCTCTCTCTCTCTCTCTCTCTCTCTCTCTCTCTCTCTCTCTCTCTCTCTCTCTCAAACACTGGTTCACTTGCACATGAGCACAACACACACATAAACACCGGCGGGTACGAGCACTACTGAAAATGTGTAAAACGTTAATTGTTGCCATCACTCTCCCTCTCGCCTGAGCTAAAGCCAACCAAACCAGGAGCAGAAGTTACCATAAACTTTTTTTATTAGGAGAAATATTCTAACAAAAAGAAGTTTTTTTTTTTTTTTTTACCTTCTTCTAGACCAGTTATGTATAAAGATCAGTAACAGTCCCTCTGCTTACTATTATTATGTTGAATCTTTTGCCAAATAGTCTTATTAAATCTAGGAATGTAGTACAGTTTTCAGATTATGTAAACTGGTATGTTCGCTGGTAAGTGTGCACCAATGAAGCGAGCCAAGTGTGTATCATGGATAGTCGATAGATATGAGTCTGTATGCGCGCGTGTGTGTGTGTGTGTGTGTGTGTGTGTGTGTGTGTGTGTGTGTGTGTGCACGCCAACTTTTTTTATGCGTGTATGTATGTTACTATGTACATGTGTGTATTGCGGGGTGGGGTGTGAGGGACATTTAATTTTTTTTCTGTTCCATCTTCTGTGCCACTTCAGTGGCAGTGCATCCATGCCGCTCATTCCAACATGCTGTCCACAGCCACATCCATGCCGCTCATTCCAACATGCTGTCCACAGCCACAGCTTGGCCTGTCTCGCCGCAGCCCCGGCACCTGCAGTCCACAGGGAGGGGTCCATGTCAAGAGGCAACCCACCAGAAGAAACTCTGCACTTCTGCCGAGTCACTTCGGTGGTGTTTAGTGGCGCCTGTTCTGATCCAACATACGCAGGACACCACCTACTAAGCCCCCTACTGATGACAATAATTGCTAAGTCGCGGAACCGGCGTGAGTGAGCTCTTCCTCCAGAGGGCGCCACCACGTCCGTTCAACGACAGCCCCATGGTGACCCTGACGGAATCAAACCAAGGCCACAGCCGTGGAGAGGACATCGAAACTGAGGTCACCATGAAAGCAGGGCCAGACGGACCACCAAATTTGAGACTTTTTAATGCTGATCGATGAGAATGAGGATGATGAAGATGATTTTACGGATTTCCATTCTGGTCTGAGACTGCATGACAGGGCTGTACTCGACGCTTCCTTTCATGATATATCCCGGCGTCAACCAGGCCCGAGAGATTTGAGCAACACTCTCAGAGACGCATCCATTAAGTGGATGAAACTCGACTGTGTGGTCCCGGTCTTCCCAACTGAGCCCGTAGCAAACTCAGCTCTGGGTATGAGCCGGTCGGGGCAGAAAAATCCCACATGTTTCTGATGGAAATCGAACCCACGACCTCCAAGCCGGCAGTCCACGACACTAACCACTTCCCCACAGCGGCTGGCGAACATTTAATTATTCATTTTTGGATAGATCTGTTGATTAGTCTGTTTATTCATATTTATCGGGTGATGCGTTGGTAAAATGCCATGAAGGAAATACATTCTAGAGTACACTATAGATTCATAGGGTCCCCAGCTTCGCAACAGTGGGCTTTTGATGCTTGTGCGTACGTTAACGTTAATGGGTGGAGAGAATGAGGTGGAGAGATTGAGGTGGGTGCCTTGTGCGTGATCTCCAGGCACGCGTGCTCTCGTGGGATGGGAGCAGTGATGGTAGTAAATAGTATACGTGGCTGTGCATGTCATGTATTTCACGTGCTGTAGTGGAGGGAATAGTAGGTGGGGGAGGATAAATAGCTTGTCCATTGATTATCTTACTAATGTTTTTACATGATTTTGCTGTTTTTTTTATTTACGTATTTTTAATCATTATTATTGTATTCATTATTATCATCATCTTCATCATTATCATTATTATTATTTTTGTGACGTCAACGTAAATTGTGACGTCAACATAACTTACATAACAACATTACATAAATTAGAAAAAGAAAAAAAAAACGAGAGCAAAATTTTAAAAAACGGTGAGGCCCTAGAGTCCGGCCTGGAACAGATTACCACTGGGTGTGAAGTACAGCCCATGCCCCAGCCGCTGTCTCCGTCAAGACGACGTGGAGAGGCTGACCGCCAGGTCAGTAGTGGAATTGTGTAGTAAAGGGCCTCAGGATTCTCCGTCAAGACGATGTGGAGAGGCTGACCGCTTGGTCGGTAGTCCGACGTGATCTTCTGTGTGGGTGTACCCTGTGGGACTTCGAACTGTATTCATGAGTGGTTCTGCTTGCCGTATGAAGACTGTGACTTGGGCTCGTTGCAGCCAGCTGTGTGGACTGTGTCAATTGGCACACTACTGACGGTGCCAGTGAGAGCTGTGCTAGAAAAGAAATATTCAGTGTGTCAGATTTGAAAGCAACGGTTGGAACTTACTGCGTTTATTGAATGCCCTTGCTGGTGGTGGCGTGTAGTGATTTTATGCCGATTCATATTCATGTGTTTGTTTTGATGCTTCAGGCAGCATGCATATAAAAGAAAGAAACTTAACTTGCGTGTTGCCTGGCTGTCCATATTCGTGTGGTGTGGGTGTGTATAGGGAAAAATCGTTACACGCATCCAAACTTTTGAAAGTGAGAGTCAGACAGTCATACACACAGCACCACACTATCCATAACATCTGGTGACCCCGTAGCTTAAATTTTCTTTTGGCATTAAATTCAAAATTGTCGTGGTGGTAGGATTTGTTTTTGTGCCCCTGTAGTTTGCCCCAGTTATTAAGGATAGGCCACGTTTACAGACTTTGGTTTTGAGAGATGGAGCTGTGTTGTATTGTGTTGTTGTATGATTGTTTGTGTTTGATTTCTTTCCCGTCTCCAGAGTACCGGGGTATCTCATTCTGTATAGTTTCTGGAGAGACGAAGACCTAGTTCTTTCTTCTTTTGTGGTCTTTGCTTTCATTATCTTTGGTTATCTCTCCTAATTATTTCTGTTTCTGTCTTTACTTGGGGATTGTGTTGCTTCTTAAGCGTTCTTATGGCTCTTTTCTCTTGAATGAGTGGCTGTCTGAACCATTAAAAAAATGATTAGTTGTTTTGGATTTATTTTGTGCTTAAAAAAAAGAAAACAATGCTCTAGTTTTGTACCTGACAGGACATTGGTTATATTGTTGTTGTTTAGCATTGATAGCCGATTGTATTTATTTTTTTCCGTATTCCTGAATTGCTATTTCATTGGTTATTTCTATCTTTTTGTTGGATGGTTTTGAAAAATATTTAGTCCTTTGAAAGAATGATTGGTCGTTAGTTTTTGTTAAAAAAAACTTTTTTGAAATATATATAGTGTAGTGGATAGAGGTCTGAAACCTTTTGGCTTTTGATAGCAATTATTTGTCTTTTGGTTCACTAGTGTTTGTGTCCGGTTGGACAGGACAATATTTCATATCTCGCTATGGTACATAAATCTAAGGAAGAGAATCCTGTTGTGTCCTCTATGGACGAGGACAAAGCTTTGACTAAATATTTACAGTGGGGTAAGGTATGTGGTTAGGAGGGAGAAGCTCTGTTGGTGTCTGTAGATAAATCCATTGCTCAAGATATCGAAAGAGAGGCGTATGATTTAATTTTGTCAGGTCATTGTGGTTCTCGGCGTACTCTGTCTAGAGTTTTTAACAAGTTCTTTTGGCCTGGAGTGACTGTTGATGGAGCGAAGTATGTTGCTTCCTGTGATGTGTGTCAGAAGACGGTATCAAAGGATGCTCACCTTAGTCCTGTGAAGGGTGTGCTCTGTTGTCTGAGGTCTTTCAACCTCACAGCTCGTCCTTCGAAGATCGAGGCAGGCTTTCGTTCGCTTGAGTTTCTTGGTCATGTTGTTGGAGGTGGTACTATGCGTCCTGAAGGGAAGAAGGTTGATAAGATATTGAAGATATTCACTCCTACTACCAGGAAGTAGGTCAGGTCTTTGTTGGGGTTGCTCTGTTTTTACAGGAAATATGTTCCAGGGTTTGCTACTGTGACAGTCAAAATTGTCAACCAGCACACCCTCCGCTCTCACTAACCTCTTGTATTAATTGTACAAACACACACACCATCCCCCTTTCTGTTTCCCTTCCGTCTTACAAACGGCTGTATAGATTTCAAATCTTTGCCAATTCTCCCCTCTCGTTATTGTTATTGTTGTTATTATTGCTACAATTACTATTGTTATTAAGGCCATTATTAGTCTTCCCATTATCATTATTATTATTATTGTTATTATTATCATTATTTTCATAAGCATTATCATCGTTGTTGCTGCTGTTGTTTTTGTTGTTCAGTGATAGATATGTTATTTTCTGAATATTCGTTTCCATACAGACGCATGCACACTCACACACACACACACACACACACACACACACACACACACACACACACACACACACACACGCACGCGTGCCACACACACACAAACACACACACACACACACACACACACACACACACACACACACACACACACACACCACTCGCGTGCATGTGCATTAAAATGCGTGTGCGCACGCATTAAGACGCATTAAGATGGTTCGTGCAGGAGCATGCTCACACAAGCCCACAGGTCACACACTCACATAGGCATGCACATGCACGTGGGCGCACGCACTCATTCCTGAACGCCCGCATGCACGCATGCACACACCACACACACTGGCACATACACATGGGCCTGTGTCTGCCTACCCTTGTACACACATATACACAGACATGCACACTCACGAAAAGACACACATACATGATAATGGTGGCGCATAGAATGTCAGGTAGGTTCTCAAGGACTGACCAGTGCCTTGGGCTCATACGCAGGCCTGATATCTGCTAAGTCGTATCCATGAGACCTTCCTCTTAAATCCTCTCATCAAATGCATTAATTCATTTATCCATTAGCTGTAAATCATGCGCAGTGGAGTCTCGAAACTTAGCAGATGTGGTGTAGCGTGTTGGGACTATACTAGTCTGCAGGCAGTGACACCTCCTTGATGAAACTGAAATTTTAAGATGATTAAGCGATTTAGATTAACATTCCCAAAGAAAAAGAAAAGGGTTTCGTTGTATGATTCACGAAAAATAGTGTCTACTAGACTAAATCACTGAAAGAAACCAATGAAGGGACATGAACAGCCAGGCCCAGCTGAAAAAGAGAACAAAAACAAGGCATACGAACATAATACAAGGAAACTAATCACTAAGTGAAGAGAAGTGCCAGAAAACAGAAGCGTGAATTCATCCACCAGCTCTAAAGATAAGGCAAAGACAGCCGCAGGACTGAGAAATATGAAAAGACTAAGATCACAAGGTCACTAACTGATTAGAACAACAATCCTAGACACGCAGTGCAAAACCGAGACGGCAAAACCATCACAGAAATCATCACAGAGATCAAGTTGGGCCGAACACTTTGAGGAAATCTTTAGCAGACGCCCATCCACCCCCATCTGAACCTCCAGAAATATACTGACTTCCATAAAAAACGCGAAAGCAAAACAAGCTGAAGGTTAGGGGCGAATTTTATTGGTCACAATTGTACAAAGTGCAAGCGAGAATTCAACGTGATTTGATTCATTACACCGGTAATGTGTGAAAATGTCATCAGCAATATGTCTTTGTGTGGAAAATCCAAGGTCACGTGACAAACCAGCTTGAAGTCCTAATACCGTGTGTGGCCACCATTTGCATGGACAACTGCTTGACACCTGCGGCTCATTGAGTGGACCAGGTGGTTGATGCGTCCCCTTGGCACACCAGCCCACACATGGACAATGGCCTGGTGAAGTTGAGCCGCTGTTGCTGGTCGTGGACGCAGGAGGTCCAACCGTCTGCCAAGTTCATCCCAAAAATGTTCTATTGGGTTTAAATCGGGACTGAGGGCTGGCCAGGGCAGCACATTGACGTTGTTATGCTGAAGAAATTGCTGGGTGGCCCTGGCTGTGTGTGGTCTTGCATTGTCCTGTTGGAATGTCCAGTTTGGGTGTTGCGCAAAAAAAGGAATGACATGGGGTCTGAGCACCTGGTGGATGTAGCGCTGTGCATTGACACCCTGTCCGCGACCAGGACCAATGTTCTGAAAGATGACTGGTCCTATGGCGTGGTTAATGCCAATTGCACCCCATATCATAACGTTCGGGCCTCCCCAGGGGTTCCGCTCTACCACACAGGAGTCAGCATAGCGTTCACCAGGTCGACGCCATATTCTGACACGACCGTCAGCCATGTCAATACAAAAACGGCTCTCATCTGAGAACAGTATGCGTCCCCACTGCTGCCTGCACCAGTTGATTCGGGCATGTGCCCACTGAAGCCTGTCCTGCCGGTGTCTTGGTGTCAGTACCGGACCTCTGTGAGGACGCCTACATGCCAGCCCGTTCTCCTGAAGACGCCGCCGCACAGTGTTGAGGCTGATTCGTTGCTGGAGATTCCCAGGCACCTGTCGAGCAGTGTTAGCGGCTGTTTGCCGCCTGTCCCGCAGATGGATTCGAACAAAATGGCGATCCTCTCTTGGTGTGGTGACCCGAGGACAGCCTGGCCGGGGACGATCATCAGTGGTACCAGTGACTCGCATGCGGTGCTGCAGACGATAGATGGTTGAGATGTGGACGTTAAAGATGTTGGCGACCTGCCTGGCATCCACACCAGCCTCCAGATGGCCTAGGGCACGATTGCGTTCCTCTGCTCGTAGTCTTGGCATCTCTGTAGCACTCAGACGGCAAGTCGTTATCTGAACCTTGTAGCGCGGCTTTATAAAGGCTGCATGCCTGCGTACTTGTCGCTGGTTAAAGGTCTACTTTAGAGATTTTTGATAATTTGTTAAAAACAGGTCTACATGTCATATAACTACGGTATGGTATTCATTTTTTAAATAAAATCGCCGAAAGAATTTAATAGATAAAAAACGACTTTTGCACACCTGTTCAAACCCCGCGCGGTAGACCGAAAACCGTGACGTCACTTGATGGACTGGCCGTCAGCCGCGACCTACACAACAAGCCAACGCCAAGTGAAATCAACACGAGTTGCGAACCCCTACAGCCTAAAAAGTCACGAGGGGGTGGCAGATATTGTGCTGTAGGCGAGTGCAGCCGCTCAGCAGGAGACGGATATTCTTTGCACACATTTCCATCTGATCCAGATACTCGAAAGAAGTGGATTCGGTTCGTGCAACCATGCCGGGCAGCTAAAGTTCTTTCTACCACGTCAGTTCCAGCTGGACCGCGGAAACGAGCTATTCTGACAATTGCCGAGCGCGTTCGAGTGGATCAAAAACTTCGTCTGCATTGTGCGCGTATACTTTGAAGGCGGAGTGGTAAGCTCGTACAGATGAGTACGATAGTCGCACGTTTATTCTGTTCTTATCTATGGACAGATCACACTTGTTAAATTGAATGAACACGTTAAGGCTTGAAGAAGGAGAATCTCCGCTCGCCGTCTACGCGTGATCGCATCAAGAAGTCAGTCGGTAGCCTCCTTCGAGACTTCGGTAAAGTCCGTACGCCTTCGGAATGCTGTGTTCGGGCGTCCAGCTGGAACTGAACTGACGTGGTAAAAAGAACTTAGCGTTCAAACTGATAAGGTACAGGCCTTGCAGAAACATCCCCAGAGTCACATTGGCTGTCGCAATCATAGTCACTGCTTTTACATGATAAATTAAATACCGAGCGAGATGCGCAAGAACCATCAGAATCGCTTTCTGTCGCCGTCGCTGTCCATCATGTGACGTCACATCCAAGAGCAGTTAAGCCATGCCAAGATTTAGTTGATTACCTCCCGTTTTCTTGATTACAGGTGAAAATGCCCACTTTCGCGGATCGATTTCGTGTGATCGGGAGCGAATCGGATGTTTATTTTACCAATTTATCAAACATTTCATATTTCTGCATAAGCTGACCAATTATCGAAAACCTCTAAAGTAGACCTTTAACTTTGCTCTGCATGGTGTGCACGTGCCTCACATGCAGCAACCAGTTTGCCATTTTTGTTGACCCTCCAATGCCGGGAATGATGTGTTGCTCACACATTTTTGTTCACTGCACGTGAGTCTTGGACCCAAACAACTTGCCACAATGGTTCAATATTGTTTTTTCACCCCTTTTCATCCGAAAAATAGCCTTTCAATTTTTCGCGTTTTTTATGGAAGTCAGTATACTATCTAGAACCATTTTTTAGCGAAGAACACCAATCCAACAACCATGGCTGAAGTTTTTTCAGTTCTGCCAGTGACAAATGGAGTTTTACAACGGAATTATAATGCATGTTGTTAGTGGGTACGTATTTGTGATTTACTTTTCTACAAGGCTTGGTTTTGTAGCAGCCTTTCTAGTCGAGCCAGAAATGCTCTGTTATGCATTTTTCAAAGATTGTGTGAGTTAATAATAATTCTCTGAACACATTTCTGAAATTATTTGGCACACAGATTCAGCCAATGGTTCAGTGTGGTGCAGAATTATGGGGACTGGATAATGCGGCATTACATTGTGAAAAAGTACACTTGTTTGCGCTCAGACGATTCTCAGGCTTCGACCTAATGATTGGTGTATGGAGAAAGGAACAGGTACTCTATTTACATAGATTTTGTTACAAGTTGTATAAGATTTTGATTACAGTGAACAAAAATGGTGAGCGTTGATTACTACATGTGTATATAAGGCATATCGTATGCTGTTTGATTTAGATGAACCTGACAAAAGAAACTGGGCCTCAAACATTCGTTGTAAATTATGTGTTGTGTTGTCCTGTGCTGCAAACATTGAGCTTGGTGTATACCGTTGAAGTACTACAAAGTCACAGATCAGTTCGGATTAGCACTTTTTAGGCATATACTCGCGAACACACGGTAATTTGTCGATTTATTTATTTTGGCTTAAGGTTGTGCCAGACCAACTGACATAGGCTAGAACACCAAGGCTACATCAAAATGTTATGCTGTGCATAGTTATGCCGGGATAGTCTTCAGTCGTGACAGTCTCCTAGCAGAACATCATCAGTCTCTAAAATCCCTTGAAGTCGGAGTGTGGATGCCCACGTGCGTGGTAATCAGAAACGGTCACACACGTCATGTTCTCATCCATAGCTGATGCATTTGTACTACAGTGTTCAAGTGCTTCGGCTGTTCGGATGATCACCGGAGTCTTTTAGCCAGGGTACTACAACAACAACATTTATTTAAAGCTGCTTGCACCCCATCATGAGCTAGCTGTCTGCAGTAACGAAAACTTGGCGTTCTTTGTTCTGCCTCGATTAAATTCTTTACCTATAAAGGCATTCCTTGTATTGCAGAATCAATTCCTACGTATCTAAACGTATTCACTATTTCTAACTGCATACGGTGGTAGGGCTAACAAAACTGTCTTTTTTTTTTCTTTTTTTTTATAATAAATGTTAGCGAACCGCCCAGAGAACGTGGACAAACGAGTCACAAGACAAAACACAACGCGTTTCGACCTCTTAGGTCTTCGTCAGGTGATATATAAACGAATAGAACAACGAAAATTCACTTAGCTTTGATCGCTTCAGATCGCTTTGGGTTCAGCGCAAGGAAGAAGGCGTTGAACGCCTTCTTCCTTGCGCTGAACCCAAAGCGATCTGAAGCGATCAAAGCCAAGTGAATTTTCGTTGTTCTATTCGTTTATATATCACCTGACGAAGACCTAAGAGGTCGAAACGCGTTGTGTTTTGTCTTGTGACTCGTTTGTCCACGTTCTCTGGGCGGTTCGCTAACATTTATTTAAGATTTGTTTAGATTTCCGCCTGCAGTCGTCTCGCTTTGCAACTAGATGTCTTTTGGTTTGTCACTCCGTGAAACACAATAGTTTTATTCCCATTATCATTACGTTTCCATTGATCACAGTACTGTTGATCTAATGCTTTTTTGTTTTTTTGTACTCCCAGTTCTTATAGAACAGGGAGTACTTTAGAATGGGAACGAAGAAATGCTCTGTGTGTGTGTGTGTGTGTGTGTGTGTGTGTGTGTGTGTGTGTGTGTGTGTGTGTGTGTCTGTCTGTCTGTCTGTCTGTCTGTCTGTCTGTCTGTCTGTCCGTGGTCAAAATGTGTTCCACTCGCTCCAGACAAAACTACTGGGCCGATCTTTCTGAAAATTTGTAGGTATGTTCATTATGGGCCACGGATGATACCCAATGTTTTAGTTTACCGCTATAGCCGTTACTAACGGCTGTAACGGCCTGTAAGTGTAACGGTTTTTCTTCTTTACGGAATATCTCAGAAAGTACTTGGCCGATCTTTGTAAAAATGAGCAGTTACGTTCATTATGGGTCACGGATGATGCCCGATGTTTTAGTTTACTTCGTTATAGCCGTTACTAACGGCTGTAACGGCCTGTATCGGTTTTTCTTCTTTATGGAATATCTCAGAAAGTACTAGGCCGATCTTTCTGCAAATTTGTAGGTATGTTCATTATGGGTCACGAATAATGCCCGATGTTTTAGTTTACCGTTATAACCGTTACTAACGGCTGTAACGGCCTGTAACGGTTTTTCTTCTTTATGGAATATCTCAGAAAGTACTTGGA
>CM031613.1:67277050-67282274 GCA_018398815.1 Conus ventricosus
GGGGGGGGGGGGGGGGGGAGGTAAAACAGACAGAGAGAGGGGCGAGTCAGAGTGGTGGTGGTAGTGGTATCACAATCATCCCCATCACAATTATCATCACCACGATAATCACCAGTACCAATAGCGTCATTTGATGTGTTAGTAAACACGGACACAGACACAGACACACAGGCACAGACTCACAGGCACACACACACACACACACACACACACACACACACACACACACACACACACACACATACACACACACACACACACACACACACACACACACACACACACACACACACACACACACACATGCTAACACAAACACACACACACGCGC
This sequence comes from Conus ventricosus, assembly GCA_018398815.1. Classification (NCBI taxonomy): domain Eukaryota; kingdom Metazoa; phylum Mollusca; class Gastropoda; order Neogastropoda; family Conidae; genus Conus; species Conus ventricosus. The sequence continues at coordinate 67,277,382 of CM031613.1, forward strand.
GCGCGCCCTTCATGTAAACAGGCCGTGCTGAAGTCATCGTCCATGAAGTGTATGTCGTCAGCGATATATGATAACTATACAACGAACCGCACACGCTCCTTGTTACGCAGTGTTTGCCTGAATACTGATGAAATATTCTGTTTATGAATAGCAAAACTAACTGTACATAAAAGTTTGGAAGCAACAGATGAATGCGACGAACCTTTATTCAGATTAAGGTTAAAGCCCCATACTGAAGGGGGTCTTATAAATGTAATAGGCCTCTATGACATTCTTAACACGTATCAAAATCAATTGATGAAATAGTGTAAATATGTTACAAAAAGCAAAATACGTCAAGACATTGCAGCCCAAATGCTCTTGTTTGCTTTATAAATATACAAAGTTGAATTCAAAAGTGTACTCACATTACTTGTCGATAGTAAGAACGAACTTGAAATTACATGATTCTGTGTAATATATGGATTTGATATGTTTTATTCATTGATCATTCAGAGCAGGACAACAAAACAAAAACAAAAAGAAAATTTTATGCATTTTGTTTTCTCTTGCTCTTTACGTTGTCGACATATCAGATCACTGTCAACAATATTGCTATACCCAAGGCGATGGCTTGTAATGTTAGATACCTCAAATTGGAAACAACATAAAGTTTCCATGGACAAATAATGAGTTTCAACTTTATCGTGAAAAATGTGTATGGGCAGCTGTCATCTCGTACCACTTGTATGTATTCTGTTATTAAACGAACGGTCGGTGTTGCGTCTTGCTTTATGTGTCAGACCTGTTAAATCGCCAATAGTATGATTTTGTTTCAGTCAGTGTTTTTCTTTTTGGAAAAGAAGTTCTTTTGTGACGAATACTAGCCATTTACTCATTGACCATTTCTATTCCTTTCCAGCCACTATTATCATTACTAATACCACTGCACATATCATTGATACTATCATTGTTATATCGTCCAGTGGTACCGTTTACGTGTTATTCATTAACCATTTCTATTCCTTTCCACCAACTATTACTATTATTAAGATTACCTCTACCATTATTACTATCTTTACGATTATCATCATATTGTTATTATCATTACTGTCATCATTATTATTACTGATGTCGTTGTTGCTATCACTATCATTATTATCACTGCCATTATGCTTATAATTACTAGGTCCTGTTATCACTAATCCCATCACTAGAAGAAAATTGTAGTAGTAATATTAATAATACTTATATACAATAATTAAGTAAGAGAGAGAAAAAAAGTGAGTATGTGTCTATGTATGGATGTAGGCGCTGGTGTGTTGTTCCCTCCCCCTCCCTCTTTTTTTTCTCTTTCCCTTTCCCTGCTGCAATAATACTGTTAACCTTTCACTCATTGATCACCTACTGTTGACATTGTTAACATTACTAGATTTATCCTCACCACCTTCTCCCTGCTCCAGTAGCACTGTTAACTTTTACTCATTGACCATCTGTATTCCTTTCCACCAATTATTACTGTTACCAATATTACCTTTATTATTATTTCTATCAGTATCACTGTCATCATTTCATCATTATCAGCACTATCATTATCATCATCATCAAAAGAAACCAAAAAAAGAAAAAGAAAATTGTTACTACTTCAATCAGTCTTAACATCACCATTATCATCGTCACTGTTATTATGATCATTAGTGTTATTTTTATTACCTGAATTTATGTATTTATTTTTTCATTTTTTACCATTATCATCAATATAACCGTTGTTACAACTATTATATATACTCTAATTATCAGTATTATCTTTACACTTTATAATATTTCCGACATTCCAACCTACTACTTTTCCAGCCTCCTACATCATCACTATCATTACTATTATGGTTACGATCACGACTAAATCTATTAATATACCTATTAGATTCTACCCTTCCTTTTTCTACCTCCCTTCCCCAATAGTTAATAGTATTAGTACTATTATTGTTATCATTTTTTAAAATTATTCTATTATCACCATTACTTTTACTGTTATTGTTAGTATTATCATCATTATTATTAATACCAGTGTTATTATTGATATTACTATCATTCCCATTATCATCACCATGATCATCGCCATTAATTCTGTAGCCACGACACCCATGCTGTTCGACAATCCCCTAACCCCTCTCCTTTCTTCTATACTACAACTGCTATTGTCATATTATCACCAAAAGTGGTAGTAATCCTCTCTTCTTGTTTTTTCAATATTTTGTTTATCATCATCGTTATCATTATTTAATTGATATCAGTATTATATTATCATCATTACTATGTTTATTCGCACTGTCTCCTTCTCGACTGCCTCGTTTCATTCAACGCACATCTTGCGCCAAATTTGACGAGATGTGATTGCTCGTTCTTCATTTTCGTTGTCCTGAGTGTTGTTTAACTGGCCTAAAAAGACATGAGGTCGAAACGCGTCGTGTTTTGTCTTATGATTCGTTTGTTCATATTTGGCAGATGCAGTACTTAAACCTTTTAAGATATATATGTTTAATGTTGTGTAACGATGGTCATAGTCCTGAGTTTCTACCTTCACTTACTCTCGAGGGTAACCTTCTACGATATGAGCAAAGTGTAAAGTTTTTAGCAGTATATTTAAGGTCAAAGCTGAAGTGGAAGGTACACACAGATTATCTACTGCACAAAGCGAGAAAAAGATTAAAGATCCATAAATGTATCAGCAGTCGACCTTTTGCGCTAATCAGTTTCCTTAGTACGATCAAAATTAATATATGGTACAAAGGAAACTGATTAGCGCAAAAGGTCGACTGCTGATAAATTTATGGACGATCAAAATTAATATATGGACCAGCCGCCGTGGCGAAGTGGTTAGCGTCGCGGACTCCCGGCTGGGAGGTCGTGGGTTCGAATCCCATCAGAGTCATGTGGGTTTTTCTGCCCCGACCGGCTCCTGCCCAGAGTTGAGTTTGCTGCGGACTCAGTTGGGAAGACTGGGACCACACAATCGAGTCTCATCCACTTAATGGATGCGTTTCTGAGAGTGTTGCTCAAGTTCCCTGACCAACACTGCAGGTGCCTGTATCTCGCGGGCCTGGTTGACGCCGGGATATATTATGAAAGGAAGCGTAGAGTACAGCCCTGTCATGTGGTCTCGGACCGAAATGGAAATCTGTAGCATCATCTTAATAATCCTCATTCTCATCGATCAGCATTGAAAAAAAAAATGTCTCAGGTTCTGTGGCCCTTCATGCCCTGCTTTCATGGTGACCTCAATTTTGATGTCCTCTCCATGTCTGTGGCCTTGGTTTGGTTCCGTCGGGGTCAATGGTGTCGGCGAGTCCATGGGGGCTGTCGTTGAGCGGACGTGGTTGGCGCCCTCCGGGGGGGGGGGGGGGGGGGGGGGGGGGGGGGGGGGGGAGAGCTCGCTCACGCCGGCTCCGCGACTAGGCAATTGTTGTCGTCAGTGGGGGGCTTAGTGGGTGGTGTCCTGCGTATGTTAGATCAGAACAGGCGCCACTGAACACCACCGAAGTGACTCGGCGGCAATGCAGTGTCTCCTCCGGTGGGTTGCTTCTTGACGACTTGACATTGACTGCTCCCAGTGGATTGCCGGTGCCGGTGTAACTGGTGAAACGCCCCCTCCCAGTTTAACTCCCGGGAGTCAGTATGGCACTGTCTCATATTAACTCCGGGAGTTAATCTGGGTCTGCATCAAAGCCAGCCCCCCAACAGGTTCAGAACGCCCCCCCCCCCCCCCCCCCCATCTCTTCTTTCTGTTTATTAGGCCTGTTTCAAAATGAACCCTACCAGTCTCAGAATAACTCCCGGGAGTTGTTTTGAACCTAAACATTTTGACTCTAAACTAACTCCCGGGAGTTCATATGGGGCAGTCCCAAATCAGCCCCCCCACCCCCTTGGAGAGTTAAACTGGTGCTGTTCCAAACTAAACTCCCGGGAGTTCTTCTGGGCCCAAACTTTTGACATCAAAATGATTCCCTGGGATTTAAACTACCGCAAGTGGAGAGTCATTCCAGGACAGGCCTGGAAAGGCCCACCCCAGGAGTTAGACTGACGCAGGCCCAGAATAGCCCCCCCCCCCCCAACCCCTCCCCTCTGCCTCAATTAATGAAGAAATGGCCATTAAGCGCTCCAGTGGAGAGTTAATCTAGCACCGGCCAGAACAACCCACCAGGAGAGTTAAATTGGACCTGGCCCAGAACAGCCCCCTTGTGGGGAGACTTTGCTTTAAACAAACATTATTCAACCAGGAACATTGTGCTTCGAACATCAGAACATGGAGCACAACAAGCGAAAGCTTATATGGGGAGTTAATCCGGCACCTGCCCAGAACTGACCCCCCCCCCCCCCCCCCCCCCGAGAGTTACTAGCCCGAAACAGCCCCAGTATAAAGAGTTAACTGGGATCTGGCCCAGAACATCCCCTCCACCTCTTTCTGGGGAGTTAATCTAGCACCGTCCCGGAACAGCGCCCCCCCCCCCCCCCCCCCCCCCCCCCCCCCCAGAGAGTTTAAACTGGACCTGCCCCAAAACAGCCCCCAACAGCCCCCTAGAGAGTTAAACTGGACCTGGCCAAAAGCAGCTCCTTCCTGGGGATTAATCTAGTGCTAGCCCAGAACAGCCCCCACCCCCCCCCCCCGAGAGTTAAACTGGACCTGATTCGAAACTGCCCTCTTCCTGGGGAGCTTAATCTGGCACTGAACAGCCCCCCCCCCCCCCTCCTCCCGAAAGTCGGAAGTTAAACTGGGCCTGGTACAGAACAGCACCCCTTGTAAACCGCTGTTTTACCGCACCCTTACCGTTTTGTCACCATGCGACTAACGGCGGGATAGCGACAAAACAGCGGCTGAAGGTCCACCGTTTTGGTCTGTGTGCGACAAACGGGGAC
>CM031613.1:67283274-67295623 GCA_018398815.1 Conus ventricosus
TAAACTTCTAATATGAACTCAACATACCATATAAATGTTGATTTGTCTCGTATGATTTAACCCTCTTGACTTTTTCCCGTTGGGAACACCATAAAGATTCAGCAACGGTGAGTACAAGATAAAATACTTACCATATCCCTCCATCTTGCCTGCCCCCCCCCCCCCCCCCCCCCCCCGTACCTCTTTCTCCACCCTTTGAGCTCCTTGCCCTCTCCGCCCTCCTCTTTCGTCCTCTTCCTTTCATCCACCTCCCTTCCCTTTCCCATCCGTCTTCCCTCTCTCCCGATCGATTTTTTTCCCATTGTACACTATCACCCGTAAGCAACGCATTGTTGACATGAACAGTACTTTTTCTGGAATTTTCTTGCGCACAACTCGTTCCTGTGACACAGAAACCATTACTCCAATATCACGGACATGAACTGCGTGTAACCAGAGAATTCCTCTCTCTCTCTCTCTCTCTCTCTCTCTCTCTCTCCTCTCTCCTCTCTCTCTCTCTCTCTCTCTCTCTCTCTCTCTCTCTCTCTCTCTCTCTCTCTCTCTCTCTCCGCCCCCCTCCCCTGTGTCAGGGTGTGCATGTGCATGTGCACATAATCCATCGTTTAATACATTCTTTCTGCTGACAGAGGTAAAGGCTACTTTTACAGAGTGTAAGTGATGAAATCTTTGTGTATTCAATCAGAAAGGGTTGTTACCTTTGCGCAGAAATTGGAAGCCAAAGTCGACAGTTTGATGCTGTTGGAAGTGTCTAATAATCGAAAGCACATTGTCATAAATCGACTTTCAAACTGTCATCTTTCTGAAATGGAGAGTTCTATTTCTCGTTCAGGGCTATTAGATATAAGTTAAAAGTATAAATCCACAGTGAATTGGATGCTGGCCCGTTATATGATTTAAAGAGGAGTCTGTCTCTGCATATGAGACTCACAGAGCTTGATAATACTCGGGAGGCATTCTGGATTACACTTTCCCCCATCAAACCTGGCTTCATTAAGACTAGCAGCACTGTAGATTGCAGTGACTCCATCTAGATTAAGGCTGGACTCCCATCGGACTGGTGGCTTTATCACATCCCTGAAATGGAATCTGGTCATGCAATCGTGTTTTGCCCGTCAACACAGTGGCAGTATATACAAGGTTCCTTTTGTTTTATTTGGTCAGTCTCAGTGTCATCGATGAAGAGGGATTCCGACTGGCTGCGGGGATCTCAGATCACCCAGTGAAAACAACGTGGCTTTGTTGGCAAAGGACGGAATGTCTGACCAAACAAGTCTCCCTGTCCGTCAGCTTGCAGAGTGGTCAGTGATGCCCCATTTAAGTGGAGGAAGGGTGGTGGACTGTCAAGTCATTCAACATTGATGTCTGTCTACTCGCCTAACGCCGCTGATTGTGAGGGTCAAGGAGAGGGCAGGAAGTCACGCAGACCTCACTTCCTGTCTCAGACTTTCACCTTTTGCTGCAGTCAGCTTCTATGGCTGCAGGGATAACTAGAAGTAAACAGCAAACTAAACAAAAAGAAGAAAAAAAACATCGTGCACGAAAGGTGTGAAGTCATTGCAACAGCATCTTAAACTTTGGTTTAAAAAGGTTATATATATATATATATATATATATATATTATATATATATATATATATATATATATATATATATATATATATATATATATACTGGTATCAACTGCATATGAGGCATCAACATAGTGAAGACACGGGTAAAACGAAATCAAATTTACACTGACAGCTTTACACGCCTGCCGATTTTCCAAAACTGAAGTGGAATACAGCGTAAACAAAATTCGATTCTCCATTATCAGGTGAGCACAGTCCATCAATAATAAGTTTCTTTAATCTAAATGCTTGTGTCCACCCCTTGAAAGAAAGCAGGAATGATTTTGGAATAAAATGCGTATATAAAAGTCTGAAAAATCACTTTCAAACGTACCAAGCATGGCTATGGTGGAGTGCGCTTCCGACCAGAATATTTGGCATGGCAATCGGCTGTTTTTGTTTGAAAATACCTGTTGCACCAAGTGCGGTACTGCAGTTAGCTTCACGGACCCACTCCATCAAATCACTGTGGTATTTGTTGGCCCCGACTAGCTCATATTCTGAGTTGAGAGTGTGCTGGCTGAGATCGGGAGACGGCAATCTCACACTTTGGCCATTTTGCGGATGCGAGATGTTGCTTAGTTTTATTCCACTGATGCAGTTTCTCGGAATTAACTGACTCCAAGATTTGGAAAGTAGCGCAGAGTACAGTCCAGTCATTTTGTCTGCCGACCACGGCATAAACGCCGTCATCCTCGACATCACCGACCATTATGAAATAAACAGTTGTCTGAAATCCTTTCTTTGTGCTCTCATGTCATGTTTTATGTGGTTTTGATATGAGTGTTTGTCTTGTCTTGTAAGTCAGACACCTGATGGTATGGACCAGTTCAAGGGGACTATTGTTTAATTTAACCAAGCAGTTATTGTTGTCAGCACGGTCTAGTGTAGGGTATGAAATGAGAAAAGAAGAACTTCTATATGAGTAGCTTGGCAAAACTTTTTGTTGACTGCTGGCCCTAGGCCTGTGACATCAAAAACCACTGTGTAGTTGTGCATTGCTATGTTTGGATCAGCGGCGTTTGACAGAACCAGCAAAACAAACAAACAAATATAAAAGAACAACAAATGCTGCCAAGTGCAGCGAAATAGCTGTCGATGGATGGCATACAACCGTAGTGACCTCTGTCTTACAAGAACTGTTTTGAAGTCTTAAAGCTGTCTCTGATGACTGGGTTTAGTGGTGTGGGTGTGTAATTGTTTGTTTGTTTGTTTTCAATAGAAAAGTAATAAGATTTCAAGGATGTATGGTTCCTGTGGAAACAAAATCCCAAAGAAAACATATTTGTCTTGTTTTAAATGTTACTTGCTCCACCTCATGATTTCAAGACAAAGTTTACCAAATCAAATGAGAGAAAGTGATTTCATTGATAGTTTACTACTTTCAGGTAGATAGACAGAAGCAGAGTTTAGACGCAAATATCGAACGCCATAGAGACAGAAAAAGAGACGGAGACATGGAAAGTAGAGAGAATTATGTAGAACTGGATGTAAAGAGATCTGGAAGAAGGCAGAAACTGAGAGTCGGTATATACAGTTATGGAGATAGGAACAGTTACATTTTCAAATTTCATGCCTTTCACATACTCTGTCCCCTTCCGATTCCCACCATGCCCACCCGATTCCGTGAGAAAAGATCACGTTTTGAAGTAACGTGCTGCTAAACGACACTGACGCGCATGCTTGAAAACAAACAAACAAAAGAAGACAAAGTTTATGTACTGTTTTCCACCGAATAGTTCAAATGGTGGAAAAATTGAGCAATCTGGTTACAACATCCCAGCATCTCCCATGATAATGGCAGTAGAGCCCAAACCACCATGATTTGTGACATCTAAAGCAAGTCAAGGTGTAACAATGTTGGCGCAGGGAATGATGGCGTCGTGCAGCAGTAAAGCATGAGATGATAACAGAACAGGAATCCCTTTCAGCAGTCATAGAGGGTACATCCCAACGGCGCTACGTGTCAGCGGCGCTGTGCTGTTATCATTACATGTAATAGCGCTACGCATTGATAGCACAGTTTTGTCGCTACATCTAAGTAGAAATACGCAGCAATAGAACCGTTTTTGCCAACTTGATATTCAATATTGCTATGTCCCAATAGCGCTACGTCAAAGTATCACTACATGTCGACAGCACTTTTCCCCCAACCTTGCATACATTTACCATACGTTTCATTACCTCTGCTCTGTACCTCCCAATTCCCCCCATTCAATACTCTCCAAGATCAATGCTCCCCCTTTCTGCCACCATACCACTACCAAAGAACACACACACACACACACAACACACACACTCACACTCACACACACACACACACACACACACACACTTTCTGTCAAACATGACTTTTGCAAAATGCAGTCATGAAACTCATACAGTATGGGCATGCTGAAAATAGAAGCGACATCTCGTTCATCCGGGAAATTAGAGTATGCTCCCATGTCTGTAGTGCCAGTGCGTGGATTTTCTAAGTAGTATTATACTTGTTTGTGTGTGACATGGCATCCCCGTACGCCCCGCACGCAACAACGCATCTGACACATCAGTGCAACAGACCAGAAAACAATTTTAGATTTCTCCCCTGGTTTTAAAAAAAATCCCTTCTATTCGCGCCTCATTTCTTTTGGCGCGTGGGTGTTTCAACACTTCCTCTTTTTTTTTTCCCAATTTTTTATTCAACAAGACGTCAGAACAACAATAATGTCCCCTATTTTACAAAGTGTTAACACTGTTCTCGTAGAAATATATCTAGGTCACACTGACCTCATTTGCCCATTTTACAAACTTCTTTTCAGGTCACACAGACGACCATTTTCCTTCACATAAACATCAATCCAATCTGGGTTCATAGACCCTAATTCTCTTTCCATTTTCCAATAGGAAAAAAACATCTTCTTTCTTTTCAATTACAAAAACGAAACATTCTGTCCGAGAGGACAATCATTCAATTATAAAAAGTATACACCTGTTTCAAGAGGCCAGTCCTTCAATTACCAACAGTTATAGTTTGTTTCCATGAGGACAAACATCTCCACAAATTTCCACTAAGTCCAAATCAAAATTGCTCACGACAGCAAACATTCTTTCCCATATGACCTTGACTGTTGTCTTTACTTACAATTTAAAGCCCTCCAACGTATAGGGTGCTCGCCCTGAAAAGACAAGGCACTCTGTTAGTGATCTAAATGAATAACTTATTTGCAATATACTTGTGACGATCGATCACAGGATCCACATCTTATCTATCAGATGTGTGAACGGGTTAGAATTTGGAAATGATTCCAGTCACGGTCAAAATGAGAATAAGCGCTCGAAATTTGAGATCGCGATGAAAAGCTTGCAATGAAAATTATCAAATATGTTCACATATCCCATACTCACCCGAGGATCAAAGATATACGAGCCTACAAATAGTTGTGAACTCAACACACTCTATCTAAGTCACACTTCTTCGTCCTCTTCTCCTCTTAGCTAATCTCTCTCTCCTCTTTTTCTTGACTCTCTCTCTCTCTCTCTCTCTCTCTCTCTCTCTTCTCTCTCTCTCTCTCTCTCTCAAGAAGACCTGAAGACTGATGACTTAGAAGGATCGTCCAAGAGGAATAATATAATAATTCATGGCATACCTAGAAAGGAAAATGAGACAAGGCAGGGCTGTGAGGGGCGGTTCACGATCTGATCACTGACAAACTCGAGCTGGCCAATGACATTCACTTTGACAGGGTTCACTGGCTGAACAGAAAACCAGACTCCCCCATCATCGGCTGTTGTACCTTTTACAAGGGCAAAGAGCGACTACTGGGTGCCAGACTCCCCCATCATCGGCTGTTGTACCTTTTACAAGGGCAAAGAGCGACTACTGGGTGCCAGACGCAAGTTGCAGGGATCACGTGTGTACTTTGCCCAGGGAGATCAAGAAAAAAACCTCGTTCCTCATTTGAAGGCCGCAAAAAATGCCAATAAAAGGCTTTCTATGGTTTTGACCATCTTGTAACTGATAGTCGAAAGTACTACTTGGATCAGGCAGACAAACTTCAGCATGTCACTTAGGGACACGGCCGGCCTCATCGTAAGTATGTTAATCCATTGAAAATATCAAAATTTGATGTCCGTAAAATTGTGAACGTAGGAGAGGGAATGCAAGTCAGTCTGACACCGGCAGTGTGTGAAGCGTCTGAGAAGAGCGCACGTGCAGGTCGAGTGTTGGCAGGTAACACAGAGCTAGAGGTGTCGGTGGCAGGCGCTTGTGACAGTGTTCACACAGGTAATGCTGGCGTCACTAAACACGTGATAGAAACACAGGCAGATGAAATGAGCCCGTTTGATAAAGTTGACAATGGCTTTACATAGTTTGTGATGAAATAGATCGTTCTGATAACTCTTTTATGGCCGCTTTGTCTAGCAGAGTAAATGTATCTTTAATGAATGACAGCTCTTCGTCTGTCTGTTCACATGTTTTTGCAGAAATGTCTGCAAGCAATTCTGACTGTCTTTATAACTATTGTGAAAGTGAGAAAGGTCAAGATCGTATGAGAGGTCATGCAATGTAAACAGTCCAGGTATGAATAGTAAACCCATTATGTTTTTACACTGGAACGTTAGTGGTTTTGCTTCCCAAGATTGCTGACGAAGATTTTGTGTCATATACCGTTTCTTTCGATTTTATTTGTTTTGTCAAGACATTTGTGGTTGATTTTCATTCTAGTGTGTATAGAAACTATGAAGTGTTCTGTAGACCTGCTACTCGTTTTACAAAACGAGGAAGGCGCTCTGGTTGGGTTATATGTCTGGTCAAAAAGGAATGTTTGCCATATGTTCAAGAGGTACATACTGATCATAAAAACGTTATGTTTCTTATTCATAAGAGTCTTTTTGGCTTATCAAAGAATATTTTGTATGTTTGTGCTTATGTGCCACCAAAGAATTCACCATATTATTCGTTTTGCGGTATTGAAAATGGCATTACTGATCTAGAAGCCTGTATTGGTTGTGTTTTACTAGTTCTGCCTGACGTGTTTTTACTTCTTTCTGGAGATCTAAACAGTAGAACATCTGATGTTCCACAAGATTTGAATGCACATGAAATTGTCAATAATTTTCGATTAAACTACAGACCTGAGATGAGTGACAGCTATTCTGAAGATAAATGCTTATTAAACAGATATGGTAAGTTGTTGTTAAATATGTGTACATCACTGGGTCTGTGTATTTTAAACGGTGTATGTAATGGTGACTGTCAAGGTCATTTCACATACATGTCAGAAACTGGAAGTAGTGTGATTGATAATTTCATACTATAATTGCCAGGGACATCAGTTGCACCCTTTTGTTTACGCTTATTGACTCTGTCCATCGTTCTGGAAATATCCCATTATCAAGAAGTGTATTGAAGAACTTGACAAAGAAATCAATAGTAACATCAGCACCAAGTTTCAGTAATTCTCCAGTAATTCTATCTGGCCCTGCAGATTTTCTGTATATCGTTGGGTGACAACAGTAGTAAGGTATTTAGTTCAATAATCAATTGCAGGCTACAAGAGTGGGTAGGGCAAAATGACATCACAGGTGAGCATCAAGCAGGGTTTAAGAAAGGCCACTCAATTGTTGATCAGATGTTCACGCTCTTGGCGTTAATATAGAAACAATTTTCACAGAACCGTAAATTATATGTTGCCTGTATTGATTTCGAAAAAGCTTTCGACTCTGTATCAAGATCATTACTCTGCCAGTACTCCAAAAGAATGGAATTCAAGGAAAACGCTACATATGTATTAATAGTATGTAAAGTAGTGTGAAAGCAAGAGTAAGATCTGGTGCTAGTTTTACCGCCTACATCATGTGTACAAGGGGGGTAAAACAGGGTGATGCATGTAGCTCTGTACTTTTTTCCTTGTTTATAAATGAGCTAGCCCTAGAAATAATAGAGAAGGGAAAGCACGGTGCAACACTGACTCCGGATTTTATTGAATTGTTTATTTTGTCATTAGCGGATGACATTGCCTTGCTTTCCGAAACACCAGTTGGTCTTCAAACACGACTGAATAGTTTATGGAGTGCATCTTCAAGACTTCAGCTTAAGGGCAATATGAAAAAGAGTAATGTTGTTGTATTCAGGGAAGGTGGTTATCTTGCAGCGAGAGAAAGGTGGAAACGAAGATTGTCAACTGTTATAAGTTTCTTGGTATATATTTATCCACTAGACTTAGTTTTGTATTTGCTTGTGGAGACCTTGCAAGCCGAGCAAAGGACGCCTTGCTTTGTATCATGCAAAAGTTTTACATGCTTTTAAAAGCATAAGTCATTTGCGGTATTTTCGAACCTTTTTGATAATCAGGTTCTACCTAATGCCATGTACGGTACTGAAATATGGGGATTAGATAAGCAGTTGCTCATATTGAAAAAAAATTAGTGGTACAGATTAAAACGCTCTGTCACCTCCTCAGCTTAAAACGCCGAATGATTTAGTGTACGGAGAGACAGGACGCCACCCTGTTTATGTAAATACGTCTGTTCAGTGTATTAGATATTGGCTTAAGATATTACGTATTGATGGAAATAGACTGCCTGTGAAAGCTTACGAGATGTTGATGTGGTTAGACTCACGTGGTAAATATTCATATTCATATACATGGGTTTCAAGGATTCGAGAAACATTATTTCAGAATGGATTTGGAATGGTAAGGCTAAATCAAGGGGTTGAAAATGTCAATGCATTTCTGGATGAATTTCGCCAGAGGCTTATTGATTGCCGATGGCAAAACTGGAATGAACATATCCAAGAAAGTGATCGGTTTTATTCAGAAAGAACTTTCAAATCATCTAGGAGCTGTGAAAGGTATCTTTTAATTGACATCGACAGACATATTAGATGTTATTAACAAAATTTAGATTCGGAATAAAAGACGTTGTAATACACCGGGACCGACATAATCAGGTATCAACTAATTCTGTAGTATGCCCTTTGTGCAGAGATGCAAAAGAGGACGAAGTACATGTTTGTTTTGTTGCCCTTGTGTCTGTGAGCTTCGGCAAGAATATATTCCAGGGAAATTTTATGCAAGCCTGTGTCTAATAAACGTAGCCTTACCGTTGGCAAACGTAACAAATCATACAAAGAATTATGATTACTTTAAAAGGGGGCGACGGCAGTTAAAGGGATGGAATGTTAGTATTAAAGCATGTATTGTTGTACCTATGGTCAAAAAGATGTTGAATTTTGTCATTATTATGTAGATGTTTTTTACTTTTCCTTGTCGTTAAAGTGCCTTGTAAATAGTTTGTCCAGTCCCTATGTTTTCCACACACATCAGGCACTGGGGACACTTTTTCCATTTTTTTAAAACAAAAATTTAAAAATATTTTTTTTCCCATTATTTCGGTGAAAATTCAAAAGTCCCGGTCTACACAATGTCATTTTGTGTAGTGGTGTGTGCGAAGGTGCGCTTGGTGGTTGTCGTGTCTGTTTCCCCGTGTGTCTGTGCGTATTGTTCCCCCGGCCTGAGACGGTTTGTGTGCGGTGTGTGTGTGTGTGTGTGGTGTGGTGTTGTGTGTGTGTGTGTGTGTGTGGTTTGTGATGTGTGTGTGTGGTGTGTGGTGCGGTGTTTTGTGTGAGCGTGCGGGTTTGGTGTTTTCGCTAGTTTTATTGAAAAAGCGTTAGAGCGAATCTAGGATTTGCGCTTTAACATAATCATTATTATTTTATTTTTAAAAAGTTCCCCCCTTCGTGGGGGGTGTGGCCTAAACCCGAATAAACCCTTTTTCCCTATCTCTCCTCTCTCTCTAACTCATCACCTCTCTCTCTCTTTCTCTCTCTCTTTTCCCCTCTCCTCTCTCTCTCTCTCTCTCTCTCTCTCTTGGGGGGGCAGTGAAAATGCTGTAATTGTTCAACGCTTGTTTTTACCCTACAATCATGTATTGTGGCGGACGAAAATGGTTGTACCCCCAATTCTGCAGACAGGTTTTCTGACACCATCCGCTGCTGCCATCGAAATTTCGTGTGTTTTGTGGCCGCTTCCCGCCCCTTTTCATCGCGTTTATGACAAGAAGGCTAAAGAAAAGGCAACCGTCCGTATCGCCGTTTTCACACTTTTGATACAGAGGGGGTTTGGTGCTACCTTTGAAACTGCTCCCCGTGTATTTTTTTTCGGGCAGTTTGCTCCTTCGTGTGGCGACGGACTCTCACACTTTGAGGCCTTCATCTGTCACCACACACTTTGAGGCCCTTTCATCTGTCACCACCACACTTTGAGGCCTTCATCTGTCACCACACATTTTGAGCCTTCATCTGTCACCACACACTTTGGGCCTTCATCTGTCACCACACACTTTGAGGCCTTCATCTTCACCACACACTTTGAGGCCTTCCCATCTGTCACCACACACTTTGAGGCCTTCGTCTGTCACCACACACTTTGGGGCCCTTTCGTCTGTCACCACAACTTTGAGGCCTTCATCTGTCACCACACACTTTGAGGCCTTCATCTGTCACCACACACTTTGAGGCCTTCATCTGTCACCACACACTTTGAGGCCTTCATCTGTCACCACACACTTTGAGGCCTTCATCTGTCACCACACACTTTGAGGCCTTCATCTGTCCACACTTGAGCTTTTGCACCACCATTTGAGGCCTTCATCTGTCACCACACACTTTGAGGCCTTCATCTGTCACCACACACTTTGAGGCCTTCGTCTGTCACCACACACTTTGAGGCCTTCATCTGTCACCACACACTTTGAGGCCTTCATCTGTCACCACACACTTTGAGGCCTTCATCTGTCACCACACACTTTGAGGCCTTCATCTGTCACCACACACTTTGAGGCCTTCATCTGTCACCACACACTTTGAGGCCTTCATCTGTCACCACACACTTTGAGGCCTTCATCTGTCACCACACACTTTGAGGCCTTCGTCTGTCACCACACACTTTGAGGCCTTCATCTGTCACCACACACTTTGAGGCCTTCATCTGTCACCACACACTTTGAGGCCTTCATCTGTCACACACACTTTGAGGCTTCATCTGTCACCACACACTTTGAGGCCTTCATCTGTCACCATCACACTTTGAGGCCTTCATCTGTCACCACACACTTTGAGGCCTTCATCTGTCACCACACACTTTGAGGCCTTCATCTGTCACACACACTGAGGCCTCACTGTCACCACAGAACTCATCCGTGATCTCATGGCGACCTTGAACATGAGAAGTGACCAGATGGACGCTAAGCTGGACGTGGTGAAGCAAGAAGTCCAGTCTACGGGAGGACCACGCAACTCTTCACAGTGAGCTGAGGGAGCTGAAGGAGGAGGTGACAGAGTTGAGAAGAGAAAATGGGGAGCTCCAGAAGACCAACAACGACCTGCGTGAGAAGCTGGACGACTGCGAGAAACGGATCGATGATCTGGAGGGCCGTTCCAAGCGGAACAGCCTGATATTTTACGGTCAGCCCAGGAGGGGCGGGGAGACCAGTGCAGTGTGTGAGGGCCTGGTGCAGGACCTGCTGACGAACAAGCTGGGCCTGACCGACGAGGTGGAGTTCGACCGTGTCCACCGGCTGAGTTCCCGACCTGACTCCCCAGTGATTGCCCGCTGCGCCTTTTATAAACAAAAGGTAAAAATTCTAAAAGCTAATGGAAAATTTGAAGGCTCGAACATTTTCATCGGAGAGGACAAGACAGGATGGAAAACAAGCGACCATGGTGTATAATTCTTTATTGATTGATGGTAAGAAGTTCTTTTTAGATGCTTGTGACAGGCTTTTAGATTTTAAAGAGGAAATCGGCCGGTCCGGTTTTGATGTACTTGAGATTTTTCTTCGTGAAGGAATCATCCCAAAAGAGATTCCGATATCACCGTCCAGTGTGACCCAGAATAGCAGTGAGCTTTCACGGGATTTTAATGTGGTTGACACTGAGTGTGTTGACTCGGCTGACGCGAAATCTCGATATGCTCCAACTTCCGAGTGTGGTTCAACTTCTGTACATGAATTTGGTGTACACAGGCGCTGGGAAAATGTAGTTGAAAATGAAAAGAACAAAATCAAAACATTACCTTTCCTTCATTGGAATATCAATGGTCTGCTTTCAAAACTACAAGACAGTGATTTTGTTTCATTTCTTGAGTCATTTGATTTGATTTTTTTAGTTGAAACGTTTATTAGTGAATTTAAATATTCTTTACTTTCTGGATATAAAATGTTTTGTGTACCTGCAATAAAACTAACAGCTAAAGGGAGGCAATCAGGAATCTTGTGTCTCGTTAAAATATATTTGTGTCATATGTCAAAGAGGTTAAAAAAAATCTGATATTTTTGGTGCAATAATCATCAATAAAACATTGTTTGGTATATACAAATATATGTTGTATGTGTATTATTCATACGTACTTCCTGTAGGTTCTCCATACTATGCATGTTTAGATTCTGAAAACGGTATTGCATTATTGGAAGATCATTTGTTTAGTTGTCTGTTAGTCATTGAAGATGTGTATATATATATATAATATATATTGTTATGTGGAGATTTAAACAGTAGGTAATGTCTTACACCATTGTCAAGACGTTTCCGATATTTTGCATTTTCAACATGCAAGTAATCCAGTAATTGTTTATCGATCTTCAGAAGATTCTGTATTATGATTATTGCAAACAGATGTTAAATACGTGTACTGCATTTGATTTGTGCATTCTGAACGGTATGTGTTATCGACCAACAAGGTTGCTACAGTACA
>CM031613.1:67296623-67299123 GCA_018398815.1 Conus ventricosus
GAAAGTATCCATTTTAATTTGTACTAATTACGTCAATTTAGAGGTTTTGGCGTGTTAATTTTGTTTGTGAAAAGGTGTTAAATTTGGCCAAAATTGATATGAGATGGACGTGATTAGTATGTGAAAAAGGGGGTTTTCGTGCAGAATAACATGGGTGGTCTTGAACAAACATATTTACCTTCTCTTCTGGAGTTTTGTTTTCTTGTGGGAGCAAGAGCTACCCTACTTATTTGTTGATTATCGTAAGTGAGAGTTATCAGTTTGTACAATGCGTAAACAGTAACTTCGCCGTCTTCATGTTCAGTGAACAATTTGTCAGACGATGTTGAACAGACCCGTGCATGAATTTAACAGGTTCGTACCAGGAGCACTTTCCACCACGCTTCGTTAACATTGGTTAAGTTAAAAGAAAAAGAAGAGGTGGTGAAAAAATCTAAATGAAGACAACTAATTTTGTTTTCAGTACTGCTGAACATCGTAAAAAGCAAGCAGGCTAATCTGATAAAAGTCGCCATTTAGTGGCGTGGATATCTGGTGCTTACAAAAATAGCATGTAATAATGAAAATAGGACGGAAAGAAGAAGTTGGTTTTGACTGACATTCAAAAGAACGTACAATCATAGAAATAGTAGTCCGTTGCCATGGGAACAGTATAAATAATATCATAACTAAAACATGTAAAAAGATGGGCACTCGTAAATCCCAAACCTAAGCAATGGTCAAATGGACCGTCCTTTAATCAGTTCACTAATAAAAACAATCATTTCTCCCGCCATAGAAAGTGATAGACGAAAAGGACAGCCTCCCAATAGCCTCGTTCATTTACGTGTTGTCCGGTCCAGCTTTCCTTTGTATTCTTCATTTCTTAGTCGATCTTTTTTAGTGCTGTATCTCTCCAACTCCCCCTACTCCATCCCCACCCGAGTCTTCTTGAGCGGCTTATACTTCTTTCTAGTGTTACATGTTTCCAAGATTGTGATTCATTGCTTCGACTTCCATTGGCTTGCAGATCTGCTCTACAGTACTTCTAACATCACCGAGTCCAGCCTGTTCTTCAAAACTAATGGCTGCCTATGGCTGCAGCCTACTCAGAATGACTGTGCATTAGTTTGCATCAGATAGAGCTTTAGTTCTGACAGTGTTTGAAATTTCCATTCTTCAGGATGATGATTAGTGACTGAATCCACGGAATGGGCCACTCGCCACTTTACCACATGTTTGGTTGCAGGTGGCATTTGGGATATCAATTTTTCGCAGGGATATTGTCAACGCCTACAGCCTTACCAAATTTCAGCAATTTCATTACGGTTATGACTTCTTCACCGAGCACTTGAAAGTCGTCTTTACTTCATGAATCCTGCACTGTTAACACACTTTGAGGTCCTTTTTTGTTTGTTGTAGAGTTCAAAGCAGAGCTCAATCCACATCTTTATGATGCCCTCTTCCTGTGAATCAGTTGTCGTTTTTGCCCTGCCTGGTACTGACTTCGCGTTGCTTTTGTTTGGTCAAGTCTTTTACGATCGTAAAAGCTTTGTATGTGTTTTGTTTTCTAAACTTTTCCAATATCCTCATACGTGTTGTTCGCTCCAGCGTCCCTTTGTATTCTTCGTTTCTTAATCGAATTCTTCTATAGTGCTGCATGTCTCCAGCTCTCCCACTCCACCCCTGCCCGAGTCTTCTTGAACGGTTTTAAGCTCTTTCTAGTGTTGCATGTTTCCAAGATTGTGATTCACTGCTTCGACTTCCATCTGATTATTCCCAGACCTTCGTAGCTGTTTCAGTCAATATTTGGTTGAAATTATTTGTGACAGCTTTGAGGTCTTCTTCCTGCAAAAGTAGTGGAGCGAATTCCCCTCTTTAAAGCCACTTGGAATTGTTCAACGATGACAGGATCTTTAAGTTTATCAAGACTGAATTGGAGAATGCTATTTTTCACTCCCTTTTTGTTCTTCAAACGTGCTTTAAGGTTCATTACAACAACGTCATGTTCACTGACACTTGAATGTATTGATACCAGACCTGTACCGGTTTTCACAAGAATAAAGTCTGATTGGCCGTGAAACTGACCGTCTAGAGAGTACTAGGTCCCTCGTCGGGATGCTTTATGCGCACTGAGAGATCTGACAAGGACCAAGTCTTCTATCACTGGCAAATTCCAGAATGTACAATCCCCTATCGAGGGTGTTTCATTACAGCAGGGACCGCAGAAATTATTCCAGTCTGCTTGGGCATCTATGTCAGCCTTGACATTCCAGTCACTTGTTGATGACTAGGAGTATGATTCATCATTGTAGTCATCATCATGTCATCATCATGTGGAAGCATATGTTTCCACTCCTGTGATATTGAATAATTCCGCTCGCACGCAGATGATCATGATCCCACTTCATAATGCTCTTTTTGACGAAAAAGGTTGTTTATACACATTGCATTAGAAAGCCGAACACACGTTTTGATATACTGTCGTATCTTCATATCAATATTAAAAGACCCCTTTACA
>CM031613.1:67301623-67335387 GCA_018398815.1 Conus ventricosus
AAAAGAAAACGTTATTGGGTATAATTCTGTGGAAGAGTCAAAATTGTATTTTCACGAACTATATTGAATAGGGGACAGAATAACAAATAGTGTTCTGCTGTTTCTCTTCCATTGCCACAACTACAAAAAGGATTATTATC
This sequence comes from Conus ventricosus, assembly GCA_018398815.1. NCBI lineage: Eukaryota > Metazoa > Mollusca > Gastropoda > Neogastropoda > Conidae > Conus > Conus ventricosus. Next base: position 67,301,764 of record CM031613.1, read on the forward strand.
CAGATGTCAGTTAACCATATCGTTCTTTAGATCACTCATACCTAAACGGAGCCGGCAGTGAATTACTTGTTCTCTTCTTTTACCAAAATAGTAATATGGTGGAACTATAGCGTCATCAATAGACAGATATCGTTTCAGTTGGCTCAAGGAGTTGCTAGTTTTAATGTAGTCAGGTAGTGCATTTCATAATTGATTTGCGGATGGGACGAACGATTTATATATATATATATATATATATATATATATATATAATATATATATATATATATATATATATATATATATATATATACATATATATATATATATATAGCTCTGTCTTACATTTCGCCACGTGGGATTTAACAGTATGTAACGACAAAACTTGGATTTTGCCCACATGGAATATCCCAAACTGCCATATTCCACGCTGAGGCATCCATATCATCAGTCTCGTTTTTTTTTTTCCTCCTTTTTTTTCTTTGAACAGGTAAATATTTATTAAGCAGTGTTCTGTCTGTCTATATATGTATCTCTATATCTCCTTCTGCCTTTTTCTGTGTACCTCTTGATAGCTCTCTCACTCAGTTCTGCCTCGTGATATGCGGCGACCTAGATGCCAGAACGGGATGCAAACAACCAAGGAAGGGAGACATGGTTATTTATCAGGCATTTAACCCCGTGTGCAGCAAAGAAAATTATGATGATGATGATGATGATGATGATGATGATGATGATGATGATGACGATGAGGATGATGATGATGATGATGACTGATTTTAATAAAAGTCTTTTCTCAAAAGACCAGTCGATTAACACGTTTGGAAAACATTAATCAGATTTGTGTTATTTGTTCGATCTACTTATTTTGAACAGTTTTTTGTGTTGATGACGAAGAAGGAGAATTTACTTCAATTTCCCCAAAAAGGTGTAGTGTAACTGATTATTTTTTTGTTCTCCTCTGACCTGGTGGAATCATGCAATATGAAAGTTAAGGACAATATCAAAGTTGGGGACAGACTGTTTCCATGGCACTTGCTTATAGAAATGAATTGGGAGGATGGCCAAAAAAAGACAAGTGAGTAATGAAGAAAAGACTTAATATAGAATCTGTTGATTTTAGAAACACTGTGGAAAGAATTACTCAAAATTGCCATGATATTGATTTAGTGTTGAACTTCTGTGAATGCTTTGTGTGGTGCAGCAGCGTGCATGATGAGAGAGGTTTATAACAAAGTAAAAGTGTGATGACTGGTTTGACACAGAATGTCGACAAAAACGTTGGTAAAAAATCAGCTCCAGAGATACAGGAGAGCTAAAACTGAGCCACATAAGAGTGAGAGTAAAGGTGAGTACGTCAAAGAAACAGTACAATGCATTAAACTGAGGCAAAGGAAAAAGAAAGAATTTGATGAGATTAGGTTACAAAGAATAAAAGAGTAAGCCAATGAAGCGTCTTTGGTCAGCAATAAGACAACTAAACAGAAAAGCAACGATATACAATGATATTACTTCTCAGCAATGGTATTATCATTTCTTTAGTGTCTTTAATGATTTAAGTACCACCGTAGAAGACAAAAAAGAAACACAAGAATTAGAAATGAATGAAACAGATGAAGCTTTATTCAACAACCGATCACTAGACAAGAAGTGGTTGACCATTAAGCATTTGAAAGGCGGGAAGAGTGCAGGGCCAGGTAAGATTGTAGGGAAAATGTTAAAAAATCTGATTCGGTAATCAATGTTCTGGTATTGATGTTCAATTGTTTGTATCGGAGTGGGTCATTTCTGATTAAATGGGCTAAGTCAATCATCGTTCCTATCCACAAAAAGGGAGATATGTAAACATTCCTGTAAACGACCGAATTGTAGCACTGACAACTGTTGTCAACAAAGTTCATATTTTAAATGTGAGATCAAAACGTAGGGCAAACACAGAAGAGAAAATCGTGGAAGAGCAAGCAGGACTTAGATCTGGGTACAGCACAGCTGACTGTACCTTTTTCGCTCTTCTACACAAATATATTCTTAAAAACACAAAATTGTTTGTCGCTTTCGCTGATTTCAGAAAAACTTTTTGATTCCGTAAACGAATAGTTTTTGGAATGTTCTCAGAAAAAAACCCGGAGTCAATGGAAAGTTAAGCATGGCACTGCGTGGAAGGTATGACCCTGTCTTGGCATGTGTACGTGAGAAATGTGTTTATTCTGATTTTTTCAACTGTCAACAAGGTGTCAAGCAAGGCTGCCTTTTAAGCCTACAGTTGTTTTCATTTTCTTGTCAATGAGCTTGCTTTAGTACTCTCAAGAAACGGTAACGATGGTTCCCAAATTATTCCAGGTGCTGTGGAGATTTTTCTTATGCTGTTTGCCAATGATGTAATTCTGCTGTCTAGTACAGCAGTGGGATTGCAAAACCAATTGTTTTGAAACGTGAAGCTCATAAATTACAGTTTACAGTGAAACTTGATAAAACCAATGTTGCTGTTTTTTTCATAGGGGCGATTATTTGGCTAAGAATGAAATTTGGTGGTATGGTCATTCAGAGGTTAAAGTAACTAATTCATACAAATACTTGGGTATGTTTTTAAAACAAAATTAAGTTTGAATGTAGGTTGGTCTGAAACAAGTAGAAAAGGCAAAACTGGAGTGATAGATATTTAGAAAACTTTAAGAAAAATATAAGCTACTGACCCTCACAAATTTTGGAAGCTATCTAATACCACACTGAACCGAGTCTACATATGGTGCTGAAATATGGGGACTGGAAGAAATCTAAAAATAGATAGAGTGCACACACGCAATCAAACAGTATCTGAACATTCCGATTCACTCATCTAATAAATAGGTTTCGGTGATATAGGAAGGCACCCTTCGTACATCAAACGTATTGTAAAGTGTGTTAGGTACTGACGTAAAGTAACACGATTACCAGTTGACAGACTGAGCAGATAAGCCTTCGACATGATGCTGCAACAACGTGAGTTATGACATATTAACTGGGTCTCTAAGATACAGAAAGTGTTACTGAGAATGGGTTTGGAATAGTGTAGTTAAGCCAACGAGACCGAAACAAAACTGTCTTTATACCTGAATTCAAAGACAGATTAATTTTCTTGTATAAACAAAACTGGCATCCCCAACTAGAAGAACATGATAAAAATTCCTTGTTCCTATCCTTCAAAAATAACTTTGAGGCAGAAGAGTATTTATATTCAGTATGTAATCGGTGGCAAAGAGGCATCCTTGTGAGATTCAGAAATAGAACACTGGGATTAAATGCCGACAAAAGTTAATATTTAAATGCTGCTGCTATTGATGATTCATGTCCATTGTGTGATGATGTGGCGGTAAGAGAAGATGAATTTCATTTTTCGTTACTTATCCTGTTTATGGGAACATTGAAAACAAATCAAGACTCTTTGATCATAACACAGTCAACAGTCAAAACCTTAGCAATATTTTGCAAGACACTCACATGAAGCCAGTGTACATCCTCACCAGCTTCCATCATGTTCACATTCAGGATGGCTCTTTGCTCTACAGGTAAAAACTTAATCCTTCAGTAAATCTTCCTTTTCATGTTCGGCTCCATCTGTCTGGAACAGTTAACTTCATGATTTTCGCCGGTTTTCTTTGCTAAAATTTGTCGTAGAAAAGAATGAACTCAAGTTCATACCAATTTGGCACAAAAGCTGTATGAAAAAGAACAACTATGCTTTTGCCCAACAAAAAGTGAATTATCCAAACGCTAACAACATAATCAAATAAGCAGTTTTCTGGTGCTTTTTTTCTGCATTGTCACTATGCCAGTCACGATTTCTGATTGTCCAAACTCTCCGGACGCAGACTCCTAAGTTCAGAATCTTGCAAAACAAATTACAAGATTGAGAACATCTTGGTGAATGTGCTATATGATGAAACAAAATCTCACAAACATTTTATCTCAGATTCCCACTGGGGACAACCAGTCTGTAATTAAAGAACAAAACTACTTTGAACATTCACGCACTTGCACTATAAGTATAAAACTTTTGAATATTCACGTACTTGCACTAACAAGTACAAAACTACTTTGAAGATTCCCGCACTTGCACTTACAAGTACAATACTACTTTGAAGATTCACGCCTTACACCGACAAGTTTAACACTACTTAAAAGAATCACGCACTTGCACCAATAAGTGTAATATACTCTGAACCAGTCTGTAATTCAAGATTACTACGACTTTGAACATTCACGCACTTGCACTAACAAGTATATTTACTGCTTTGAAGATTCACGCACTTGTGTCCCGGAATTTTTACCCCTTTTTGTGCACTTTAAACTGGCAGACTTGCTCTGGAGACTGAAGATTTGATGATGTTTGTCCTCATGGAAAGAATATAGCATTTTCTTAAATTGAAGGTCTAGTTGCAAAGCGAGACGACTGCAGGCGGAAATCTAAACAAATCTTAAATAAATGTTAGCGAACCGCCCAGAGAACGTGGACAAACGAGTCACAAGACAAAACACAACGCGTTTCGACCTCTTAGGTCTTCGTCAGGTGATATATAAACGAAATAAAACAACGAAAATTCACTTAGCTTTGATCGCTTCAGATCGCTTAGGGTTCAGCGCAACGAAGAAGGCGTTGAATGAGAACGAGGCTGTTGGAAGGGAAATAGTGAGTGAGTCAAAGTCGTAATGATGATAATAATATTACTGATAGGAATACTAATAATGGTCAAAATATTGGGGGGTGGGGGGTGGAAGACAGGATCAATCTTGGTGTCAATAAGTATGGGTATGGGAGAAAGGAGAGTGGGTTAGAGGATTCTTAAGCAGCAGGGTTGCCGTGGCAACAGTCCCAGAGGCGAAGGCGATTGTGATGTCAATGCTAGTGGTAGTATCAATACTAGCAATAGTATTACTGAATGATACTGCTAACAACGATAGTGAAGGTTAAGGTAACGAAAGCATGATACAGAAACATATTTAGAAAATACATTTTTATAATAATCAAATAAATAAATAAAGGAAACATTTAAAAAATAATAATAATAATAATAAATTAAAAAAAATAAAAAATAAAAATAAAATAAAATAAAATAAAATAAAAAATAAAAATAATAATGATAATAAATGCATAAATAAGATAGCTATAAGTTATGTGTGAGGTGAATAGTTGGAGATAAGGTAGTATGTGTGTGTGTTGTGGAAGGATATTGTGGGCTGAGATTGAAGTGGTGGGTTGGTATATGTTACTTTAAAGTGTTGATGCTATGAGGGTGGAGGGAAGAAGGGGATGGGTTTACGTACTAACTGGGGAGGGGGAGGGGCAACATATTCACACCTATACACAAAATCTCTCTCTCTCTCTCTCTCTCTCTCTCTCTCTCTCTCCTTCCCCCCCCCCCCCCCCCCCCCCCCCCCTTCACGACCAACGATAAAGGAGCTAGCATTCTATTCATTAGTGTGTGTGTATGTGTGTGTGTGTGAGTGTGAGTGTGTGTGTGTGTGTGTGTGTGTGTGTGTGTATTCCATGTGTAATATCAGCCTTATTCATTGGTTACCCCCACCTCCACCCCATACAACCGCCATACCCACCAACATCCCTACACACATCATTACTAGGGCAGGGGTGGGTGGGGGGGGGGGGGGGGTAAGTCGATTGATGTAGCAAATGGAGAGACTCAGAGAGTGTAGGAAAAGGGAAGAGGATGATAGCTGCAACCTATGTCTGAGGTAAACAGAGGTAGGGTGTGCGTAGGTAGAGGATATTTCAGGCTGGAGCTGCAGAGATGGAATGGCACATACTACTTTTGGACGTTGATGCCATGAGGGTGGACGGTGCCCAGTTTGGCAATGAGATGAGATTCCTGCATAACGCGTTCCAAGTTGTCACTCTAAGATTGCCAAAGTGCCAAGACTTTGACATGGTTGATGTTGTGTTGGGCATGGTTGAAGTGTAGAGCGACTGGTTTGGGCCGATGGTGGCGGATGTCGGCCAGGTGTTCAGAGATGCGCGTCTCAAGTGTGCGAGATGTCTCACCTACATAGATCTTACCGCACAGCTGACAGTGGATGGCATACACAATGTTGTGGCTCTGGCAGGAGAAAGTGCGTTTAATAGTGAAAGAGCCTGTGGGGCCATGTAGGATGGTGTCTGGTTTGGTGAGAGAGCAGATTTTGCAGTTGGGTTTAGAGCAGGGGAAAGTACCTGGTGGCTTAGGTGTGAAGATTTTGTTCAGCTTAGAGCGCACCAGTAGGTCGTTGAGGTTTTTGTCACGTTTGAAAGTGATCATAGGTTTCGTCTCAAAGGCAGGTTTATGATTTTCTACCATGTGCCAGTTAGACTTCAGGATCCTGCAGATGGGCAGATTTTGAGGATGGAAGAGAAGGCAGGCAGTGGGTCTGTCTGTCTCTTTGGGAGGTTTAGTTTCCAGAGTAGATGTTCTGGATTTAGCTGCAGTGCGGCTGAGAGCATCATTGATGACGGCACTAGGGTATCCACGGTTGGTGAAAAAATCAGACATTTTGGCTGCTTGTATAGTGAAATCTTCTTCGCTAGAGCAGAGTCTGCGTAGGCGAAGGAATTCAGAATATGGAATGCTATTTTTAGTGGACTGGTGGTGGGAAGATGTGTAGTCCAGGTATGAGTGTGCATCAGTAGGTTTGTAGAAGACTGAGGTTTGAAGCAGTCCATCTTTGAGGGAGATAGTGATGTCCAGGAAATTAACTGACTGTGAAATGGTGTAGGTCAGCTGGATGGATGGATGGAAGGTCTGTGCAAAGTTGAGGAAATTCTGGAGGTCATGTTCTGGCATGGATGTGGCTCCCAATCCATCATCTATGTATCTTTTGTAGAGCTCTGGTGTAGGGCCTGTGTAAGAGGTTAGTAAGCGGTGTTCTAGGTGTCCCATGAAGAGGCAGGCATAGGCTGAACCCTAAGCGATCTGAAGCGATCAAAGCTAAGTGAATTTTCGTTGTTTTATTCGTTCATATATCACCTGACGAAGACCTAAGAGGTCGAAACGCGTTGTGTTTTGTCTTGTGACTCGTTTGTCCACGTTCTCTGGGCGGTTCGCTAACATTTATTTTAAATTGAAGGGTTGGCCTCTTGGAAAGGGTGTTATACTTTTCGTAATTGTAAGATTGTCCTCTCGGAAAGAATGTATGATTTTTGTGATTGAAAAGAAAGAGGAGATTTTTCCCCATTGGAAAACTTAAGGCGAACTGGGGTCTATGTACCCCGAATGGATTGTTGTGAGGCAAATCGGTCGTCTGTATGACCTGAAAAGAAGTTTGTAAAATGGGCAAATGGTTTGAGGCCAGTGTGATCTAGATATATTTCTACAAGAACAGTGTTAACACTTTGTAAAAAATGGAAAACATTATCACTGTCGTGACGTCTTGCTGAAAGCGAATAGAAAGAGGGAAAAAAAGCAATTTTACTCTTTTTCCAGGGGAGAAATTCAAAATTGTATTCTAGTCTGTTGCATTGAAAGAAAGGAGTCAGACGTGTTGCTGCGTGCAGGGCGCATGACGTCTCTGTGTGCATGTAAGTGTATGCATGAGGACCATCATGCGACAGTGGTGACCCCGACTTTTTCTTCATATATGTGATAACATAAATTTGAATATGGTTGACTAATTTTGCTTTTCGGCTGAAAATGATTTTCCCGCAAAGATATCCATTTGTTTCCCCCTTTTTTTTAATTTGCTGTTCTGATATCCTGATGGTGCGAACTGTACCCATCTACCTCTTTTGGTTGCTTGTTAACCGCTGAAAGGTTTAGTACTTTCATTACACATATTTTTCGTTATACTTATTTTTCTTTACTCTGGTCAATAGCCTGAGCTATTCTCAGCATTGCTTTTGAAACAAAAATTTTCCGTATGCACCCTTTTTCCCTTTTTTCTTTTTTGGTTTAAATGTTCATATTCCATTTGCCCATTTTGTTTTAAGCTTAAGTCATATCTAGCCAGTGTTTTATTTTGGATACTTGTTTTGTTTTCTTGTCCGTTTCTTGCTTCCTAGTCCATCATGGAGTCATTTGATGTGCATCTGGCACAAGGCCAACAACTTGGTTTTGACGGTGAAAAACTCGCTAATTACATCACTCAATGCGACTCATGTACTCTTGAGAAAGCGAGACAGTAAAAAAGAAAAGGAGCAGTAACACGCGATAGTGTTAAAGCAAATGGACTTAGATTTGAATGACAACGAAAGCAAACAAAAAGAAAAGAACAGTGACTTACATTTACAGGAGACTGTGGAAAAAAGAGAGACAGGAAAAAGAAACAGTGAAACAGTGATTCTCAGAAAAGGTATTAGAGTAAAACAAATGGAAATAGAGGGAAAAGAACAGGAAAGAGAATTACAACATCTCCAACTGCAGGCTCAGATTGATCTTAAGCTAACCTAGACCCAGTCTCTGTTTGATTCTGAGGAGTCTGAATTTGACCTCCGTTCCTCCTAAGACCCCCCTGTTAAAAATCCTCACTTCCCCAAGCTCCCCGTTTCTGATGAGTCTAAAGATGAGATTGATGCTTTCTTCTTTCGCTTTGAATCCTACGCCAATACGGGTGGCTGGCCCAAAGAAAAATGGGTTTTGTGCATTGCGTCCCTTTTCAAAGGAAATGCCCTTACTTTAGCCGCTAAAGAATCGCTCACTTGGGAAGACTTAAAGTCAGAACTTTTAAAACGATTTCAATGTACCGCTGAAGGATTCCAAGAAAAAATAAATCTGAGCATCCGGAGAAAAATTAATTTTTTTCCGCCTTTTTGATTCGCACTTATCTTTTTTTCTTATCATTGGGTCGAACTGTCCGATATCGACAAAGATTTCCAATCCCTTCGTGACCTTGTTCTAGGGGACAGATTTTGCAGAGTGTCTCCAAAGACCTTGTCGTCTTTCTTAATTAAGGAACGATGCATTGGAAGTGCTGAAGAAATGTCTCGACTTGCTGATCAGTATAAACCCGCAAACCCGGAAAAGCAGTGTCGTACAGAACTTGTGGATCCGTTTTTGAGCCAACTATACCCAGCAACGTGGTTTTAAACAAAATCGGAACTTTCAAAATTCTCGTGGTCAGTAATCTTACAATCGTGGGTCTTTCTACTCAGGTTACTCACGTCAGCAGCATATACTGCCCTCTTACTTTATGCAACGTTCATCTCCTTCTCAGCATAGAGGTGCTTCTTCTTTTCAACGTTCACGTTTACGTCGTCGTGATCGTAGTTCTGGCTGTGGTTGCGGTTATAGTCGTGGTCGTGGCTATGGCTTCAATCAAGGGTCTGAGAATGTCAACAGTGATTCTCATTGTTGATTTTGTGGCTATCAATTCCACTATGCTGATGTGTGTATGTACAGTCCTAAACCTTCAGCCATTTCTCAAGTTTCTGAGACCATTCCTAAAAGACACGAAGTTCATTGTATGGTCTCTCATGTTCTGACGGATGGTCTCTTTACAGAGCATTCCTCTGTCAATGGCTTTCAGGCTACTCGTCGGTATTTTGTTTGTAAAGACCAGTTCACAGGTATGACCCAAAAGTGTTGGTCTCTTGGTGGTCTTTCCCCTTGCCATGGTGGGGATCTGTGCTCCCTACTTTTCGGGTCAGGTTAAGGCTTGTGTTACTGATGATCCTGTCACGACTTTATTCTTGGTAACTTGCCTGGTGTGAGTTTTTCTAGTTCAGGATCAGGTGGTTCTTTTTTGTTCCTTGTGCTGTCAGCACTCGTCAATAGTCTAAGTTGACCAAATACGAGGGCCACCCCATAAGTTCTCGGATGCGCAGAAACCACTGACGTCATAATTTCAATTTTTATATCATCATCACAAGCGATGTCATAATAGCTATGACACAAAAAATGATAAAAATCGTCAGAGCCAAATTTGTTCTAGACAGCAAAATGGATGGCAAGGGGGACGGTTTTCAAAGTGTTGCAGAGAGCCTGTCTTGGAGAGATTTTCGTGCCATGATTTATTATGACTATCTTCAAAGGAAGTCTTTCAAGGAAAGTTTTATAAGTTTGACAAACTGTTTTGGCGACAAGGCTCCATCATTATCCACAGTCCATAGGTTGTTCAAAGAATTTCAGTTTGGTACAATGTCGTTGGAAGATCATGACCGTTGTGGACGTCCAGTTTCAGTTACTACCGATGGGAACGTGAGCACAGTGAAGGCCATGATTACAGAAAATCCTTGAATCACGGAGGATGAACTCAAGGATACTCTAAACCTTTCATCAGGAAGCTTAGACCGCATTCTTCGGTACAATCTTTCTGTACGGAAGCGTTGCGCCCGTTGGGTGCCCCACCAGCTGACTGGGGAGCAGATGAGGGCTAGGGTTGAATGGTGCCAGTTTATGCTGCAAACATTTGACAGAGGAAGATCAGATAGGGTCTCCAATATCGTCACAGGTGACGAAACCTATGTTTACCAGTATGACCTCGAAACAAAGCAACAGTCGTCAGTTTGGCTGTTTCCAGGGGAAACCCCACCTGTGAAATTTAAGAGATCAAGAAGCTGCACGAAGCAAATGATTGCAGTTTTTTTCGCAAGATCCGGCCATGTGACTACTGTACCGCTTCTGGAAAGAAAGACAGTGAACGCTGAATGGTACATCAACACCTGCCTGCCAAAAGTGTTCGAGGCTTGGAGTGCACGGCGACCACGGACCAGTATCCGTCACCTACTCCTCCACCACGACAACGCCAGCGCCCACACGGCAGCTGCAACTTTAGACTTCTTGCAAGAGAACAGCGTGCAGCTCGTCACTCATCCTCCGTATTCTCCTGACCTAGCCCCTTGTGACTTCTTTTTGTTCCCTCGTTTGAAAAAGCAACTGAAAGGAAAGCCGTTTGAGAGCCCTGAAGATGCCCGAGCGTTTGCTGAGGGCTTGATTTCTGGTATACCTAAGTCGGAGTGGGCTGGGGTGATGGATTCGTGGTTTAGAAGGATGGAAAAGTACATACACGCTGATTGAGGATACTTTGAAAAGATGGGCTAGGTAAGAAATGCCAGTGTACTAACCTACTTCCATCTTTTCCCATCCGAGAACTTATGGGGTGGCCCTCGTAATCCCCCAAATCCTTACCTGTTCAAGACTTGTCTTTGTTAGACACTATTCCCAAAGACCTTGCTGCTATGCAGAAATGAGCAATATGTCTATAATTACAGCTTTCACATACTATTTATAAACTCTAAGTCTTGTATAAAGCAGAAATAATTGTATGGACATGCCTTCTACAGTCTGCATATTATTTACGAAACAAAAAAGATGTAACATTTTCACACTTAATTGTTTAACCAGTTGACAAAAATAACGAACGTTCATGTAATTTTCAAAACTGGCTCATTCTTTGGCCTATACTCTTTATATAGCCGAGTCAGTTGTAACACATACTATTGATACACTTCTGTTTGTATATACAGAAAAAAGTTTCCCTTTTTTTGCACTTTAAACTGGCAGACCTGCTCTGCAGATACTTGATGTTTTTAAAAGCACTTTATCTGTAGCGATTGAAAACTCACCTTTACGGGGTGGTTGCTCTCGGTGATCAGTTTTTGAATAGTGATTTATACTCTTGGGAAAAAAGAGACCGCCTATCACTTGGCGGAAGCAGTGAACTAGAGAGAGAGAGAGAGAGAGGGCGGAGGGGGGGGGGGGGGCAGACAGACAGACAGACAGACAGACAGACAGAGAGAGAGGCAGAGAGATGCAGATATGGATATTTTATTCATGTAGGCCATGGCCCATAATGAAGGGGGTAATGTAAACAAATCTTTTCAAAGAAGAAGCATGAACAAGTCAATCAAATATCCATCAATGTGCAACAGGTAATCGAAACAACTAAACATCAAACAGTACACAACAATTAATTCTTAACTACATACATAGTTCTAGACAGCCTTGTTTTCATTCAATGCCCATCTTGCGCTGAAGTGGATGAAGATAAGTGATTGCTCGTTCATTTTCGTTGTCCTGAGTGTTTTGTATCTTGCCTGAAGAAGACCTAAGAAGTCAAAACGCGGCATGTTTTGTCTTGTGATTCGTTTGTCTGCGTTTTCTTGGCGGTTCGCTATTAATTTCATTTAAAATGTACATACAATACTTCGAATCCTAAATGCCTTGTACAAGCTTGGATGCCATGAGTAATAAAAGTAAAAATAAAGGATGCTTAGAATATTTTTGATCGATTCATTGACTCCTCAGCTCATTCAAAACAGGACAATAGAACACAGAGTGAATCTAATTTTCGTCGGCACTTTTACATAGCGGACAGATAAGATCACATTTGACAATGCCTCCTTTAACGATAATAATAAACATAAATATCGGAAATACCTAATCTGAACTTTTGTCTTGATGTATCTTATATGACTATCCATTTTAATTGATAGATATTCTGTAATACAATGCATACTACTAAACTGTCTGTACAAAGCAAAACGGTCGCTTTCCTGAACATGACATGACCATTCTTACCATCTGCAATCGAACAGTCTATTCCGAAATATCTGAAGGAATTCATTTACACTGCTGAACAATTAAGTAGTGGGGGAAAACAAGTGCAGGCTAACAATTCTTCCGTCATCATAGTAATGACTTGTCACAGATTTGAATTAAAGAAAAAATTCATTTATATCTCCGACACCCTGTTGTAACTACATGAAACCAAAGCCAAGTTCATATCATTTAATCCTCACATTTGAAACCCAATTTACTCTTCCTCTCGCATCCAAATCTTATAACATATCATACGCTTTCCTGGGCAACCTTGAATTTTCTATTTGTGTTACTTTCAACCAATAACGCACACACTTGGTAGCAGAATTCAAATCTATTACATACCTGTTTACTTCACCATAGATTAAATCGTTAAGTGTTCGCATGCTCACTCGTAAAAATTTCTTCAACGCAAATAAACGAATATTTTCACAATAAGCATCAGGATCAAAAAGGTCCCAAAGTTCAGCTCCATACAGTGCGATGGGCTGTACCTGAGAGTCGAACAATTTCATATATAGTTCCAAAGACGTGTATACTAATTTTGATAGCTGTTGCATAATGCAGAGTAATACACGCTTGGCTCTACTTGCAAGATCATAGCATGCAAAAGTGAAGCTTAATTTTGTTGAAAAATATAAACCCAAATATTTATATACGTTCACTACAGGCATCAACACTTGTAAGTCCACCTTTCTCTAATTCCTAAATACCCACCTTTCTAAACACGATGATATTGCTTTTTGATATGTTTGCTTTTAAGTGAAGCAAACGTTGCAAATCAGAATAAACTATTTAGTTCAGTTTGCAAGCCTATGACAGTTTCGGACATCAAAACAACATCATCAGCCACAAGAAGTATAAACAACACTTGAACATCACAAGTAAACTGTGCACCATGTTTTCTATTTTTAACAACTTCTAAAGTCAACTCGTTAATGAAAAGCGAGAATAAAATGGACTACACACATCCCCTTGTTTTACACCAGAGGTACATTGAATATAGTCAGTCATGTTACTCTCACACCGAACTTAAGCTTTTACACATGAATACATGCTTATCATACACCTGAGCAACTTACCATGAGCGCCAGCTTTTAACAGAATAGGCCAAAGAATAGTTCTATTCACAGAATCAAAAGCCTTTTCAAAGTCTATAAAAGCAACATACAACTTACGATTTAAAGAAAACTGTTTTTGCACAAAGGCCATCAAAGTAAACACATGATCAACGGTTGAATAATTGTGCTTAAATCCTGCCTGATATTCGCCAGTACTTTTGTTATCTTCAATCCATTCCTGTAGCCTGTGACTGCTAATAGTGATGCACAATTTGCTCCTCGTGTCACTTAAAGAAACCCCTCTATAATTGTTAAGATTACTCACGTCGCCTTTTTTGTACAGTGGTAGAACAATACATTCAGTCCAATATTCAGGACAAATTCCCTTATCAAATAAAGAATGAAAGAAGGTAAGAGAACGGGGAAAAGCTCATTCTGGCTCACCCGGTCTCAACCAGTTTCGACCGGGCGACTCCAGAATGAGCTTTTCCCCGTTCTCTGACAAGTAAGACTTCAATAACCAAAAAATAACGATTATCTACAAACTTTCTAGAGAGTAACGTAGGGGAAATCAACAGTGGCTGAACACATCCCCATAGAGCAGCGTAGGGGAAAAGCAGCAGTCGCTGAACGCGCCACATACACAAACGGTAGAGCAGTTAAGCCTTTAATTGCTAATTGTCGACCTGCCCAGGAATCCGCACTATCAGAATACTGCCGAGGCCCGTCATTAGGTTGACACCTGATAACTTAATTTGTGATGTTGGGCCTTATGACTGGCAAGGTGCTTACCATGTGACCGGATATGACGATTTAGAAGCAGCGCCCCCAACCAACGCCACTCAGTTTATTCACGGCTTTCAATACAGACGGTTGTGTTTGTTCACAGAGGAATTCTTGCTATAGGTGATTGTGTTTTATTACAACTGTATGGCGGAGTATCTAAACAAAAGAAAATCAGGCGGACCTATTGCTTTAACTTCTAAACCAAAGAGAAGTATTGCTTTTTCGGAAGGTGAGGAAAAGAAAAAACGAGAACCTACTAATGACGAACTACACAAGCGCCTTGAAAGCTTGTTAATTTAAGACAGAGATTTAGCTGATATATTTGAAAGAGATGTTGTTAACTTTGAAAAGCTTTTAACTTTTGAAGAAATGATTTCATTCAAAAAGCTCCAAATGTTCAGTGACAGGTGTACTACCTAGTAGTTCAGAAAACTTCTCCACCTTGTGGTGTTTGTGAAACAACGGCAAGCAGACGACACGGAACACGACTCGGGCCGGAGATTTGGAACTACTGGGCCGAGAAAATACTCATATTAATGGTTCCTGACTGTGCACAGCAATCATCGCAAGAGTAGAATTAGCGAAACCTGAAACTCCTGCCTGTGTATAGGAGTAGCTGAGCTAGAGCATTGCTTGTAACACTGAAGTAGGTCGCGCAACTGCCTGTAGCGCTCAAATAGGTCAACTAGCATTGGAATAGCGCTGTTCGCCAATTACTAAGTAGTCGAAACCCCGCACGCTGTTAGGCTGTATACGGTAGCCAACTTGCTGCTCTGACGTGGTTCTAAATATAGTAACGATCATGCATGATCGGTAGCCATCTTGCTGCTCTGACGTGGTTCTAAATATAACAAAACTAGGCCAATCGGCAAACTCTGCCGATTGGCCCACAAAGCCCCCTCTACCCCACCTGCACACGTCACAGCCGCATGATCGGCAGCCATCTTGCTGCTCTGACGTGGTTCTAAATATAGTAACGATCATGCATGATCGGTAGCCATCTTGCCAACCTACAACTTGCTGCTCTGCGACATTTTCCCTTCACTTTCCCACAAGCACTGTCCTGTCTATTGGTTGTTTGTTTGTGTGTGTTTGTTTGTTTGTTTGTGTGTGTGTGTTTTGTCCTGCCCCACGCATGCACACCCCCACCCCCCGCACGTCTCTACCCCACCCCACGCATGCACACCTCCCTACCCCACTCCACCCCACTCCACCCCACCCCCCACCCCACCCCCACCCGCCCCACCTCCCACCCACGCATGCACACACTCAAGTCACTTCTAAGTTCTTAACTCAAGTCACCCCAAGTCACTTCTAAGTTCTTACTCAAGTTCTTACTCAAGTTGTTCCCAAGTCATCCTCAAGTTCTTACTCAAGTCACTTCTAAGTTCTTAACTTAAGTCACCCCAAGTCACTTCTAAGTTCTTACTCAAGTTCTTACTCAAGTTGTTCCCAAGTCATTCTCAAGTTCTTACTTAAGTTACTTCTAAGTTCTTAACTTAAGTCACCCCAAGTCACTTCTAAGTTCTTACTCAAGTTGTCCTCAAGTCATCCTCAAGTTTTTACTCAAGTTACCTCAAGATCGTAATTAAGTCATCCTCTAAGTACAACCAAGTTCTTATTCAAGTTATCTTATAATTATCAAAAAAAATACAATCTATGTTTTTATCTTAAATAGTAGATGTCTAATATAGTACACACATGCCTCAGAAAACGCGTCATCGCTGAGGATGTCTTGCTCAGCGTCCTTGGCGTGAGATCGGTCAGCATAGATCTTAATGAAGTTCTTACATCCTAAGCAACCGCATTGATTACAATTCTGGTCTATGGAAATGTTTTTTATAGACTCCATGTCTTTATTTATTGACTTCATCATTTTATAATACGCCATGATCTATTTTTATCCAAAAAATTTAAAATTAAGTTCTTAAAATATTATTGCATTTTAAATGGATCAAAATGATTTTTTGTTATTGGCGGTGCTGGCGTGCTGCTGTCTTCTGTATTTAGTGGTTCAGATTTTTTTGATTGCTTTTGTTTTTGTTGCCATTGGTTATATATTTTATAACCGTAATAACCGCCCCCAGCAGCAGCAAGGGCGCCAAAAATGGCAACAGTTTTAAGTTCAATATTCCATGAAGACTTTGGCGCTGTAGGCCTTGAATCACATGGAATTTTTATAGCTGGCATTGAATCAACTTGTTCTGGCGTTGGCGGTTTATTATGAGTTATATTCTGTAACATTAATTTTTGTTGTTTGTTCCACTCTGCTAATTTTTTTCCTGCTTTAACACGCCCAGGATGAGGATGCTTTTCACTGGTCTCCACTGATTCAGTGTTTTCTGATTCTGCTGATTTTCTGGCTTGGTTACTTTCTCCACCTGATTCAGTGTTTTCTGATTCTGCTGATTTTCTGGCTCGGTCATTTTGAAGGGAAATAAAATCTATATGATTAAAAGTAATTAATCCCATGATTAATGGCGATAACAATGTTCCAATCTGTAATATAGATCACAGCTTAGAGACTCTAATGTCTTTGTTAAAACTGGATCCTGCGTTAAATCATACGTAAGATCTTGTTCAGAATCAATGGGAGCAAATCTACTGACTAGTTTAGTGTACAAACTAAGAACCGTTTGCCCAACGCTTTTTACCATTCTTGAACCCAGCTGCGCTTCATACCTGTTATAATACTTTACAATGTCTTGTGGCGACATCTGTTGAATCTGTTCTATGCTGAATTCAGTTCCGAGGAACTGTTTTGTTTTTCCACATGCTGCCAAAGAATACAGTCTTTCTTTTTTTGGCATAATAGCTTGCTCATCAACCTGGTCATTTGTAATCATAAGTTCAGGAAGGTTTAATAGATCATCGGTGTTCATGTTTTTATTAATTATAATTATTTTGTTTTTAAAAATGAGCGCCGAAAAAAACTGTTGCTAACCTTGTATACCATTCTGCTGTTAATGGAGGCCTGAGTATAGGATACACAATGCTTGGTAAAAGCTTGTTAAAAATTAAACCAGCAGATCTTGGCAACTAGACTTTGAGGATTCAGCAAAACTGATTGCTATCATTGCAGCTTCGTTTGCTACGAAAGATTTTCTAGTTAAGCAAGGAATAATTCCAGAGAATATAAATATGTAAAAAAAATACATTTATAAAAATGGCTTCACTCGTAATGATGATAGGTGGCGCTGTGGTGAATGCGCTTGCTTTTAGTGGAAGTAATTACGCATTTAGTAAACTGCGGGATGACGGCGAGAGAAAAAGACATAACAAAGCTGTGGAGCAACTAGCTGCAGCACAAGATCACTATGAAAAGCAGAGAATTGAGCAGTTAGATTTTATTAATAACAAACTGAAAAAACAGGGGCATGCAGCTTACACATTTAAAAATGTTGATCAGGCAATAAAAGAATATTATCTTGTAACAGGCAAACCAATCGAAACATTGCCCCCACCAAAATTCAGTGACTTTTATCAACCATCAGAAAAACAAAAGATGCAGAAATCGGGTTTATTGTCTTTGGCATGACCGTCGTGTATTTTGTTGCGCATAATATTGGCTGAATAAAAATGAACAAAATCTATTATTCGCCAAAAGGATATTGGAAGGGAATCACGGCAATAAAAAAAGCTAAGCCAAGCGGCAGGAGTCAGTGAACAAACAGCAAAGGAATGGTTATCTAAACAAGCGATTTGGCAAATTTATTTACCTGCGCCTAAACGAATACAGAGACCACACTTTGTGAATACAACTCCAAACGACACCATCAAATGGACCTTCTATATTTACCTCATGATACGATTAGACGAAAAAGATTTAAGTACGCACTCACAGTCATTGACATAGCTTCAAGATACAAAGATGCAGAACCATTAACACAAAAGAGTGCTTCTGCTGTTGCTGTTGCCATACAACTGATATACCAACGAGGCCCGCTAACTTATCCTCGCATGATTCAAGTCGATGATGGAAAAGAATTTAAAGGCCAAGTGAATCAATTATTGTTAAAACATAGAGTTACCATTAAAAGAGGCATTCCAGGAGTTCACAGATCACAGGCTTTAGTTGAAAACTTTAACAAACAGTTAGCCGAAAGACTTTTCTCCTACCAGTATCACAGAGAGCTGATTGACAATTCTCGCAACACAGAATGGGTTAGAAGACTGCCCTCAGTTCTACGCACAATGAATAATGAAGAATTTAAAGGGTTTAAAACCAGTACAAGCAATCAAAAAACAAACAATAGATGTTGCTGAAGGAGAGTCTTCATCCAGCAAACTATTGCCGTTTGGTTTGAAAGTAAGGTACCTTTTTTTTTCCGGGGGAAGCAGAGGGGAATTCGCATCAGGGCAACAGATCATTTTGGGGAGTGTTGATCCTATGAAATAAAAAAAATTTGTAAAAAGAACCCGCCCGTGTTTATTTAGAGAAATGAACAACAAAAAAACCCGCTCTAAAAGATTTTTTGTGAGGGAAATGCAGAAAATTCCCCCAGAAAGTTCCGTTTTAAATTTAAATTTTCGTAAATTATTTAGTTTAAAGGGAAAGCTCAGAAGGAAGCCCCAGAACGAACAAGAATGGTAAAGGAAGGACTTAAAAATGAAACGGAATCTTTCATGCGTGTAATGTTTTAAAGGAAACTTTTTGGGGAAATAATAAATGCATGCAAAATCATCCAGATCACCTCAACTAAAACCCCCAAATTTTGGGAAAAAAAAAATATCTTGAAAAATAAAAAAAAAAAATTCGAACGCGTCAAGAAACATGGAAAAGATTTAATAAATTGGATAAAGTATGGAGATTTTAAAATAAAAGTTGATAAAAAAATATAAACCCCCCTGTTTTTGCGGCCCTCCAGTCCCCGATTGCATATAAAAAACTCGGATTAAAAAACAATTTTTTTGTGTTTGTTCTATCAAAAGACTTTTTGTTCAACCTTTGGGGTTGATCTCATGAAGATTAGATCGCGTTTTACGTTGTCATGATGAAAAGTCTTTTTGAAAAAAAGGCTTCTTTGTAGTTGTCAGTGATATGTTTGACGCCAACGGCGAGATATTCCTTTGCTTTTAAAGATTTTCTCCTGGCTCAAATACTGTACATTTTGACCTTAAAAACCCAAAAAACTCCCTTTAAACACCCCCCCGGGTAATTCATCTTCATCTTTCCTAAAACCTTCTTATTAAAGGATGAAAGTAAAGGGGAATCTTTAGGGTAATCAGATGTTCATCCCTCCCGCATGCCCTTTAGCCGCTTCGATTTCTGTCTTTTTGTGTTTCAGTAGGGACTCTATAACAAAACTACTGTATCGTGTAAAGTCTCGGACTTGGTACAAGGGTTTAAAATAGTCTAAAGAAATTTTTAACACAAAAATTTTATAATTCTAAACGTAAACCCCCAAAAAATACGGTTTGTAATTTGACTTTCTTTTTTTTTTATATTATGCCCAAAAAGTGATCAGAAATCTTCTAAAATCCTGATAATTTGGTTTTGAAGTCAGCTTAATTGCTTCGTTCTCTTTGGTAACTAATCTAATCTTTGCGCTTGTGCGGATTCTCCATAGTCTTTCCAAAACAGCTGTTGTTCATCAACTTGAAAAAGTCTTTTTCTGAAGCATCTGTGGATTTAGTTCTGAGATCAGTGTTCTTCATGATGTATGGTTTCATGAACTGTTCTTGATCAAAAGCAATTATACGATGAACAGCTGTCAACTTCAAACCGTGTCTTAAATAAAATTGTAGAAGTCTGTAATGACAGACATAATTTTTTTTGCCTCGAAGATTAGGCACAAGTTTAGGCGGCTCTCTTGGATTCATCTTTAGACTTTCTGCTGCTAACGGATAGTCATTATGCAAGTCATGGAGTTCATGAGGATATTCTAAGTCAACTTCTAGAATGTATCCACGCTGTTGATCAGGCGCCAAACTGCCCAACCACTTTAATGCCTTTTGAATATTTTTTGGATTGTCTTCTGTGTACATTTTAAAGTTGCGTAATGGAAGTGATTGCGCCATTGCCCAACCATACAGATTGTTTGCATCTAAATACATGAGATAGTTAGACCTTTTACTTGGATCATAGTCGTCCAGGTATTTGTTGTTTGCTTTACAGTAATGGTGCGACGCCATACTAATTCCTCCCCGCAATCCGTTTTCAATCATCTGAATCATTGGTAAATCTGACAATAAATCAATCTGTACTCCAGTAAACTTTAAGAAAGCATCCCAACTCATCCCGGGCGCAGAAATGTAATGCGCGGGATCTAGGCTATAATGTTTCATGCAGGTCTTTCTATAATTTTCAAAAATATCCGCCAACAAACATACATCTGCCATCAAGTAGGAGTCGTGATAGTCTCCCATCGTTTTACACTCTAACTTCTGCCACGCATCTTGAGCATGCTGGTAATCAGAATCACTGATGTCCTTTCCTCTAAGACTAGAAAAGAACGCGCCTTTAGGCGGAAGTGTATCTTCGTCAAACCTTTCCCAACTGTTCATGTACTCATAAGGATAAACGCCCTTTCTAACGAGAGTTGGGTCAAAATATTCTTCTGTTATTGGGCAAGACTTTAAGGACATAGCCAGTGACTCTAATGAACCCATCATGTGTTGCATAGAGTCATAAAAAGACATGTTATTTAGATTAAAGCACATGTACTTTTCTGATGACTGTGCAATGCATGCTACCCTGAAGGCGTTGGTTACTGCTTGCAATATAAGATGAGAGTCGTAACCTCGCAAGTTATGAAAGAAGATGGGCAGCTTCCATGTCTTAGGATCAAACTTTAGTTGAAGATTGCATTTGTTATGCGCCGCTCCTCTGAACTTTCCGCTAATGTGATCATGGTCTCTTACTGCGTCTGATGAGAGGCCTAAACCGCAAATCCAACAGTGAGTGGCTGAGTCATACTGTTCTTGGTCTTCAGGCGTCATTATGATTTCAGATAAATTCAGATTATTAGAACAGGCGTTACGCACTTGCTGCATGCGTTCTAAGAAGTATTCTGCAGCATTAGGCCCTCTATATAATTCTGGCTTTGAATGAACGCCATCCGACCTGACAATGATAAAGGCAAATGAACAGATCTGATGATTACTCATTAAGACTGTTTTTCGAAGTTTTTGTGGCGCTGGCCCTTCATAAGGAACAACAAGCGACTCAAAGTCTGCGTAAACTACGTATGGGGAATTTTGCAGTGTTTTCCAGTTCTTAAAACTAACTTTAGATCCAGGTGGAGGCGTAATTAGTTCTGTATTACAGTCAACTGGGCCGATACAATGTTTCTTATGTTCAAGCGCGGCTGGAGCGGATGGAATTCTTGTTAAACATTTTCTACAGAATTCTTGTTTGCGTCTTTGTTTTGAAGTATGCTGCATTAGTCTACTCATTGTTCGTATCAATGTGTAATGCGGTAGCCCTGTTGGCGAAGACATTAGGAGTAAGTCCACATGGCTTTTGGCTGGTTCGCCTATTGTTGGGCTGTCTTTAGACACCCTAATAGGCACCAAATTTGTTTCCTCATCCCACGTGTATACATTAACAGTTATTGGTTTGTTTTGTTCTTCAAACTGTTCAATTTGATCTACGCTAACAGGAAAGGATATTCCACTAAAGTTAAGCTCATTGATGTAAGGGTGATAGTTAGATACTCTCTCTGCGTTTTTAGCAACGTGATGCAGCCTTGCGAGAACACACCACATAAAAACATTTGTTGTCTGAATAATTCTTTATGTTTAAACTGCTTTTTTTGCGACTAATGCTGGAGGTAGTGGAATGTGAGCCTTGCCTACAATCGGCGCATACTTAGCCTGTTTTAATCTGATCTCTAAGACTTCGCCCTCTGACCAACCAGAGCCTCTCATTTTGGCTTCTTCAGCGGCCACATCAAACTGTGTAAGCAGTTCGTCTGCCCAACCGGGTGTTAAGTCATTATGAGAAAGAATAGTCTGTTGTTTAGTTGAGACCCAGACTTCTAGGTTTTCTTCATTTATTGTTATATAGTCGATTAAAACAGCTAACATTACTTTAACTGGCGGGTCTATTGTTAGTTTACTGGAACTTGAGAAATAGCATGAACAACGCTTGCCTGTACGTTTGTTGGATTAATGACTTCTAGATCAATATCGTTTAAAGCTTTTGACAAACGCTCTCCCTCGAGCATTCCTTCAAACAATTCGTCTTGCCCTTCATATATCTTAGCCATGTTGAGTTTCTTTTCTAACTCAAAATATTTATTTAAATTAAAAAAAAATAATTAATCAGAATCAATATCAACCGTCTTTTTGTGCTTGGACTCATAAACTAAAGTATAAACACCCTTTGGCGTTGTTAATGTGAGCTGTTTAGAACAGAGTTTAATGTTTCGTTTACTTTTTTTAAGCATTCCTTTTTTATCTGCTCGGGGTCTGGCTGTTGAGAAAAACTTGCCATTGCCTTTTTTGAAGATCAAACTTTTGCCTTTTGTAGTCATCAAAATCGGCCTGTAAACGATTAAATTCTTCATCCGTGATGTTTGAGTCAGCTAGTGCTTTATTTATTGTCAGTTTGAACGAACTAAGTTTAGCTGTTATTAGTTGAACCATAGCTGTGTGCTTTTGGAGTTTAGTTTTTAATTTTTTGCCAGCAGCACTTACAGCTAATGAACACAGGCCGAGAGCTAAAGACAAACCACCTAGAGGTAAAGCTGCGGGTGCGCCTATGCCTGTTGCTAAAAGACCTACACTCGTTCCTGCTGATAGAGCGCTAATAGTCGATGCACCAGTATTAACATAGGTAACAGCATTAAAGGCAGCAGAATACCTTCGTTTGGTTTTGCTGTATTTTGAAAGGTCCTGCTCTAGTTTTTGTTGCATTTGTGTAATGTTGGTTAATCTGAAGGTTTTTATGTTAGGGCTTTCTACTATCCCTTCTTTTGGCGACTCTGGCGCTGTAGGCACATTTGGATAAACCTGAACAGACATGCTTTTTTAAAAAATAAAAAAAATAATTTAGTATTGTATATCTTTTTAATCTGTTATCTTGAATATTTAGCTGCGCATCATATATTAAAAACAAATACACGTTAAGTGGTTTATCGACCTCTTTTTCTTTATCAATTTGAATGTTTATTATGTCTCTAACAGTTTCCCGCTTCCATGTAACTGATTATCCTCCGTTGCCCTTAGGTCAATCCATAAACCGTATTTCGTTGTTAAATAATGATCAAGTCTAACACTGTGAAGATGTAGATCTTTAGACACAAGGTCAACTGTCGGATTTCTACACCTCCCGCCTCCAAACAGTTTTCTTATTTCATCAAAATGCTGATAAGGTTTAAGCCGCTAGCGTAGATTTGGTTAGGACTACCCTCAATTGTACATTGCACTTTTGTTATTTTAGTGATTTAACAAAATTTTCAGTTTGTCTTTCGAATGGTCCTTCATCTTCACACAGCAATAAAATACCTTTAAGCGATCTTGGTGTGGCACTAAAACTAAAATTCCATATAGTGTCTGCCTGCTTTTAGGATATTTAGAATGAAGAATCACTCTTTCGTAATATATTGCTAATTTTGACTGATATTGTTGCTCAATTAGCCTTGCTAATTAGGGCTGCTAACAACGTCAAACTCTAGCGAGATGTCAGAAATGCTGTACTTTGCTTCGTGTCTGTAGATATATAACATATTTGTAGTCATTAAAAGTTAGTTCATATGACAATCTGTCTTTTAACGCTCCTTGAAAGTATGGGGCATGCGCTTTTAACAACTCAAAATCTAGGGGTATGAAAAGTGATTGCCATACGCATAGCTTACAGTACATACCTTTTGCCGTCTTTAGCATCTGCGGCGCCTATTCTGTGTTTTAGTGCATCTTCATTTTCGATTCCTTGAAACGCAAGATCAGCTCTTTCGCTCCCGGTTAGCCATAGATCAGAATAGGTTAAAAATATGTCTGCATTGTGTAAAGAAAATATTTCTTGCCCCTCAAGTTTTATAGAAATTTCTTAACGATTGCCCGCCCCAGATTCTGTACAACTGTCCTGTTTAGGTCTGTTGTTGAAGCGAGTACTATTTTGAAAGTAAGACGCGCAGAGCCTGGCACAATCACTTCATCTGCTCCTAGGTCCGGAAATTTGACAGTAAGAATTTGATCCGCATCAATAGTAGATGGATTATTTGGAACAGTATATTCGCTTATTTCCCTTCACGCCAAGGGTTCTTTCAGTCTTCTATGCGGGTCAAGAATCGAGCCATATGCTTGTGACATTTTTTTATAAAAAAAATTAAAAGTTAATTATTTAAAAACATGGCAGGCAGAGAAGATGAAGATTATGATGTTCCTGATCCTGGAGACGACATGAGTGAAATGATACAGCATCGCTCAGCGCTCTCAATGCGGCGTGAATTAACAGAAAGTCATGTTAGATCATTGTACCAAAATTTAGGCCTTGAACCTCCCGAAGTTTTAGACCCTAATGATTTTATCCGAGATAATGATGGCCATTTGTATGTGAAAAAACGACCAAGGACAACGCGTTCAGCTTACAACTAAACGAGACCCATTAACGTTTTTAGCCGTGGGTTCAATTAGACAAAGACTCCCTGCGAGCGTACAAAATCGCCTTGGCATTGCTAAACCAAAATTAGATAGGGATGCAGTTGCTAAACTTCAAAACACACTGCAAGAACTTCCAACAGCTAACCAAATACAAAACATGGAACTTCAAGTTTTAAATCAATCAGCAGATGAAATAATAAATGCAATAGAAGCAGAAACCGGTTTTTCAGAAGAAACAGCGTTAAAAACAATTAATGATTCCCCATTGCCTATGCGGGAAATAGCGGCTCTTGATCATGCTTTGAGAAGCATCAGAGGCGAATTAACAAACAATTTAGCAAAACTAGGTGAACTAGATGAGCATTATAAAAAGAGAAAAAGAAAAACCGTTGAGGCTGATGACGCCAACTTAGGGCATGATATTAAAGAAAGAATAACCCAAAGACTAAAAGATCTTGAACAAGAGAGATCAGCAAGACTAGAAGTGTTGTCTACTAACGAGAACAATTACGAACTCAAGTGAGCAGAATAAGAGAAACTATCCAAAGAATTTTATATGAAGACACAACGCTAGCAGAACGAATCCGAACACTGTTTAGAGAGCAAGGAGTCACATTAGCAAGCGTTATAACGGCCTTAGGATTTGCAATAAGTACACTGGTAATGGCTATTACGGGTGGTGTGGTGCTGGGCTAGTGCCTCCGCGCCATCGCCTCCACCTGATAAATCATGGGTAAAAAAACAGCTTGATCATCTTGCGAGTTTATTAAAAAAATTAGCTGGTAAAGCTATAGACTCTTTGCCTGGTATATTAGGAGGTATTGTTAGCTGGCTTTTGTCTACTGCAAGCAAAGTAGTTGGCTTTATGGCCGAGCACCTATGGACATTAGTTCTCTTAATAGTTGGGTTACTCTTTAGTAAATAAAGAAAGGAGTAATCCTAGGCAGTTAATCCAAAAACAAGCGCTGTCTTTTCATATTCATGGCCATTATTTTCTTTGGCTTCGTGGACTTCGTGTACTTCGTGGTCTTCAACGGTCTTTGGGCTTTGAACCGCGGGGATTGGATGACTTATTCTTGGGGGGTCATCTTGTTTGTTTACTGCTTGCAATATTACTGGCTCAGAATTTATTTCGTTTTTTCCGACTTTCTGTTCATTGCCTGCCACAAGGATTTCATTATTGTAGTTTATTATTGTTCCTATCTGGAGCTGAGGTCAGAAGGTAGCATGTATAAACCAGTGCCAACAGCAAAGTCAACTTTGATCTTGCGTATTGTAAAACATTTTGGTATCGTTTAATACTTGAAGGCAAATCAACTGTAGAATTAATGGCGTCCTCTAAATTTGCTAAGTATTGTTTTTGTGCATCAAAGCCAGTAGAAGGATCAGTTATGCTCGACCTCGTTTGTGCTTGCGAACCTAGCAAACACCAAACGTAAGTACGAACAGAGTCGTTTATTCGTTCTATTCCTGCTTTAGTTAGGCCTTTAGAAGTGTCTAAGATAAATGTTGTCCATGATGTTTTATGCTCTTGCTCTATGGACCCTAGGTGAACAGTTGTGCTGAAGAAAAAGATGTGTAAGGAGGATTCCAGTCATACTTTACTTTCTGTGCACGCCCCAATAATAAGGGGTGCCTAAGCCGTGATTAAGATCCGACTTTTGTCTAAAGTCTGTCTTAACATTAATATTGAATTCGTTACAGATCCTTTCAAAAGCCTTCATGTCTATTCTGTTGCTGAATGGATTATAACGGTTTGTCATTTGGTAATTGGTGCTTGCAGTTCAGTCAAAATTCGTCTAAATGTGTAATAGAAATGAAATCTGTACACTGACCTCACCAAAGGATCAGGATGATTTAAATGATCAGCATACGACACTCCACACCAGTTGATGCACAAAACACAGCAAAGTTTAACTGGTTCTGATAAAACTGCATCGGATGACTAAACCACACTTTCGCGATGTGGTCGTTTTTAATAGGAGGGTTAAGATATCTGTTTAATGGAGTACTCACCTTTACTCGAAAGGTGTCAGTCTGGGTCACAGAAATGACAAGAGTATCAGTTTTTATATTTTTAAGATTGTAGTGCGGCCCAACAGAATATTTTGCATTAGTATATTTGAATGCACTCATTTTTATTTTGTTTAAAAAATGTTTGTAACAATAACAACTCAAGACCGTCCTTCGTTTTTAGAACATGCTATTAATAACGAATGCGGAACCAGAACGGTCGCGCTCCATGAAATATTCTACAAAGTCGTATGGTTTAATATAAGCAAAGCCAAGGAGAATAATAAGGTTCTAAAAGTTGACAAAACAGGGGCCAAAGTTAGCCAGTTAACAATACCTGATGGTTATTACGGGTTTTGCTCACTAAAAGAAGCAATGAGTAACTTCGACATTTACTCTCAAACTTAACAATGCAAATCTAAAAACAATGTTAACATTCAAGCCTGAAGAAGAAGGAGGTTACTATTTTGATAAAGAGCTAGCTAAAATGTTAGGCTTTGCAGCTAACAATCATAGATTTAGAGTTACTCCAAGCAAAACTACTTATGAGGGAGAAAATCCGCTCGATCTTGCATTACATTCATTACTCTATGTTCATTTGGATGAGCTGAGCACTGATGAAAACTTATATGATGGAAGGCCCTCAACTGTTTTAAGAGCTCTTCCATCAGGGAAAGCTGCATATTGCGATTATGAAATTATACAATTCCCTAATTTACAGTTTAAAAGATTAGTTTGTGGAAGGGTCGGATCATTTAATTTAAAAATTGCAGACAAAACAGGGAAAGTCGTGAAATGTGATAACCTGCACATTGTTTTGGAAATAAAATAACACGTTACTAAAAATATAATGTCGCGTGGGCCAGAAGAATCAGGAGTTACATTAGCGCCTGTAAGGTGTTATAACCTTAGAATTAAAAGACCTTGCAGATGTTGCGGACTTTGAACAGAACGGTGAGATAGGCGCTTTGTATGGTTTTGAGTACACTAAAGATGGTGATTATAAACGCAAAGAGGTTAGCGACAACAAAAGTTTCCTAAACTAGAACAACTACGCAATGTAGAAGCAAATAATGCTGGCCAGTATGAATATAAAATAGTTCGAAAACCTGACAGCAAATGGCACTTAGAACCATATTTAGAATGGGAAATAAAAATTTGAATTCATAAGCCCATTTACATTTTTTAGCCGTCAAAAATGTTTCAGAAAAGCATTCAACTCTGGCCCTTTACATGTAAGTCTTATGCCGGACGACAACAGTCGGAAAGAGATTGAAATAACGCCGTATGGGAAAAAACAGTACATCCTCCACAGAAGAGAAACGGTTTTAAGAAAGCTTCTACAAAATTACAGTTCTTTCCACATAGGAAATTAGGAGACACGTTCACAATGATATTTGAAATTTCTGTCTTAAAAGATGAGGAGAGGGATGGGGTTGTGGCGTTAGTGACGTCCTTATAAAAGGAATTAATATTAGCTGGCAAAACTTAGACGTTAAACGTCTTAAAGTTACCATCGTCGTTCTTCACAATGGCGAGGATATTAAGGTTATAACAACAAGCAACAAAATCAATGTTGACTTAAATAGAAACAATCTTACAGAACTGAATTGGATTATCTTACACATTTAGGCCTCATAGGATTTTATTATACTGAACAAGTTTGACAGAGAGCATGATAAAAACAATAACTGGATTAGATTAAATTCTGTCATAAAACTATGGAGCAGTTAAACTTTATGACAAAAACTCCTCATTGCTCATTAATTTGTGGGCAAACTGGTTGTGGAAAAACAATATTTGTCCTACACCTATTACAAACAGTTTATCGCTATAATTTTGATCGTATTGTGATTTTCTGTCCAACACTTAAATGGAACAAAGCATATCATGATAGAAGGTTTATATGGACAGATGATAACATATATTTAGTTGATCCTAGCAATAAACTGAGTGAGTGTTTAGAACACTTTAATAAATTGTTTGAAGGAACGCAGACACTATTTATTATAGATGACTGTTCGGCAGAAAGAGACATAGTTAAAAAAAGAAAAACTTTGTCAAAACTGGCTTTCAGTGGAAGACATGCTGGGATAAGTGTGTGGATTTTATGTCAAAAATATAACTCGGTTTTTTTAAAAGACTTTAGAGAACAGTTAAAGACTGTAGTTCTATTTTACATGAAAGACAGAGACTCATTTGATGAATGTTTGCGCGAAAATGATGTTATTGAAAATGATCAGGAAAAACAAAGGATTAAGCAAAAACTAAAATCTAAAAAGTTTAGTAAATTAGTTTTGAAAACGGATAATCCTACACAGTATGTATGTTTGTAGGGTCGTTATTTTTTGGTTATTGAAGTCTTACTTGTCAGAGAACGGGGGAAAAGCTCATTCTGGAGTCGCCCGGTCGAAACTGGTTGAGACGGGTGAGCCAGAATGAGCTTTTCCCCGTTCTCTCCCTCTCTCTCTCTCTCTCTCACACACACCACACACGCACGCACGCACGCACGCACGCACGCACGCACGCACGCACGCACGCACGCACGCACGCACACACACACACACCACACACACACACACACACACACACACACACTCGCTCACTCACTCACTCGAACCATGACAAAAGATTTACGCCTCTCTTGTTGGCAACCTAAGTTGTGTAAGTTTTTAACAAATCCTTTACTGGAAATCTTGAACCCCATGAGGACATTTGCCAGTCACATCCTACAAACTGAAGCCTGCCCCTGGTACCGGGGAACCTTGAGGCAGACCTGGCAAGGTGCCCTGGTTCCTCTTGGTGGAACCTGTGATCGTGACAGCCTGGGTCTGCTGCCTTCTGTTGGGACATTTAGGAACCTCTTGCTGGAACTGGAGCCACGACAGGCCGTGTCCGGTTTCCCCTGTGTTCCCCCCACCCACCCTCCCCCCGTCCCTCTCCCCCACCCCTCCCTCATGGCTCTCCAACAACTTCCCTATTCCCCCCCCTCCCCCTACTCTCATTCCCACTGTCATATCATTCTTTACTTATTCCGTTCAGGAAAAAAGTGAACCAAGACAAAGTGTAATCATTCTCTTGTGTGTGTGTATGTGTGTGTGTGTGTGTGTGTGTGTGTGTGTGGTGTGTGCGTGTGCGTGTGCGCGTGCGCGCGTGCGCGCGAGCGCGTGTGCGCGTGTGTGCATGTGTGTGTGTGTGGGCGCGCGTGCGCGCGTGCGTGCGTGCGTGCGTGCGAGTGTGTGTGTGTGTATGTGTTATGCGATGCGTGTGCCGTTTTGTGTGTGCGTTGTGTGTGCTGGTGTGTGAGTGGTGAGTGTGTGTGAGTGCGTGTGTTCGTGGTGGTGTGTGTGTGTGTGTTGGTGTGTGTGGTGTGTATTGTATGTTTGTATGTGGTTTGTATTAGGGGTAATGCGAGGCGAGAGACTTTTAATGTGTCTTTAATACTTGCTTTTTTTATTCTTTCTTTTTTTTCTTTTGTCGTTTCTTGTTTGTCTCATACAACATTCGAAACAACCCTTTTCAAAGTTTCATATATGCTCTTTTTTGTTCTAACTGTTGTTATGCTGTGTTGTTAAGTGTTGTGTGCTTAAATGGTTTTTTTCATTGCTGATGTCAGTACCTACTCTTGGGATGGATGTAATGTTTTGTTCGATGTTGTCGTCGTTTGTCAATCAGTTTTGATGCATACGTGTCTCACTAGCCTACGTCGCGAAAGTACGACAAGTATGGAAAATGCTAACTTTAGGCAGTACTTTTACCGTTATGAATAAAAAAATAATTGTCATTGTCATTCTGTTCTCCTCTCTCTCCCCTCTCTCTCTCTCACACACACACACACACACACCACCACGCACGCACGCACGCACCACGACGCACGCACGCACCACGCCACACACACACAACAAACACCACCCACGCTCATCACTCACTGAACCATGACAAAAATTTACGCCTCTCTGTTGGCACCTAGTTGTGTAATTTTTAACAATCCTATGAAATCTTGAACCCATGAGAATTGCAGTCACTCAAAACTGAACTGCCTGTACGGACCTGAGGCAGGCTGGCAAGGTGCCTGTTTCCTCTTGGTGGAACCTGTGATCGTGACGCCTGGGTCTGCTGCCTTCTGTTGGGACATTTAGGAACCTCTGCTGGAACTGGAGCCACGACAGCCGTGTCCGGTTCCCCTGTGTCCCCCCACCCACCCTCCCCCCGTCCCTCTCCCCACCCCTCCCTCATGGCTCTCCAACAACTTCCCTATTCCCCCCCCCCCTCCCCCTACTCTCATTCCCACTGTCATATCATTCTTTACTTATTCCGTTCAGGAAAAAAGTGAACCAAGACAAAGTGTAATCATTCTCTTGTGTGTGTGTATGTGTGTGTGTGTGGTGTGTGTGTGTGTGTGTGTGTGTGCGTGTGCGTGTGCGCGGTGCGCGCGAGCGCGTGTGCGCGTGTGTGCGTGTGTGTGTGTGTGGGCGCGCGCGCGCGCGTGCGTGCGTGCGCGCATGTGTGTGTGTTATGTGTGTATGCGAGTGCGTGTGTCCGTTTGTGTGTGTGCGTTTGTGTGTATGCGTGCGTGTGTGTGAGTGTGTGTTCGTGTGTGTGAGTGCGTGTGTTCGTGTGTGTGTGTGTGTGTGTGTTGTGTGTGTGTGTGGTGTGTGTGTTGCTGTGTGTTGTGTATTATTTGTATGTGTGTTTGTTGTGTGTTTTGTATGTAGGTGTATGAATGCGAGGCGGAGAGACTTTTTAATGTGTCCCCTAATATACTTGCTTTTATTTTATTCTTTCTTCTTTTTTCTTCCTTTTTGTCTGTTTTCTTGTTTGTCTCATACAGACATTTCGAAACAGAACCTCTTCTTCAAAAGTTTCAATATATGCTCTTTTCTTGTTCTTAACTGTTGTTGTTGTTTGTTAATGTTGTTGTTGTGCTTTAAATTGTGTTTTTTTTTTCATTGCTGATGTCAGTACCTACTTCTTGGTGATGGATGTAATTGTTTGTTTTTTCGGATTGTTGTCGTCTGTTTGTCTAATCATGTTTTGATGCATACGTTGTCTCACTTAGCGCTAGCTTCGCAGAACAGTAACGACAAGTATGGAAAATGGCTAACTTTAAGGCAGTACTTTTACCGTTATGAAATAAAGAAATAATTGTCATTGTCATTCTGTCTCTCTCTCTCTCTCCCCCCCCTCTCTCTCTCTCACACACCCCACACACACACCAGCACGCACGCACGCACGCACGCACGCACGCACGCACGCACCACGCACGCACGCACCACGCACGCACACCACACACACACACACACACACACACACACACACACACACACACACACACTCGCTCACTCACTCACTCGAACCATGAAAAAAAGATTTACGCCTCTCTTGTTGGCAACCTAAGTTGTGTAAGTTTTTAACAAATCCCTTACTGGAAATCTTGAACCCCATGAGGACATTTGCCAGTCACATCCTACAAACTGAAGCCTGCCCCTGGTACCGGGGAACCTTGAGGCAGGCCTGGCAAGGTGCCCTGGTTCCTCTTGGTGGAACCTGTGATCGTGACAGCCTGGGTCTGCTGCCTTCTGTTGGGACATTTAGGAACCTCTTGCTGGAACTGGAGCCACGACAGGCCGTGTCCGGTTTCCCCTGTGTTCCCCCCACCCACCCTCCCCCCGTCCCTCTCCCCCACCCCTCCCTCATGGCTCTCCAACAACTTCCCCATTCCCCCCCCCCCTCCCCCACTCTCATTACCCACTGTCATATCATTCTTTACTTATTCCGTTCAGGAAAAAAGTGAACCAAGACAAAGTGTAATCATTCTCTTGTGTGTGTGTGTGTGTGTGTGTGTGTGTGTGTGCGTGTGCGTGTGCGCGTGCGCGCGAGCGCGTGTGTGCGTGTGTGTGTGTGTGGGCGCGCGCGCGCGTGTGCGTGTGTGTGTGTGTGGGCGCGCGCGCGCGCGTGCGTACGCGCGTGCGTGCGCATGTGTGTGTGTGTGTATGTGTGTATGCGAGTGCGTGTGTCCGTTTGTGTGTGTGCGTTTGTGTGTATGCGTGCGTGTGTGTGAGTGTGTGTGAGTGTGTGTGAGTGCGTGTGTTCGTGTGTGTGTGTGTGTGTGTGTGTGTGTGTGTGTGTGTGTGTGTGTGTGTGTGTGTGTATGCATGTGTGTGTGTGTATGTATTTGTATGTGTGTTTGTTTGTGTGTTTGTATGTAGGTGTATGAATGCGAGACGGAGAGACTTTTTAATGTGTCTCTTAATATACTTGCTTTTATTTTATTCTTTCTTCTTTTTTCTTCCTTTTTGTCTGTTTTCTTGTTTGTCTCATACAGACATTTCGAAACAGAACCTCTTCTTCAAAAGTTTCAATATATGCTATTTTCTTGTTCTTAACTGTTGTTGTTGTTGTTAATGTTGTTGTTGTGCTTTAAATTGTGTTTTTTTTCCATTGCTGATGTCAGTACCTACTTCTTGGTGATGGATGTAATTGTTTGTTTTTTAGGATTGTTGTCGTCTGTTTGTCTAATCATGTTTTGATGCATACGTTGTCTCACTTAGCGCTAGCTTCGCAGAACAGTAACGACAAGTATGGAAAATGGCTAACTTTAAGGCAGTACTTTTACCGTTATGAAATAAAGAAATAATTGTCATTGTCATTCTCTCTCTCTCTCTCTCTCTCTCTCACTCTCTCTCTCTCTCTCTCTCTCTCTCTCTCTCTTTCTCTCACACGCACGCACGCACGCA
>CM031613.1:67335487-67340487 GCA_018398815.1 Conus ventricosus
TTCGGACTGCGGGTCTTAGAAATGCCTTTAATCATGCGTCTGGGGGAACCAATGCAGCCTCTGACCCTGTCCTACTTTATCCACCACACAGTCAAACAAACAGTCATCGTTGGCACCATTACACTCTGCTTCAAATGTCATTGGACAGTCTGAATAAGAGTTAGAAGTCTGTAGAGTTCAGCTGGTTTTGTTGTCAGACCCATGATTAAGTAACATTCAGACACAAATCATCATAGTAGAATAACACACTGGAAAGCAACATTAAAATCATTCTTACCATTTCATCGCTCGTTTTGCATCGGCCATCATGAAAGCATAAATTTTACTCAAGACACGTAACGCGTCTTCCTCAAACTGTTGAATAACTCGGATTATCCCCCTGAAAACCGATATTTGTGTCACAATGGCTGACTGTGCCACAATTGCCACCTACTATTACTACTTCTCCAACTACTTCCCCATCTACTTCTGCTACTACTTCCTGTGCTACTATTACTGCCCCTCTTCCTCTTCCTTCTCGTCCTACCACTAAAACAAGAACTAGGCCTACTGCTGCTACTGCTACTACTAGTACGATTACCGTCACTATTACTACATGGCACTGTGTTGTGGAAGGCCTCCCAATATCAGATGCAGTGACCGTTGTATCATAAGCACACCCTCACAATTACCACAACACAGCACAGTACACAACATCACACCACGTACACACACACACACACACACACACACACACACACGCATGCACGCATGCGCGCGCGCGCGCAGAATAAAGTACACATTCACTGTGATACACTCATCGTACTGTGTAACACACTCAAACACGCACGCTAGTACACACACAACACACACACGCGGATGCGCCGCGCGCTCGCTCGCGCGCGCCACACACACACACACGCACACGCACACACACATTCTCGGGGTTACACCTATAAATTTACACAATACTGCACACATAGGCACTTAAAACGTCTTCTTTGTGTCGCCTTCCAGCGAGTTGAGTGGGGGCGTGGTGTCAGTTTTGCTGAACATGAGGTGGGCGTGCCGCATCATAGCACTACTTGCGTATTCATAAGGATCAACATTATTCACTTAATTTTTCCCCATACATCGACTTCTGGTGTTTTGTCGAGGAAGAGCAACGACTGTCTATCTGTCTGTCTGTCTCCTCTCTAACTCTCTCTCTCTCTCTCAACAGCATTCTTCGCTGTCCTTTTTTTTTTTCAAACGTCGACTTCTTGATGTCTTGTTGAGGAAGAGCAACGCATCTTTACTCTCCCTCTCCCCCCCCCCCCCCCCCCACCAGTGTGTGTGTGAGTGTGTTTTGTGTGTGTGTGTGTGTGTGTGGCCATTGTCACGCCGAACACGATAGCGTCTCAAAATACAAGGTCTTTAATCTTTCGGCCGTTGTGATAAAAAGTATCGGTGACACGCACCTCCCGGTTTGTCTGTTCTTAAACGTCTTGGTTTAGCGGGTGAGAGCGGAAACTTGAGACTCAGATTTTCTCCTCCCCCCCCCCCCCTTTTTGTCTCTTTCTGTCTATCTGTCTGTCTGTCTCTCTCTCTGTCTCTCTCTCACTCTCTCTCTCTTGTGCAGTGATCACGTTAGTGAACGTGTCAGTGAACAAACACAATGAAAGTCGGGCAGCAGGGCCGGTCCCGGGGAGGCGGAATGAGGCCAGGGAAAGGAAGTCTGCAGGAGCTGCAAGTCAAGCCAGGTGCTTCTTAGAAACCATGGAATGTAGCATGGGGCTGAATGGAACTCCATGTCTGGCAGGGTAGAGGCGTGGGGGTGGGGGATATGCCTGACTTGGCTGGGCTGGGGGGGGGGGGGGGGGGGGGGGGGGGAGAGAAGTGGGGCCTGGTGTTGACACTATCAACAGGTCAGTTGGGGATTGAAGTGGACTCCAACTCCCGGCCCTTCTATCCCCCCCCCCCCCCTCCCTCTCCACCTTCCCTCCGAGAAGGGCCTGTCACGGTTGGCTGGCTCCGTAAGTCCGCCAACAATTAGTTGAACAGAACGGCTGGAAAAATTCGTTTGATCCGCATTGGAATGAACACACCCCACCTTCCCGCTTAACCTTGAGGCGGACTGTGGGAATGTCTCAGCATTGGAATGAACTCACCGCACCTTCCCGCTTAACCTTGGGGCGGACTGTGGGAATGTCTCAGCATTGGAATGAACTCACCGCACCTTCCCGCTTAACCTTGGGGCGGACTGTGGGAATGTCTCAGCATTGGAATGAACTCACACCTTCCCGCTTAACCTTGGGGCGGACTGTGGGAATGTCTCAGCATTGGAATGAACTCACCGCACCTTCCCGCTTAACCTTGGGGCGGACTGTGGGAATGTCACAGCATTGGAATGAACTCACCACACCTTCCCGCTTAACCTTGGGGCGGACTGTGGGAATGTCACAGCATTGGAATGAACTCACCACACCTTCCCGCTTAACCTTGGGGCGGACTGTGGGAATGTCACAGCATTGGAATGAACTCACCACACCTTCCCGCTTAACCTTGGGGCGGACTGTTGGAATGTCACAGCATTGGAATGAACTCACCACACCTTCCCGCTTAACCTTGGGGCGGACTGTGGGAATGTCTCAGCATTGGAATGAACTCACCACACCTTCCCGCTTAACCTTGGGGCGGACTGTGGCTATGTCACAGCGTTGCCGAGGAGGAGTGCGGGGTACAGGGTTTGAACCACCTGTAGGCCTACCCTGCGTCTTGTGGAAACCGATGACATCTGCACCCACCCTCGTGTGATGAAGAGGAAGGGTCAGGACTGGTGCAGCCTGCGCTGTCCTGCGTGTTTAGTACGTCTGCACCCACCCTCGTGTGATGAAGAGGAAGGGTCAGGACTGGTGCAGCCTGAGCTGTCCAGCGTGTTTAGTACGTCTGCACCCAGCCTCGTGTGATGAAGAGGAAGGGTAAGGACTGGTGCAGCCTGAGCTGTCCTGCGTGTTTCGTACGTCTGCACCCACCCTCGTGTGATGAAGAGGAAGGGTAAGGACTGGTGCAGCCTGCGCTGTCCAGCGTGTTTAGTACGTCTGCCCTCCAGTGAAAGTGAAACGCATAGAAAGTCATGTTGATGTGATAAATGATGCCGATGCAATTGCCCCCCCCCCCCCCCCCTCCCCGCTGTGTGTGTGTGTGTGTGTGTGTGGGTGTGTGTGTGTTTGCGTGCGTGTGTGTGTTTGCGTGCGTGTGTGTGTGTGCGTGTGTGTGTGTGTGTGTCTCCCCTTTCCGCCTTGCACCCATGCTTCTTCTACTGTGTCTCTATGACTCCTGTGTCTGCCTGCCGACTGTTTCTCTCACATCTTTGTAGCCAGTATGGAAGTGTGCGTAGTTGTTTGGGTTTGTTTTCTATTTCCGCCATCCTTGTAGAAGGCTACGGTTGAGAGGTGTGGATAAAGCCTGTACATTTATAGTTTTATTTTTCGGAAAATACCAGAAACGCACGCTCGTGTACGCACGAATGCATAAACAATGTCATCTTCCTTACAAGCAGGCAGGCAGGCACGCACGCACGCACACGCACACACACACACACAGTATGCGTGATTTACGCTCTCAAACCGGTATAGGTATTCTTATAATTTTTTTAATTTGTACATGACATCACCTGACTTCTTTCTTGGTTTATGTGTTACTTCCATAATTGTATTTGACCTAATTTCAGTAGCATTCGGATACAGACATTATCATATGTTTCTGCATAAAGTTTTGCTAAAGGGCAGTCATGCTTAGTAGTAGCAGGTGTATGTCAGGCTCACTAAAACCTGAACAAAACTAGGGAGGGACAGACAGATTACAGACCTACAATACCTAATGCCCCAACTCAAATAAGCAGTCCAGAAACAGATGAACAGTTCACACATGTATAATTTCATTCAAACCACGACACCGGGGTCCATAACACTGAATATTCCACTTACTACCCACCAATCACTTTCTCTCAAACTCAAACATTCAACCACTTAACCCAATTCGCACACAGATTTCTAGTCACACACACCCCCTGCACAACCAAACTAACACAAGGTCATGAAATTAATGACAAACCCTTAATTCGGGTCAAATCCCAATGTGCCCAGCCTGGTGCGATGCATCGCTACCATGCAATACAAACCCACACGACCGATAACACCTTGGCTATTGGCCCAACAGGACACTGTGAATCCGAGACTTACTCAAAAAAATTCACTTACTGGCTCATACACAAGCCAGCAACCAGGGAATGAATTCCAACACAATGACAGACCAGACACCAATATAGAATGCCCAGAACTACAATTTTGTAACACAGTGACAGACCAATCACTGATATAGAATGCACAAAACTACAACAATTCTGTAATGCTCACACACTTTCAAGATTAATCAAACGGGTCACATTCCAACAACTGGGCACTTAAAGCACGCATGACCAATTAATAATCCAGTAACTGGGTTGCTAAAGTATAAAATACTCGCAGAGAATGGCCCAACCAAGTTGTCCAAAATGTAAAAATTGTTGATATAAATGTTTCTTGCCACCACACCAAAAGACAATTTGTCTTGAAAACCTGTGCAGCCTGCGACACACACAAGTAATGACTAATTAGCCAACAACTAAACCACTAGGGCAATGATAATATTACTAAATAAATTTAAAGTCACTAAGGATTTCTGCTAGTGTCTTCCACACACTGGGTAGTCCACTCCACGACCGATGAACGACGGCTCATTCCCTTGATCCTGGAAATAATGTTCAATGCTGTTACCTCAAAACAGCCCCTGTTTGTCGTCAACATTCACATGTACCACTCGGACTGTCACAGCAACAGGAAGAGTAGCCCACGCTCTGTCACTCCTCGCACAGGGATCCCGTCACCAGCTAAGGCAGGATTACAGGCACCAGCTAAGGCAGGATTACAGGGAGATATCTGTGGACACATACAGGCACATCCCCACTAAGACCTATCATGAATCCCATAGTGCCTACACAT
>CM031613.1:67350487-67355487 GCA_018398815.1 Conus ventricosus
TGAATGGAACACTGGATAACCACGAAGAAAAGGAGACAAAGATAGGTCAAACATTTTGAACACACTTTGAGTCATGACCTTATTTCTGTGTTCCTGAATGGCATTTTGGTGAGATGATTCACATTTGTGTCTTGGCTCAGGATAAAATAGATGGCTTCCTTCGATAAGACAAACAGACCGCATGTTACAATACGCCCTCCCCCCCTCCTCGAAAATTTCAATGGAGGATCAGAGAGAGAGAGAGAGAGAGAGAGAGAAAGAGAGCCGGAGTTTGTATGAGTTTGTATGAAAATGTTCACGATGAGAATCAACCCTTCCCCTAGGCCCTCCCTTTCCGCTCATCCGCTTTTGTAAAATTTTGAGAATAAACTACTGTGGGGTTTTTGTCCAAATGCTTGTCAGTTCGCCCCCCCCCCCCTCCCCCGTCCCCGAACCACGCTCTCCCTTCAGGCAAAACGTTTTCGGAAGCCACTGAATGACATTCATGTTCAGTGTCATTTTTCTTTCTTCGCCATTCCTTCACGACCCATTTCTTAGCCAGGTGAAGTAGAGCGTGTCATGTAGGTCTCAAAGCTGTCTGTCACCACACACAACATTCACCTATAATTCCTTTTGCACGCCCTCAGCTGGTCAATTACTTCCTACCTTTTTTTCTTCGGATTTCTTTTAAACTTTCCAAAACGACGACCGGTTTCCTGATTTTGAGTTGCTCATAACATTTGAGGACCTGGCTGGATGCGGCAGTGTCAGAACTGTGCTGCATGCCTCATGCACAGTAAGGATGGCCACGTTTCCCCATGGATCTTTCCTGAGTAGACTGAAGGGCAGCTGGGGACACTCTGAAACGGACCGACTTCTGAAGGTAATCTCCACACACTGCAAGACTTTAGGTGCAATGTCGTGACTCCAACTTAGCCGGCTTATTGGGAAGAATAGTTAAAGAGGCGAGACAGGGACCCATACAGGATAGACTAAACCGTCTGCCCTCACCTGCTATTTTCGTGTGTGTGTGTGTGTGTGTGGCTTACAGGAGACAGAATGTTGACAACAATTACCATGATGAAATCACAATGAAGTGAATTCAATGACAGTAGTCAGTGCAACGTTGGAAGGAGAATGGTAAAGAAGGACAGGACATCATGGACTGCCACAAAATCAATGTATTTTACCGGCGTTAGAGTGAAAGAATGCGGACATGCTAAACTGTAGTCAATGGGGCTTTCTTTTTTTCATGCGAAACGTACCGTGACTCGATTTTCATGCTTGTCGTTTTGATTTATGTGTTGCAACACGGCCATGACTGTTGAAACGCCGTGTGCTTTATTCATGACTACAGACAGTGGAGATCAAGTTGGGACACTCATCTCCTTGTTGTCAGGCATCGAGTTATCGTTTGTTTCCCATGAACTGTTCATTTTCAGTTGTCTGTCAGAGTGGACTTCTGGAAGTTCTGTGGAATCGATCTCAGATAATGGAATCAGAGCGAAAGAATTCACACTACGGTGTGAAGAAGCGAATTAGCAGAGCAGAACACGGTCAGTTCAGAACATTCTTAAATTCAACCGGAAACGGCAATCCTAAATGAGCCAATATTGTTCACTTGCATATTAATATCACAGCCACAATCATGATGAATACGGAAATAATTATTAGACAGAGTTTTTTTTAATACTAGAGGAAAGTATTGAAGGTAGACGTTGTTGTTGTTGTTGTTGTTGTTGTTTTAAGTCTGCTTCTCGCTTCTTCGGTGAGCTTCAAAGTGTCGAAGTGTCTAAAGCAGGAACAGCCATTATGCCTATGCTTGACGGCAGTATGAACAGTTGCAATAACACCAGTAAAACTAACAAATTAATTTACGATTGGTTTAATTTAGGATTGGTTTCAAAGTGGTGTGACAGCAGGCGGAAATGGAAACATAAAATCAGAAATGGAATGGCTGAGCCGCCAATCGAAGGAACGGACAAATTCCAAAAGAGACACAACACGCCTGGACCTAGGCTTACTCGGTCTTCTGTAGGATGACTTGTCTGTCTACCACACAGTGTGTGTGTCTTCACAGTGCTGCCATCATGTCCAGGTCTTCTGTAGGATGGCTTGTGTTCTTACCACACCGTGTGTGTGTCTTCACAGTGCTGCCATCAT
The DNA here is from genome assembly GCA_018398815.1 of Conus ventricosus. NCBI lineage: Eukaryota > Metazoa > Mollusca > Gastropoda > Neogastropoda > Conidae > Conus > Conus ventricosus. The sequence goes on from CM031613.1 coordinate 67,352,630, forward strand.
GTCCAGGTCTTCTGTAGGATGGCTTGTGTTCTTACCACACCGTGTGTTTGTGTCTTCACAGTGCTGCCATCATGTCCAGGTCTTCTGTAGGATGACTTGTGTTCTTACCACACCGTGTGTTTGTGTCTTCACAGTGCTGCCATCATGTCCAGGTCTTCTGTAGGATGACTTGTGTTCTTACCACACCGTGTGTGTGTCTTCACAGTGCTGCCATCATGTCCAGGTCTTCTGTAGGATGGCTTGTGTTCTTACCACACCGTGTGTGTGTCTTCACAGTGCTGCCATCATGTCCAGGTCTTCTGTAGGATGGCTTGTGTTCTTACCACACCGTGTGTTTGTGTCTTCACAGTGCTGCCATCATGTCCAGGTCTTCTGTAGGATGACCTGTGTTCTTACCACACCGTGTGTGAGTCTTCACAGTGCTGCTATCATGTCCAGGTCTTCTGTAGGATGGCTTGTGTTCTTACCACACCGTGTGTGTGTCTTCACAGTGCTGCCATCATGTCCAGGTCTTCTGTAGGATGGCTTGTGTTCTTACCACACCGTGTGTTTGTGTCTTCACAGTGCTGCTATCATGTCCAGGTCTTCTGTAGGATGGCTTGTGTTCTTACCACACCGTGTGTGTGTCTTCACAGTGCTGCTATCATGTCCAGGTCTTCTGTAGGATGGCTTGTGTTCTTACCACACCGTGTGTGTGTCTTCACAGTGCTGCCATCATGTCCAGGTCTTCTGTAGGATGGCTTGTGTTCTTAACACCGTGTGTGTGTGTCTTCACAGTGCTGCTATCATGTCCAGGTCTTCTGTAGGATGGCTTGTGTTCTTACCACACCGTGTGTGTGTCTTCACAGTGCTGCCATCATGTCCAGGTCTTCTGTAGTGTTCTTACCACACCGTGTGTGTGTCTTCACAGTGCTGCCATCATGTCCAGGTCTTCTGTAGGATGGCTTGTGTTCTTACCACACCGTGTGTTTGTGTCTTCACAGTGCTGCCATCATGTCCAGGTCTTCTGTAGGATGGCTTGTGTTCTTACCACACCGTGTGTTTGTGTCTTCACAGTGCTGCCATCATGTCCAGGTCTTCTGTAGGATGGCTTGTGTTCTTACCACACCGTGTGTGTGTCTTCACAGTGCTGCCATCATGTCCAGGTCTTCTGTAGGATGGCTTGTGTTCTTACCACACCGTGTGTTTGTGTCTTCACAGTGCTGCCATCATGTCCAGGTCTTCTGTAGGATGGCTTGTGTTCTTACCACACCGTGTGTGTGTCTTCACAGTGCTGCCATCATGTCCAGGTTTTCTGTAGTGTTCTTACCACACCGTGTGTGTGTCTTCACAGTGCTGCCATCATGTCCAGGTCTTCTGTAGTGTTCTTACCACACCGTGTGTGTGTCTTCACAGTGCTGCCATCATGTCCAGGTCTTCTGTAGTGTTCTTACCACACCGTGTGTGTGTCTTCACAGTGCTGCCATCATGTCCAGGTCTTCTGTAGTGTTCTTACCACACCGTGTGTGTGTCTTCACAGTGCTGCCATCATGTCCAGGTCTTCTGTAGGATGGCTTGTGTTCTTACCACACCGTGTGTGTGTCTTCACAGTGCTGCTATCATGTCCAGGTTTTCTGTAGGATGGCTTGTGTTCTTACCACACCGTGTTTGTGTCTTCACAGTGCTGCCATCATGTCCAAAGAAGCTGTGGCCGTGCGGAAAGCAAGTGTGGCCATCTCCTCCACGCTCAGCGCTGCCACTGCCTTTGGGGAAGACATAGCTGATGACGCTTACTCCGTGTCAGAGCTCTCCCACGTGGAGGAAGAAAAGCGTGTCAGGCGTGTCAAAGGTCACCCAGCTTTGGCCAAGACACTGGACAGCCGAGAAGCGTTCGTGAGAACTGCCGTACGACACAACCCGGGGACCTTGGCCCGCTTGGTGAGTCACCCTCCACACTGACATGTGTGTGTGTGTGTGTGTGTGTGTGTGTGTGTGTGTGTGTGTGTGTGTGTGTGAATGATTGAATGAAATAATATCTAGTCTGTTCCCGCCTGTTATGCATGTCGATTTACACATTTTGTGGATATTAGACGAGCTCATAATGAATGTTCTCAGAAGGAATAGTTCCCACATTCAACCATTGTCAGAATGACAACATGACAATGCAAGAACATGTAAGCTAGATCTAAGAGAGAGAGAGAGAGAGGGAGGGGGGAGAGAGAGAGAGAGAGAGAGAGAGAGAGAGAGAGAGAGAGAGAGAGAGAGAGAGAGAGAGAGAGAGTGATGATGTTGATCATGATAATGATGATGACGATGCAGCCCTAAGCACCTTACAAAACGTCTGAGAAAAATGTTCATTTTGCTGTTTTGTCATTTTCGCAACTTAAAAGTTCAAAAGAAACTTTTATCGTTTGTATGGACCAGACAGAATCAACATTTCTGATGCAATCCGTCCATTTGTTTTCAAATTATCTTGCAGACAGACTAGCATAACCGGTCCCCTCCCGCACCTCCCCCTTCCCACACACACACATACACACGTACACACACACACACACACACACACACACACACACACACACACACACACACACATGCACGCGCGCACGCACCTTACATACTCCACTCACACATGCATTTCAGACAGGCAAGCATAACTCCTCCCTTCCTTTTGCATACATTGCACAACATGCACATACACATGCGCACGCACGCGAGTGCACACAGCGATAGAGGAGCTAAACCACATAATCACGCTCCCCAGTTAGCGCTTGCGTGCCAGATGAAACATGCAGGGCAATAACCCTGTGTGCCAGATGAAACATGCAGGGCAGTAACCCTGTGTGCCAGATGAAACATGCAGAGGAATATCCCTGTGT
>CM031613.1:67360487-67363290 GCA_018398815.1 Conus ventricosus
CCTGGTGTGCATGCCCGGTCGAAATGCCCCTGGTGTGCATGCCCGGTCGAAATGCCCCTGGTGTGCATGCCCGGTCGAAATGCCCCTGGTGTGCATGCCCGGTCGAAATGACCCTGGTGTACATGCCCGGTCGAAATGAACTCAGTCCAGCTGACTGCATCAGTCGACATCCTGCGACAGCTCCCAGACGTGACAATGCAGGAGAAGAATATGTAAAGTATGTTGCAAGGTATGCAGTTCTCAAAGCTGTGACACAAGACGAAGTAATACAGGCCACTCAAGAAGACTGTTGAATCATGTTTGATTGAACGATCATTCTGTAATACAACGCACAACAACTGTTGAATCATGTTTGATTGAACGATCATTCTGTAATACAACGCACAACAACTGTTTAATCATGTTTGATTGAACGATCATTCTGTAATACAACGCACAACAGCTGTTTAATCATGTTTGATTGAACGATCATTCTGTAATACAATGCACAACAACTGTTGAATCATGTTTGATTGAACGATCATTCTGTAATACAACGCACAACAACTGTTTAATCATGTTTGATTGAACGATCATTCTTTAATACAACGCACAACAACTGTTTAATCATGTTTGATTGAACGATCATTCTTTAATACAACGCACAACAACTGTTTAATCATGTTTGATTGAACGATCATTCTTTAATACAACGCACAGCAACTGTTTAATCATGTTTGATTGAACGATCATTCTGTAATACAACGCACAACAGCTGTTTAATCATGTTTGATTGAACGATCATTCTGTAATACAACGCACAACAACTGTTTAATCATGCTTGATTGAACGATCATTCTTTAACACAACGCACAACAACTGTTTAATCATGTTTGATTGAACGATCATTCTTTAATACAACGCACAACAACTGTTTAATCATGTTTGATTGAACGATCATTCTGTAATACAACGCACAACAACTGTTTAATCATGTTTGATTGAACGATCATTCTTTAATACAACGCACAACAGAGGCATAAAAAACGCGAAAACGTACTCAGAGGCATAAAAAACGCGAAAACAAACTGTATAGAAATTTTGATGTAATTTGGCTACCGATTCCTTTGAACTGGTAATAGAAAGTGAGAAAAAGCAATCGAACACCGCAAAAGTGTCCTTTCAAAGTTCATTCTGGTAGAAAATAAGGTCACATGAACTTGACCTTGACCCTGTGTTAACAGCAGAATGTCAGTATCTGGTGTGACCACCTCGAGCATTGATCACAGCTGTGCACCTGCGGTACATCGAGCGCACCAGAGTGTTGGTCTGCCTCTGGGGGACTTGCCACCACACCTGGCCCACAGCAACAGCAAGCTGAGCTGCTGTCTGAGGTCTGGGGTTGAGGTGGTTCAACTGCCTCTGAAGGGCATCCCAGAAATGCTCTATTGGGTTAAGGTCGGGAGAACGGGCTGGGTGAGGCAGCAGATTGATGTTGTTCTGCCTCAGGAAGTTCTGCGTAGCACGGGCAGTGTGCGGCCTTGCGTTGTCCTGCTGAAACAGGTTCTGTGGATGCCGCTGGAAATGCGGCAGGATGTGGGGCCTCAGGACTTGGTCGATGTAATGAACAGCAGTGACCCCGTTACCACGTCCTGGACCCACATTCTGGAAGATGACTGGCCCAATACGGCGATTTATGCCGATAGCCCCCCAGATCATGATGCTTTCACCACCCCATGGGCCCCTTTCGGTGATGTTGGCATCCGTGAAGCGTTCCCCCGCTCTTCTCCAGATCCGGATGCGGCCATCGCCTGGGTCGACGCAGAACCGGCTTTCATCACTGAAGAGGACTCGGCCCCAGTCCCGATGGCGCCAATGCACGTGGATCTGTGCCCACTGCAGACGGTTCTGGCGATGCTGGAGTGTCAGGATAGGTCGCCGGGCTGGACGCCTGCATTGGAGACCAACTGTGTTCAGTTGGCGACGCACGGTCCTGTTGCTGATTGTCCTGCCATGGTTGCCGACGGTGTTCCTGGCTGTGTTGGCAGCGGTTTGGTAAGGCTCCCGTCGATGCTGACGAAGAAGATGGCGGTCTTGGGCTGCTGTGGTGACCCTCGGTCTGCCGCTCCTCGGTCTGTCATCAGTGGTGTTTCTTGCTTGAAAGCGGTCCAGAAGGCGATAGACGGTGGAAATGTGGACTCCGAATGCGATAGTGACCTGCCTCATTGGAACCCCGGCCTGCAGTTGCCCCATTGCTATGCAACGATCTTGACGAGAAAGTCTCGGCATTATGTTGGCGCCTCTGGAAGGGATGATTTGAACTTTTTGGGGTTTGGAAATTTATAGTCCCACAATGGGGGCCACATTGAGTTGCAATTCACATTGATGCACGTGGCGTAGGTAGTCCACATGGCAAATGCACTCCTCGTGCCAAAAACGCTGACCCGGCAACATTCACCCACTGTTACGAGGTTACAACCGGCCAAGACACCACAGACTGCTAATGTTGCACGTGCCAACGACATTGCTTACGTCCTGTTCACAATGTGAACAATCGTGCACTGTCTCTATTTTTTCGCGTTTTTTATGCCTCTGAGTATACAATGCACAACAACTGTTTAATCATGTTTGATTGAACGATCATTCTGTAATACAACGCACAACAACTGTTTAATCATGTTTGATTGAACGATCATTCTTTAATACAACGCACAACAACTGTTTAATCATGTTTGATTGAACGATCATTCTGTAATACAACGCACACTTTTCATTTCGGCACCTTCTGTGTGGAAGTAACATAATTTCGCAATTTCACTTCACT
>CM031613.1:67366924-67390234 GCA_018398815.1 Conus ventricosus
AGGACCTGACGTCAAAAAAAGTGGCTTGAATGTACTCAAGCTCAGCATAGCTGCCCCAAGCTGTTGGTTATGTCGAGTTCGCAATCTGTCATGTTTACCTATATTTTTGGTTATATATTTTACATATTGCCCATGTTCAAATGAATTTCTAAAGGAACATTTTAACATAGATAGCATGAGCAAATGTTAGTCAGCTTATGCGCAAACATTAGACGCGTTGCATGTGGAACCCGTGACGTTCAAAAAAGTGGATTGCAGCAACGCCTTTGCGTCTCTGCAGCTAGCTTACAACAGAAGCCACTGATGCCTAGGTTATAGGCCTGCTACAGCGTTTCAGTGATGGTGCATCTGTCAACTCTTTGCACTTGCAAAAGTACGGTTTGGTTGTGGAAGATGTATCGGTTCCATTTTCCATGAATTGATGTTCATTGCCTACCGTTTTCCAGAATCACTGTTTCCCTTGTGGCTTTTGCTACCGATGTGCCGCTGATGTCAAAGCGACCACTGTAGCAATCGCGATTTGACAGTTACACGTGGTGCTGTGTGCGAACGTATCGCCCTTCTTTGACGCGTAATGAACTTGAAAATAGTATGATACGCTGGTTTGTACTTCTGTTCATATTTCTTTTTCTTTTGGATCACAGCTTCTACCATTGAATCTGAATTTTCATTGTCTGTTTCATGCGCGTGAGTTGAAGCCGAGTGAGAAGCAATGTTGATGCATTCATAGCGGCAGGAAGTACGCATGCCCCATCGAACTTTTAAAAGTTGGACCAGACTCTTGGACTCGGCCGGATTACGTGTTCAGCGCATTTTCGTAAGCTCGTTCATCAAAATTTCGTACAATTTGGTTTTGAAACGTACAATCGTATAGCTGTATTAAATTTCGTGAGATTATCCCACAAAAATCGTAAAGTGCACAGGTCTGTAAAACTCTCAAATTGAAAGCAAAACAAAAACAGTTTTATATGTTACTAGTGTGAACCATCATCATTACCAAAAAATCAAATTAAAATGATGTGAAATTGTAAACAAGGGTATAAGGAAGTCATTCACAAAAACTCTAACAAATCACTCAATAAATGGATAAGTAATGGACATGTTAGTGAACATACTGTGAAAAACATGATTATGTCCCTTTCCCTAAAAGATAGTACCCCCAATTATGAGCAGATTATCATCAAGAACAACAATCCCTGGGATTTATATGACAGTCATGTGTTAGTGCTGATGTTGAATAAATAGTAAGACCACTTTTTCAGTGTTTTGACTCATTTCATTTGGCACAATGTGTTTGTGTATACTCGAAAACTGTTATTTTTGGTAACATTTTTATAATCATGTCAATTTCTGCTACACTAATTATCAACAAAATCAAGTCATTTTGACAGGACATTATAGTTCAATGCTTAAAAACAAAACATGCCAAAAATCCGAAAGTTGTCAAGAAATAAGTGAGCAGTAACCATTTTAATGAACCTACTCCAAAAAGCAAAATTTTACCTTGGCACACATTTTATTCAAATGTGCTATTATACTGTGGCAGTAAAGGGGTTATGCTAACTACTCTTTCCCTTCCCAACACCCTCACAGACTAAAGCAGGTGAAAAAGGCCAGAAATGCCCAGTGAAAAAACTAAGTGGATAAATAATAACTAAAAAACAACTTACTCAACATTACAGATGGAAAAAAAAGATGTGGGGGAAATTAAACAATGAATACAGAGGTTAGTCACACACCAAAAATATTTGTTAACAGTTAGATAGCTTTTTTTTCACAAAAACAAAATCATGCAAAAAAAAGCATAAATGTTCAAAGCATGCCAAACCCAATGATACAAACTGGCACCAAAATGAAAAAAGAAAGAAAGAAAAGAAGAGAAGAAACAGACAGGGGCACTGAATCAGGGTGGTAAGATGTGGTGAGCCTACCTGCACAAGTCGTGGATCTCCTCCGCTTTCACCCTGCCTGAGGCGTAGAGATCTGGAAGAGACGTGGAGGGTGACGGGCCTTCTTCCTGCACACAAATCACAACACATGTGTTACGGATGGTGTGTGGTGCGTGTTTTGTTGTCTGACTCCCGCTCTCAAAAGTTTGGATGCGTGTACGACTTTTCCCTACACACACCCACACCATACGAACATAGATAGCCAGGCAACACACTTGTTAGATTTTTTTTCTTTTATATGCTGCCTGAACCATCAATATGAATGGGTTACCAAATCATACATGCCATTACATAGAATACGATTCAATGCACGTAAATTAAGACATCAAACATAAGCACTTAAATCATCATATATCAGGTATCATACTACGTATCTTGATATAACTCACAGATCTGCAGGTGCCGTCCACAGTGTTCACATATACAATCAACGCATTCAGTTCCACAGTACCCAAGCACAGTCTACAGCACTAAAATAAGACGAAGAAGATAACCAAGGTCCCCACACGGTAAACACACCCGTTCACAAAAAAAGCGACGAAGAAGAAACAGGGTCTCAACACAGCAAGCACAATATATTACGTCGAACTATCAGAAGAAGAACCGCAAATTCGAAGGAAACAGAACCCATACCCGAAGAACGCAGATTCACAAGCACAGCAATCCCAGAAGAAGAACCGCAGATTCATAAAGCACATAAACCATAGAAGAACTGCAGATTCACAAAGCACAGCAATCCACAGAAGAAACCGCAGATTTCTTTAAGCACAGTAAACCATAGAAAAACTGCAGATTCACAAGGCACAGCAATCATATTAAAACCCCCGAGAACACAATTTCACCAACACAAAAACTTCGATTCGACGTACCGTTGATCTAAAACAAATATTAACTTCTCCGTGTATTTATACTACAGTGTTCACATCAATAAATCAGCCCACCGACACACATGCGGTGGTACAATTAGAGCACATATTAAATATTCTTACAGGAGTTTTAAGTCACTCTCGGCGACACAGCATTTCACAACAATTTTAAAAACAAATACATTTCCTGCTACATTTTCCCGCTGGTACCGTCATCAAAAGCATCCCACACACAGTGAACATCGATGCACTACTGACTTGAAAGTCAGCCTCTCCACATAGTAACACTACGGAGAAAACGATAAAACAAAAAAATTAGGCTGGACACCCAAGCCTGGGGCCGGTTAATCTTGCTCTCTTTTCTTGTCTATATTATTATTTTCGTCATGTATTTAAATATGTCATTTTAATTTGCGTCTTAATTTACGTTGACGTCACAATACTCCCCTCCTCAAGAAAAAACAACGACCGAATTTTTTTTTTAAAAAAGAAGTAAACAAACAGCAGAATACACAAACCTACAAATTACATTCACTCCACGGAAAACGAAGCCGCTCACGGAAGCAGTTCGTGGAGTCCTTCCAGGGACTCTCACACAACAGAAGAACACAAGTTGTCGTCCCAACGAACTCTGAAGCCCTTTGACATGCTAGCTTGTTGCTGACCTCACGGACAACCTCTCCATATCCACACGATAGTAGAGACGGCGGCTGGGCATGGGCTGCACCCCACACCCTGATGGCAATGCATATACGATGTCTACTGACCACTCGGTCAGCCTCTCCATACCCACACTGGGTAGAGCCCACACATGTCTACTGACCACTCGGTCAGCCTCTCCATACCCCCACGGGGTAGAACAATGGTTGGGTACGGGCTGCACCCCACCCCCAGATGATAATGCACATACAATGTCTACTGACCACTCAGTCAGCCTCTCCATACCCCATGGGGTAGAGACAATGGATAAAATTCCCGCTCAATAGTGCTGTACGCCTTCTCACGATTCAGCAACTTTCGACTAGCGAATACGACTGGGTGAAGGACATCATCTTTCCCTACGGAGCAATACAGCACCCAAATCAACAGAACTACATCATCCTGACACAAAAGTATTAACCTCTAAGTAACAACACACAGGTGCAGAAGACAAGATTCCCTGAATTTCTCAAAGCTTCAGCACACCCAGGAGTGAAACGACACGTACAATCTTTCTTCCGGGACGAACACAACTGGAGATGCATACTGACTATTCGATGGCTCAATGATATCAAGATCCGACATGATACCAATCTCTCTCTCAACAACCTCTTCACAAAAAAGGGGATTTCATAACATTTCTTTCTAACAGGGACATCTGTTGTAAGAGGGATCTCTAATAGTACATCCCCTGAGAAAGAACGGGTTTTTGGGGGTCAAAATGTCCTAAAAATCATCAAAGATTACACGCAACTCCCTGGTACTTTTGTCAGACAAAGTACAATCAAAACGGTACAGAATGAACATTTTCATCTGGCATGGGAAGACGCCATCGGAACAGTTAAAGTGGGGATGGGTAAAGCGTCATCACAGTCCTGGATTACACCAACTGTACACACTACTTCACGAACAGTACAACAGACTCCGGAGAGGATCCACAGAAAGACCAACTCCTGGAGAGTGCTCAAGAGAAACCTGTTCCTGCTCACAACCCAAAGGCGCTATCTCTAACCAGGCACTGAAGTACCTTGTAAAAGAACGACTGTAGGTACAACATCAGACGTAGTCATAGCAGACACATCAGAAGACGTTAACTAAAAGCAAGACTTCAATGACTCATCCTTCTGTTTCGGAACAAGATCAGAACGGGAAAATGTTCAGATCATTACGGATATGACACAAAGGCTTTTTGTCCACAACATGCTTAGTCTAGCCCTCGTAACGGCGGCTAAAGAGAAAGGTTACCAGATACATCACAAAGCTCACCGCTCACAGAAACCCAGGCACATTACCCAATGAGATCTGCAACAGGGCTATCCAAGACACAAAAAGGGTCAAATCCCCCACAAAATAAGGACAACTGACTGAAACTGTACCCAGTGGAAACTCATCCACACGACCACCAAAGAAACCACTTCCTGTGGTTCCTAGCATCTGACTGTCAAAACAACCGTTTGCGAACGCCACAAATAGTAGCCCCCAGTATCACGCAGAACAGAACTCAAAGTGCATTCACAGAACCAGACTCCAAATGAAATTTGCCTGTGAACTCACAGCACTAGACAAGCAAACGGAGTACAAGAACAGAGCAACAAGCACTGGACTGTTTGCTGTCAGCTGAGTTCTCAAAAAAAAGTAGAGTTCCCAACCACAAAAGGACACGTGTCTGGGTGGCTAAGGGTGCAAATTCTACAGGGGTTTCTACCCGATTCCATGGACACCTAGCAGTACATGTCCTGTCTTTTTCACAAAAAACACAAAAACACTTGCAAACTGATCAGAAGCACTTTCTGAGGAACTCTTCTGCCCGAGGTATAAAGGTGTAACGACCCGATAACGGCTAAACCGCCAAAGTTATTTCCACGACCAGCTGAGTAACCAAAGCTCTGATGACCAAATAACAGCTGGCCCCCAAAGTTACTTCCACGATCAGCCGAGGAACCAGAGTAGTGGCCACTGTTTTGAAAAGTAGAGTATCTGTTCCTCTGTCAGACTGACCCCAGTACGGAGTTCTATCAACTGACCGGGGTATGCATTTCTGTCAAAATGACCAGGAGTTTTGTACCCCAAAAGAAGCAAAAGTTTACATCAGCTTTCCTAGAAGCCCTTAGTTGGATGAGCAAGTCTGTATGACTCTGCAGACTTGATCATTCATCAAAAAATTTCACATCTCTTCATACAAAAAAGTGGCCAACTCCCTTGAGGGCCACTCCAAAAACTGCTCACCAAAATAAGATCCACCAGATCTCAAAAGACTTATCAATTTTTGACAAAGAGACCCAACGGTCAAACAAACGCCTAAGTTTAACTGCAAAGGTCTCGAAAGGTTCATCGGAGCTAGGTTTAGCCCACGAAACGCTTACGAAAACCCTCTGGAGTACATTGAAATTTTTTCAGCAAGCTCTCTTTCAAAAGTCGTTTAAAACACAACATTATTTCAGCGAGACTGTGATAGAGAGTTAAAACAGAAACCCCCAAGTAGTGCAGACAGTAGGTTACCCACAAACTCTCAGACCATCCCAAGGAACGAGCATGGGTTTCAAAACGAAACAAGTAATGTCCCATATCATCAGTTCTTTCTTTTTAAAAAGGGGGGAACTTAGGAAACGTTGGGCGAGGGGCGTTAAACCTGGGAAAACCCGAACCCTGACTTCACTGTCCGTCTGAGACCGCACTCTGCTGAGAAGTTATTTGAACTGTATTCTTTTGTTTCCTCTACCTCTTGCATTCTTTTTGTTTCTTCTTGCTCTTTTTTTTTGCTCTCTTTTAGTTTCCCTTGTATCTGCTCTCTTTTAGTTCCTCTTGTATCTGTATCTGCTCTCTTTTAGTTATCTCTTCTTCCTGTACTCTCTTCATTTTGATTCTTTCTCTCTTCCATATCTTGGCAATGCATTTATCCACATAGGCCAACAGTTCTTCTCCCTCCAGACCACATACCTTACCTGTTGTAAATACTTAGCAAAAACTTTGTCCTCGTCACAAAGGACAAAAAGGGACTTTTTTCCTTAGCCTTCTGTGCCATGATGAAAATATGAAAAAAATGTCCTGTCAAACCCGACACACACACTAGTGGATCAAATACAAACAATTGCTATCACAAGCAAAAAAGGGTTGAACCTCTGTCCACTAAATATATGTAAGAATTCAAAGAAGATTTTTTTTTTTTTCAAACAGCATTTAAAGACAATCACTCTTAAAAAGATTAAATATTATCAAACCCAACCAACAAAAAGATAGAGATAAACAAGGAAAAGGATTTTAGGGATATGGGGAGAAAGAAAAACACAATCGGTAATCAATGTAAATTTTCAGCAACAAGTATAAATCAAGCAATGACATGAGAGTAAAACAATATAATCAATGTATTGTCGTTGTTGTTGTTTTTTTGTTTTTACACACTAAGCATTCAAAATGAAACAACTAATAATTTTTTTTTCAAAACTGGTTCAGGGCAGCCACTCACACACTCTTCATTCAAGAGAAAAGAACCCTAAGAATGCTGAAGCACACAACCCTAAGTAAAGATAGAACAGAAATGATCAGAGAGATGACTGAAGATAATAAAATAAAGCCCACAAAGGAAGGAAGAACAAGGAACTAGGCCCTCGTATCTCCAGAAACTATACAAAGGAGATACCCCGTTTTGTTGGAGACGGGAAAGAAAGTAGACAAAACAGTCATAAAACAAAACCATACAACACAAACTCAATTGTTCAAAAGGAAAGTCTGTGAACGTGACCTTCACTTCTAATTGGGGCAATTCTGAATTCAGTAGCAAAAGCAAGTTAACTACGGGGTCACCCCGATGTTACGGGTGGTGTGTGGTGCGTGTTTTGTTGTCTGACTCCCGCTCTCAAAAGTTTGGATGCGTGTACGACTTTTCCCCCACACACACCCACACCATACGAACATAGATACCAGGCAACACACTTGTTAGATTTTTTCTTTTTTTATGCTGCCCGAACCATCAATATGAATCGTTACCAAATCAAAACATGCCATTACATAGAATACAGTCAATGCACGTCAATTAAGACATCAATACGTAAGACACTTCAATCATCATATATCAGCGTATCATACTACGTATCTTGATATAACTCACAGATCTCGCAGGCGCCGTCCACAGTGTCTCACATATACAATCAACGCATTCAGTTCCCAGTACCCAACCACAGTCTACAGCACTAAAATAAGACGAAGAAGGATAACCAAGGTCCCCCACACGGTAAACACAGCCGTTCACAAACACAAGCGACGAAGAAGAAACAGGGTTTTTAAACAGCAAGCACAATATATTAAAGTCGAAAATATCAGAAGAAAAACCGCAAATTCACAAGCACAGTAACCCACACGCAGAAGAACCGCAGATTCACAAAGCACAGCAATCCACAAAAAGAAGAACCGCAGATTCATAAAGCACAGTAAACCATAGAAGAACTGCAGATTCACAAAGCACAGCAATCCACAGAAGAAGAAAACCCCAGATTCATAAAGCACAGTAAACCCTAGAAGAACTGCAGATTCACAGGCACAGCAATCAATATTGAATCCCCGGAGAACACAAATTTCACCAAAGTCCCATAGAACACAATAAACTTCGATTCGACGTACCGTTGATCTAAAACAAATTTTTAACTTCTCCGTGTATTTATATACAGTGTTCACATCAATAAATTCAGCCCACCGACACACATGCGGTGGTACAATTAGAGCACATATTAAATATTCTTACAGGAGTTTTAAGTCACTCTCGGCGCACAGCATTCACAACAATTTTATAACAAATACATTTCCTGCTACATATTCCGCTGGTACCGTCATCAAAAGCATCCCACATACACAGTGAACATCGATGCACTACTGACTTGAAAGTCAGCCTCTCCACATAGTAACACTACGGAGAAAACGATTTAACAAATAAATTAGGCTGGACACCAAGCCTCGGCCGTTTTAATTCTTGCTCTCTTTTCTTGTCCTATATTATTATTTTCGTCATGTATTTAAATATGTCATTTTTAAAATTGACGTCATAATTACGTTGACGTCACAACATGTCACAATCATCTCATAGTGATGATCTGAACACCATGTTCCACCATGTGATGATTGAACACCATGTTCCACCATGTGATGATGTGAACACCATGTTTCCCCCATGTGATGATCTGAAACCATGTTCCACATGTGATGTCTGAACACCATTTCCCCCATGGTGAGATCTGAACACCATGTTCCACCATGTGTGATCTGAACACCATGTTCCCCATGTCAGTCAAGACCATTCCTTACACAATCATTGTAACCTTGATAAATTGCTTTAAAAGGGGCGAAGTTTCACAGGTTACTAAAATTTAGGCACTAATAAGTTAAAAAATTTCCTTTCAAACTAATGCTGTAAAAGTGGTAGATTTGTCTGTTGTACACACTTCACTAGAAGCGATTTGGTTTACTTGTTGTCAGGGCAGTTTAAGGAAGCTACCCCAGCCATCAGAAAAAAACGTAGTGATCCCTTTAATAGAAAGTCAAAAAGGTTGGAGAACATTCTTTTTCTAGATTTGTTTTTTCAAAATTAAAATTAATAAAAGTTGTTTAACCATTTTAAATACTTTATTCCTATTGTAGATAAAAAGGGGCAAATTGTACAAATTTTATAAAACTAAACAACAAAAGAGAAAATTTTGCACCAATGAGATACAAGAGAAATCTTTCCTTAGGCAAAAAATAGTCCGCCGGAAATAGGGCTGTTTTATAAATTAGATGATTGAAGATTTTTAGAGACAGTGTTTGTTTTAGTTTTTGATTCACTGTTTTGAGAGAGTGCATAAAGTTGTTAGTGTTAAAAGTGTATTGTACAAATGCTAGGAAGTTGCGTATGAATACCTTAGTTGTGGTACAAATACTTCGTTGGACCCCTCGTGTCCCAGCTAGACAGAACACCCAAATGCAGACCGGAGTCAGGATTGCGACCAAAGTGTCCTCTAAAACAGGTTGGTTTTGCAAATGAAATGTTGAATTTATTAAGTGTTTGTTTAATAAAGGCTGGAGAGACAAGGTCTAAGTTCTGAACTGGGGATTAATAGATTGGGTAAATAAAACTTGGCAATCCCACCGAGCAGAAGGGACAGTCCTTTGTGCACATGGTTTTTCAAAACGGCCCTTTTGAAGCACATGTTCGTACAGGCCTCATGGTCCTCTTGACGCTTTTGTCATATGTAACAAAATAACATATGGCAAGAAATAATTATTAGTGGGACTGGATAAGTAGACCAATGGCTACGTTATTGTGATTGAAGTTGTTAGTACAAGATTTTAAGTGGATCAAAACAAAGTTTCCTGACAAACGGGACAAATTCGCAAACATGCTGATCATGGATTTGGGTACATAGAATTTAGTTTTATCTTTTGTTTGGTAAAAGGGTTACATGTATGTCAATGTTGTCCTGTGAGGGGTATTTTGTTAACTGAGTTACATCCCAATCAACTTGCTGAGTCATGTTTGCGACTAGATCATAGATTGTCTTCTAGTTTGGGAATTGGGGTTACATGTATGTTATCAGTACTGCCGTGGGTACTTGTTTGTGGTGAAACTTAATCGGTGGGATTAAAGTAATACTCCATGTCCTGAGCAACATTTTTATTGCCCTGGAATGAGGAAAAAAGTAACCACCTTTAGAAGGAAGTGATGGCATCTGTGGTATAAGCAAATGGCTATAAAGAGAGTGAGTGAGGGTTATCTAAGACATTAGATGCACTGCATAAAATGCTGGTGTGAGTGTAGCGAGAATACTAGGCAGAGCTTGAGTGGAAGGCCAGCCCATGGTGGAATTTGGGTAATTATGTATGGGAAAAGCCCATGCAAATTGCATAACCAATGAGTGCACCAAAGTAATATCATCCAAAATACTTAACGCAAAGTGCGAATACTCCTTGCAAATTGAAATTAAAAGGTAACAAGTTGAGGTTTGATTGTTCCTGTTACTGCCATTTGACCTAGTTAACTGAGATTATTGGAATATAGTGGAAAGTGCATATGACAATGAAGTTGGTCGCAGTGCATGGAGATATTTGTGGAGAGTTAAGCCTGGTTTCATTTCGTTCGCTTATGATATGAAGTTGTTGCAGTGCTGGAGATAGGGAGATTTACGCATTGTAGTTTTCCTTTTTTCTTCTTCCTTTTATTCTTGATTATTTGGTCGGACTGATGTATAATACTGTATAGTTAAGAATGCATTGTGAGCCATTTTATCATTTTGTGAACATCGCAGTTGTGGTTATTATTAGCAGCGCTATACTTGCGCAACCCAAGGGGCATTGCAAATACTTCCCTTGGTTCCTAACCCCTATGTGACCGCTAGTAAGGTTTTGACTGGTTGAAACGATGCGAAAAGAGACCAAGGTTAATGAAACCATTTCATCATTATTTTGGCCCCGGCTCGATCATTCCAAGACCAGCTGAGGAAAGATTCACAAGCCCTAAGAAGCAATACGGGATGACCTGGCATGGTGATGATGAAAATTGAACTTTGAATGGCCATACTAAAGCATGTACCCAGTTAAGTGAAACAAAGGGATACCATAGAATAGATGAACTTGAATTGCGGTCAGCGAAAGTATTTTATGCACATGACTTTTGTTGTCAAAAAATTGTTGCACCGCATGGTAATGTGGTTTCTCCTTATTGTAAAGGTGTGCATAGAACACGTTTTTCCTTTTATTTAGGTCAAGTCCCATCTGTTTCGGTTCACCTTTGAACTTGACGAACCTGGATATAGTTTGTTGTTTGTTCTTTATGTGCCCAACCCATTTAAGTTCCAACCTCGTTCTGTTATTTTGTATACAATCAAAGATCCTAATAAAAAGTCACAACCCCGTTGACCTTGGCCACCTTGTCTTGCTGTAGTGAGAGTGGGTTACACAAGTGGCGCCCCAATAAGGGACTTTCCAAAATAACCAAATTATTGAATAAATTATAAATGTTCGAGTGGTGGCCACAGAGAACAGCAATGGCCTTGACCCTCATGGGAGGTCAGCGACGAGGAAGAGATCTTATACGGGAGGTGAAAGTAGTGTACCCTATCCAGGACGCGCTGCCAACGAAAGTTTTCAGGAGTTCATGGTAAAGCATGAATAGGAGACAAATAAACGCAAGGAAGCAGAGAACAACCCAGGCTAAGAAATGCCCAGACAGGAGCCACCCAGTTACGACCACCACTAGCAGCCGTCATCAAAGTCACCCGCCATCCAGTCACCCGGTTTAGAAGGTCTTCACGGGCCAACCACCAACGGGGGAGGTAAGCCACATCCTGGAATGGGTGACCCAGACGGAACAGTTTGCCAAAGGACGACTCCTTACACGATGCCCTGCAGAGAGTCAGAATGAGCCTTAAGGCTGGCCTGGGAACGGGTTAGTTCATGTGAAACGGCGAAGGAGATTCTTTAGAAGACAAGAAAGCTTTGGACATGTCCGTGGCCTGAAGACCTATACTTGGACTTTGACAACAAGAAGAAGATCCCAAAAACAGAAACGCCTGCGACATTCCAACAGTGACTATGGGCGACTGGTGAAATTGATATAAGATTTACCCCAGTTCCCAGATGAAGACTCCCGAGTAAAAATCTACCGGACATTCTTAAGAGGACCGGCCCTGCACACCAAATGTTGCTAAGTGAGCTGCGGAACAAGTTTGGAGTGGCTGGAAAGGCCGACCCAGACACGATGGAGGTGCCTCCACATGTGAGACTGCTTGGAGTAAAGTGCGACCTACCCGTCCCCAAACCCCAAACAGAGGTTGCGAGCCAAAGACAACACAACCTTGACGGAAGAAATGATGGAATGCCCTTGGTGTAAAACAGGCTAGCGAAGCTACCACCACCGCAGCAGCCCATGTAGCCACCGCAAAGGGGTGACCACAGCGCAAGGGGGCCTGCCTGGAGATGCGGTGAAATCCGGACACTTGGGGAGGGCCCAGTCCAATGCAGGCCCTGCTGGACTGTGGTTCCAGAGGCCACGTGTGGAGAGATTGCCAGCAGAAGCCGAACCATGGGCAGAAGTCGCAATCTTCAGCCGATCAAGGGGGGCCTTATAAACTGGGGCAGCCGAAGCCAGGGGGAGCAACCAGCGACTGAACCAAAGCCCAAGCCCGACAGCAAGCAGAATATAGACCGCCGTTGAGGTCCTGTAAAATGGTGACCTCAACCTCAAGGCCGTTAGAGACTGAGGCCGAACACCACCCTCCAGTCAGGAACCAGGAGAGGTGGAGGACCTGACGGGGAGGCATCCGGGTGCTGACGTCTGACGCCCACGGCGTGTGCAACCCCGACCTTAGGGCGACTTCGGCAGGGCTTACGGGTGACCGAGCGGCCCTGGAGGCAACAACACGCCAGGAGCACCTCACCGAGCACAACACCAATGCCCGCCGACGCATCAACCTCTCTTCACCTACGGTGCTTGCGAGCTGGACAGTAAGGGTGGCATCATGGAGGCTCAAGTCCCGGGCCTTCACTGAGACAGAGGTTAGATTAGATGGAGTAGAAAACACGTGGATTACCGACAGTGCTTCTCAGGTCAACAGTGTTTCAAATAGGTATTATCAGAACCAATTAAGTACAAACACAGAACTGAGAAGACATTAGCCGCTGCATGCCACAGGGTTAAAGTCACTGGGCATGGGTGTTGTGATGTGCCAGTATGAGGGGTAGTTTAGCATAGAAAGTCTGTTGTCCAGAGAGAATTGTAGGTCACTCAACTCCGGTGGAGTTCTAGCCCAATAGGGGTAGACACAGGCATACTCCTGACAGAGTCCCTGTCATAGTAGGTACGAAATGTTGTTTCGTAAGTTACGGCACAGAAACCAGAGAACAATTCGCAGAATGTACTGGGGCTTGACAACCTTGATGTTCAGCCTAGCATTAAAACGGGCAACCTTGAAGGCCGACTCGACCTGTCAAACTTCAGGGCCAAGCAGTGAAAATTCCAGCTCAATACTGAGTCAGATGGTCCAATGTGGTTCAAAGGTGCAACACCACGGCAGTGACGCATGTCCCCTGGCTCATGAAACTACATCAACACGCTGCCAGAAGGAATAGGGCGAAAAAGCCACGAAAGTTCCTGTCGAATGTTTTGTATAATTTCAGAATAGAGGTTGAGAACTACACTGATGATGATGTGGTTATTGACAGGAAGAAAGGTCATTGCTTGATGTTTTCATCGATAGCAGAGGAAATGACAATGAAAAGGTTTGTTGATGCAGATCATGTTTGCAGGGGCTGAGGGAAATGGAGTGAGAGTATGTGCGAATATAAGATTATTGTGTTGCTTGCAATGGGAGTGCAAGTTCACGGGGGGACGTGAGGAAGGGAGAAATGTAAGAGAGAGCAGAGAGTAGTTCACAGGAAGTTCCATACAAGTATGTGGAGACTACCACGCCAGAGTGGAGACAGCGTATTTACTGGAACGTCTGGAACGTCTTATCCAGATGTAATCATAACACATGATTTTGACATAGGCGGAGGCCTACACTGAGTCAGATTAATCCTACCTGAAATCAAACTTGAGCCGGGTCCGCATGTAAAGACCAGACCACTCCCGATTCCGCTTTAGAGATTTCGAAGAGGCCAGACAGCACAATCATCAAGGATCTGATTGAGGCAAAAGTAAAAATCGCCCGTCAACCTCGCCATAATGCCAATCCCTATTGTTTTAGACCGCCAGAAGTCAGGAAACTCCGGATGTTGTGTTGACTAACCGAAAAATAAACGCCAGGACTGTCTTGATAGCTAACGCCATCCCTAAAATAGAGGAGATTATTCTCCGGGGGGGGGGGGGGGGGGGGGGACATAGTTGGGGCGAAAATCATTCGTCAGTTGACCGTCAGAAATGCCTTCTATCAGGTCAGGATGACCGAAAGGGCAAAAGCAGATCTCGGCGATCACTACACCAATTGGATTGTTATCAATTTGAGCGAAAGGGCGATGGTCCTGAAGAAACAGCCCACACACCTTCCAGAGGCTCAAATGTAAACAGTTATTTCACCGATGAAAATCAAGACTGAATTGATAATCTTTATGGATGACCTGCCATCAATGGTAGCACACTGGAAAATTGGGAGGAGAGGACGATCAGCCATAGGAAAGACTGAGGCGTTACAAGCTGAAGCTAGATCCAGAAAAAATGTATCTATGGCCGCCTCCACTGTCAAACACCTTGGAATATATCATCTCAGACAAGGGATCCAGCCCAGAACCCAGAAAAGCTGGAAGCGTAAAGTCCTGGCCAAAACCTAGACCGAGAAGACAGTCACGCAATTCAGTGGGCTTAGCTGGGTATTAACCTAAGAATTTGGCCGTACCTATGCAAATTGGCAAAACCGCTGAACGATCTCACAGCTGGGTAAAGAGCCCACAAAAGGCTCAGAACGAGTGGGGAGGAGAAAGGGCACACTGAACTCTGACTCTGACGTATACCACACCTTTGGGGCTAGTCTCCACCAGAGCCTTCGAAGAACTGATCAAAGCGATGACTTCAGAGCCAGTGATATGCATCGCTGAAGGAGCAAGCCCTTCAGAACTGCACTGCGATGCAAGTAGGCACAGGCCCTTGGCGCAGTTTTGTACCAAGAACAGGAAGGCCACTACGTGAGGGTTGCTCATGCCAGTAGATTTTGAGAAAAAACAGAGCAGAACTACCCAGCTCACCAATAGGGAATTTCTCGCTCTAAAATGGGCCCTCACAGAAAAGTTAACGACTATGTCCTGGGGTCGCACATCACTGTTGTCACTGACACAACCCCCTTGTGCTTGTAGCCTTAATAAAGAAAGCCAAGCTAGATTGACTACAATCCCCGATGGCAGGCAGCAATGTCAGCTTACGACTTTTGAACTGCAGTACGAAAAGGGACCAGTTCCAACTTATGCAGACGCCCTCCTCAAGGCGTCACAATGAGGATGCGAAGAATATGAAAGAGTAAGCCAAAAATGTTGGAGAGAACAAGTTTTCCTCTATGAGAAAGCAAAAAAATTGAAGAAGAAGCAAGTGTCGACTAGAGTTGTAGACCGGGACACAGTCAGCCGCCAACATCGAAGCGAAAGGAGTTCAATTTGAACAAACAATTTCCTCTGAGAGAACGACTACAGTGTACCAGAGCATCATTTCATCCCTGCAGATTTGACCAACTTGTCAGGATCCAGAGAGGGTTGTTGGTGGAATCCAGGAGCCTGGGACGGCAATGCCGCCATGTCGCCAAAAGAATGGCAAAGGGCACCAGCGGCAGACCCAACGTAGCCATCTGAAAGCCCAGATTCGAAAGGGTCCGAAGCTTGAATTGACAAACTAAGAGGGAACCAGGCAGAACTCAGAGAGTTTTATGTAGAGACCAGGCCAAACTGGAGATCAGAGAAGGGTTCTGTACAGGAAGTTTGTAGGGAAGGAAGAAAAGCCAAGTATCAGTTAGTAGTACCAAGTCAGTGCCGCAGAGAAGCAAATTCGGGTGTGCCAAGATGATCTATTCCACCCCATGTTAGACAATTCCATCCGCCAAGCCCAGATAGAATCTTTTGGCCCTTCATGAGTAGAGACATAGAGAGCAGAATAGAAAAAGTAGCAGGTGCATCATGGAAGTGGCTCACACCCACAAAAGGCACCCATGCACCACAATGAAACAGCCTACCCCTTGGAGCATTCTCTCCATGGACCATTTTGACTATAGAGGAAAATGGCGTCAAAGCGGAAATATCTTGGCCCATCATGGATCAAATCACAAAGTTTGCACAGCCATAAGATAACAAAGGACCAGAAGGCACACACTGTCGCCAAGGCCCTGTGGAATGAATTCTTCCCTGACCTACGGTTTTCCCGAGCAATATTCTGACGGATCCAAGGTCGCGACTTTGAGTCCAAAATGATCAAGGACTCAGTCCGAAAGCAGGCATAAAAAGAGCAGAACGCACGCCCTAACCATCCATCAGGGAATCCAGTTGGAGGTGAACCGAACACTCCTTGGCATGCAGAAGGCTAGAAAATGCCAAGAAAGTAAGAATTGGAGGAGGCAGCTAAATCATGTTGTATCATGCATACAAGCTAGGTCCATGAAAACCACAGGATATTCTCCTACAACTTGATCTTCGGACGCCACCCCAGCTACCCATGATTTAGCGTTTGGAAAAAATTAGAATGGAGAGAAAGATGAAAGTCCCAGGCAGTACATCAAGAACCTGAAGGAAAGCTTAGGGTTGGCCTATGACCTTGGCAATACTGAGTCTGAGACAAGTGGAGCCAGAAACAAAGAGCCCGCCAAGATGTCAGTGCCCGTGCTGTGCAAACAGAAGCCCATGAGACAAGGAGTATTGGTCCGCCAGGTAGGAACCACAACAGAAGACCAAGATTGACGACAAGTGGGAACCCTACATTGTCAGAGTATACAGCAAAGAAACCCGACATCCCCGTGTAACACCGACAAAGAGAGGATGGGCAAGGCCCAGTGAGGACACTTTCACAGAATCTTTTGCTGCCTATTGGAGAAAAAGAAGATGAAGATAGGGAAAACCACACAAAGAAATGAAGCACCACGGTCCTCATCACGGAAAAGAGGCAGAAAGATAGAAGAGGGGTTGGACAGCCTGAAGAGAGATTTTTGAGGTAGAGAGCTGTGCCGGCCCACGCCGCCTCTGATGCTTTCCGCAAATTAGTTTAATCCCTGCTGCTAGGCGGTAGCATGCGCGAGATAGGGAGAATCCGATGGGAAAGTCCAGTTGATATGGGCTCAACAGGCACACCGATGCCGGAAGTGTGATGAAGGTGCCACAGCCTGAAGGTAGCCAAGGAAGGAGAGGTGAACCAAACTAATGGAGGTCTAGACAGATGATGTGCCATCCCAAGCACAGTGCCAAGTAAATAATTGTGGAGGATCGTCTTTAGATGAATCTGAATGGATGTTTATTAAAGGTGTGGAAGTTTCCAGGGCGGCAGGAAATTCTGAAACACTGTGGAAGCAGAGTCGACAGGATCGAGAGCTAGGGAGAACCTCAAACCGGAGAACCCAAGTGAACAGTGGCTCATCATCTGGAGCAGCCGCAAGACAACCTAGCACAGGCAACCAAGAAAGATCAAATAGGTCAGCGTCGACCGGTGGAAAGACTGAACCTTTGCCCATCAAGTCAGAAAGGGCCTCAGAGTCGCTGGTGCTACATGTACACTTATAAAACAGCAATCGCAATGAGCTGTCCTTTCAAATACAACACAAATCTAAGTACATGGAGCCTCATAGGGGATCCTCGATGAGAGAGTATCGCATGTGCTTGAAATGACTGCACTGGGGAAATGAGACTGGGAAGGAGTGATAGTGTGGGGTTATAATTATGGTCGGTGTGATGGTGTTGGAGTCAGCAACTCTTTGATATTTCACAATGTGCCCTTGATGGATAAGAGGGAAAATGGTACAGTATCTGGTCCGTTTCCAGAATTTAATGCATCTTGTGATGAAGCTGTGTAGCCTCTCGTCATATGGAAAATTTCTATAATGTTTAATTTTTTTCTGTTGGATGATATGTATTAAGATGTATTGAATAAGGGGATTTACGTTGGATGTGCCGCTGTCATGAGGTGAATGTATCTATTACCTTTAGGTAAATTTTAAAGAGAGTTTACTTTATAAGCAGATTACCGACGTACAACCCTTTTTCTTTTTGGGGGGGAGTGTGTAACCTTAAAACATAGCTTCAAAAGGGAGATCGAATTTCACAGTTACTAAAATTTAGGCACTAAAAATTTACAAAAAATTTCCTTTTCAAACTAATGCTGAAAAAGTTGTAATTAGTCCCTGTTGCTACACACTTCACTAGAAGCGCTTGGTTTACTTTTTGTCAGGGCACTTTAAGGGAAGCAACCCCAGCCATCAGAAAAAATAACGAAGTTATCCTCCCTTTATTAGGAAAGTCAAAAAGTTGAAGAACATTCTTTTATCTAAGATTAGTTGTATTCAAAATTAAAATTAATAAAAGTAGTTTAACCATTATTAAAATACTATTTATTCCTATTGTAGATAAAAAGGGGGCACATAGTACTTATATAAAACAAAACAGACAAAGAGAAAATTGCACCAATGAGATACAAGAAATCATTCTTAGCAAAAAATAGTCCCGCCGGAAAATAGGGCTGTTTATTTATAAATTATATGAATGAAGATTGTATAGACAGTTGTGTTTTAATGTGTTGATACACTGTATTGAGAGAGTGCATAAAGGTAGTAGTGTTAAAAGTGTAATTTACTAATGCAAGGAAGTTGCGTATGAATACCTTATTTGTGTACAAATACATACGGATGGACCCATGGCGATGGTATCCCATCTAGATCCCCCAGAACACCAAAGGCAGACCGGAGGTGCAGGTTGCACCGAAAGTGTCCACTAAAACAGGGTTTGTATTTTTGCACTGAAATGTTGATTATTAAGTGTATAGTATAAAAATATCTGGAGACAAGTCCTAAGATTACATGCACTGGGAGATTAATAGATGTGTAAATAAAACTTGGCAATCCCACAGATCAGCAGGGACAGACCTTTGTTCAGCATGTTTTTTTCAAAACGCCCTTTTGACGCACAATGTTCGTGTCAGGCCTCATGGTCCCTCTTGACGCTTTAGTCAGTATGATCACAAAATATCATATGGGCAAGAATATATTTAGTGGACTGGATAAGTAGACAATGCATACCGATTATGTGATATGAAGTGGTTATCATGATTAAAAGTGAACAAAACCAAGGATTCCTTACAACGGTTACAGAAAATCAAAACATGCTGAGTCATGGTTTGGGTTACATAGATTGATTTCTTGTTTGGTAAATGGGTTTACAAGTATGTCAAGTGTACTGCGAGGGGGTATTTGAAAAACAGATTAAGAATTCCAATTCGACATGCTAGTCATGGTTTTGAGTACATCATTGTCCTTCTTTGTTTGGGAATTGGGTACGTATGTAATACTGTAACCGTGCGTGGGGTAATTGTTGTGAAACTTATATCGTTTGGTGTTAAAGTAACTCCATGTCTGAGCACATTTTATTGCCTGGTCTTAGAAAATTGAAAACCACCTTTAGAAGGAAGGATGGCGATCTGTGGAGAAGAAAAATGGCATACCGATAGTGAGTGATGGGTATCTTAGACATTTGATGCTAATGCAGAAAATTGCTGGTGTAGAGTGTAGGCGACATTCAGGTCAGTAGCTTAGAGTGGAAATGCCAGCCATGGTGAATTGGGTATAAATGATGGGAATAGCCATGCAAAATGCATAACAATGAGTGCACCAAATTAATTCAACCAAATTACAAAAGCGCAAAGTGCGACTCTCCTTGCAATTTGGATATTAAAAGGAACAAGTTGAGTTGATTGTTCCTGTTACTGCCATTGACCTATTAAAATGGAGATATGTGGAATATAGTTGAAAGTGCATTATGACATGAATGTTTCGCAGAGCATGTAGAATTGGGAGAGGTTTTTAAGCCTTGGGTTCTTTTCTGTTCGCTTATTATATGAAGTTGTTGCAGTGCATGGAGATTAGGGAGAGTTACGCTTTGTTGTTTTCTCTTTTCATCTTCCTTTTTAATCTTGTTTTTGGGTCGGACAGATTATAATGCTATATTGTTAAAGGAATGCTAGTAGACATTTGTTCATTTTGGAACATCGCCGTTTGTGGGTTATTCTTAGCAGCGCTTACTTGCGCAAGCCCAAGGGCATTGCAAATACACCTTGTATTTCCCAATCGCCATATGGGACCGCTTGTAGGTTTGACTGTGTTGAAATCGATGCTAAAGTGACCAAGGTAAAAGCAACCATTTCGGGGGGGGGGCGTCATTATTTTGGCCCGGCTCGATATTCCAAGGACAAGCTGAGGCAAGATTCACAAGCCCTAAGCGAGCAATACGGAATGACTGGCAAGGTGATGAAGAAAAATGAACTTTGAATGGCCTACATAAGCATGTACCCTGTTAAAGTTAAACAACGGGATAACATAGAATATATTGAACATGAATTGAGTCCGCGACAGTATATAATCACAAGACAATTATGTGTATAAATTTTGTTGCACCGCATGGTAAAGTGTTCTCCTTTTGTTATGTGTGCAGAGAAACACGTTTTTCCTTTTATTATGTCAAAGTCCATCTGATTCGGTTCTCCTTTGAACTTGACGAACCTGGTTAGAGTTTTGTTTGATTTTCTTTTTGTGCCAACCCATTTAATTTCTATCCTCGATCTGTTTTTAGTATACATTCAAAGATCCTAAAAAAAAGTCCCCGAACCCTTGACCTTGTGCCACCTTCTTGCTGTAAGTGAAGTGGGTTAACAAAGTATTAAATGAACGTCCCCTTCAAAGCGCATCACATCTGTTACAGTTACCCATACATAAACAGTTATGAGTGCTTTACAAACTTTTCTCAAACATACATACATACATACAGAGCAAAACAAAAAACTCAGCACTGTCATAAAAAGGTATAGTTAAAAAAATAAACACAAAACTTACAAAGTCAAAATGAGCAACCCTATTCCACGTCATGCTCAGTCAGATAGCCAGTTACACTGAATGATAAAGCAACCCTATTATACACGTCTTGCTCAGTCCTGACAGCCAGTTTACACTGAATTGATAAAGCAACCCTATTACCACGTACTTGTTCAGTCTGACAGCGCAGTTTAACACTGAAAGCTAAGCAACCCTATTACACGTCCTTGCTCAGACTGAAAGCCAGTTACACTGAATGCTAAAGCAACCCAATTACACTCTTGTTCAGTCTGACAGCCATTACACTGACTGATAAAGCCACCCTATTACACGTCATGTTCAGTCTGAAAGCCCAGTTTACAATAATGATAACGCAACCCTATTACACGTCTTGCACAGTCTGATAGCCAGTTACCTGAATTAAAAAGCCACCCAATTACAACGTCTTGGTTCAGTCTGATAGCGAGTTACACAGAATTATAAAGCAGCCAAATACACGTCTTGCTCAGTCTGATAGCCAGTTACACTGAATGATAAAGCAGCCCTATTACACGTCTTGCTCAGTCTGATAGCAGTTACACTGAATGTAAAGCAACCCTATTACACGTCTTGTTCAGTCTGATAGCCAGTTACACTGAATGATAAAGCAGCCCTATTACACGTCTTGCTCAGTCTGATAGCCAGTTACACTGAATGAATAAAGCAGCCCTATTACACGTCTTGCTCAGTCTGATAGCCAGTTACACTGAATGATAAAGCAGCCCTATTACACGTCTTGCTCAGTCTGATAGCCAGTTACACTGAATGATAAAGCAACCCTATTACACGTCTTGTTCAGTCTGACAGCCAGTTACACTGAATGATAAAGCAGCCCTATTACACGTCTTGTTCAGTCTGACAGCCAGTTACACTGAATGATAAAGCAACCCTATTACACGTCTTGTTCAGTCTGACAGCCAGTTACACTGAATGATAAAGCAGCCCTATTACACGTCTTGTTCAGTCTGACAGCCAGTTACACTGAATGATAAAGCAACCCTATTACACGTCTTGTTCAGTCTGATAGCCAGTTACACTGAATGATAAAGCAGCCCTATTACACGTCTTGTTCAGTCTGATAGCCAGTTACACTGAATGATAAAGCAACCCTATTACACGTCTTGTTCAGTCTGATAGCCAGTTACACTGAATGATAAAGCAGCCCTATTACACGTCTTGTTCAGTCTGATAGCCAGTTACACTGAATGATAAAGCAACCCATTACACGTCTTGTTCAGTCTGATAGCCAGTTACACTGAATGATAAAGCAACCCTATTACACGTCTTGTTCAGTCTGATAGCCAGTTACACTGAATGATAAAGCAGCCAAAAGAATGTGGGACTTCACACACCTGTAACTGTTTTTCAGAGGCGTAGCTCTCTTTGCCTCCCAGGACAGCCCAGAAGTCATCCTTCTCCTGTGTCTCGAACACCATGGTGCTGGCCCTGTGAACACCCTGTGTGTATCACTACCAACAACCTGGGGACTACACACATCAAACACCATGGTGCTGGCTCTGTGAACACCCTGTGTGTATCACTACCACAACCTGGGGACTACACAAAATCAAGCACCATGGTGCTGGCTCTGTGAACACCCTGTGTGTATCACTACCAACAACCTGGGGACTACACACATCAAGCACCATGGTGCTGGCTCTGTGAACACCCTGTGTGTATCACTACCAACAACACTGGGGACTACACACATCAAGCACCATGGTGCTGGCTCTGTGAACAGTGAATCACTTTGTGCATATAAATATACCAAAACCCCATGGACCACACAAATCAATGTACACAACTAAGGCAGATAATTTCATAAAATCATAAATATGTGCCTCTTCCTTGTAGAATACACCAAACAGTTACATAAAAATCCCTCTGTAAACACAGGTATAATTCTCCCTATTTAAAAGCTGTTCTATTTGCTTTCTCTGTTTTCTTCTCGTTACTGATCCATCCTTAACATCCCATCAAGGCGCGCTGGTGACCTACTCGTTTTTGAGTGAACCAGTATTTTAGGAAGAAGAAGATCAATCTACGACTCAGGTCCATTCCGGTTATTTGAGAAGGACTGAGCATTAAGACACAGCACTCACAGCCACCACTCACAACCAGTTTCATGACAAAATATTTCGAACTTTTGTTTTCATCTTATATCAAGTATGACTGGCAGAACCAATGTATAAAATGACAGAGAACAGTCCATGTAGAACGACTGGAGGAGTCCGTGGCAGGCACCACTAAATCCACAACTACTCA
>CM031613.1:67390334-67400888 GCA_018398815.1 Conus ventricosus
ATCTTTAAAATGGTCAAAGGGGTGCCATTACAGTATAAAATGGAAAAAAAAAAATGCCTTTACATTTAAAAATGGTCAAAGGATGCCATTACGTATAAAAATGGTCAAAGGGTGCATTTAAGTATATAACTAGTCAAAGGGATGCCATTACGTAATAACTGGTCAAAGGGGGTGATTTAAAAGTATAAAATGTAAAAAGGGATCCTTTACAGTATATAATGGTAAAAGGGGATCCCATTTACGTATATAACTGGTCAAAGGGATCCCTTCGTATATAATGGCCCAAGGGATGCCTTTACAGTATAAATTTGTCAAAGGGGTGCCATTACAGTAATAATGGTCAAAGGGGTCCCCTTTACAGTTAAACTGGTCAAAGGGAGCCATTCAGTATATAACTGGTAAAAGGGGATGCCATTACGTATAAAACTGGTAAAAGGGGATGCCTTTACAGTTTAAACTGGTAAAAGAATGCCATTACGTATAAAAAATGGTAAAGGGGAATGCCATTACAGTTATAACTGGTAAAAGGGGTGCATTTAATATTACTAGTCAAGGAATGCCATTACGTATAAAAACTGGTAAAAGGGGTGCTTTTAAGTATATAATAGAAAAGGGATGCTTTAATATGAAAATGGTCA
Source organism: Conus ventricosus (assembly GCA_018398815.1). NCBI lineage: Eukaryota > Metazoa > Mollusca > Gastropoda > Neogastropoda > Conidae > Conus > Conus ventricosus. The sequence continues at coordinate 67,390,973 of CM031613.1, forward strand.
AAGGGGTGCCATTAAAATGTGCAACCAAGGTCAAAGAGGAACCTTTACAGAATTTAAATCCCAAACAGGCCCAAAGAGGTCCAAAAACCCATGTAAAACCACAATATCTATTGTCACATAGATATGCACAACCAGGATAAAAAGGTGTATGAAGACACTGCAGTCCCATAGGTCACGTGTGCCAACGGTAAAACACGGAAGGGAAAAGGGGGAATACATCACTTTGACAGCCTAGAATGTGAAGCCTTCCTTGGCTCCATTTTTAAAACATTCCTTTCAAATGTCCAGCTTGCCTTTTGGCAAAATATATACAAGGAAAGACTGCACATGGAATGGAACGGACATGCTACAAATTTCCTAGGTCAACTAAGACTGTGGATATGTTCAATGTTTTATAAAAGAATCAACTGAATCAGAAAAATATTTGAGTAAGAACTGTTGTATGGTATTTATGTCATGGCAATCGCTAATTAAAAAAAAAAAAAATTTCTATATGTCACCAAATAAACTGACTGATTTTCTTGATTGATGGCTGCTTGTCTCCATAAATCCACACACTGTACTTTGCAAATAATATATCTTTCCAACAGTGCAAGTAATTGTAGAAAAATTTTCTTTGTTAATTATTCACTGAATTCCATGTCAATTGTATCTGTGTGTTTGTTGTTATCAAAGCCACCTGTGACTGACCTCATTGCTTGTTAGGCAAGAAACTTATACAAAAGGGTAGTGTGCTACTGGATGTGGATTCAAAGCACAACAACAGTATTTCACAGGCGTATAAGAACCAATCACTGCACTTTTTGAATGGCAAACAGATTTTAAGTTTTGGGAAACCTATCCCGATGAGTTGGTGGTTTTGAAATGCCTATCATTATGACCCTCATATCTAAATCCATAAGCCAGATCTGAACTCTGCGTGTAACAGACAACTGTTGCGCACTATGGAAACACTGCTGTGCAAGCTTTTAATTCATTCTTATATAACTTTAAACACCCTTTGGTTTGAGTTTTTTTTACTTGTTTTTCCCAATACATCTTAGCATACATTACAGATTCTAGAAATAAAGACCATAAGTACACATTACCAGAAAAGTGCAGGTCTGCCCATGCTAATTCGAAAGCTTGTCTCATCAAAAATCCTCCAAATATCTTGTTATAAATATTTTTTTTCTGAAAAGAAAAACAAAATGTATATGTAAAACAGACATGGGAAGTCATACATACATTTTCTTCAAACAATGCTGGTAAAACAGAGGACAAAGAGAACAGTCACTCAGTATTGGATTATGAGCACACATGGGCCCAAGACCTCTGCCAGTAGACCTTTTCTGGCTGAAGGCATATCACTTAATGCAAACCGACTGACTAGCATATTTACATATTCAAAATGAAACATTGACATTACATGCATGTGCATGTGCGCGGGGGGAGGGGGGGGGGGTGGGGGCTGGAATAGCTTTAGTTGGTAGAAAGCCGGACATCGTGATCCTGGGGCTGCGGGTTCGAATTCGGTACAGGGGGATTTTTCCCTTGGAGTTAACATTGGTTCCGACTCCATTCCCATTGCAGTCCATCGAATGAGACTATAAACCGAGACTCTGTGTGTAACGCATGCACAACATCTTTCACACACGTAAATCCCATCACCCACTTTCAGAAGAGAAGGCCAGTTTGGCCGTTGGTATGGATGACATGTTACACATAGCATGCAGCTTCCCCCAAAAAATGGAGTATGGCTGCCTTAATGGCGGGATAAAAGATGGTCATACACACAAAACTCCATTGCCTGTCTATACAGGCAGTGTCCGCAAGAGTATCAGCCTGCATTTGCAGAAAGAAAGAAAAACTGTGTGCGTGCGCACACACACACACGCACACACACACACACAATCACATGCACATACGCATGTATGCGCACGCATGTGTGCACACGCACACACACACACACACATGCATTAATACACACATCAAATTTCTAACTTTGTGCAAGGCATTATTAGTCTTACTAGACAGAGCCTGCAATGGCTCAAAAACTGAAATTTATAAATGCATCCTGACAATGTCTCTACAGATGTAAACAGTAACTTTAGGCATTTTAACACAATCTTCATCTTTCCTCACAGTAGTCACACTAAATTCCAAACTTTTCCAAACTTTGGCATTACTTTTTCTTGTACACTCTCAGGTATTGGTCAAAGAAGTCTCAGATCTTTTCTGGATGACAAGTAATGAATTTTCTCATGGCACACAAACCTTCACTCCCTTAGAATCTTCAGCCACAAAGTCCGACATGGTTCCAGTCAGTCTTTTTGTTCATTTATTCCACAGCTGTTTCTTTGGTGCTCCTGTTTTAACTGGCAGCACTGTCAGAAGAGGGATGCTCACTATGTGATGTTCTATGAATATCAGGTCAAAACGGGAAAACCACTGAACGGGATCAAAATGACTCAGAAGCAGTGAAGTCAGTACTCTCGTGAGACAGGTTGCCGTAAAGCAGCGTCAGGGGAGTAACGTTGATTGTTCCCTGTTGAGGCTGTTATTCAGATGACAACCCTAAATGCAGAGATGTACATGGCCTAAATATTCTTAATTAGGTCTTGTCTGAAGCTGGAATTTCTCCAGATTTGCAATATGCCATCACTTTTTGCTCCTTGATGATCAACCGGCAGCTGACACTCGCTCAACTCACTTCTTCTTGGACTGAAACCAGCCAATGATTTTCCACTTCTTCCTTAAAATCTAATAAGGACAGATTTTATAAGTAAGTTACAGTAATGTTGCTTATAGCCACCCACATCAGGGCTGTCACCACGTCGAAGTCAACTCACAAGTCATTATTAAAACACACACACACACACACCTTATTCACACAACCCTTTAAATCACAGCTTCTAAAAACCCACATGGGAAATTTTGTTAATATCGTTCCTCCGTAAAATCTTAGATCAGATGAAAAAATGTTAATCTGTTCAGAAATTCAAAGATCACATCAGGTGGAACATCTCTGAACAAGGTGTGTTCATGAAGTCTACTGTAAAGTGTTTATGTCTCACATCATGCAAGTACCAACACTCTGGAAGATCTACCACACGATGGCCCTATGTATGATGCCCTATTGCGAGAAACATACAAAGAAACAGCCTACTGTGCAATGGCCCACTGCATGACAGGTCATGCAGTCAAGTCAAAATTATCTTTATTGTGGGTTAAAGAATAAGATTTACAGCTTTTTTTAATCCTGCCCTCACAAAAAGAATAAATATCATTACAAAATAGAGAAAAAAGAAACACAAAGCAATCCAAACGTAGAAAAGAACAAGATGCAAAGCATATAAAACTACTCCCAGTTTATCCTGAATACGCGTGAGATATTCCATAAAGAGGAAAAATCGTCTTGGGCTGGTGTAACCATTAGTAATGGCTATTCTGGTAAACATCGGCTATCGTCTGTGACCTAAAATGAACATACTTACAAATTTTCAGAAAGATTGGCCAAGAACTTTCTGAGATTTTCCATAAAGAAGAAAACAATTATGGGCCGCTAGTAACGGCTATAACGGTAAACTTAAACATCGGGCATCATCCGTGCCCCATAATGAGCATAGCTACAAATTTTCAGAAATATCGGCCACGTACTTTCTGAGATATTCCATAAAAAAGAAAAACTGTTACAGGGCCCTTACAGCCGTTAGTAACGGCTATAATGGTAAACTAAACATCAGGCATCATCCGTAACCCATAATGAAGATACCTGCTAATTTTCATAAAGATCGACCAAGTACTTTCGGAGAATTTCCATAAAGAAGAAAAGTGTTACGGGCCGTTGCAAACCGTTAGTAACGGCTATACGGTAAACTAAAACATCGGGCATCATCCATAACCCATAGTGAACATACCTGCTAATGTTCACAAAGATCAGCCAAGTTACTTTCTGAGATATTCCATTTAAAGAAAAAAAAAACACCGTTACAGCCGTTAGTAATGGCTATAACGGTAAACTAAAACATCAGGCATCATCCTTGATCCCTAATGAACATACCTGCTAATTTTCACAAAGATCGGCCAAGTACTTTCTGAGATATTCCATGAAGAAAACAATCGTCACAGGCTGTTACAGCCGTTAGTAACGGCTATAACGGTAAACTAAAACATCAGGCATTATTCGTGACCCATAATGAACATACCTGCTAATTTTTCACAAAGATCGGCCAAGTACTTTCTGAGATATTCCATGAAGAAGAAAAAGCGTTACAGGCCGTTATAGCCGTTAGTAACAGTATAACGGTAAACTAAAACATCGGACTTATTTGTGACCCATAATGAACATACTACAAATTTTCAGAAAGATCGGCCAAGTGCTTTCTGAGATATTCTATAAAGAAGAAAAACCGTTACAGCCGTTAGTAACGGCTATAACGGGATAAACTAAAACATCGGGCATCATTTGTGACCCATAATGAACATACCCGCTAATTTTCACAAAAAATTAGCCAAGTACTTTCTGAGATATTCCATAAAGAAGAAAAAGCATTACAGGCCGTTACAGCCGTTAGTAACGGCTATAACGGGGTAAACTAAAACATTTGGGCATCATCTGTGACCCATAATGAACATAGCTACAAATTTTCAGAAAGATCGGCCAAGTACTTTTTAATATATTCTAAAAAGAAGAAAAACCCTTACAGGCTGTTACAGCCGTTTAGTAACGGCTATAACGGGTAAAATAAAATACCTGGCATCATCCATGACCCATAATGAACATACCTAGAGAATGTAAATATGTTGGTTCAAGACCACCCATCTTATTTTGCACGAAAACCCCCTTTTCACATACAAATCACGTCCTTCTCATGTCAGTTTTGGCCAAAATAACACCTGTTTTCTAAAAAAATTAACACGCAAAAACCTCTAAAATCGACGTAAACGTTACTTTAAATGGGGGCTTACGTGCAAGATAAGATTTGGTGATCGTGAACAAACATATTTACATTCTCTCCAGGGACATAAAAATTAAGGGTTTACAGTCATCTTCTACTTCCAGCACTATTAACGTCCCCGGGACTGAGTCCTTACTACTTTTCTAATATGCTCTTCTACTTCCAGCACTATTTATAAATTAGAACAATCACTGTTTCCGTCTTGTAGCTACTTTTAATCCAATGAATTAAGAACCCTATTAATCTTTAATTCCCGTCTCGCCAAACTGTTAACTGATTACAAACCCGCCTTGTGCGGCAGTGTCATAGAACGCGTGGATAGCCATTAAACAATTGTATTTGTTTTAACTGTTGAAATGGACTCAAAATTGGGTTCACGAGAAATCAGAAGGTTTATTACTTAAATTTATAGACATTTTTTGTACTAAATTATAGATTTGTACTATGTGAAGCCAAATTCTTGCAAAACTTGGGAAAGTTATCTCTTCTTTTTCTGTGGGAATGTTGAATTCTGAGGTTTGCCTCGTTTTCTCGCAGTTCCAAATCGCTAAGTACTTTTTAAGACAAAAGTTGTAGTAACATCGGTATTGTATTGACTTACTTGATTGCCTTGTTGTCATTAACATTAATCCAATTTTTTTGGGTTTTTTCCGATATGTTAGCCCACATAACTTTAAAGCCAATTTCTTTAAGGGCAACCTAAAACTCCCGCCCCTATTGTCAATTGGGTAGTTGAACACACGCTGTTTTGCTTGGTTATATAGATGTACATCTTTTTTTATAACTATTTTAAAAAAACTTTTTAAAAAAAGGGAAACCCTTTTTAAAATATAACGAAAGTGCTCTTACAATGTAGGACCCTTTTTTATAACCCAATCTTTGGACTTTGAAATTTAACCATTGCAGTAGATGAATCATATGGCTTCCAAGTTAGACTTGTAAACCATAACTAGATATTTAAATCCGCCAATTAAAGAGTGACAGAGTGCCATCAGCATGGTCTCTCCCCCTATGACGTTTTACCCCAAAATCAGTTAAATTTTGTTGTTTACTGCGCAACTACTGGCTGCGGTGTTTCATATTGCAAACCATTTAACCATCCTAATTTTTTTAGTAAGGTCAGTATATAACTTCCATTTTTATTACCAGTACGGGACGAATAACTAACTGACTAAAAAGTGCCCCCCCCAAGCGACAACTCGTTTAATCCATTTAAAAGCCCAAATTGGACAATAATGCATATGAAAGAATCTGCAATGAATTTTAACATTAATCCTTCAACTGATTTTAGACAAAGTTAGCCGCAATCAGGGTTAGGCACATTGTATTTGGGGGGGCGAAAGTAGAGAATATAATTATGATACTGGCCTGGCACACCTCTTTTCAACCAAACAAAAAGTTCGATTGGGATCCATAGAACAAAAAACATCCTAATGCTTGGGCAACATTTATCTTAGATGAAAGTAAAGGTCTAACAATGCCAGGAGTGCAAAGACTAAATTTGACTCCATACGGACTACGTTTGGTGCTTATTAGGAGCACAAGCACGACTAAGTCTAGCATAGTTGATAATCTACAGGTTGACGCCGGGAAAACAATTTCTACCCAATTTAAAAGATGCTTTTAACTCTGTGTTGATTTGCCTGCCAGCATACAAAGGTATAAGACGTTTTACACACGCTAGGTCAAAGGTTGACTTTGTTGTAGGCCATGGTTTTATACAGTACCCTCTGCCCCTTAGGACTACAGATTGGCATGATACAAAATTATAACAATGAAATTCTCATAGCCGGGACGCCCAAAACTTAGGGCACAATCAAGGCTTAAACACAAGGCCCGCTCCATCCATTTTTAAAAAAGTGCCTAGCCCTGAAAAAAACGATCCGTTAAAAGCGACCACAGCCAGAAAGCACCCCAGAAACCCCGCCCCCGTTAATGTACTCACATGACGTCACACTAGCGAAAAGACAGCCTCGCTGTATTTTTAACTTTTACTGGATTGGCCATACTTTATTTCATAAAAATTAATCCAACAGCTAACACTCCTAACGTCCACAGATGATCAGCCATATAACCAGCAACTTTGCCTATAGTAGACAAAACCCAACAAAACAACACTGCCTATTATGCCAGGCAGAGCATCAAGCGCTTTGGCAGCTAACTTCTTTAATAGGTTTGCTAGATGATGTAATTTTTTTTCTAATCCAACTTTTACCAGCTGAGGGCTGGAGGAGCTACTGGCCCTGTTGGCGCACGGCATGCCGGTTAAAGCATAAACGGTGTAGAGTAGCAAACCCAACAGCTGTTATATACAAACTATTGTAATCCCCTGTTCTTGAACCCAGAATCCTTATTCCTTCTGCTAGCGTAGTGTTTTTCATAAAGTATTGTGTTTTTAGTTTCTTTATTTGCTTATTTGTGATGCTAGCTGCGCTCTGTTAGTAGACAGAACTTCTAACCCTGGCCGCCTTTGTAGCCTTAAAATCCTGTATTTTCTGTTGTATTCTAGCCTTTCTTCTCACCCTAATTGTTATCGTCTGCATCACCCATTTATTTTTTTTTCTTCTATCTCTCCATCTAACTCACCAAGTTTGCCAAATTGTTGTTAGTTCACCCCTTATTGTCGAAAAGCTCATTAAGCCCCGGGATTTCACGCATAGGCAATGGGAAATCTTCAATTGTTTTTAATTTGGCGTCTCCTCATTAAAACTCGTTTCAATTTCTGCTATTAGTTCTTCTGCTCTTCTAATTGATTCATCTGTTTTGTTAATTGCATCATCTGCTTGTTGACTTAAATTTTAAAGAGGTATGTTTTGTTTTCAGATTGTGTTGGCAGCCCCCGCTCCAGTTCTGTAAGACCAACGGCTTCGGCTCTAAGCTCTAAAGGTTTATTGGGTTCTGCCTTGAAATAGGGAGTTTTCGCCTTATTGTGCTTATTTTTAAAACTTTTTTGGGGTTTTTGCGTTGAAGTAGCTTTTACAGGGGCCCCCTGCACCAGTTCTTATATAAAAATGCCACCATCTTCCTCAAATCGTCAGGATCAAGCCGCCTGGTAGTCTCGTCCTATGCTTTTATAGAATGATTGATTTTTTTCTCGCAATAGTTCTTGACGTTGTTAGGGAGTAAAGAACCCGCTACTTCAAGTTCTTCTTGCAATGAAGGGCGCAGTTCTGTTTATCTTCATTTTCTTCTTCAACAGGATCAATTGGGTCAAAATCTTCAGCCATATTTTTTATTTTATTTCTTTTTTGTTTATAAAAAATGAACTCATACGGCTGTGCCCTCGTTTCCTTTATAGGAAAGAGAAGGAACCCCATGGCGTAAAAAGGTATAAGGCAGACTGTATTTAGTGTAAATACTCCATCAACGTTGAGCCCGGCCAACCGTTAACAGTCAAGTTCCCTGATTGGCGTGGCGTGTTATAATGCCAGGCACTGCTAAACTATCATTCAAATAGATATTAAATCGACAGTCCTAATGCTACTGTTGTTGCTAATTTGGGCAGGGGTATTTTTTAAACATAAAACAATTAAACTGGAGGGTAGTGAAGTCTTTTTTCTAGGCGAGGCAGACATTTTGCCTCTATTTGCCCTATGGTGCCTAAAAAAGAAAGGAAAGAGAAAGTTTATCAGGGAATGCAAAGCCAAACGGTCTCAAGCACAGGCTTAAAGCGGGGGATGAAAAGGATGATGTTAAAGATGAGGCAGTAGCGAAGCATTTGGCAACAGATTCTGTATCCCTCTAGATTTTGAGTTGTTAAAGACGCATATGCAATTTTTACAAGGCGCACTAAAAGAAAAACTTAACTTATGAACTAACATTTAATCCTAGCGATTCTGTTGTTCTGTTGAAGACCCTTTAGCTAAATTTACACAGTTAGCGACATTTCTCTTGAGTTTGATGTTGTTACTAACCCCGAACTGGCCAGAACAATCTTAACCCAGTAAAAAAATAAAACAGTTATTTATTATGAAAGAGTTATACACTCCATTACGAAAATAGAAACAAGCGAGACACTCTCTGGAACATACATCTAAATCAATCTTTGAAGTCTTTAAAAGGATTTGTTCTTGTTTATGAAGGAACAACTCCTTTTCATAGAGAATCAGAAGCTTTTTTATAATCCAAAAAATTGAGAAGGTTGACTGTGCAATAATTGGCAAGTCTGATCAGTTGTATTCGGGGCGCGGGATTTTTACCTCACCAACACTTTGATGAAATAAGAAAGTTGTTTGCGGGGAGGTAGGAAAAGAGACCCTGCAGTTGATCGCGTATGTAAAAAAAATTCGCCTTTATGATGAAAGAATCAAAAGACTACTTAATAACTAAATATGGGCTGGGGTTTGGGGATTTTAGATCTACATTTGACAAAGATTTTTTGGGAAAAGTGGAGAAAGGGTAGGGCAAGATGGTTATAAAAAAAATTTATTCACAAGAAAGCAGACGGAGAGCCCCAATAAAAATGCATGTTTTTTTAGTTTGTGATGCTCAGTTAAAATTGAAGAAAACAGGCTAAAAGCGTGGCCTTATTAAATGTAGAAGAAATATTTAATAAAAACAGATGGATAGTTTGAAGTTTCTGCCAAAAGATCCACCTGTTCTCTTATCTGCGGGATTACTGGGTGGGGGAAAAACTGTCTTCGTACTTGATTGGTTACAAACAATTATAGGTTTCATTCGAGCACATTGTTATATTTCTGCACAACCATTACACAACAAGTTTTACAAAGAAAGGAAGTTTATTTGGACAGACGAGAATTATTTCTAGTTGATCCTAGCGACAAACTGAGCGACTGTTTTGAACATTACTATAGAACTATTTGGGGGAAACTGAAACACTGTTTATTATTGATGACTGTTCAGCTGAACGAGACATTGTTAAAAAAAAAAGCTCTGTCAAGTTTAGCCTTTAGTGGGCTTAGTTTCTGTGTGGCTCTTAACTCAAAATTACATGCTGTCTTAAAAGACTTTCGATC
>CM031613.1:67400988-67498488 GCA_018398815.1 Conus ventricosus
GCAGTTAAATGGTTGTATTATTTTACACTAAGGACAAAGATAGTTTTGAAGAATGTTTAAGTGAAAATTATTTTAAATAAGGGACAAAGATGAGCTAAAGAAAATAAAAGAACAGTTAGAAAAAAATCTAAGCACGCTAAGCTATGGTTACGGACTGCCCCCCCCCAGTTAATACGTTTGGTTTATTGTAGATTGTTTATTATTGATTGCTTATAACAATTTGTTTATTTATTTTTATATTATAAAAAAATGTCTCGGGGGCCGAATAAAAAGCGCAGCTAGCTCCTAAATGCGTTGCAGTAGAGCTAAAGACCTAGCAGACACAACCGAGTTTGATCTAATGGAGTGCCGGAATGTTTATGGATTTGAGTACAAGATGATGGGGTTTACAACGAACAGAAATTGAAGACAAAAAACGACAGCAATATCCTACGCTAGAAGAGATAAGAATTTTAAGGGCAAACGATTTGGCAACATGAATACAACTTCATAAAAGAGAGAATGCTTGGGCGTTGCTTCCTGAAATTGCTTGGAATTTTTAAGTTTGAACTACGAAGGCCCTAATGTATACTTTGATAGAAAAAAATTTTAGAAAAGCCTTAAATGGCCTCCCCCATTCTTGTTAGCTTAGTTCCAGGAAAAAACAGAAAAAAACAGATTGAAATAACTAAGCAGGGTTCTGAATATATGCTACAGAGAAAGAAGTCCTTAGTGAAGGGGGGGATGACCCCGTCGGCTTAGAATTTACCCCACGCTACAGTCACTACCTAGGCAAATGACGATGATTTTTCGCTTATTTATTACCCCGAGGGAGGGCGACCCTAGTTTGCCAGAACATACGTTAATTAGAGGTATACAAATAAGGCTGAAAACTTAGATCCCCCTTTCTTAGGCTCGTTATTGTTATTACTAAAAAGGGGAGATGAAATAAACACCCATGTATCATCTGACAAGGTTACTGTGAATGTTGACGAAGCCAAATAACAGTACTCGATTTTTTTCATTAAAGTATGTTGATTTTATTGCGTTTTACTTGTTGATGAAGTACTGCCAGAAGGATTAATAAGAAGTTATGTATAAGATTAATTTTTAAAAATAATTTTAAATTTAAAAAATGGAGGTTCAACAGTTTAGATTAGAGCAAATAACTGAACTTCAAAAGGAATAGAAAGCGACTTGGATAAGTATAGGGTTACCAGAAAGAATATGCTAAAGCTTTAAATACTCTTTCTTATGTTTACTGGCCATCGGCTGTAGCTAGCGAAAGTGCTGGGTCTGTGTTGCTGTTTTAACTACTGGGGTTGGGGCGCCACCCTCTTTAGCATTAGGGTGTCTTGTTTAGGTTTAGGTGCCATGTCTATGATTGTAAGTGCGTTTTAAAAAATTAACTCCTAAATTACAAAGCACATGCTATTGTTGCCCTTAGCATCAGCAATACTTTGTTCACTAAGATTAAGAATAAGCAAATCATTACAGGATGAAAACATTACGGACGAAGAATTTCAGAAGCTTTGGCTGACGCGAGGATTACAGACGACAAAAATTGAACTTCAAAAGGAGTGGAGAAAGACTTTTATTCACGACAGGTAGCAGATGAAATTTAAACAGAAACATTGAAAAACAAACACATGATCAGTTAAAACCAAAATAGGCCAAAAAATAAGTTTAACAAAAAATAAGTTTAGCAAAATAAATACTATTTTTTTAGCTCACTGTGTTTGGCGGGCAACTTGCAACTCTTCCGACAAGGATCTTTTGGGGCAGGCTTTTTAGACTTTGTAGCCCGCTAGAAGAGAGAGTTTTCTTAAATAATACACTGGGGGGTTGTTTTCATGATTCTTTCAACTTCATATACGTTTACGCTCCATTATGGGGTCTGTGGCTCTAATTCAAACATCGCCTTCTGCCTCTCCAGGGCATACAAGTATCTTACTTTTAGTCCAAACAGCAAGGTTTTTGAGTCCCCTGCACTCTTCAGTAATGCTAATTTTTTTTAATTTGATTGCGTTTACTGGTTTCAACCCTGTTGCTTTAATTCTTCATTGTTCATGGCGCGTAAGACTGCAGGCAATCTCCTAACCCATTCTGTGTTACGCGTTCTGTACTTCGTTAGTGTCATAATTTCTCTGTGATATTGATAGGTAACAGGCGTTCAGCTAGATTCTTTTTAAAAGTTTTTTTACTAGGGCTTGTGATCGATGGTTGCTGGGATCCCTCTCTTAACTGAAACATGATGTTTTAAAAACAGCGGGTTTACAGACCTTTAAAACTCTTTTCCATCATCAACCTGGATCACCCTAGGATACTTTAATGGACCTCTATGTATATTTGTTGTAAAGCCACAGCCACAGCAGTTGAGCTTTTATCTGTTAAAGGTCAGCGTCTTTGTATCTTGAAGCCATGTCAACAACTGTCAGAGCATACTTAAATTTTTTTTTTCTAACTTTGTCTTGGAAGATACAGCAAGTCCATCTGGTGGGTGTCATTTGGGAACGGAGTTAAACAAATCTAGGTCTTATTATTCTTTTTGGGGCAGGCAGATATATTGCCAAATTGCCTGTTTTGAAAGCCAGTCTTTCGCATTGATTCAGACACTCTAGCAGCTTTACTCAGTTTTTCAATTAGCAGTCTTTCCTTTCCTTACCCTTTAGGAGAATAATATATTTTATCCATATTTTAATATCTTCTTATTAATTTTAACGTTTTTTTAAATTACATTTTAACTATAATTTTAGATTGATATGCGAGATGAAAGATTGCTCCCATAGCACCTATAATAAAGCCTATCTCTGCGGTCTTCTGTTCCTCAGATGGTTCATAAAAGTCAGGGCAGTTCTGGCGGGTGACGTGTTAGAAACTTCTTTCTGTCACTAAGTAATACTCATTCATTGCGTCTTTAACGTCTGTAAATGTGTGCTCTGCATGTCCCTGTTCTCTTAAATTTTTATTAAAAAGTCTAAGTGAGCAATTCGCCTTTTCTTCATAAACGTCTCTTGCCTTTGCTAAATCTTCTATTGCCTTGTTATGACGTTCTCTCTCTTCATCAGACCCCAATTTACTAAACATATAATTTTCTTCCAGGAAGGCTGAAGCGTTAACAATTGCTCCTCCCCCATCATAACTACTCCCGCCTCTTTTATAAATCAATATTTTCTAGATTAATCTTTCTATGTATTAAAATTTTTCTGGGATAATCCCTGTGTAACAAGAAAGTCTTTTTACGCAAACCTGCAGTAATTTTCAAAATATAACCTTAACAATGTCCTCAATGTCTAAACCTTCCTAGGTCGGCAGGCTTCTTTTAAACATGTTTTTTGCTTAACACACTATAAAACCCATACTAAGACCGCTAATTACAGCAGAATGGTAAATCGTATTGATAATCTTTTTTTCACTCATCTTTTTATTAACTAAAAAATTTAAATTAAAATAATCATAATACGAAAGACTGTCTATGTGCTTTTTAATCAGATAATCTTTTGTTGTTAAAGCTAAAATAAAGTTGCAATAGTTTTGGTGAATCTTCTATCTTTCCCCTGTTGGGTGGTTTTTTTCCTAACAAGCATTTTGCAAGGGTTGGAAAAAACTATAACACCCCGATAGGCACTGCATAATTAACCAACGTTAAACTCATGGTTTTAAAAGTATTATATTATTTTTTTATTGTTTTAAAAAATGGTTGTGACGACTATTAAAATGTGAGGAGCAAGCAGACTTTCTTGACCCCTGCCATAAAGAAAGATTATACTCTCTGGTGCTTGTGAAAAACTAGGGCAGTATGTAGGCACTGAACTAAGTGTTCGAACAGATTCAGCAACTGTCTACATCAGACGTTTGAGAAGTACTACGCTAGGTACGAAGCACAGCTAGGGTAAAAAATGGTTAGATCAGTGGGCCAGACAATGATTAGTTTATATGCTAAGTTAGTAAGTAAGATGGCGCGGTTTTTCAGAAGAAGATTTAAAATATGACTTATCACAAGACCGGTTTTAAACAAGTCCCTAGAAACTCTTGCATGTGACATGTATTACAGATTTGGGATATGTTTGCCCATTCTAATGGGATTAATTACTTTTAATCATATTAATTTTGATCTTTTTAAATTTAATCGCAATAAAAAAATGAGCGATCAGGAGAAGAAGACGCCGCAGGACAGTCCGCAGGCAGTCCCCAGGAGCAGAATGCACTGCAAATGAATGTAACACAAGTGAGTAATGTTACTAAGTCTAAAAGTCCTGGACGTGTTGAGGCTGGGCGTAAACTAGCTGAATGGAACAGACTGCAAAAAGCCAAACAATCAGCAAACAAAATTGTTAGATAGTAATTTCAACATCACCGCCAAAAACACAATTTAAAAACAACACAATCACAATTTAAAAGATAAGATTTTTATTATGTATTGGGGGCTGCTGTTGTTTCTGGGGGTGGTTTTTTAGATACAAATACTAACACCATACTTAGCAAACAAAGTCACAAGCCCCCACAGTAAAAGAAGAAGAACCAGGTTTTTGCAAAAAAAGTGCAACCTCCCACTGTAGATCCATTTTCTATGGAATAGTTTTTAAGAACTAGATAAAGTACAAGTTAAGAACTAGATAAGTTCAAGTTAAGTTGTTATAGAAAGTACTTTTGAAGTTAAGTGCAAGTAAAATTACAAGTTAAGTGCAAAAAAAATTAAGTTTAGTTTTAAGTACTAGTTAGGTTCTTGTTAAGTTCTTAAGTTAAGTTCTTGTTAAGTTCTTAAGTAAGTACCCAGCTAGGTTCTTAAGTTAAGTACAAGCCAAGTCAGTCAAGTTAATCTTTTAAAGTTCTCCAATGTCCTACAGCGTATGAAAACTCAGGATTGACGTAAGTTCTCTTTTTTTGTTAGAGATAGTGATTTCTTGTTAACTGCAGTTGTGTTTACTGATGAAGAGTAGAGCGTAGATAAACATTTGTGTGATAAAATACTTTATTTTCAAAGAGGCTTGCTTGTAGTTGTCTTGAGTTCTATTTTTTTTGACAATTCTTTACTTATGCCTTTAGCCTTCTTTATTACAGAAGTCTGGCTAGCAACGCTTTTAAAATCTTCGACCGCAAACCAACATATTCTTTGATAACTGTCCCATTAAGTTCATCCTTATCTTTCCAATCACTTTCTTGTTTACAGTTAAATTTTAAAGGGCTTTTCTTTAGGATAGTCGCATGGGTCGTACCACCATCAGCTCCTTTAGCTACTTCTGTTTCTAAATCCTTATAGAAGTCTTCTGTGGGGACGTCTAGAATAAAACTATCAGTGTCTGTGTAAAGGACTCTTGCTTTTGGGTACCGCGGTTTAAAGTAGTCATACAGAAATTCTAAATCAATAACTTTGACAACTCTAATACGGTAAAGCCAATAAACACTGGCTTGTCCCAAATTAACATCCTTTTTCTTCATCTAATGCCAACCAGGCTGTCGTTAAATCTTCTAAAGTCTTGATAGTTGGGTTTAAGGCCAACTTAATTGCTTGGTTTTCTTTTGTAACTAATTTCACATCTTTACGTTTGTGTGGATTTTCCATAGTTTTGCCAAAACGCTGTTGTTATCAGTTTAAAGAAGTCTTTTTCTGAAGCATCAGTGGCTTGGGTTCTAAGATCAGTATTTCTTCTTGATGTTTGGTCTCTAAAGGGCCTTGATCACAGATAATTTTCTGTGAACAGCTCTTTGTTTCAGTCCATGCCCTTTAAATAAAACTGTAGGAGTCTGTAATGGCACACATATTTAGTCTTGTGTCTAAGATTAGGCACAAGTTTTTGGAGGTTCGATGGGATCATCTTTAATCTTTCTGCGGCTAGGGGGTAATCGTTGTGGAGATCGTGTAATTCTTTAGGATATTCTAAGTCTACTTCCAAGATTAGTCCTGCTGGATTTATCGGCGGAAGCTGTGACAACATACCTAAAACAGTATTAACATCATGAGGTCCTTTTTCATTTTAAAATTTCTCAGTGGAAGTGGTTGACTCATGGCCCCTCATACAGATTGTTGGCGTCTAAGTACATTAGATAGTTAGATGGTTTAGTGGGGTCATAATCGTCTAAATATTTGTTGTTGGCTTTGCAGTAAGGATGCGAGGCCATGCTAATACCTCCCCTTAAACCGTCTTCAATCATCTGAAGTGTGGGTAGATCAGAAATTAAGTCAATTGGATGTTTGTAGACTTTAAGAAATGATCCCCAAGAAAGGCCTGGGGCAGAGATGTAAAGTGATGGAGGTCTAAGCTGTAATGTTTCATGCATGTAGATCTGTAATTCTGAAAGACGTCTGCCAATAAACACACGTCAGCCAATAAATATTGATCGTGATAGTTGCCCATCGTTTGACATTGTAATTCTGTCCAGGCTTTTTGAGGTATTCATAGTCAGCATCAGTTATGTCTTTGCCTCTAAGACTAGAAAAGAAAGCGCCTTCAGGAGGAAGGGAGTCTTCATCAAAACCTATCCCCGAGTTCATGTATTCATAAGGATAGACGCCTTTACGCACCCAAAAATGGGTCAAAGTATTGTTTAGTGATTGGAAAGTCTTGTAGAGATCCGCTAACTTATCTAAACTCCCATCAGATGTTGGGCAGAGTCATAAAAGGATAAACAGTCAAGAGTAAAAGTCATGTACTTTCTGAAGGCTGTGCATGCAGGTAACCCTCTTTTATTCAGTGTCACTGCTTGCATGATAAAATGAGAATCGTTGCCCCGTAAGTTATGAAAGAGATAGGCGTTTCCATTTTGGGGGGTCAAAACCCTTTAAATTGAAGATTACAAATTTTTGTGCGCGGCCCCTCTGAACTTTCCGTAATGTGATCGTGATCTCTTACTGTTTACGTCTTTATGTAGGCGTTAGCTCTAAGGGCCCCAAATCCAGCAGTGAGTGGCTGAGTTATAACGTTCTTGGTCTTCAGGGTCATAACAATGTCTGAAAGGTTCGTTCATTGGATAACTGATTTCGAAGTTGTTTCATCTGCTCTAAAAATTTTACTGGCTGCGTCGGAGTCTCTGTAAATCTCTGGGGCGTGTGTGTGCCCTGTCTCACCCAACAACCAACAAAGGCATAAGAACAGATTGATGGGGGTTAATAAGGTTTTTTTTTTGTTCTTGCTGTTGTGGACCATGGTACTGTGGTAAGATTGATTCAAAGTCGCATAAACTACGTATGGGCTCATCTGCATTTTGTGTAAATTCATAAAACTAACTTTAGACCCTGGTTTAGGTGTGAGGGTTTTGGGTTTTACAGTCTACAAAACTTTTTCAAAGAGTTCTATGGCTGGCAGCCGTTAATAGTTGGGGTTCTAACCAAAACCTTCTACAAAGCTTTTTTTAGCTGGATGCTTTGATGTAAAAAACCCTAAGGGCTGCTTATTGTTCTGATTAATAATAATTGACTCTTTAGGCCGTCTGTAAACAGTATCAAGTCTATATGTTTGTTTTAAGTGGTTCGCCTAAAGTGGGAGCGTTGGGAGAAATCCTTAGAGGCACTAGATCGGCTTCTACAGACCATTCGTTTTACGTTTTCAGTAATTGGTTTGTTTTGCTCTTCAAACTGAGTATACTTTCTATACTCAATGGAAAGGTTATGTTATTCAAAGTTCGCTCTTGCTTATATTGTTCATAATTGGAAACTCTGTTTGCATGATTTTGAAAAGGGTGTAAATGCGCTAAAACACACCACATTAAACACATGTTGTCAGAATTATGTATGTTTAAGATGCTCGTTTAAATCTAACTTCTTGGGAGAGGAAGGTAAGAATTGCCAACTATGGATAGAACTTTGTTTTGCCTCAATCTGATTTTAAGGGGTGTCCTTCAGACCAGCCAGAACCCTTAACTTTGCCTCCTCACTTGCATGGTTAAACTGTGTAAGATTAATCGGCCAGTCAGAGTTAAAGTCGCGATAGCTAATACTTCTTTCTGTTTAGTTGAACCCAGATCTTCTATGTTACTTTTCATCAGGCGTTATATAAAACAATCAGAACGGCCAACAGCACTTTTACTGGCAGGTTCCATCTGAAGAAACTCTGGGATTTTAGAGATAGCATGTGTCACACTTTCATGAAGTTTGTAGGGTTAATAATATCCATGTCTACTTCACTAAACGTATTGCTTAATTGTTTGTCACCCCCAAATATTCTTCCATCGTATATAGTTTTCCATCCTCAATTTACTTGTGGTCGTCATTTTTAAAGCCAATATTTACGTAAATTAAAAAAAAATAAATGGGAAATAAAAGTAAGTAAACGCGCTTTTATTCTTCGCCCAAGCGTTGCAACACTTCAAGACATGTTAGCCTTCAATAACACCTGCTAATATTTTAGTTTTTTCTGAATCACTACAATCAATGTTCATCACTTTGATTGCTTCGTTAAATAGTTCATGTGATCTTTTATTATATTGTTTACATCATTCTCAAACCAAATTCACTAAATTTAATGTTTAATACTTTCATTGTTTCGTCAAATAGTTCATTTCAATTCTTTAAATCAGATTCGCTGAGTTCGGCAGCCATTTTTAATCTAAATAAATAAAAAATTAATTGTTAATTCAGCTGTTATTAATAGTCTTTTCTAATCGTAAAACCTGATCTTCTTAAAGCGAATAGCTACTCCTTCAGGGGTGGTAGAAACAGTCAGATTAACATCTTCAGGGAGCCTTTATTCTAGTAAAATGGCAAACAACTTTATGCCCGGTTGGGGCCCAAAAATCTGGTATTTTACTGTGATTGCGTCCGCTTTCTGCAATTTATGCGCTTAAAAAGATCAGTAATTAATTCTTCAAACCTGCTCTTTAACTGATCTTATCGGGATCCTCCCCCTCCATATCCCTTCTCCAAAATCCTCAATATATTAGTAAGCTCTCTAACTACTTCGGGGTTCATTTTTTTTAAACCAAAATAAAATTCATAATTAAAAAAATTAATTAATCAGTTTCTCTTGTTTTGTGCAAGAATCAGAAGAAGTTATGTGTGTGGCTAAAACAACTAGGTCAATTAATCACAGATCGTTTTGACCTTGTTTACTGCACTGCGTTGTTGGTCAAAACGTGAGTGGGTGGGGGTGTGGGGGTGTTTGTGAGTGGGGTGGGGGAGTGGGTGTGCGTGAGTGGGGTGGGGGTGGGGGTGTGCGTGAGTGGGGGTGGGGGTGGGGGTGTGCGTGAATGGGGTGGGGGTGGGGGTTTTGCGTGAGTGGGTGGGGGAGGGGTGGGGTTGTGGGGGGGTTTGTGAGTGGGGTGGGGGGAGGGGGGTGTGCGTGTGGGTGTGTGTGTAGGAGTTACCTCCTTAGTAATATTTTCGGCCTGTGGAGAGCCTTTCTAGGACGCGGCGGTCGCTGGGCGCGTGACACAGTTCTGGGCTTATTTTTAGCTCTTTTGGGGACCTTTCTTGGACGCGGCGGTCGGTGGGCTCTCAACACAGTTCTGGGTTTTTTAGCCCTGTGGAGAGCCTTTCTAGGACGCGGCGGTCGGTGGGGCTCTCGACACAGTTCTGGCGTATTTTTAGCCCTGTGGAGAGCCCTTTTTAGGACGCGGCGGTTGCTGGGCGCGTGACACAGTTCTGGCGTATTTTTAGGTGGAGTCTGATCCCACGGCTAGTATTGATTTTTTCAGAGCAGCTAGTCAGAAGACCGTTTATCACTCTGCCAGAACTCGCGAAAGCCAACGTCGCTTTGCATATATTTTACAATTACCTTTCTTTTCTCATACAATCTGTGGATCGAAATTCCAAGCTTGTGGAACTTTGGATAGTAGTAAAAACAAAATGATAAATCCATCAGTTTTCTACACAGCCTGGGTTCCATCAAAATTTCGTTTTTCAAATAATTCTCCCAGGATGCTTTTGGGTTAGATTTTTTTAAAACAGTTTTTGTTCTTTCAAGCCAATGGCCTAAAAGCAAAGATTGCCGAAGATTTTTACGATTTCCATCTTTGATCTCAGAACCAGCTTTCAGTAAGATAAGATAAGATAATGTTGCTTATAGCCCAGCCGACCGCAAAGGGCCACATCAGGGCTGTCACCACGTTAAAATCAACTCACCAGTCATTAAAAAAAAAAAAACCAACTTTCACACATCTCGTTAAATGACATCGTCTACAAACGCACCAAAAACTTTGTTAAAAATCTTTCTGCCATAAAATCTCACATCAGATGAAAAATGTTAATCTCTCTCAAAAACTCAAGGATCACGTCAGGCGGGACATCCCTGAACAGGATCTTCATGGACTCCGCTGTAAAATGTTTGCGTCTCACATCGTGCAAGTCCCAACACTCTAAAAGAACATGTTTCACTGTGAGTGGCGCATGACATGGAATGCACCACGGAGCTTCTTCACTCTTTAAAAGGTAAGAATGGGTAAAATACGAATGGCCGGTGTGCAGCCGGCACAGAACCGTTTCCTCTTTACGACCTCCCGACGTAGATGGGAGGAAGTCCTTAAGGTTTGGACGGATCTGAAAGAGCTTGTTATTCGTCTGTGTGTTCCAATCCTCCTGCCAGAGGTCTCTCACATAATCGTTAATTTTGGGTTTCACATCTGAGCAGGGGATATAAGTGTTGGACAGTTTCTCTCTTGTGGCGTTCTTGGCTAAACGATCAACCATTTCGTTCCCGCCGATGCCAACATGACCAGGAACCCAAGCAAGAGTAATGTTGTAACCGTCCGCCTTCAACTTGCTAAAAAGTTAAAAAAAAGTAAAAGTTCTGGATGCTGAAGGTTGCGGCCAGCTATGGCCTCCAAAGCTGACAGCGAATCCGACAGAACCAGAAAGTCCCGCTTCGAAGAATGTGAGATTATCTTCAAAGCCAGAACCAGAGCAGTAAGTTCAGCAGAATAAACAGAAGCATCTGAATGAATATGTTCCAACAGTATCTGAGAAGGAGCCCAGGGCAGTAGGCTGCACAGGCCACTCCATCTTCAGACTTGGAACCGTCAGTGAAAACTTTTTGATAGGATGGGAATTTTGAACAGAGCTCAGCATACAACGCCTTGTACGCCAGAGAGCTGGTAGACTCTTTGCGAAAAGCTGCAAGATCAAAACGAATCTCTGGTGTGAAAAAGGTCCACGGAGGTTGATCCGGAAACTTGGAAAAATCCGACACAACTCCTAGGTCTAGACCTGCATTCCGCACGTGAGGCTGCATACGAAGACCAAACGGCGGAATACATTTAGGGTTGTTTTCAAACTTATTTTGGAACGGAGGGTCAAAGACACAGTCATAGGCAGGGTTTTCTGGTTCCGAGAACAGTCTGATATAATAATTCAAAGACAGTTTCAGCCTGCGGTTGGACAGTGAAGGTTCACCCGCCTCTCGTATAGGCTGTACACAGGGGTGGTGCGGAACGCTCCAAGACAGAGACGAAGCCCTTGATGGTGGATAGGGTCCAAGAGTTTGAGGTAAGAAGATCGTGCGGAGCCGTACACAGCACAACCGTAGTCCAGTTTGGAACGGACCAAGGCTCTGTAGAGGTGCAGCAAAGTTTTCTTATCAGCGCCCCAGTCGGTGTGCGCTACGACCCGCAGAATATTCAGTGCTTTCTGGCAAGCAGTTTTGAGGTTTTTGATGTGGCTGAGAAAGTTTAGTTTCTGGTCAAAAATGACTCCCAGAAATTTGGCCTCTTTAACAGCTGGAATGGGAGATTTCCCTACTTGAAGTTCAGGATCTGGAAAAACTGACGGAAATTATGGAAGTGAATACACTGCGTTTTTGTAGCAGAAAAAGTGAAACCGTTTTCATCCGCCCATCGATGGATTTTATCCACGCAAAGCTGGAGCCTGCGCTGGACACTCGGGTACAGGCTACCAGTTGCGTAGACAGCGAAATCATCCACAAACAATGAGCAGTCTGAACCCTGCTGAACTGATTTCACAATGTTGTTAATTTTAATACTAAAGAGGGCAGGAGACAGTATGCTCCCCTGTGGAACACCCAACTCCTGCTCGTGGACATCAGAGAGTGGTGCCAACCCGGACCTGAAACTGTCGTTCTGCCAAAAAATTTTGTATGAAAAGCGGAAGATGACCTCGAAAACCAGATCGTGGAGATCATGAAGTATCCCCGACTTCCAGGTGGTATCGTAGGCCTTCTCTAAGTCAAAAAAAAATTGCCACTGCATGCTGTCTGTTCAAAAAAGCATTCCGAAGTGTAGATTCCAGACGAATCAAATGGTCAACAGTAGTCCGATGTTTGCGGAAACCACACTGTTCTTTCGCCAAAAGGCTATCGGTTTCCAGTTTCCACATGAGCCTAGCATTGACCATTTTCTCCATCAATTTACAGACACAGCTGGTCAAAGCTATGGGACGGTAGTTTGATGGATTAGAAAGATCTTTTCCAGGTTTGGGAATAGGAATAATGAGCTTTTCGCCAAGAAGGCGGAAAGAAACCTGTAGTCCACACATGGTTGTATACCTGTAGCAGTATGTTCAGACCTTCTTGCGGAAGATGTTTCAACAGTTGATAATGAATTTCATCCATACCTGGAGAAGAATCGCTGCAAGAAAGTAAGGCAGATTTCAGCTCGTTTAACGTGAAAGGAAGATTGTAGTCTTCCATGTTGTCGGACGAAAAGTTGCAGGGTGATTTTTCTTTTAGGGCTTTGTTTTTGACAAAAGTGGCTGATTTGTTGGAAGAGGAGGAATTCTTTTCAATGGTTGAAGCCAGCAGATTAGCAACTGCTTTTTTGTCTGTTATTAAAGAGTCAGAAAACTTGAGATGGTTCACAGTGGGACAGGTGTTCTTCCCTTTGATTTTCTTAATGATGTTCCACACTTTTTTCTGGAAGTTTTCGATGTCAGCCTGGAGCAGAAGCTTCTCCAGGACCGACGTTTACTGATTTTAAAGTGTGTCTCGATTTGGCACGGAGTTTTTGATGGGCTCGAGTGTTGGGACCCGAAGGTCGTTGGTATACCTGACGCTGAGCCCGTTTTCGAACTTTGGAAATTTGTTGGCAGTTTGAATCAAACCAGGGTGTTTTTGGCATTTGAAGTTTATCGGAAGACACTGGAATACAAACTTTAGCACACTTGATCATAGTGTTTGTCAGTGATTCTGCTGGGTCCGGACTCTGAAGAAAGTCAGTGTCCTGGAATTCTTTAGAAATAGTGGCTGCAAATAGATCCCAGTTTGCTTTCTTATAATTTAGATGTTGAGAGACAGAGACGTGTTCAGTTATTACAGGTTGTAGAAGGACAGGGAAATGGTCACTTCCGTGCAGATTGTCATGGACAGACCACTCATAGTCCAGGACCAGCGAGGGGTCACAAACCGACAAATCTAAACACGAAAGTGAACCTGTGGAGAGTGGAGGTAAGTTGCAGATCCGTCGTTCAGACAACACAAATCCAAATCCGAAAGGACATCCTCAATTAGCAGACCTCTGGATGACGTATGGACACTACCCCAAAGAGGATTGTGACCGTTAAAGTCACCCAACAGCAAAAAAGGTCGAGGAAGTTCTTCTATCAGACTGACAAGGTCCCGACGACAAACCGGGACAGAAGGAGGTAAATAAAGAGAACAGATTGTCACAGTCTTGTGGAGAGTGACTCTCGCAGCAACAGCTTGAAGGGAGGTAGACAGAGCGACAGGACTACAGTAGAGTTTTGTGTATGAGAAGGGCAACACCGCCCGACCGTCCCAACGTGGATGGTTGTGCAGGATTTGAAAGAATATTAAAGCCAGAAAGAGTAAAGGTCTTCTGGCTTTGAATTTGAGTTTCCTGAAGAGCCACGACGGAAGGTTTTATAGATTGGCACAAAAGCTGCAGCTCCTCAAAGTTGGAATTTAGTCCACGGATATTCCAATGGAATATTGTATTATCCATGGTGCAGAGGGCGAAAAGGAGAGAGATCAGGTCATCTCCTCTTCAACGTCTGGTGCTAAAGGTGTAAATTTATTTGAGGTTTGTACTGGACTGTGTTGGTCTTCAGACCTGCTGGCAGACTTGCCAACAGGTGAAGAAGGAGGTCTGGATTTGGGAGACGGTGGAGGCTTCTTCCTCATCTCCACCATCTCCACACTGGGTTGAACTCCCTTGCCCGCACGGGCACTGGACAGAGGAGTTCGAGGTGGAATTGCTGGTTTTTTAATCTGCCCAGCAGCAGATGTTGTAGACTGCTGGGCAGTCTGAGGGGTGGCGGATTTTTTGCCTCCACCAGGGGCAGTCATTTTGGGTTGGAAGGTGATGGACCCGCTTCCACCAGAGTTGACAGTTCTTCCTTGCAGTGTCTTCGAAAATGTAAAGTCATCAGTCTGACAGCAGACTGATCGAGTGGGAATTGTGGGAAACTTTCTTTTACAGCCGAAGCATAGGAAGAGGCTGTCGGCGTCTGACTGCCCACAACCTGCTTGCGGGCCTCAAAAAAGGAAATTTTCTTTTCAGTTTTTAGTCTTTGAATAGCGGATTCCTGAATCCAAAGAGGACAGTTTCGTGAAGAGGAGGGATGGTTGCCACCGCAGTTAGCACAATGTGCCGGATCATGACACGGCCCATCATGGGTTGCCTTGCAGCAAACACCGCATACCTCTTGCCCTGAACAGCGGTCCCTGACATGGCCAAACTTCTGGCACCTGAAGCACCTCAACGGGGACGGAACATATAACTGAACACGAACATTCAAGTAACCAACTTTGATGACCGGAGGCAGCACAGGGTTGCAGAAGGTCAGAAAGAGGGTGTTGGTGGCCACTCTCTCTGAACCTTTCTTTACCGTCACCCTGCGCACCTCCGTCACACCCTGGGACGCCAGCTCCGTCTTAATTTCTGCCTCTGATACACCAGATAAATCCCGGCAGCGAATCACGCCTTTTGATGAATTCAATTGTTTGTGGGAGTTACCCTGATCTCCCTGTCCACAAGTTTCGTTGCCTTCAGCAGCTGTTCAGATTGTTTTGGTGATTTACACTGAATAAGAAACGAACCATTCCTCAACCTCTTGATGGACCGAGGGTCACCTGCTATACCTTGAAAGCCCTTTTGAATAGCAAAAGGGCTCAGAGCTGAAAGGGGTCTGTCCTGCTCCGTCCCTTCCATCACGAGCCAGGAAGCCCAGAATCCTGTCTTCTGTCGTACCTCAGTATCTGAATCGCTGTCAGAATAAAGGTCTCCTGAAACAGGGGATGCTGCTTTTCTCTTCTTTTTGGGGGGGATGTTTTTTTGATAAAGCCATGTTTAGTTTAGTATGTTTCATCTCTCCCTTACCTACCCACCTTGGAGTCCAACTAAGGGGCCAGGGCCAAGAAACCAATGTCTTGACCCCTTCCAGGCTTCGGGAGAGATATACGACAAACAGAAACTACCAACCCTATCCCCCTGATCATGCTCAACTCCCGGGGACAGAGAGCTGAGCACTGCAGGGGTTAACTTGGCCAGCAGGGGAACTGTCTGTCTTGACCCAGCCCAAAAAGGGGAGCCGATTAGTACACCCGGGCCAAAGTGTACTTCCTGTCTAGGAGAGGTCCGAGCCAAAGTGATGTGTTGAGAGCGCTGGCCCTCTCAATCACCAGGATCTCATTCCCTCCGACACAGGTAACGGCAAACACGGCGGATCTTAAGGAGACCACAGAGAGAAAAGGAGTGTGGAAAAGAAGACTTGAAGGGGAGACGAAGATAGAAAAGGGCCAAAAAGGGAGGCAGAAAACAAGAAAAGGAGAAAGGCGGGTTACTCTTAGTCAGGATCCTCACCCTTAGCCTATCTGACATGGGAAGCCCTACCAGGGGCATCAACTCCTTACCACGTTATGCTTAGGCCAGACAGCATCGTGACTTCTCAGGCCTAGAAGCAGTTTGAAAAAAACCAGCCTATCTCCAAGTATTGATGCCCCCGCCAGCAAAGCCTAAGGGATCACTGGACCGCGCAAGCCCTCCGACCACGACAAGGTTGCAACCCCGGAGGGCAGCTTTCAGTAAAACAGTTGTAATTTCAGTCATGTTTTTCAGCTTCATAAAAGAACCTTCTTCAATCGGCTCATCATCAAGTTTCTCTACAAAACAATTACGTAAAAAATCATCCAGTTCACTTACCGTCATTTCGCGTTTTCCTTGCTTAGTTTCCAAAAGATTTAGGCTCTCTTTTGGCCGGGTCGGTTTTGAGCAAGGCTCGCCACGTTCTAATTTTTCAAGATACAAAATCATTTCCTGATAATACTTTTTGTATTTCAATATTATTCCTTTTTGATCATCCGAATACAGCAAATGCTCAGTTTGGCTTTCTTGAGAACTGACATCCATTACGGTCTCTTGTGAAGACGACCCAGCCTCCAGACTTGACTCTGCCATGTTTTCAGTGTAGTAACAGCGCTAAACACGTCTTCACTAATAGACAGCCCGCTGAACAATGAGGGTAGGTCCAGCAGCCAGTTGGCCCCCAGCGAAAAATGATGTCATACCCCCTGTCAATTGGTTGAACGTGCACACGTGACAGCTCAGCCCATCACGTGATGATTAATAATGCAGTATTAGTTGCAGGCCTCATGTGCAGCAGCCCGTGCAATGTAGGCCCGGCTAATATCGATTAGAACCAGTATCAGCTGCAGGTTTCCTGACTTCCGACTAATATCGATTAGAACCTGTCTGGGGTTGGACTGCCAAACCATATAAATGTTAAAATTTTTAGTTGTTCCTGGAGAGAATGTAAATATGCTTGTTCACGATCACCAAATCTTATCTTGCACGTAAGCCCCATTTTAAAGTAACGATTACGTCGATTTTTAGAGGTTTTTGCGGGTTAATTTTTTTAGAAAACAGGTGTTAATTTTGGCCAAAACTGACATGAGAAGGACGTGATTTGTATGTGAAAAGGGGGGTTTTCGTGCAAAATAAGATGGGTGGTCTTGAACCAACATATTTACATTCTCTTACCTGCTAATTTTCACAAAGATCAGCCAAGTACTTTCGGAGATATTCCATAAAGAAGAAAAAGCGTTACAGGCCGTTACAGCCGTTAGTAATGGCTGTAACGGTAAACTAAAACACCGGGCATCATCCTTGACCCATAATGAACATACCTACAAATTTTCAGAAAGATTGACCCAGTAGTTTTGTCTGGAGCGAATGGAACACATTTTGACCACGGACAGACAGACAGACAGACAGACACACACACACACACACAGCATTTCTTCGTTCCCATTCTAAAGTACTCCCTGTTCTTTAAGAACTGGGAGTACAAAAAAACAAATTCATGAAATGAAACAGTGAAACATCTAACAACTATTGCAATCAATATTTTGATGAACAATATACAACATATCAGACTAGGCTTGCCTAGTATGTGCAGTGTGTGTGTGTGTGTGTGTGTGTGTGTGTGTGTGTGTGTGTGTGTGTGTTTGTGTGTGTGTGTGTGTGCACATGCACTTACACATGTACATGTCAAGTATGACAATTCAAGTACTTCAGTTTTCCTCAGTTTGGATGATTTTTTCCCCTCCAATTTCTGTTTTGCCTATATGTGTGTGTGAGTGTGTGTGGAGGTGGAATGGGGAGGGAAAGGGTTTGATCCCCCTATTTTTCCTCTCTCTCTCTCTCTCCCTCCCTCTCTTTCTCTCTTCCCAACAAACCTCACTGTGTGTACTCTTGATATATGTTATTACAGATGGCTTGTCACATGCTGATTCTAATGCTTTGGCATTTAATACGAAGTGTCTGGGTTACTGTTTGGGGTCTCAGACATTAAGAGAGAGGATCAAAATCCAGCCAACCATGTGGAGCTGTCACCTCATCAAAATCAATTAAGTTCACAGACAGGTTAAAAAGAAAAAGAAGAAAAAAATCTTTGAAACAATTTTCTTATTAACATGCAAAAATTACGTTGAAATGTTAAAATCTTAGATCAGATGAAAAAATATTTATCTCTTTCAGAGACTAAACAATAATGTCACGTGAAACATCTCTGAACAAGGTTTCCATGGAGTCTGCTGCTAAGTGTTCTTGTCCAACATCATTTCAGTCCCAACACTCTGTAAGAACGTTTTTAGTGAGTGGTACAACACACAAGGAATACACCACTGAGCTTCTACACCTATCAAAAGACACCAGTGGGTGTAAATGGAGTGGCCTGTTTGCAATTGGCACAGGCCTGTTTGCAATTGGCACAAAACTGTTTCTTCTTTTGGCCACCAGAAGCACATAGCAAAACCTCTATCAGGGCTGAAACAATTAAAAACAAGATGCGAAGCATATAAACGTACTCCCAGTTTTCCAAACCACTTATAAATCGGCCAAGTGCTTTGTGAGATAAGAAATAAAGGCAAAATAACGGTTTTAACGGTTATTTAACCGATGTACACTTTTGAAACTGGTATTTTAGTCCTCACTGGGCTAAAGCCTGTGTACATACCAAATTTCATCCAAATCGGACAATATGTCAAGAATAACGGTTTTTAACGGTCAGATTTTGAAACACTGCATGGAAGTGCCATTTGTGTGTGATGACCTTTCTATATACAAAATTGCATTAAAATCCACCAATATATAACAAATAACGGCAAAATAACGGTTTATCGGTTATATAACCGATATACACTTTTGAAACTGGTATTTTAGTCCTCACTGGGCTAAAGCCTGTGTACATACCAAATTTCATCCAAATCGGACAATATGTCAAGAATAACGGTTTTTAACGGTCAGATTTTGAAACACTGCATGGAAGTGCCATTTGTGTGTGATAACCTTTCTATATACAAAATTTCATTAAAACCCACCAATATATAAAAAAAATAACGGCAAAATAACGGTTTAACGGTTATATAACCGATATACACTTTTGAAACCAGTATTTTAGTCCTCACTGGGCTAAAGCCTGTGTACATATCAAATTTCATCCAAATCGGACAATATGTCAAGAATAACGGTTTTTAACGGTCAAATTTTAAAACACTATATAGAAGTGCCATTTGTGTGTGAAAACCTTTCTATATACCAAATTTCATTAAAATCCACCTATATATAAGAAATAACGGCAGAATAACGGTTTTTAACGGTTGTTTAATCCATTTTCAGCATTACATCACTTACATATGGACAGAGGATCCGATTTGTCACAAGATCATCCAAACCGCTTATAAACTGGCCAAGTACTTTCTGAGATATTCCATAAAGAAGAAAAACTGTTACAGGCCGTTACAACCATTAGTAACGGCTATAACGGGGCAAACTAAAACATCAGGCATCATCCGTGACCCATAATGAACATACCTGCTAATTTTCATAAAGGTCGGCCAAGTACTTTCTGAGATATTCCATAAAGAAGAAAAACCGTTACAGGCCGTTACAGCCATTAGTAACGATTATAACGGTAAACTAAAACATCGGGCATTATTCGTGACCCATAATGAACATACCTACAAATTTTCAGAAAGATCGGTCAAGTACTTTCTGAGATATTCCATAAAGAAGAAAAAGCGTTACAGGCCGTTACAGCCGTTAGTAACGGCTGTAACGGTAAACTAAAACGTCGGGCATCATCCTTGACCCATAATGAACATACCTACAAATTTTCAGAAAGATCGACCCAGTAGTTTTGTCTGGAGCGAGTGGAACACATTTTGACCACGGACACACAGACAGAGACACACACACACACACACACACACACACACACACACACACACACACACAGAGCATTTCTTCGTTCCCATTCTAAAGTACTCCCTGTTCTTTAAGAACTGGAGTACAAAAAAGTGAGAACATTAAAATGCAAAGTTAAAACTCACTGTCACTTATTCACTTAATCAAAAGACCTGCAAAAAAAGAGTCTGTCACACTCAAGTTAAAATCAGATCAGAACATTGTTTTCTTTCAATAACTCAAAGACTCAAAATCCAGGTGAACATATATTGGGCTTGCTGTAGAGTGTTTAGGTCTGACATCATGTAACTTCCTACATTCAAGTAGAAAGTGTCTAATGCTAAAGATATTCATCACATGGAACGCAATGTGGAGCTTCTTTACTCTTTAAAAGATACGAATGAGTTAAAAACGAACCCCAGTGTGCAGCCAGCATAAAACTGTTTCACCTTTGCGACCACCAGAGGAAGGTGAGAGGAACTCTTTTAGATTTGAACGGATCTGAAAAACTTTGTTAACTGTCTGTGTATTCCAATCCTTTTGCCAGAGGTCTCTGATATAATCATTAACCTTTGGTTTCAAATCTGAATTGGGAATAGATATGTTGGACAATTCCTTTGTTGTAGCATTCCTGGTCAAAAGATCAGCCATTTCATTTCCCTGAATGCAAACATGACTGGGAACCCAAGCAAGAACAATGTTGTGACCTTCCATTTTCAAAGAAGTTAAAAGTTCCAAAAAGTTTAGAAGTTCAGGATGATGTAGGTTACGGCCAGACGTCAAAAGATATTCTGCTACCATGTGAAGACTGTGGAAATCTAAGAGTCATGCATCCAGGAGGTGTAAAAGCTGTACACTTTGACTCATCACTCCTGGACAGAACCCACGACTGTTTTATACAAGATCTCAACAATATTGTCAATGACTAAGTCATGAATTGCTGCCTGCGTCTCTTCCTTCCAGTCGCAATGTTGTTAAGAGTATGGAACAATCTTAGCATTCCAATACACGTAAATGATGCTGATGCTTTCTTTCCTTGTTTGTGGGGTTAGGGGGATGGTGGGAGGGGATTTTATGAATGCCTCCATTATTTTCTGCAGCAACATTTTCTCTTTTGAAATTTTTTCCTTTTATAACATTACTATGAAATTCATGTCTGCACAGTTTTCTCTTTGGAAAATTTGCTCTTTCCTAAAGCTAGTATACAATCTACAGCTTCAAAACTACAAAAACGAGAGAAAAAAAAGCAAGAATCAGTTCTTATATTCATGGCAGAAATAGTCCAATAGGCGGTGTAAAAGGTTTACTGATAGTAGCGGAAGGTATACAGTTACCTCTGGATGACAGATGCTCAGATTCTTCAGCTTTGTCTCCTCCATCCAAACACTGTTGGCTGGTTTTACTCGTATGTTGAATGTTCCAGAGCTGTGTAAACCAGCATCAGTGCATCAATGACACTGTTGGCACACCAGATGATTATGTTTTGTTTTTAAACGATTCATTCTGCTGCATGGTTGGCAACAACAACAAAATTCAAGAGATAACATCTCTAAGGTCATGGTTTCTATTGCTTCTGAAATACCAGCTTGTCCTCATTTCCAAATATTGTTTGGAAACTGAGTCTCCACTCCCTTGACTTTCTTTTTAATGCTCTGTGTGTGTGTGTGTGTGTGTGTGTGTGTGTGTGTGTGTGTGTGTACTTGTTCAATATTTTCTTAAATGCTAATTTCAAATAGAATGTAAACTGTTCCTTGTTCTTCCATAAGAACATGTGGAGCTAGATTTGTAGAGACTGTTACTGGATGTGGGAAAGGAGAGTTTGTGAGTGTGTCTGTTTTCATTAACTACAAAGTTTCAGATACTTTTCTTTGGAGCTATCCCCTTACCTACATTGTACATGCAGAAGCATTTGTTGAAGAACAGTATCTTAATGGAAGAGTGTCTATTTTTCCTGACAAGAAATTTCAGATCTTAACTGCATTAACTTTATGAGAGTCCAAATACTCTAAAAGAACATGTTTCATTGTGAGTGGTACATGACACGGAATAGAATGGGTGTAAAAGAAGTGGCCTGTGTGCAAACGGCACAAGACTGTTTCTTCTTTACGGCCGCCCTTGGAACATGGTAAAAACTCTTTCAGATTTGGACGGATTTGGAAGAGTTTGTTATCCATCTGAAAGTTCCATTCCTCTTGCCAGAGGTCTTTGACATAAGCCCGAGCTTTGGGTTTCACATCGGTGTGAGGGATTGACAGTCTGCTAAACTCTTTCTTTTTAGCACTCTTGGCAAGGTGATCAACTACCTCAATGACTTGAATGCCCACATAATAATACTAATAATGATTATTTATGGCGCTTAATCTTACGTCCTAAGCCCTAAGCACTTACAAATACATAAAAGGTTAAATAAAACATAAATGAAACCAATAAGATGAATACTGCAATAAGTACCATGCATCTACAAACAAAGGTGCATATTGACTCACACCGATGCACACACAGAAACACACACACACACAAACACATGATCCCACACACACTGTCGCACAACAACGGACACAACAGCATGCGTGCGCACACACATACACATGCGTGCACGCCCACACACACACACAGTCACACAGACACATTAGTTGCAGAATCAATCTGATGGGCAAGGGAAGGGGAAGAGAGAACTGCTATTGATAGGTGAAGAGGGTTGTTTTAAGGAAGACAGAGAGTTTGAAATACGCAAAGATATTGGGAGTTTGTTCCAAGAAACCAGACCCTGAAAAGAAAAAGAACAATTGCCATAGGTTTTAGTTCGAAATCAAGGGATTTTGAGCAGAGTGTTGTCAGTAGAAGAATGCAACTGCCTAGAAGAAACATAGAGATGAAAGAGATCAGAAAGGTAGGAAGGAGCTAAGCCATTCCAAGATTTCAAGCAGAGTAAGGACAGTTTGTAGTCTATTCGTTTTTCGACCGGCAGTCAGTGAAGAGAAAGAAGTAAGGGTGTGACATGAGAAGATTTGGGTTGTCTGAGAATCAAATGAGCAGCATTGTTTTGTGCATTTTGGAGACGACTAAGAAGATTCTGGGGACAGCCAGCTAGAAGAGAATTACATGGCTGCAAACCCAAGCAAAAACTATGTTGCAACAATCAGATTTCAGAGAGGTGTATAGCTGAAAAAATTTCAGAAGTTGAGGGTGCTTGAGGTTACGGATAGCAATGGCCTCCAAAGCAGAAAGGGAGTCTGACAAAATGAGGAAATCTTTATGTTTTGATTTAGACACCATTTCAAGAGCCAGGACCAAGGCTCAGCAGTGTTGATGGAACTTGTGACCTATGTGCCTCTTACAATAGACGATCCTCATTCTGTCGAACAGTAAGAAGAGTGACTTCCCTTGAGTAACAAGAAAACAGCAGTGGACATCAATCGCCACCTGAAGGCTCACCATACTGAGCAAGGCTACAAAAAGGCAGTGAACATGAAACAGAACTGTCAGTGGGAATGTGTTCAGAAGATCTCTGGGAAGGACCTGTTGTGCGAAACACAGCAGAGGCAGCTGTCTCCTCTGATTTGGAGCCATCGGTAAAATTTCTTCTGGAGGATAGAAACGTACGACACAGTTCGGCAAAAAAGGCCTTGTATGCCAAGGAGTTAGTGGTAACTTTACGATATTTGGCTAAATCAAACCTGATCTCCAGACTGAGGAAAGTCCACTGTGAATCATCAGGAAACTTGAACGAATACACACAACTCCAAGGTCTATGACTGCATTGTTCAAATGGAGACAAATACAAATTTCCAAGTGTGGAATGGAACTGTGGTGGTCATTGAATTTCTTCTGAAACTTCGGGTCAAAATCACAGTCATAAGCAGGGTTTGGGGATCCTGAAAATAGATTCAAACAGTAGTTCAAGGAATGTTTCAGCCAACGATTAGAAAGGATGGTTCTCTTGCCTCAGCATACAGGCTGTAAACAGGCACAGTGTGGAATGCGTCCAGACAGAGTCAAAGCCCTTGGTGGTGGATGGGATCTTGTTTTCAGGCAGGAAGTTCGGCAGAGCTGTAGACTACACGCTCATAGTCTAGTTTGATGCAGATTAGAACCCTGTATAGATGGTGAAGAGTTTTCTCACCAGTGCCTCAAACATGAAGTTTTTAAGCACTGGATGTGAGTTTTAAAGTTCAGTTTATGATCTCCGGCTGCCATTGATTACCTGAATAATGTCAGTGACGCGGATGATGAAGATGAAGAAGATGGAAAGTGCATCTTACAAAACAGCCTGGACGATTCACTGGACTCCAGTTCTGAAGATTCTGATGAAGATTGAAAGTGAAATTTCTGATGCTTCATTGACTGTTGATGACGAGAGAATACAGACAAATCATGCCTTTGAAAATGATAACCCCTGGGGGGGATGCAAGGGAGGCCTAGCTGGCTTGCATACTATGAAGTTACAGGCAGAATTTTCTTTCAGTTGTTTGTTTTTCAAAAAAGCAGCAGATTTAATTGTGGAGGACAAAATCTGTTCAATGGTGGAGGCTTACAGATTGGCAACAGTTTGTTTGTCAGTGAACAGAGCATTCGCATGTTTTAGATGATGAATTGATGGGTTGGTGCTTTTCCTTTGATTTCCTTAACAATTTTCCAGACTTTTTTCTTGGATGCTTTGGATGTCAGCTTGGAGCATAAGTCTCTACAAGACTGACGTTTACCTACTTTAAAAGCATGTCTTGTTTATGGCATGTCCAGTTATAAGTCTGCATACTCAATTGGCGTAGAGTCAGACGCCAGGGGCTGCTTCCGACGGTGGGAGAGGTCATCGCATCTCACTGGGCAGCTACCGCCCGCCTTAAGCTGGGCAGTCCCCAGCCAGTAAGGTGCTGCCCCGCCACGGTCCGTTAGCCTCACTGGGTGCGTGGGGTTTAGGGTGAAAACCGACAAGCGGATCGATAACTGTGCACCAGGCAACAGAAAAATGAAAAAAATGAAAACTTCCACCCTGAAATTGGGTACGTGGAATGTAAGGACAATGACACCAGGCTTTTCTGACGACCTGCAGGAAGTAAACGATGTTCGCAAGACAGCTGTCATCGACAGAGAACTGAGCAGACTGCAGATGGACATTGTCGCCCTTCAAGAAACCAGGCTCCCAGAAACGGGATCTGTGAGGGAGAGAGACTTCACCTGTTCTGGCAGGGCAAACCATCAGACGAGGTCAGAGAACACGGCGTGGGATTCGCAGTTAGAAACAGATTATTGGAGTCCATAACCCCACCAGTAGAAGGAACAGAACGAATCCTGTCTCTCCGACTCCAAACATCATCAGGACCAGTCAGTCTAATTAGTGCCTACGCACCAACTTTGGCATCCACAGCAGAAGCAAAAGACAAGTTTTATGACGACCTCAGTGCTGCTATAAGGAGAATTCCTGACAGAGAATCACTGTTCATCGCAGGCGATTCCAACGCCAGAGTAGGCGTTGATCACAACTCCTGGCCCACCTGCTTGGGCCAGTTCGGCACTGGGAAAATGAACGACAATGGCCAGCGCCTGCTAGAGCTCTGCTGTCATCATGGGTTGTGCGTCAGTAACACTTTCTTCAACACGAAGCCTCGGCATCGAGTCTCCTGGAGACACCCTCGATCCAAACACTGGCATCAGCTCGATCTGATCCTCACCAGACGTGTCAACCTTTCCAGCATCAAGATCACTCGCAGCTACCAGAGCGCCGATTGTGACACTGACCACTCTTTGGTGTGCAGCAAAGTGAAGCTCCTCGCGAAGAGACTGCACAGTACGAGAAAGGAGGGCCGGCCTCGCATCGACAACAGCAAAACACGCGATCAGAATAAAGTGGAGGAATTCACGCGCGTGTTGGAGGATTCTCTCCCTGGCCCACCCACTGCAAATGCCCAAGACCGATGGGAACACTTCAGAGATGCTGTCTACAACGCCGCCATGTCCACCTTTGGCAAAAAGACCAGCAAGTCAGCTGACTGGTTCAAAGCCCATTTAGAAGAAATGACACCAGTCATCAGGCCAAGAGAAACGCCCCGACAGCATACAAAACCAATCCCAGTGAGCAGAACCTCCAGGTTCTCCGTACTGCTCGCAGCAAAGTCCAGCAGTGTGCCAGGCATTGCGCTAACGATTATTGGCTCCAGCTCTGCTCCCAGATTCAGATCGCAGTTGACACAGGCAACATCAAGGCAATGTATGACGGCATCAAGCAGGCATTGGGCCCAACACAAAAGAAAACTGCCCCTTTGAAATCAGCTACAGGGGAGGTGATTCAGGACAGAGAACAACAGATGGAGCACTGGGTAGAACACTACACTGAGCTATATGCAAGGGAAAATGTAGTGACAGAAGATGCCCTGAATGCCATAGAACGCCAACCAGAGCTGGAAGAGCTTGACAGAGAACCAACCATAGACGAACTCAACGAAGCCCTGGACTCTCTTGCCTCTGGCAAGGCACCAGGGAAAGACAGTATTCCCACCGAAGTACTGAAGTGCTGCAAAGCGACACTTATCAGCGAGTTGCATGAAATCCTCTGCCTCTGTTGGAGTGAAGCGAAGTACCACAGGACATGAGGGATGCTAACATCGTCACACTGTACAAAAACAAAGGTGACAGAAGCGATTGCAATAATTATCGTGGCATATCTCTCCTTAGTATCGTTGGGAAAGTCTTTGCACGAGTAGTACTGAAGAGGCTCCAAGTACTTGCAGAGCAAGTTTATCCTGAATCACAGTGTGGTTTCCGTGCCAACAGATCCACTATAGATATGATCTTCTCCCTTAAACAACTTCAGGAGAAATGCAGGGAGCAAAGGCAGCCACTCTTCATTGCCTTCATAGACCTCACAAAGGCTTTCGATTTGGTCAGCAGGGATGGCCTCCTCAAGATCCTCCCCAAGATTGGATGTCCACCCAAACTTCTCAGCATCATCAGGTCCTACCACGAAGACATGAAAGGCACTGTCGTCTTTGACGGCTCAACATCAGCTGCCTTCAACATACAGAGCGGAGTGAAACAGGGTTGCATCCTGGCTCCCACCCTGTTTGGAATCTTCTTTGCTGTGATGCTGAAACACGCATTTGGTCCTGCAGCTGAAGGTATCTACCTCCGAACCAGGACAGACGGAAAGCTCTTCAACCTCTCCAGACTAAGAGCCAAGACTAAAGTCAAGCTGAGGTGCCTGCGTGACTTCCTCTTTGCAGACGACGCAGCAGTAACCGCCCACTCAGCTGAGGACCTACAGCAGCTCATGACTTGCTTCAGCGATGCCTGCAAAGACTTCGGGCTTACCATTAGCTTGAAGAAAACACAGGTCATGGGACAGGATGCTGACTCTCCCCCCAGTCATCAGCATCAATGACCATGAACTGGATGTCGTCCATGACTTTGTTTATCTGGGCTCAACTATCTCAGACACCCTCTCACTCGACGCAGAGCTCAACAGGCGCATCGGCAAGGCAGCTACCACCATGACCAGACTGACAATGAAAGCATGGAACAACAGCAAGCTGACTGAGCACACAAAGGTCCAGATCTACAGAGCCTGCGTCGTGAGCACCCTCCTGTATGGCAGCGAGTCTTGGACTTTGCGTGCCCGACAAGAGCGAAAGCTCAGTGCTTTTCATATGCGTAGCCTCCGACGCATTCTGAACATCACCTGGCAGGACAAGGTCCCAAACAGCACTGTCCTGGAAAGAGCCGGATGCACCAGCATGTACACGCTGCTGAAACAAAGACGAATGCGCTGGCTTGGACATGTCGTGCGCATGGATGACAGACGGATCCTAAAGACCTCTATGGGAACTTGTGCAGGGAAAACGTCCCACAGGGAGACCACAGCTGCGATTCAAAGACGTGTGCAAGAGGGACCTAAAAGCCTTGAACATCGACCAGAACAACTGGAAAGCAACAGCCCTCGAACGGTCAGCCTGGAGACAAACTGTGCAGAAAGGTCTTTCTAAGTTCGAAGAGACACTCGCTCAGCAGCACGGGGTAAAGAGAATGAGAAGAAAGGCTGCAGCCCAGGCAGACAGACCAGCGTCAGACTTCATCTGTGCCCTCTGCCACAGGGACTGTCATTCCCGCATCGGACTGGCCAGCCACACCCGTCGCTGTACCAGAATAGACACCTAGAGCGCAACTCCATAGTCTTTCGAGACTGAAGGATGCCTGCTATACTTGTTTTGGCTCACAGTTTTTGATGGGCTCAAGTGTTGGGTGCTGATGGTCTGTGATAAACACAATACTCAGCACATTTGTGTTCGTTGGAAATGTGCTGGCATTCAGAATTAAACCATGGTGTTTGAAGCATTATCAATTTGTTTGGAAACATCAGAATACTGTCTTTTGTACGTTTTAGGAGTATGTCTGTCGGGCTTTTTGTAGGGTCCAGACTTTGCAGAACTTCCTCTTCCTTAAGTTCTTTTTGGACACACTCTGCAAATACATCCCAGTTAGCTTTTGGTGCTCAGGTGAACTGTAGCTTTCTTTACAATTACATTTTAGGATAATTGGAAAATTGTCACTTCTGTGAAGATCATCATGAGCACACCACTCCTAGTTCAAGACCAGTGAGGGATCACACATCGACAAATCTAAACATGAAAGTGTACCCGTTTAAGACTGGAGGTAAGTTGGAGACTCATCATTCAGACAACACAAATCCAGCTTTGAAAAGACATTTTCAAGAAGCAGACTTCTGGATGAAGAATTCACACTACCCCAAAGAGGACAGTGCTCACTGAAATTACCCAACAGCAAAAAAGGCTGCAAAGATCTCCAGTCAGGCTGACCACCTCTTCTTGAGTGACTGAAGTAGATGGTGGTAAATATAAAGAAACACTGTTACTGTTTTATGCAAAGTTCTTCTTGCAACTAAAGCTTGAAGAGACGTATCCAAATCAATAGGGCTGTACAGGAGACTTGAGAATGAGTGCTTGACTCCTCCCATTACTCCATCTGCAGTGGGTTGTGCTGGTTATGAGAGCACATTAAAACTGGAAAGACTGAAACTCTTCCAGTTCTGAATTGCAGTTTCTTGCAGAGCTGTCACAAACAGGTTTCAGACTGAGACAGAGCAGCTGTAGCTCCTCAAAATCGGAACAGAGACCCTAGATGTTCTAATGGAAAATTTTCTTCTCAATCATGGCACGGAAATAAAGAGAGTCAACAACTCATCTCATTTTTGCATCCTCGCTGTCAGACTGGAGAGGAAAAAAACTGTTTTCAACAAATAGATCCGTTTGCTTGGGGCCAGAAAGTTTTTGCTCCTGATCTGTTTTCCTTGTGGAGGTTGATGGGGCAGTCTGAGGCCCATCCACTCTGTTACCTCCATACTTTCCCCTCAGGGACTGCTCCAAGACCATTGTGGGGAACAGCTGGTTTCCTGTTCCCATCCTTCCCAGGGCAGTGAGGAAAGGTAAGTTAATGTTGCTTATAGCCCAACTGACTGCAAAGGGCTGTGTCTGTGATCCAAGGTATGGGGGTTCATTTCACGTGCAAGACAGCCAGGTTTAGAAGAGAATTTTCTCTTCAGAAATAACATCTGTGCAAACTCAAATCCCTTCATAATCCTTTACATGAGACATTAAATCAAGGTCTTGTGTGTGAACGCATGCATAACAAACTTTGCAATGCATGTTAAATCCCAATCCAACTTCAGAGAAGAGTAGGCATGTTGTTCCAGTGGGATGGATGACATGTACATAAAACACAAGCACACATGTGTCATGTTTATACATCATCCCCCCAAATCAGACTACCTTTATGGTAGGACTCAAAATGGTTGTTTACATGAAATGGTAAACCTCAGAGTTCTAACCAAAGAACTGTAGAAAAAAACAAACAAAAAAAACTTGGGTAAAGCAATGATCATATCAGTGAGAAAAAAAAAGACCTAGTTTACCTCTGATGAAATGATCATGAGTTGAATTAAACAACTGGTAATGATACCTCTGATCAATGGTTTCCAGGAAGATATTGTGAATAAGGTGACGTTCTTCTTCACTGGGGGCAGTCTTTAGCAATGATGTCCTAGCCTTTTCTTGCCGAATAGCTTTGCTTCCTGTCGTAAACAAAATTCATCATCATCAAATAAAAACAAAAATTCACATGAATCTCTACAAACACCAGACCTGTGTACCCTAAAACTGCTTTTGGTCTACTAATCAGCGAAAATGAGCGTATTTTCTACAAAGAGTGTGTACAAAATTCCAAATTTCTGTAAAAGCAGGAGGGAGAAGGAGAGTCCTTCATTTCGTTTTCACCTACCATCACATTGCAGACGCTTCTTGCCAGCAGTAACCATCTGATCTTGAACTGACTACAGTAAAACAGGTTCTTTCTAATACAAATTACTTTCAAACTTGATTGATC
Organism: Conus ventricosus; assembly: GCA_018398815.1. Taxonomy (NCBI): domain Eukaryota; kingdom Metazoa; phylum Mollusca; class Gastropoda; order Neogastropoda; family Conidae; genus Conus; species Conus ventricosus. The sequence goes on from CM031613.1 coordinate 67,430,944, forward strand.
AGCATACTTTGGCTCACGCTCATGCTCTCTAGCCGGTTTTTTGACGTTACAGGGCATGTTGCAAAAAAAACGGACACTGAAAAATGCAATTTCGTGTGCAGGAGTTAGCAAGTCTTTTAGAGTTGTCACTCTTTGGTCAAAGCCTCCACTGCAGTTATTTTCCACAAGTTCAATTACCGCTCAAGAACTTTGTTTCGAGAATTTTCTTCAACATAATTCTTTTCAATTTGTTGTATTTTCCCCAAACATGTATACAAAATACGATGAAATTGTATGGGTAAACATGTCTGAAACGCATACAAATGCCATGGAGACTACAGCATCCCAAATTTCATGATGAGAAATTCAGTCATCATATGAGCAAAGCTGACCTAATTTGTGATGTGGTCTGTGTTTGAGATGCCAAGGATCTTTCTGTAGGCTCTCCTGCTGACAAGACTCCATGTCTTGCACGTATTAAGGAAGATGGAAGTGACCAGTAAGGGCATCAATCTGACTTTGGAGCCAATGCTGATGTTCTTGTCTTTCATGGTAGGTTTCAACCTTGCAAGTGCTGCAGTTGCCTGTGTGATTTGAGTTTGGACCCCCATCTGAAACAATGGCTACCAAGTACTTGAATTGATTGACAGATTCAACTGTCTGTCCACTGATCTGAATCTCTTTGGTGATGCCATCAGTGCTGTTCGTCATTACTTTGGTCTTCTCAGCACTCATTTCTATGTGGAAATAAGTTGATGAGGAGGTCAGCTTTCTTCATAAGATGTCTTATTTCTATTCCTTGGATGTTCTGCCTAGGGGGTGAACCAGGTCTGTCAGCTCTTGTTCTTCCCCAGCCATACCATCAACGTCATCAGCAAAACAGGGATTGGTGACTGACTGACCCCGAATGCTGACTGTTCTCTCATGCTCTTCCAGGGTGTCAGACATTATTCTTCCCAGGAAGATGATAAAGAGGGTAGGTGTTGTGCAGAACCAGTCTCCTACTGCTCTATTGTAGTACACTACACTCATTGCTTGCTTGTAAAGTTGTACAATAACTTGTACAATGTTTGGGCTGATGCTGTACTCATTCATCGTGCTCCACAGTGCCTCGAGCCAGACCCTCTCAAATGCCTTCTTGCAGCCCTTTTGCCTGCTTGGCCCGATTCAAAATTAACCCACAGCCTGATCCTGATGTCTGCTGTTTTTCTTTCTCTCTTTCTTTAGTCTTTTTTTTTTGCGTGGTTTTGTGCAAGGTATCAGGTACTTTCAATCTCAAGGAGAAACAGAGCACTGTATGACACAGTCCTACACATCTGAAATTGAGAATGAACTCCAAAAATATACACTTTCCAAACAAATGGACCAAATCTTGTTTAAAGCAGCACATAGCAAAGCATACGAAAGCAGCATTATGTATGTGTTAAACTACAAATCAGTTTTTTAACAATGCATACGCTTTCCACGTTCAAACATGGCCCACTCTTGCTCTCCATCTGGTTCCAAAGGATTCACCACAGCTGCCCTGAAATGGAAATTCAAAAGCCTCATGAAAACTGTCTCTGTGCACAGTGAGAACTGGGGACAACTGTCACACATGATTATCATATTATTAGATATACTGTATTGATCAAATAAGCGGAGGTGGGGAACTAGTGCTGATCAAATATTCACCAACATGAAAAAAACTTAGCAACATCTTTTTTTTTCTTTTTTTAAAGGTTGGAATGTGAGGTGGTCTGTGTGTTGCGTGTGTGTGTGTGTGTGTGTGTGTGTGTGTGTGTGTGTGTGTGTGTGTGTGTGTGTATGTGTGTGCGTGTATGTGTGTGCGTGTGTATGTGTGTGTGTGTTTGAGCGTGTGTGTGTGTGTGTGTGTGTGTGTGTGTGTGTGTGTGTGTGTGTGTATGCATGTGTGTGTGTGATAGGGTTGAGGCGTTTCCAGCATAAACAGAAAAAAAATTGTATGTATTATATGCATATATTTGACAGAATTTATTTCCATTTTTGTATGTCACATGAATTACCATTTTCTTTCTGCAAGTAACTTTTTGTTTGTCTGTGTCGCACACCATAATCGCACGCTCTCGGTCACGAACTCAGCATGCCAACTCCATGCACACATATCTACTCCATTCATTCAGAGGAACACTAACAGGCCAAACCTTTGTTTTTAAACGCTCCTTTCTTTATAATGATAATCAAAATCAAAATGAATACATACATAAATCAAATCAATATTTCATGACATTCCAATCACGTCTTTCCCAATTAATATATCATGACAACATACTTTCTTCTTTTCCACTTTCATTCTTTTACACTATGACTCCAGTCAATACTAAATGTTCCTGGGTAAAACAATCTTCTTCCAGACTGTTCAGAGGAGGCTGCTGCTCTAGGCTTGGACGCTGAGATGTTCTGAAAGAAACCCCAGGTCCCCTAATTACTACCTAGAAGAATTCTCTGCTCTTACCCTTTCTCTCTTTTTTCCTCTTCTCTTCCATACACAAAATTCCATGTAAACACGAACAGATACTCACAAATCATCTTGTTTCTCCAAGCTACCCCTACCTACAGTTGGGGTTAAAAAGCGAAATTTTCTCAAGAAAATTAATATTGCTTTTATATGGGTTTTTTTTGCAATTCTTTTCAACACACGCGATTGTCCATAAATCAATTACGAAATAATCACAAATCAAAATTATCATTACAAATATGTCAATCACATTTACCCAACATTTATTCAATTGTTCTCTTCCCTTTTAAAGAAATCGTGCATCCCCAACTGATACTCGCCTCTAAGAAACAAGCACTAAGTTAATTAATGCCCTAGTAGACTTCTGCCTGCGATTACACTTCCAACCTCTCACAGGTCACAGGACATCGCTGACCACTCACAGGCCACAGGACCCCAAGTCCTACTTTCACAATCCCCCCAAGGGTTGTTCTGCCTAACAGGCAATACTATGAGCTAGACACAGAAGGGAGTTAAAGTCCCTTTACCCCACAAGGGTTAACTATAAGAATCCGGCGTCTGCTCTTGTCCAAGCCATCCCCAGGTCTGATTCAAAAAATGTTATTCACTCAGTCACACAAAAGTGAGCTTCACTCATATTCAACTCTCAGCATCCTAGCCAATCCAAATCGAGTTCACTTATGTGGTGTCACACCATAATTTGATTTTTTTCACACAGCTTTACAAACAGTGTGGTCCTACACCACAACTGCAAATATTCACCAAAACATTTATCCATAATTTTTATCAATGTCATCACATCAAATGCATGTTCCAATCCCGTTCATGACACACATCGAATCACTAGTGATGACAGTCTGTTTTAGTTTTAAGCTTGTTATTAATAACAAAGACCGGCTTATAGAACAATTCAATGAAAAATTTAATTACCAATCCAAGTATTCACAGGAAAAAAAAGCGTTTTCAACCAAAGTAAATTGCCAAAAATCTACATAGCAGACACATAAAGATAAAAAAAATGAATAAATGGACCGGCCGGTCCTAATGGTGCTACAGACACTTGACAGAAACAAGTAACATCATCTGTATTTAATCAGTACTATCCCAGTTTCTATCATGCATATAAACAACTTCTACTTGAAGGCACTGATCCAGATACAGATTACAGGGATGCAAGGAAGACAGACTGAGTGAAACTCTTGTCATCACTCATCACAAATAGAACAAAGACAAAAATCAGCCTGCTTGTCATGATTATAGAAAATTATATAGAATGATGTTTCCCGACTATGCCACTTCTAGATAAGGAAAAAATTTCTCACATAATCTCTAAAGGGGAAAGTGTGCTCATAAATGAAAGTGAGCAAAGAAGCTGGATTTCAATCCAAATAAAGGGTGAACATCATAAAAGTTGTAAATGTGAAAACAAAAACAAAAGCAAAAACAAAAAAGATGTTCTGTGTCCCTTTTCAGGCTAGAGCCAAATGTATAATCTGTGGGAGGAAAAAATTTGGCTGTTATTGACATAATTGCAAAGTGAGACGACTGCAGGCGGAAATCTAAACAAATCTTAAATAAATGTTAGCGAACCACCCAGAGAAACGTGGACAAACGAGTCACAAGACAAAACACAACGCGTTTCGACCTCTTAGGTCTTCTTCAGGTGAGACACAAACAAATAAAATAACGAAAATTCACTTAGCTTTGATCGCTTCAGATCGCTTCAGGGAAATGGCCCTTCCAACAGCCTCGTTCTCATTCAACGCCTTCTTCCTTGCGCTGAACTCTGAAGCAATCTGAAGCGATCAAAGCTAAGTGAATTTTCGTTATTTTATTCGTTTGTGTCTCACCTGAAGAAGACCTAGGAGGTCGAAACACATTGTGTTTTGTCTTGTGACTCGTTTGTCTATGTTTCTCTGGGCGGTTCGCTAACATTTATTTAAGATTTGTTATTGACATATCAACAAACACTTGAATAGGTAAGAGTAACATGCCCTCTCTCCCTTCCCACCCCCTCTCTGTTCCTTCTCTTCTTCATTTCATGTACTTGCATTATGATTTCATGAAAAAATGCACTAAAATGTTTATTATTAAAAAAACCCAAAAAACTTCAGAGTTAACCTTTTCGCCACACGCCGTGCGATAGTGACAGCAACTCGGTCGACCCGTTCACGACGAGCCGTTCCGTGGTGATGGCAACGCTGCTGTACTCCCTGGATGTGCCGTGCCTCCGTGACAGCACAACTATAAAAAAATCCCTGTTCTCTTGTCTACGGACTAAGGGATGCAGCTGCCCTAAATATTTAGAACAGGGTTCTAGCCACTGGAAGGGTAAGTTTACATGCACTAACGATGACCTCTGTGACCCCAGAGTAGTCTGAACAAAGAGACCCGTCTGGCACTGGGCATTTTTGCAAACGGCACATGTGGAATTTCCTGCCTCGTCAACATATCAGGCAGAAAAAGAATGACATGGGGTGTTAGAACTGGTTCAGCAAAGTGGTTCAGAGGATGAAGGGGGTAAAGGTGTATAAGTTTATCAAAAAGAATCTGAGCTTGATTTACTTGCTCTGTGTATTTAATAGTTTTAAACGTTGTATCGTCAGAAGATAAGATAAGATAATGTTGCTTATAGCCCAGCCGACCGCAAAGGGCCACATCAGGGCTGTCACCACGTTAAAATCAACTCACCAGTGTATCGTCAGAAGCCAAAACAGTGAAAAGTGTATACTGTGTGCAATGATTTCTTTTCCTTTCTTTAAAAAAAAAATTTCATTTGGATTTCACATATTGAATACCTCAGGCTTTCTCTGCATCCATTCTAAGTAAGAGCGAAATTTTATGCCCCTTTTCTTCCACATTTGCTGTTGTCATACTAACCAAACAAATGTAAACAAGATTGTGTTCTCCTACGTTTTACTTATGTTATTTCCATAACTGTAGCATTGCCATTTTACCCAAAATGTGTTGAAGTGTATGCTCACTGTAAAGTTCGCGATTTACCCTTTCCGTTGATATATAACACTTGCTTGTTAGGTTTATATTAGGGGACATAAAATAAAATAAAAAAGTGTGAAAATCGCGAATCTTCAACAGTTGTAAGCATGTGCAGTGCACGTGTCTGCAGGGAAGTGACGTTGCTCTGCTGCACCCATCGTGAAAGTATTAACAGGGTTGAGTTTATGGCCAGCAACAGCCTCTGGAGCAGAAAGGGAGTGAAGGAGGATGAGAAAACCCTCATGTCCAACTTGGTAGGCCACGCTGAGTGCCAAGACCAAAGTTGTGAGTTACACAATCTACATGGAGCTGTAAGGGGGAACACTTTTTGAAAATTCTTGAGGAGGAGCAGATGAACAATAAACAACAGAAGCAATTCCAAACAGAGTTTGAACCATTTGTAAATACTCATTGAAAGGATGGCAGATTTACTCACTCAGGACTGACAGTTTTTTCCCTTTACTTTCCCACGGAACTGGCCATTTGTAAAGGAGAGTTAAAAAAAAAAAATCACTTAAAAGAACTGTTAATAGTCAGGACACGAAACTTTAAGAACTGGTTAGACACATATTGAGTTAGTTGGGAAGAAAATTTCAAATTTCCCTCCTTCATCTTTCACCTTCTAGAGCCATGTAAAAAATATCCTTTTTTTTCATCTGAACTGACATAGGTAGATGTATATATATCCAGGGAAACATAGTGTCTTTGGAACAGTCTGTTCATTCACAAATAATCCAAGAAATATCCAAACATTATTTTTGATTCATATTATAGCCAACAGGGCACTTTATGATCCACTAATATTGACACCAACACAAATAAGAAAAAAGAAAGAGGAAACTAAAAACCTACACCATCACACTATGTAAACACTGGCTTACTTTGTGTACTTATAAAATAATTTTGTACAGAATTATATGAATGGGCTCACTGGATTAGTTTGTCACACAGGATGACGCTCAGGGTAAAGAGGTAGAAGAAAAGCTTTTTCCACCACTTCATGATCTTGCAGTCTAGTGGAATGCAGAATCCTTACTTGTCACAGTTTGTGCTTAGACCCAGTTAGCAGCTTGGCAATACAGACCTAAATGCATTCTGGAAAACTAGCATTCCATCAAAATAATGATGCCTTCATTTGCATAGTCAGTTGGATTACTGGGCCATCCAACCCACTAGGCCACAACCTAACAGTGGGCAGAACAGGAACCACTGAATGCCACATAAGTGACTTGTCAGCAGTGCAATGTCTCTTTTGGTGAGTTACCTCATGGTGAAGTGATGCTGAAGGCTCCCTTTGGATTGCTAGTGCTAGGGCTGAACCAGGATGATCCTGAGACTGGCGAGTATTGCACGGCTAGAATGAGTTGTGTCAGAGTAATGTCACTGATCAAGGAGTGAAAAGACACCCAGATCAGGTTACGTTGGTTCTTAACAAAGAAATGGAAATATAGTGTAAGAAGTAAGCCTGACTAAAAGACATGAGTAATATATAAATCACATTAATACTTGTACTAACAGAACAGATATTGCTCAGCCACAACAAACACTTGAATTACTCACTTATTTGTTTCTGGATTTTGAGAAACCATGACAAAACGTGCGGTCAACATTTGCAGCATTGCACCATCTGCCTCCTGCAAAAGGTAATTCACAACATTATTTCAATGGATATACATTATATTACCATGCAAGACATCCTTATCATCATTTACATGAATATGTAACAAAATTAATAACAATAATACTTTAAACAAACTGCAATTGTATCCATTTTACATATAACACGTTTCATTCATGTCAATCACTTGTCAGACTGAAAAACTGCGTAATATTTTTAAAATTCATTTTCACATGCCAGGGACATCATAGATTATGTGCATTATATGTGATTTGGGGATTATAAAACCCAGGAAAATTACAAAAACTTTTGTTCTAACATTCAACTACATAAACAGCAACTATTCCTGTTGTCTAATCAGCAACTAGTAAACCTAACTGTTCTGTGTCAAAAATCAGACTGAATGAAAGAAGTTGAATATAGAAGGATAAATGCTGTATCATATCTCTCTCTTGTATTTCACACATTAATGTGTACAATTTCTCTTCAAACCTCTTTTGAAAATGAATATGAAAAGTGTAGCATAACATTCTCCCTTTTAATAATATTCATAAGAGTTCCAGTGGTGAAAACATTTATTTTGTTGACTTACGTAAGTAAGGAGCATTCAATCATCAGATCTTTCTGTTTTAATATCCAATCATTTTCCAAACACACATACATTACAAATGAATTACATAACAATTGATTACAAAAGAAAAAACAACAAAAAAGGCAATTGAACAATCAAACATCCTTGTACACAAAGCAAAAGGGGGACCAAGGCCTTGGGGGGGGGGCGGGGGTCCATAAGCATTCTCATACCAAACAGAAATCAAACATGATTATATACAAATATTCAACCATTTTCAAAAGCAAGCAATAGAAGTAGATCTTGATGAATGTAGTAGTTTATAGATGAAACACATATGTTCAATTTTGAATTCTAATGTTCAAACTAATTGAGAATCAAATTGTACAAAAGCCAAGTTTGTTAAAATTGTGCACAAGTTCCATTTATAATTGCCATGTAATGTTGTAAGTAATACCAGCCGCCGTGGCGAAGTGGTTAGCGTCGCGGACTCCCGGCTGGGAGGTCGTGGGTTCGAATCCCATCAGAGTCATGTGGGTTTTTTCTGCCCCGACCGGCTCCTACCCAGAGTTGAGTTTGCTGCGGACTCAGTTGGGAAGACTGGGACCACACAGTCGAGTTTCATCCACTTAATGGATGCGTTTCTGAGAGTGTTGCTCAAATTTCCTGACCAACACTGCAGGTGCCTTATCTCTCGGGCCTGGTTGACGCCAGGATATATTATGAAAGGAAGCGTAGAGTACAGCCCTGTCATGTAGTCTCAGACCGAAATGGAAATCCGTAGCATCATCTTAATCATCCTCATTCCCATTGATCAGCATTTTTTAAAAAAAGTCTCAAATTCTGTGGCCCTTCATGCCCTGCTCTCATGGTGACCTCAGTTTCGATGTCCTCTCCGTGTCTGTGGCCTTGGTTTGCTTCCGTCGGGGTCACCGGTATCGGCGAGTCCATGGGGGCTGTCGTTGGACGGACGTGGTGGCGCCCTCCGGAGGGAGAGCTCACTCACGCCGGCTCCGCGACTAAGCAATTATTGTCGTCAGTAGGGGGCTTAGTAGGTGGTGTCCTGCGTATGTTAGATCAGAACAGGCGCCACTGAACACCACCGAAGTGACTCGGCAGCAGTGCAGTGTCTCCTCCGGTGAGTTGCCTCATGGCGACTTGACATTGACTGCTCCCTGTGGATTGCTGGTGCCGGGGCTGCGGCGGGGCTGACCGGGCTGTGGCTGTGGACGGGGTGTCGGAATGAGCGGCGTGGGTGCACTGCCTCTGAGGTAGTGCAGAGGTTGGGACAGCAAAAAAAAAAAAAAAAAATGTTGTAAGTAATATCTGTCTCTCAATAATGTAACAAAGGTTTGCACATGTGATTGTGCATTTAGCAATTGAAAATTCTGTTCAGTGTTTTGTGATTAAAGCCCATCAGTTCAACAATGTGTTATCTGTCAACTGAATTTAGCAGTCTATGTATCAGCATAGCATAGACTTCTTACGCATGTACATGCATACCACTGAGGACCTATGCACTGGTTTAAAGATGTGTATTCATCTAATCACAGATGGTGTAATGATATGAAAAACATTTCTTTCCGAGTCTCCAGAGTTTTGTTTTTTAACCGATAAGAGTATAACTTTCTAAATAATGTATTTATCAAATAAAAAGTTTCATAAGACTTAAAAGAAGACCTGTTCAACAGTCATGGTGACTTCCATCGAAGATTTGCCCACCCAGGTTACATGACCGCACATCTTCACATCTTTAAAAGGGGAGATGGCCTGGTCATGCAGATCTGAAAAATATCCATACATATCAGGCTTGCATGTGCTTAGCAAATCAAAGATGAATATGAATGTACAATAATTTTACTGGGTATCACAATTTATCAAACTGTTTTCACATAAAGATAAATATGATTATCAGCACTTCACTCAAGAATTTTTGTTGTTGTTCAGAATGGACTGGGGACAAAACCAAAGAGACTTATTTGCAGATAGTCATATGCCAGCTTGATAAAACAGAGAGGAAAAGATTGTAGCCAGGTGCTAAAATGTGCACAAGTCTTCGTGACCCTTAGCAGACGAAATGTTTTCTTCAAGAGTTACCTTCCCCTTACCTCCCTCGATTGATAAAATCTTGATTATTTCATGTAAACTTGCTCTTTAAAATGTGAATGCCTCAGAACCTATATAATTATTATATTTATGTTACTGCAGTCACAAAACTTAATGTATTTCATTTGTTACAACTATATTGGACTGAAAAGCCCATTTTCAATCCTCCAGTTTTAATCCTCTGCTGGCCAATCCCTGAATATTTCTTGATTTCGCAAAAGTATGAAAAAAACTGTATAATCCAAAAATGTACATTAAAAGTAAAGTTTGTAAGTTCTCAGTTCATGTACTGAATACTTAGAATATTCTCCACACAAGCTTGCGACTATGCGAAATGACTGATGATGCCGATCTCTCTTGAACCAGTCACCTTCTTCGTTCCACTCATTGTCATTGTCAGAGTTTTGCATTAACTTGTCATTCTACTAAATTCAGACTTCCCGATCGAAGTCTTGTGAATGACTCCATTTCTATGATAAACACAAATGAAAATGTATTTTAAAAAATTATTATCCGGCAGGCCGTTTCAACAGTAGTTGTTTTGTGTTTTTTTTAAATGAAAAATCACGTCAATAGCCAGGTGAGGAGGAAAGCCAGTTGTGCTTTATGTCAATTTTCAAAGACAAAGTTCTCTGCTCAGACACAGTCTGGGATAATTAAATCTATAATTATGTGTGAAAAGAGTGAAATGCCTGCTGTTCATTCATTATAAAATTATTTCATGCTGTTTGGTATTTATTATTGCAATAGAGAAAAATATGACACAAACTCTTCAAAAGTGGGTTCATTCTCTGACTTCAGTCACCAATGATTTAATACAGCAACAAGATTATCACATGCGACATGCTTCATTATATTCCTTGGGTTCTGAGGTTTTCATCAATAGTAAATATGCTTAAACGCTTTGAACGGATGGTAAGCCAGACAACATGGAAGCTGCGACAGATAGCACAAATATCTGTCGGTTCATGCCTCAGATAGCACAAATATCTGTCGGTTCATGCCTCACAAGGCCTGTTTACAAATATCTGTCGGTTCATGCCTCAGACAGCACAAATATCTGTCGGTTCATGCCTCACAAGGCCTGTTTTGTCTGCGGCACCATGTTGCTGGCTTTGCTGTCCGGTTCTCTGCTATATAAGTGAAGCGTTGTTAGCCTGAGGCAGAGTGTGTGCAGAGTGTGCTGTCTGGTTCTCTGCTATATAAGTGAAGCGTTGTTAGCCTGAGGCAGAGTGTGTGCAGAGTGTGTGGTCATGGGGCTCTTAGAAGCAAAATAGAAGGGAAGAAACTCCACTTCATTCCTTTTGCATTCTCTCTCTAGCTGGCTGTTGTCCCTTGGTTCTTGAACCTACCATCATCTGCCTGTCTTCACCTGCACTCCCTACCACTCCACACCATCACAATTGGCACTGCGAGCAGGATTGAAGACAGAAGGAGCCAAGAAAGAAGACCCAGCCCAGTAAGAATACCGAACCAGCTCATCAGAATTTGACAATGGAACCAAAGAAGAATACAGGACACCATGGCCAACAAAAGCTACGAGGCTGAAAATGTAGGCGACCAAAGGACACCAACTGCTCCTAACTCTGCAGCCTCTGCATCTACATAAGCTCCACATATTCATGGGAAATGTGAGCAGCAGGGAAGAGGTCATCTTCATCCAGGAGGCCAGGCTTGCCTTACACCTGCAGCCCCTGGATGATAGGGCACTTGCCCTCTGGCTGATCGCCGCCCTAGATGGCCAAGCTCGCCAGGAGGTGACCACGCTGCCAGCAACAGATCTGGACTCCCCAGCCAAGATCTTTACCATCTTGGTGGAGAACTGGGAAGAACAGTGCAATGTCGTCACACTGGCCACAGCATTCTTCACCATGCAGCAGGGCCAGGATAAGACCATCAGGGAATATGCCTCCCATCTGCAGTACCTCTGGATGGTCAACCAGGCTGGAGACGGGCTGTTACCACCAAACATACACTGGGATGCCTTCACGCATGGCCTGCAACCAGCTGCACTCAGTAGAGACATCGGTTGTTTCATCTGGGACCATCCTGCCACCACCTTTGAGGCAGCAAAGAAGGAAGCCCAAAGGTGGATGAGGAAGGACAGTGGTGCCAACGATCACATCATGGGCCACAAGGTTGGCGCTGCAACAGTCCCGTCCCTTCAGCTGGTGGCACACAAAGCCGAAGCCGCCAGCCTGAAGCAGGTAATGCAGCAATCTCAACAAGTGTCCCAGCTTCCTTGCCCACCAGGGCAATCACTGCAGACCTGCAGCATTTCAGCAGACCTATGATGCTCCAGACCATGGCCTAGGCAGAGGGGATGAAAGACTGCAGCTGCAAAAGCTGAGGGCAAACCCAAGTCCTCCATCACCATCAGCAGCCAGAATGCTGACAAGTTACAGCAGCACATAGCAGCAGCAGACCAGTGACAGATGAAGTCCTTCTTGCCACTGGAGGAGCAGCGCCAACTACAGCAGGAGGATCAGTCCATTGGGCCAGTTCTCTACTCCTGGCCAAGCAAGCCTACAGCTGACAAGAACAGGGAGCTACAGGCCCTAACTCAGCAGCACAACTGACTCATCTGCCGACAGGGGATGCTATATTGGCGTGTAAGCAGCTTCTCCTTCCCAGATTGCTCCGCCCCAAGGTTCTGTCATCATTCCACAACCGTCAGGGTCATCACGGCTACCAAGCCTGCTGCAGAGATGCGACAGCCTAAATCCCTAAATCATTTTGCTTCATCATTCACATCAAAATGAATCTTAAGCGACTGCCTCACAGAAGTGATTATGGATTTGTGTAAGGAGCAAGAATGCATGTGCGCGTGCGCACACACACACACACACACACACACACACACACACACACACACACACACACAAACATACAGAGAATGCATTTTATGTACTAGAGTACACATAATGTTACATTTACTTTTTTTTTAAACGTTTTGTTCTCGCTTCACATCATTACTTTTGCTGTCAATTGCAAGGTGGGTGTTGGATACTATTTCTAGGTAAAAGATGATGGACCCAAAAAAGGTGCTCACTGGCCAAAGGATGGGGGTAATTCATTTGGAACATGTCTTGCTAAATGTAGAACAGACAGGATGAAATGGACACTCTCGGTCATTTGAAGCCTACAGTTATAGCAACTCAATTTCTTTGTTATCAGGTTCAGCTTATCCTCAAGAAATAACACTGAAGCCACTCATGCAATGGAATCTTAACATATGCACATGCACACACACAGATAAGAGGTAATGTTGCTTACAGCCCAGCTGACAGCAAAGGGCCATATCACAGCTGTCACCTCGTTGAAGTCATCTCTCAAGTCATATTTACATTAACCCTCTTGTATTTGTTTCTCCCGTATCCGGCCACTCTGTTTGTTTCCCCTGTTGTTTGTTACGGCCGCAAATGGCTGCACATGCCGCATTACTTTCCCTCACACACTGCGACCTTGTTTTAAGTCAAGGCTGGCCAAAAATAAATGGGCATCCCTGAGAGGTGTCCAACGAAATCTTAGCAGTAGTATGGGGTGTGGGAAACAATTCATTCTGAAAGACTAGGGTCGTGAACTGACCGCATTCCATTGCTGCAGACGGCATCGCCTTGTTTCTGCAAATGGCGCCTGCTAGTGCTTCTACCGACGACGATTTCTTTATTATACAAAAGAGGAGTTGGATGAAATACTACAAGATGTAGAGAGATACGAAAGAGAGGAGTTAAATGAAAGTAATGTGGATGTGGGAGAGGAAGAAGAGGGCGAAGAAGGCGAAGAAAATGATGAAGATGATGATGTGCCTTTGTCTGCGTTTGTGACCACGTGGCAACCGGCGACTTCTGCACCAGTGGTTCAGCCTTTTGAGGAGGAGACTGGGCCAAATCATGATTTGCCAGACACAGCTACACCTCTGGATTACTTTTTTCTCTTCCTGCTGCAGTTGTTTTTTAATTACAGCTGCTGATCAGATGAACCTGTACATCAGGCAGCAGGTGCAAAGTGGGGACAACCTGACCCACTTTGGCACGACACGACACCTGTGGAGATGCACGCATACATAGCAGTGCTCATCATGATGGAAATCAAACGTCTGCCAAGACTCTGGAGCTACTGGTCGACTGATCTTCGGTTTAGCGAGCCGTGGTTCAGTGGGGTGATGTCAAAAACATGGTTTCCCAAGTTGAACCACTATATCCACCTGAGAGACACACAGAACACACCTGGCCGCGACAGTCCTGACGATGACCCACTGTATAAGATCCGGACCTTCCTCAACTTGATTCTGCCCGTATTAAAGAAAAACTTCAAGCCAGGCCGTGACCTTTCTGTCAATGAAGCCATGACAGGATGCAAAGGGCTGTACATGCTGGCCTAACCAACAAAGTGGGGTGTAAAGGTATGGGAGATGAGCAACGCTGACACTGGCTACTGCATCAACTTCGACATCTACACAGGCAAACACAGCCACACTAATACAAATGTATTCCTCGGACATGAAATAGTGGATAAAATGCTTCAGAGTACTATGGGCAACGACACCTGTACTTCGACTGTTTTTTCACCTCTGTGCCACTCAGGCCACACCTGTCACAACACAGGACATACGCCTTTGCCACAGTGATGTCCAACAGCAAAGGGCTTCCGGAGGAGGTGACAAAGGCTCGCCTAAAACAACAAGGAGAGCTGATTCAAATGCAGAAGGGGCCCATGATGGCAACAGTATACAAAGATAAACGTCCTATCTACTTCCTGAGCACCAACCAGCCACCAGGTAAGACAACACCTGTACCTGACAGCGACGACAAGACGCAACCCCATGTCATCAAGGCCTACAACCACAACATGGGAGGGGTGGACAAGTCTGACCAGCACAGGGCTTACTACCCGGTTGGCCATCAGAACAAGAAGTGGTGGCATTACCTCTTCCATTCCCTTATCAATCTGATCATCATGCAGGCCTACATCACCTGGCAAAGGTCACCTCGTAACCCGACACCCAAGTAGACCTATGACCACCTGTGGTTCAGGGCTGACGTGGCAGAACAGCTCCATGCTGGCTTTACCAGCAAGAAGAAGAGTGCTGAAAGACAGTCAAACATAGTAGAGGCCCCGATTGTAAAGGAAACGACTGACCACCATAAACAGGTGCAAATTGATGGAAGAAAGCGCACCTGTTATCAGTGTGTCAATATGGGTTGCAAGACAGCCAAAGGCCGACAGCCGGAGACCTCCTTCAAGTGTTCCTTCTGTGACATCCCTCTCTGCCAGCATAACGACTGTGGCGGCAAATATGGTAGAAACCATGGATCACGAATAGTGTTTACCATGTTGGTGACATGTGACAGTGGTGACACTTACCTTCCCGCTGTGTGTAATCAGATACCACATTAGAGTGTAAATAATGGATTTTACTTCTTTCTGTGACTGTGTATATTCCGGTGTTAATAATCGTTCAGTAGTGACAAACACACTTTCTAGGATGAAAACCAAAAACTGTAAAGTTACCTGGCCGCATGTTTGAGTGCGTGACAATCATGTGACACTTTGTGACTCCCCAAACTGGATTTACTGAACCAGGACTGCTGTTTACGAGTTGAGGTAGGCCACCCTTTGATGATTTATACTAACAAATGCATGCCGACAATGTTATTGTCTGTCTGGTGTATCATAGTAACATTGTCAACGTTTGATGTCCCATTGTTTTGTGACAAACAGGGAGACAATGACACCAACATGGATCCCAAACATGTGACATCTCTGCATTATGAAATATGATGCGTTAGGATTTTGCATACTAAATTTGACAGTGCTGCAGAGGAAACTTTGTCCATTACAGCCTTTCAAATGCAGTAGGTGAGTTTTAGCTTAAATTTCTCAAAACAATACGAATACTAGGAGCAGTTTTGGGCTGGAAAATGCAAATGCAAGAGGGTTAAGATACATCCACACAACTCATTAAAATACACCTAAAACTAAAATCACCCAAAAATTTCATTAACCCCTTCACTGCCACAGTATAATAGCACATTTGAATAACTGTGTGCCATGGTAAAATTTTGCTTTTTGGGGTAGGTTCAGTAAAATGGTTACTGCTCACTTATTTCTTGACAAATCTTTCGGATTTTTGGCATGTTTTGTTGTTATGCATTGATCTATAATGTCCTGTCAAAATGACTTGATTATGTTGATAATTAGTGCAGCAGAAATTGACATAATTATAAAAATTTTACCAAAATAACAAACACATTGTGCCAAATGAAATGAGTCAAAACACTGAAAAAGTGGTCTTACTATTTATTCAATATCAGCACTAACACATGACAGTCATATAAATCCCAGGGATGTTGTTCTTGATGATAATCTGCTCATAATTGGGGGTACTATTTTTTTAGGTAAAAAGGGGCATAATGATACTTTTCACGGTATGTTCACTAACATGTACATTAACTCATCCATTTATTGAGTTATTTGTTAGATTTTTTGCGAATTACTTCTTTTTACCCTTGTCTACAATTTCACATCATTTTAATTTGATTTTTTTGGTAATAATGATGGTTCACACTAGAAACAAGTGATAAAAGTTTTGTTTTCAATTTGATAGTTTTAGAAGAATTCAGCACATAAAAGCCCACTAAACACAGCAGCAATACCTTTTGGTGTTTGCTCAACAACATTACAAACACCTGGGATTCATACTGTTGTCAGAAATGTCCCTCTGTGTAACAATCTGTATATTACTGGGGGTACCCCAATTCTACTAGAAAGGGACATAATTTTACTATTTGGGGTAGGTTCAGTACCTCAATTACTGCTTATTCATTTGTTAATATATGACTTAGAATTATGACTTCTCTTTCCCTATACCCCAAGCTATGATGCTATATAACAATTATCTAATTTTGTTGACCATTAGGGGATGGACAGGGATATAATGAATGGTGGTTTTACAAAAAGAACAGTTTTCAAGTATACAAAAACAAATTGCATCATATAAATCAGTGAAAACACTGAAAAAGTGGTGTGATTAATCATTCAACATCAGCACTAACACATGACAGTCATATAAATCCCAGGGAATCTTGTTCTTGATGATAATATGCTCATAACTGGGGGTACTATCTTTAGGTAAAAAGGGGCATAATCATGCTTTTCACGGTATGATCAGTAATATGTACATTACTCATCCATTTATTGAGTTATTTGTTAGATTTGTTTTGAATTACTTCCTTATACACTTGTTTACAATTTCATATCATTCTAATTTAATTTTTTGGTGATGATAATGGTTCACACTAGCAACATATGATAAAACAGTTTTTGTTTTGTTTTCAATTTGAGAGTTTTAGAAGAATTCAGCTCATAAAAGCCCACTAAACACAGCAAAAATACCTTTTGGTGTTTGCTCAACAACATTACAAACACCTGGGATTCATATTGTTGTCAATAAATGTCCTCTGTGTAACAATCTGTATGTTACTGGGGGTACCCCAATTCTACTAGAAAGGGGTATAATTTTACTATTTGGGGTAGGTTCAATACCTCATCACTGCGTATCTATTTGTTGACATATGACTTAGATTTTATGGCTTCTCTTTCCTTTTACCCCAAGCTATGATGCTTTATAATATAATCTAGTTTTGTTGGCCATTAGGGGATGGCCAGGGGTGTACCAATGGTGTTTTACAAAACAAGAACAGTTTCTGCACACATACACATGTTACAACACATAAAACCTGTAAAACACTGACAAAAACTTCTTCTAGTGTTTACTCAGCATCACTGTAAGTATACAGTGTTTGGGCCAAATTGTTAAAGTATAATACTTATTGGCAAATGTTCAAATGACAACCATGGGGAAAAAGTCTGAAGAAAAAAAAAAACTATTGTCTGTTGAAAAGAAAAAGAAAAAAACACACACATTGCATGCATTTGTTATCACACAGAACACTGTAGGAACTGTGTTAGTGTTTGTGAACAAGTACTGACACGCTGTTCTATGTAGGAATCCATCACTTTTCCCTACGAAGTCTTGGACATAATCCTCAGGTTGTCTGCATTCCCTGCTTCATGATTTTAGGGGACGGTTTCTCTTTTTTTTTTAAATGTCTGTCCAAATTGTGGTTCAAAGAAACGCACATTGAGATTCACCACTTGGTCTTCTTTCACTGATGGCACTCAGTCTGGTCACAGCATTGACAAAAATCATGAACACACGCACACTTGAGAAAAAAACAAACACTGTAGAATGGAAAAATAAACTTCCCGGAACTTTTCATGCAAATGATCCAGAATGGGTTGGATCTTGTAGAGCCACTTGTATCCTAGATCACCTTCAACTGGCAAGGCTGCATTGTCGCTGAAATGCAGAAACTGAAGAAGAATCTGAAATACAAAATAAAAGTTTCAAGATAAGTAAGCAGACCCACAATTGGGCACACACACACACACACACACACACACACACACACACACACACACCACACACACTGTAAGCAGACCCACAATTGGGCACACCCCACACACACACACAATTTACACACACACACACACACCACACAGTAAGCAGACCCACAATTGGGCGCACGCACACACACACACACACACACACACACACACACACACACACACACAACACACACTTTACACCCCAACACACACACACACACACAATTCACACACACACACACACACACACACACACACACACACACACACACACACACACATGTACACATATGCACAAACACACACTAACAGTATCACACACACACATGAATGTAAAAACACCACAATGGCACGAAAAACAAAAAAAAAACTGCTGTGGATGAGTGCTTCTGTGCTTTACAAAATGAACAAACTTATCTGGAAAACTTGCTTACAGAAATAAACAATGCTTAGGCACACATGTGCACACACACACACACACACACACACACACACACACACACACACACACACACACACACACACACCAGAGTCCCACCTATCCATACAGTCATTATTTGCCATAATTATGTGATTTTAGTAGGAAATATGGCAAAGAAGAGAAATACAGGAAATAAATAGTGGAGGAATGAAGAATCAAGTAATAACAAAAAGAAAAAAAAAAAAAAAAGAAAAAGAGAGCCACTTGCCTGAATCCGGTTTCTGGTCATGAAGGAACTGAAGACTGGAGCTTGTGCAGCCTAAAATGGGCACAGTTGACTTTCAGATCAGGATTCCCAGCGAAAACACCACCAAGGCAGGGACTGGCCATGCCCCATGCCATGCCCCCGGCCGCTTCCACGGGACCCTCGCCATCATCCTGAGCCCCTACCATGTCTATGATCCTCTCCAGTCATGACAGGAGGGCCTGCAGTGCTCGTGATGGCACGGGTTCGGCTATTTCCGCTTCGTCACCTCGCTAATGGCGTTGTATTCCTGCTGTCATGTGCAACTAACAATGAAGTCACGTCATCACCAGCACGTATCTCCGATAAAAGTGAATGGTGCTGATTCCCATCCGTCTCTTCCTCATCGCTAGTATCAGGATCGATCTCAAAGGTCTTTTCCCACGACTTTCTTTATCATTTAGAACATCATCTAAAACAGCGCAGTGTAACGCTTGAAAACGGAACGCGTCGATGAAGTGCTAGGTTGAGCTGCCATCTTGAATATGCTTATCAGCTGTAACCTCTCAACTCGCAATTTGCATAACATACGGTCAGCTGGCTGCTCGTGTGAAGGAAAAGGGGCCGGTCCTTGACACCAGTAGAAGAGGTGAGAACATTTTAGACGGTTGTCTCCCAAGTAGATTTTTCTGCTTTCCGTGATGAAGTTACGGCGAGACACACTCGTCCCGGGCGTAGTGATTTTCGGTTTTCTGGACGAGCGTTACTCGTCTCAGGCAGGGAACGGGTAAAAGCTTCCTTCCATAAAACCTCAGATCAGATGAAAAATGTTGATCAGATGAAAAATGTTGATCTCTTTCAGAATCACGGAATCGGCAATCACAGAGTGACAGCTTTGAACGTACAGCACAAGAGTCCCATCTCATTGCCAAACTTGGTACGCTTCAGCCCCAAGGCATCAACATCCAACAGTAACACAAATATACATACCCACCATTTCGACACCAGTCGGCAATATCTTCCACCAACACACACACATACATACACACACACCTCCACCATACCCCCCACTACCAACTTCATACAGAAGTTTGCAGCCACCCTCCATTTATTTTATTTCATTTCATTTTTATCTGTTTTTTTTTTTCCCAACCAGTCTCTTACACAGTGACACCATGCATAGTCTGTATGTTCTCTCACAAAAAAATCAATGGACATTCTTGCTGATTTTAGTGTTTTGGCGTTTGATACAATGTGTCTGGTTTGTTAATGTTCTAATGTGTGGTGTACTGGCACACTCACTCTGATAATGTGCTGCTTATACAAAGAAAACAACAGACAGACAGAGAAAAAGAAGGAAAGAAAGGAAGGAAGGAAGAAAGAAGAGGAAGACGGAAAGAAGACAAAAACGAAAAAGAATTCGTTGCTGTGTAAAAACAAACGAAATAATAAAATAAATATACAGTTGTAAAGCAAATGTGAAACACAATAATCTCCAGGCGTAGATGTGACCAGGTTGAGTACATTGAATACAACATAAAGATTTCCTTTCGCCTCCTCCGTTTTCTCCTGTGTGTCCAAACGTTCCCTGAAAGCCCTCGTTAGAACGAAAAACAAAAAAAACATCCAAGAATGACCGAAGGAACAAGATTTTTATCTGTATTGTTTCTTTTTAAAATTTATTAATTAATACATTTTATCTTATTAATTTTTCTTTCTTTCCTTCTTTCTTTCTTTCATTTTATTTTATTCTAATTCTCTTTTTTTTCAACCTTCATCTGATTTTATTAGCATTACCCACACCCCACACATACAACTACCCACACATAACTACTATCATCACCATCGCCACCCATTCAAGTCATTTATTTATTTATTTATGGATTTTTTTTTTTTCTTTTTCTCCAATTTATATTTTCCTCTTTTTTGTGTGTGCCCCACTAAGCACTATTATCAATCCACCCATAATTACTACCGTCACTAATGTATCATACTATTCTACAAAACAAGCTACAAACCCCATTGTTTCACACCACACACCCCCCCCCCCCCCCCCCCGCCCCCACCCCTCACTATTTCCTCTCCCATGATCTCCTCCTGGGTGGCCTCGTTTCTGTCCGGTGGCCATTTTGGTCGTGCGGCGAACATGAGAAGATAAGTGGTTTCTTGTTCTTCGTTTTCACTCTCCTAAATGTTATTAATTTTGTTTTTGCCTGAAGAAGACCCAAGAGGTTGAAATGCATTGTGTCTTGTGTTGTACATTGTTTGTCTATGTCCTTGGTGGTAACTAACCCCCTCTCTTTCTAAATTTTGCTTCATTTTCCACCCTCAGTCACTCCATTTTGAAACTACTCTTTCAGAAATTAAAAAATCGTATCAGGTGGGACACCTTTGAACAAGGTTTTCGTGGAATCTGCTGTAAAGTGTTTGAGTCTCATATCATGCAAGTCCCAACATTCTAAACCAGCGTGTATCATTGTGAGTGATACATGACATGGAATGCACCACTGAGCTTCTTCACCTTATATAAGAATGGGTGTAAAAGGAGTGGGCTGTGTGTAAGTGGCACAGGACTATTTCTTCTTTACTGCTGCCCTGGAACATGGTAAAAACTCTTTCCGGTTTGGAGATATTTGGAAGAGTTTCTTATCCGTCTGTGAGTTCAATTCCTCTTGCCAGAGGTCTTTAACATAACTTTGGGATTCAGATTGGTGTGAGGGATAGACAATCTGCTCAACTTTTTTTTGATGGCACTCTAGGGAAGTTAATCAACAATCTCAGTGCTTTGAATACCCACATGACTGGGAACCCAAGCAAACATGCTCAATGGAATTTAACATTATCATGGGTCCAGTAGCATAACAGAGTCATGACTACAGATACGCATATGTCAAATTTATCTGTATTCAGTGTCAATTGAATAGCATTACACCACACCACCATAAAACACAAAGCGAAACCAAAAATGCATCATTTTGATTCTCCATAGCTGAGGAAAAAGAAATTACCTATTCGATCCACCAAAGCAGTCACAGTAGATAATGGAGATTTCAAAATATATCCTTTGCTTGGGTCTTGATTGTGAATGTAACAGATCCAAACTGCACAAAAAATGTAGGTTTGGTTATCTCTGCTAATATGCTTGAACACATGCAAGCGCGCACACACACACACACACATATGCATGCACGCATACACAAACTTACGTACACACAGATATTCACACATATATTCATAATATACTTTTTTTTTTAAATGAGCACATGTAAATTGTAAACAGATTCTGAGAGTGTAACCAAATTTTGCATGCTCTCACGCCATAACCTTGAAAATACTATATAGAACATAAATGGTTCTTCCTTTAGTTTTGTACATGCATAAACACTTCAACATTAAATCGCTTTCAAATACTGCCCCATAATTCAAAACACACACACACACACACACACACAAACACAAAAGTGAATGAAGATCTCCTAAACTTTTCAACTTTATCTTGTGGACAGACAGACAAACAGACCAGACTGAAAGTAATGCTTTGCCTGTACATAGATTAAAAAGAAAAATGTTAAGGGCACCAAGGAAAAGGAACCATCTGGGAAAATGAATAGCACAGACTGGAAGGACTGCAGCAAATCCATTTGCACAAGCATAGAGAATGACATCAATGTCCAAAGAACACCTAACAAAGAAGTCTGACAGGAAGAGAGAAAGCAAAGAGAGAGAGACAACATCCATTTCTTAAAAGAAAAAAAATATCACATTGCAGAACTGAAGAAAGATATTAACCATCTTAAGAAGAGAAACTACCCAGACCCAGACAACACTTCAACTTGGAGACATTGCTCCTGAGAGAATCCCAGATATCTACAATCTAAGCTGGAGAGAAGGAGAGGTACCCCCAAATCTAGAAAAAAAGCTAGGATGAAGCCTGTTCTGAAGAGGCAGAGCAACAGAACTAAAATACTGATCTATCATCCAGCTAGTTCAACAACTCACATCTAAAACATCTTGGAACATCTTATAAACCAGCATCTTCAGTGGTACCTTGATTCAACAGGATCATTGCTCTGGAGCACACTGGCTTAAAAAAAAAACACTGGAGCACCAAGAGATCAGACAACACACCTTTCACAGCCATGGAAGACACACTCCAAGATCAGACTAACTCTGGCGCCTTTTGCACTAAGCCTTGTATTGTAAGGCACGATTCAGCATAACATGGCATGGCATGGCACACTCATCATTTTACTATTATGATGATTTTCTGACCATAGACAAAACAAGCTGCTACATGGGAATGGAAAGCAGCCCGGCAATAGCCCAGAATAGCTCATTTCAGAAGCAGGGCTGCAAAACTGCCCAGACTGGCTCAACATGACTCAGAAAATGCATGTGTAAACGCAGCAGGCCAAGAAAAGGGCCGGCTCAGCAGAGGAAAAGCGGGCATCACTGTGTTCACTGATCTATGAAAGGCCTTCAACTAGGAATGGAAAAACAGTCTCCTTATCAACCTCCCACAAAGTGGCATTCAAAAAAACATGCACCAATGATCAAGTCACAACCCCACAGCCAGGGCGACAGCACATGAATACAATGACCTGCATGTGCTGCTGCGTCAGGAGTTCTACATGGAGGAGTTCTGTCACCTACTCTGTTTATACTCTTCATCAACAATCAAGGAGCTACTGAAAGGTGTCCATGCATAGACAGATGATCTAACGCTCCCAGAATTCCAGATTTCTACATCCACAATTTTTGATGGGCTGCAGCATTGGGCGCTGATAATTTGTGATAAACATGACACTGAGACATTTGTGTTCATTTGCAATGCACTGGCATTCAGAGTTAAACAATGGTGTTCTACATTTTTGCAGTTTGTTAGATGAAGTTGGAATACTGTCTTTTGCACAGTTTAAGAGTACGTCTGTCAGGCTTTTGGTAGGGTCCGGACTTTGCAGCATTTTCTTTTTTGTCAAGTTCTTTTCGGGTATTTACTACCCCCAAAGAGGAATAGAATCATCCAACTGCATGGAATTTCTTCATCTAGGCTGACCTGCTCTTGTTGACCGACTGATACAGATGGTGGTTAATATAAACAACACACTGTTACTGTTTTATTTAACCTTTACCAGCCGAGTCGTCCAAAAGTTGACGACAGGATTTCTCTCCCTTGAGGCGAGTCGTCCAAGTCCGGATGACGGGAAGACAGTACATTCTGTCCACAATCAGACGACGGGAACATAAAAAATTCCTACACTTTCCATGAAATGGTCCAAGGGAAATAAGCTCTGTAACTAGTCTTGGGGATGTTGGAACCAGTTGTCGACCATACTTTCAGTGGCCTATTGTGAACTTGGCTGATCCCAGGAGCTTTGAAACAAAGAAACTGGCGGCACCGCCACGCGGCGCGCGGCACGTATTTCCTGTGCCAGAAAAAATGTCGGTCAGGCAAAGGGGTGGTAGCAATTTCTCGCTCAATGAAGCGCTTGAAATCGTATTACAAAGTGGATCTGGTGATGAGGGGAGTTGAGTGTTTGTTCTTTCCTGTGACACCTAACACAAGACCGTCAGTTGTTGTAGAGCTACTGTAAAAAGTGGCCAAATCTGTGCGTCAGCAGGGAATGAGCGCTGTGCGCGAGCGTGCGGCAGCAGGGAATTGTGCCGTCATGCTGCTCTCGGCTGGATAGTATTAAAGTGATTTTTGCTGCCAAAGCTTGAAGAGAAGTATTTAAATCAATAGGGCTGCACAGAAGAGACTTGTGAATGAGTAAAGAGACTCCTCCTGTTACGAATATTAACAATAATGATCTTACAACAGCCACTGTGGCGAAGTGGTTAACGTCGCGGACTGCCGGCTGGAAGGTCGTGAGTTCGAATCCCATCAGAGTTATGTGGGTTTTCCTGCCCCGACCGGCTCCTACCCAGAGTTGAGTTTGCTGCGGACTCAGTTGGGAAGACTGGGACCACACAGTTGAGTTTCATCCACTTAATGGATGCGTTTCTGAGAGTGTTGCTCAAATTTCCTGACCAACACTGCAGGTGCCTGTATCTCTCGGGCCTGGTTGACGCCGGGATATGTTATGAAAGGAAGCGTAGAATACAGCCCTGTCATGCAGTCTCAGACTGAAATGGAAATCCGTAGCATCATCCTAATCATCCTTATTCTCATTGATCAGCATTAAAAAAAAAAGTCTCAAATTCTGTGGTCCTTCATGCCCTGCTCTCATGGTGACCTCAATTTCGATGTCCTCTCCTTGTCTGTGGCCTTGGTTAGGTTCCGTCGGGGTCACCAATATCGGCGAGTCCATGGGGGCTGTCATTGGACGGACGTGGTGGCGCCCTTCGGATGGACAGCTCATTCTCGCCGGCTCCGTGACTAAGCAATTATTGTCGTCAGTGTCTGTGTCTGTGTGTGTGTGTGTGCACCCACACACACACACACATACACATATGCACACACACACGCGCGCACGCACACACACACACACACACACACACACACACACACACACACACACACACACACACACACACGCGCGCGCGCACACATTGTGCTCACAGGTGAGTGTTTATCACTCTGTTTTGAATCGAGTTTGTTCTTTTGTTGGTTAAAGAGACATTTTGCACATGAATGCTTCTACCAGATTGATGTTATTATTAGATGTTGATGTCTTACTCATGTACAGACAACACTCTCTCTCTCTCTCTCTCTCTCTCTCTCTCTCTTTCTCTGTGCCTCTTATTACTCTTCCTTTTTCGGCAAAGGCTGCTGTACATTGGCTGCATATGTAAGAATGAAGGGTGTGTCTTTCCTATGCGGATACGAGTTAACTGTTGTTTAGTATATATTCCTTTGAAGTTGCTACATATTTCGTTCACCAGATGTGATCTTTAACTGCATATATTTCATCTTCATATAGACTTTTTATATAGCAATTTTTTTTTTCTTTCTTGTTTAATAATGTGTCTTGTTTGCATATCTTTGGTTGATATGAGAAAGAAGGGCACTCGTGGATATTGTTGCTCTCTCGAAAAAGTAGGTTGCACTGATTATGTGTTAATACGACGTGACAAGAATGAGTAATTTAAGCATATCCTCTTTAAACTGCCAGGGGTTAGGAAACTTTCAAAAACGAAGAGACGTGTTCCAGTTTCTTAGACAAAAACAACATTCAGTTTACTTTCTACAGGATACACATTTCACAAAAAATATTGAAAAACAAGTTAGGGCAGAATGGGGCTATGAATGTGTGTTTTTCATCTTACAATTCGAGATCAAGGGGAGTTGCTATGTTGCTAAATAATAATTTTGATTTCAAAATAAAGAAAACGGTCACGGATAGACAAGGAAACTACGTTATACTTATTCTGAACACGTTAGACACTGAAATTGTGCTGGTAAATATTTATGGACCAAACTGCGACAGTCCCACTTTTTTTGAAGAAATTCAAGCAAAAATCAAGGAGACTGGTATCTCGAACATCGTAATTGGTGGAGATTGGAATCTAGTTATTAATCCTAGCTTCGACTATTACAATTATAAATCTGTAAATAATGCAAAAGCCAGAGAAATGGTATTAAACATGATCAGTGAATTAGAATTGGTCGATATCTGGAGAGAATTAAACCCTGAAATTCTAAGATATACCTGGAGAAGACCCAACCCCATACAGCAAAGTCGACTGGATTTTTTTCTAATATCGGATACACTTACTGGTAATATTAGAGACGCAGAAATCCTTTGGGTTACAGAAGTGACCACTCGTTGATCAAATTAAACATAGCACTAAATACTGAACGGAAAAGAAAGACATTCTGGAAATTTAACGCCTCGCTACTTAGGGATGCCAATTATGTAAATTTAGTAAACCAAACTAAAATGATGTCAAGGAACAATATGCTACATCACCGTATGATAGGCAGAACTTAAGCAAGATACCCAGTAATGAAATACAATTTATGATAAGTGATAGGTTATTTTTAGAAGTTCTGATCATGGAAATAAGATCAAAAACGATTACGTTTAGTATCAATAAGAAAAGAGAACAAATGAATGCCGAAAACTGCTTAGAATACAAATACAAGATTTGGAAAGAGAAAAACCCACGCAGATTAATGCTATTAATTTACAAAAAAAGAAAGATGAGCTTGCTCAGTTACGTAAAACAAAAGTAGATGGGATCATTCTTAGATCCAGAGCAAGATGGGCTTCACAGGGTGAAAAAGTAACTAAGTATTTTTGTAACCTGGAAAAAAGACATTTTGTTAGCAAACAGATGTTGAAATTAGTTACAGATCAAGGAAATGTTTTGCTAGAAACAGATGAAATGTTAGAAGAGACCAGGTCATACTACGAGCATTTGTACAAGGAAAGAGAAGTAAAAGATATTGAAATTAGCAGGTATATTTCAAATCTGCCACAACTAAATGAAGACGAATCAGAACGTTTAGAAGGCATGATTACCATCCAAGAAGCATCAGAAGCCCTGAAAAATATGCAGAATGATAAAAGTCCTGGTACAGATAGGATGACTGTTAATTTCTTTTAAGTTCTTTTGGAAACAAATAGGAGAGTTTGTAATAAGATCATTAAATGAAGGCTTTATAAATAAAGAGATGTCGGTGTCTCAAAGAGAAGGATTAATAACGTGTCTACCAAAAGCCGATAAACCAAGAGAGTTTTTAAGAAACTGGAGACCAATTTCATTGTTAAACGTTTCGTATAAGATAGGTGCCACCTGTATAGCGAATAGAATCAAGACTGTTTTACATAAATTAATTAATGAAAACCAGACGGGTTATGTTCCAGGACGATACATAGGAGAAAATATAAGAACCTTGTATGACATAATGTTTTATCTGGAACAAAATTCTCTTCCTGGTTTACTGGTATCAATTGACTATGAGAAGGCGTTTGATTCGATAAATTGGACATATATGAATAAGATACTTAAAGCTTTTGGGTTTGGGGAAGGTATATGCTGCTGGGTTTCGACATTTTATAAAAACATAAGATCCTATATAGTTGTGAATGGGAAAGTATCTAAGAGTTTTGAAATAGAAAGAGGTTGTCGTCAGGGTGATCCCATTTCGCCATATCTATTTGTTTTGTGTGCAGAAATTTTAGCATGTAAAATCAGGGAAGATGAGAGAATAAAAGGCATTGAAATACTCAATACGATGTTTAAAATCAGCCAATTTGCAGATGATACAGTTCACATTAGAAGGGGATAGGGTTTCGTATGAAAATCTGTTTAAAACTCTTAAAGAGTTTGAAGAAATTTCAGGACTAAAACTCAATTATGAAAAAACTGTAAATGTATGGTTAGGAAAACTAAGAAACTCAAAATGCGAGTATCTTTCCGAAAAGAAAATGAAATGGAATCCACCAGAATATAGGATACTAGGTGTTTGGTTCACAGGAGAGTTATCAAAATGACAGAAATCAACACAGCAGATAAATTTATTGAAGTCAAACAATTGTTTAAAGTTTGGTCAAAACGTATATGTACACCCCTTGGCAGGATTGCAGTACTGAATTCCATGATTCTTTCAAAGCTCATATACCTATGGATTCTGTTGCCTAATCCTCCAGAAGATGTAATAAATCAGCTTCAGAAAACATGTTTTGAATTTATATGGAATAAAAAAACTGACAAGATCAAAAGGAAATACGCAGTACTTCCTGTTGAAAATGGAGGTATAGGCGTTCCACATTTAAGCAAATATATACAAGCTTTAAAACTGACCTGGTTAAAAAGAATATACACGACAAATTCAAAATGGAAAACAATATTAAAGGCTACGTTCCCAGAAATAGATTCATTTGACGTCTACGGACCTAGAAAATTCCTCAGCAAAAAAATTAATAAATTTTGGAAAGATGTTTTCACTTCGTATGTTGATTTTGCGGATCAGGTGTTTTTAAACAATTCGAATGAGGTGTTAGCAGAGCCTTTATTCTGTAATGATAAGTTTAAAGTTTATAATGACGTCATTAACTTTAAAAACTGGATAGCAAAACAGACACTCCTAGTTAAAGATGTTGTAAATCAAGATGAAAGTTTTCTCGATTATAAAACTTTTTCTGAAAAATATGATATCACTGTAAATTATCTCGAATTCATGGGCTGTATATCATCAATAAAAAGGTATTTCAGAAGTACAAATATTAAAATAACGAACAATAGCTGTAATCTAAGAATGAAAGCACTACAAATAATATCAAGCGTTAGAAAGGGATCGAAACCTTTTTACAGCACTCTCATTGAAAAAATAACAATATTTGATATAAGCTCCTTTGCAAAATGGGAAGATAAATTAAAAATTTTGGTAGATTGGGAAACAACAATGAAACAAGTGAAACAAATGAAAGAAATTAAATTAAAATGGTTCCAAATAAGAATTTGTCACAATATTTTGGTTACAAACTGTATCTTAAAGAAGATGGGAATTCTTACCACTGATCTGTGTACATTTTGTGAATCTGAAACCGATTTAGTTCAACACTACTTGTGGCAGTGCCAGTTTGCGAAACGTTTCTGGGGGAACTAGAAAAAACATTAAAAGAAAGATGTGAACATTGCAGCAGAATAGAGTTTAACGTGGAGCTGGTTCTATTCGGAAATGATGAGCATACAAAAACTGATGAAGTTTTTGAACACATTATCCTATGGGCTAAACATTATATATATAGATGCAGAATAAATAAAATAAAACCTACCGTCAATCATTTCTTAAGAGAACTTAATAATATATACAGGGTTGAAAAATATATGCATTATTCAGAAATGAAATACATGGAATTTGATAGAAAATGGTACCCTTATGAAAAACTAATTGTTAGGTCTATTGGAATGAGTTAGACGAGGAGGGAAAAAGAAAAAGAACAAGCAAAAAGTAATCGGGGGTGATAAGTAGCTAATGAAATTTATGAAAATACGTGTATACAAGTGAAAACATTCTGAATAACCACTTTACCCTATTTAGACAGGTATACTGGCTGTATTCATTCCTCGGGTGCCTCATGAATGAGATAGAGTTAAAGTTGTACGTTTGTGACCTTTTTCCTTTTCTTTTATTCTTCCTTGATTATTGAATGGACTATTTGATTTTTTGTTTTTTCATGTGTTTATACTTTTTTCCCTTTTACCCCTATCCCCTCCCTTGATTTAGTGTACCCATTTGTATGATGTTTATTGTATGTTATGTCGATTATCCCTTTTGTTATTAATGTTGGAAAATCATTTAAAAAAAAAAAAAAAAAAAAATTATTGTCGTCAGTAGGTGGCTTAGTAGGTGGTGTCCTGCGTATGTTAGATCAGAACAGGCGCCACTGAACACCGCCGAAGTGACTCGGCAGCAGTGCAGTGTCTCCTCCGGTGGGTTGCCTCTTGACAACTTGACATTGACTGCTCCCTGTGGATTGCCGGTGCAGGGGCTGCAGTGGGGCCGACCGGGCTGTGACTGTGGATGGGGTGTCGGAATGAGCGGCATGGGTGCACTGCCTCTGAGGTGGTGCAGAGGTTGGGACAGAAAAAAAATAAAGATAAAAAACAATAATGATCTTACAGGAACTCTTTTCGTAGATTTTGCAAAAGCGTTTGATGTTATAAACCACTCCCATCTAATTAAAAAAAGCTCATGTGTAACAAAGTATCGAATACAGCCTTAAAATTCTTTAACTTGTTTCTCACTGATCATCAACAGCTTGTTGAAATTAACTCCAAAAGGTCAAAGTTACTCCCTTTAAAATTTGGTGTCCCTCAGGGGTCAGTATTGGGGCCCCTACTCTTTTCTATTTATATAACTGACTTACCATTGTTTATAGAATGTTGTTGCGAAATGTTTACTGATGATACCTCATTACAATCTCATAGGAGTAACCCTACTGCACTGGTAAATAACCTGCAGAAAAATATCAACAAGCTAATTACATGGACAGAAATGAATGATATGTCCCTCTATGCTAGTAAAACTAAATGCATGTTTGTCACAACACACCAAAAACAGCAGAAAATGAAATCCTCATTTGCGCCATTACATGCCCAAGGACAAAAGATTGAAGAGGTTACATCACATAAAGTTTTAGAGTTATCACTGACAACAATTTATCTTGGTCTTACCACATTGCGGATCTTGGAAAACATATTTCTAAGAGAATATATCAACTTTCAAAGATAAAAAAAATTCTAAATCTTCATTCCAGAAAGATATTTTTTCATGCGCACATTCTTTCTCTTATCAATTATGCATCCACGTTATGGGATAATGCCAGTGAAACTAATCTGAAACTAGTCAGTTGTCTGCATAAAAAGGCCATTAAATTAAATCAGCTGAAATCCAATACCTTGACAAACAGTGATTACAAAACTTTCAATATTCTTCCATTTAAAGACAGACTCTACTTCAACCAATGCTTGTGCATGTACAATGTAATGAATGGATCAACCCCGAAGAAAATCTTTGAAAGCTTTGTCTTCAATAGTCACAGATATACACATAAACTGTCTCTTCCCAGACCTCAATGTAATCTTATAAATCAAGTTTTCTGTATTCTGGAGGGACCGCATGGAAAAATTTGTCTTCCTCCATAAAATCATGTCCCTCAAAACATACATTTGAAAAAGCACTAAAAATGCATCTGATAGAAACTCTGCGCATCAATTGAAGTCATTTCCATCAATACGATCCCCTTATCTCTCTCCCTCTCTCTCTCTGAACTTAAAGTTCCAACAATAGTTTCATTATTGTTTCATATTTCACATGAGAGTCATGTATATTTGCATGATAGAAATTGTCTACTTTTTAAAATGCTTTTTTGAGCTTGTGGTTACATGTTGAATTAGTTTCTTTCTTGTTTATGAGGGCCGGATGTAAAAAAGCTGGAAAGCTTACTCTTTAACCCTCAATAAAGGTAATTTTGACTTGACTTGATTTGACTTGGCTCCATCTGCAGAGAGATGGTGCTGGTTTTGAGAGAATGTTAAAGCCGCAAAGTGTGAAAAGCCTTCTGGTTCTGAACTTTAGTTTCCTGTAGAGCTACCACCAGTGTTTAGATTCTAACAAAGCAGCTGTAGCTCCTCAAAACCCAAGAGGTTCCACTGGAAAAATTATCATTCCATCATGACAAAGAAATGAAAATAGTCGGCAACTCACTCTATTTCTGCATCTTCATTATCTGATCATAGAGCAGAAAATTTGTTTTGAAGTTCAGTTCGCTTGGTGCCAGGACTTTTTTTTTTTCATTGTGACCCTTTTTTCCTGTGGAGGTTCCAGAGGCAGACAGAGATCCATCCATCTATATCACCTCTACTTTTTGAAGGAACCTTTTGAGGGTCACCAGTGCCTTTGGGGTGAGCAGGCGGCTTTCTGTTCCTATCTGTCCAAGGCAGCAACACTAGGAAGATCTGGGAGAGATACGTTTCCCAGCCTGCTCAGTAGCCGACTTTTTCGATTGCTGTAGAGCCTGGGGGCCAGCTGGTCTGACACCTCCACTTTGGGCACTAGACTTCACAGGACTCTGCTGCTGTGAAGAAAGTTAAGACAGTGTCTGTCTCCAGTCAGACAGGCTCTTTTTATTTTTCAAAATCTATTCAAGGAAAACTCGTGTGTGTGAAAAACAAACCTGCTGCAAGATCTACAATTCCAACTGGGAAGTCTGGTGCCCTTAGCGGAGGTGTCAAACCAACTGGCCCAGAATCTCGAAAATGTCAACTGCACAAAGTAATGCTTATTGAATACACAAATGAAAACAAGGTTTTCTTTAGTGTATTCAATAAGCATTACTTTGCATCTTGTGTTGTGTGTAACATTTGTAATTTGCCTTATGAGCAAAGGACACGAAAGACCATGGAATTTCATTTTTCTACAGTTCATGATTATCTATGATGAAGATGATGATGATGATGACAATGATAATGATTATGATAATGATGATGATGGAGGAATGGAGTGTAAGAGATACCAAGAACTGCATTATTGGTCAAGTATGCAGTGTGCTAAAACTAAACAACACTCACACAGACACATCCCTGAAGTGAATAACATGAACGACTCTATGTTGTTCTGGTTTTCCTACTTAAACCCAAACCACACTGTATTCAAGGAGACAACTCGAGCTAAAAAAATAGCTCAATATGCTCTGATGAGGTCTGAGCTCATGACATCCCAGTCATCACTTAGTGAAACTAGCAATGTCTAGATAACAATGTCTAGATAGCACACAATTTCTTATATGCGCCAAAATGCAAATTCTAACAGAATCAAAATCTACATTGTAACATGCTCAGTCAAATCAGAGCAACCTTGAAGATGGGACAAATAAGCTGCTGTTTCTGATCTTTGATGCAAGAGTCACATAAACTGCTGTTTCTGATCTTTGATGCAAGAGTCACATAAACTGCTGTTTCTGATCTTTGATGCAAGAGTCACATAAACTGCTGTTTCTGATCTTTGATGCAAGAGTCACATAAACTGCTGTTTCTGATCTTTCATACAAGAGTCACTCATGATATGTTTGCATTTGTATGCATGGCCGGTCATGATAGAAATACAACAAAACATGAAAAGAGTTGACCTGATTGTCCATGCAGTACTTAACAGCAATTTGTCCAAAAGTCACAATTGTTTCTGACCATCATCTATCAGAAAGCACCGGGATAACAGTTGTTGTCATTCCCCTCCCCTTTTTTTCTCATCAAAATATACAAGCATTCTTACCTGCAAATGTGTCTAGATCTTCCAAAAGGCGTCCAAATCGAAGACCCTTCAAAAACGTGACGTACTTTTCTCTAACTGCAGAATTTTGGCCAAGAGGAATAATAACTTCTTGGTAACTGTCCTTCATGCGACGAACTGGACACTCTTCTTGGTTGCTTTTAACTGGCAACATTTTCTCTTGCTTTTCTATCGCAAAGCTCCCAGCTCCAGCTCTGTAAGACAAATGCTTGAATTATCTTCAGCGTGCTTACACACACACACACACACACACACACACACACACACACACACACACACACACACACACACACCACACACATTAACAGATTTCCCACTAAAATTTGTCTGAAATTCTTCTGTGAAATCTTAGGTGAAAAATATCTATCTCCTTCAACAATTAAAAAATCGTATCAGTGGACTTTCATTTGATACCTGCTCAATGTGGCCTTTCATGCAAGAGAAAGGTTGACTAGGTCTTAGAAAATCGGGACCTAGCCAGGAAAAGTAGAAAACATTGCGAGCTTTATTGAGAAGACTCTGAACAAGACTGCCCTTGGCCGCGAACCATTAGGGACAGCATCTGCTGCCCTTACAGCTGGTAGCAGATGTGATCATGCATTTGCAGACTGGACATTGTCCATTCATGGCACCTCCCTGTAAAAAATGCTGAAGCTAGAACACTTACCAACTATAATTGTGATGTTAGAGATCAAACACTAGAACATGTATTGCAGACCTGCCCCATCTTTGAGACAGAAAGACAGCACATGCAGCCCTGAGCAACTCTGTTCTGCAACATGCCATGTAATGACATACAGGATCTGGATAAGATGATCTTATTCAATGAATGTTACAGACTGATCTGATGCTGTGAAGCGATCAAGAAGATGAGAAAGAGGAGCACAGAAGATGGGAAGAAAAAGATAAAACCAATAAAAATACATGTACCCAGCTCTGCACCAGCATGTGTGGCAAACAATCACAAATGCATTACAGTCAATCCATCCTATATAGCAAATGTAATCTGCCAGAATATTCAGATTAAATGGTCAAACAAAATTTACAAATAACTTCTATTCATATGTCAACAGATCCATGTATTTCCAATGCGCGCGCCCACACAGACACACACACACACACACACACACAGACACACACACACTAATATTTCACAAAAGTAGCTTTTTCCTTTCACTTCTGGTTTTAAAATCTGACTTGAAAGAGATTAGGAATGGTTAATTTCTGAGACTGACAGGCAGAGAATTCCAACACATTGGGCCCTATACACTATATTACATTGACCACCTGTTTCAAACTTCATCCTAAGGATCTTGAGGAGTTTTCATCTGACAGTTTAAGACAATGCTACAGCTGGACAGATGTGCAGAAAAAGTTCTTTCAAGCTTGAAACTAGCAAAAATAGTAATATAATACTGAAAACAGAATTCAACTTAAAGCAAATGTAACGTTTTGAGCACTGATTTCATATCACACATCAAGAGGCACAGTTCTACATAATGGTATGTTTTGGTTGTTTTTTCAGAATTCTGTTTAAACATGTTACTATTAATCCTAGATATATGTTCTGTGTGTCTGAACTTCAGCCTGAATACTGAAATCTTCTGATGGAAAAAAAAATGAAGGACCAAAGCCCGCCCTAAATAGTACAACAGAATTTCTTTCATGCATAAAATCAACCACAGAATCAAAGAATGAACATTTTAATGTAAACTGCCAAAACTGCTAAAATCAAACTTGGCTAGTATGCTAAATCATCAACTTCCATCCAGGATTCTTTCCAGACAGCATAAACCAAGAACTGGAAGTGAAACAAGGTCTATGCACAGAATCCAGTCACTGTCTCACACATAATCAAAACGTCACTTGAACTTCTCTATAAGCGGTTGGTGAAAGTAAGAGATCTTTTTTCTTAGACCTTGAAATTTCTGTTAAGCTAATGCAACTGCATTTTGTGTTTGTTTGTTTTCTTTTAATTTCTTTTGTATTTACTGAGAGTTTTTGCTTTGTTTTGTTGTTCTTTTTTTTTTTAATTTGTACTCAATTATTAAAAAAAAAACAACTGAGAACACACTATTTTTTGGTCTCAAATTTTTTTTCATAAATTTTTAGGTCTTTTTTCCCCTAGCTATGCACACATGCTTTGCAGACACAGCTCCAGAATGAGAGACAGAGAGTGAGAGAGACAGAGAGAGAGAGAGAGAGAGAGAGAGAGAGAGAGAGAGAGAGAGAGAGAGAGAGAGAGAGAGAGAGAGAGAGAGAGAGGGGAGGGAGGGAGGGAGAGGGAGAGAGAGAGACAGAGAGAGAGAGAGAGATACGGATACGGATATGGATATTTTATTCAATAATAGGGCATTGCCCCTATTGAAGGGGGTGCAACAAAAAATCGTTCCAAAAGAAATGTAACACAATATAACTGATCAAAATTGATACATTAAGAAACAAAATCAGAACGTAGCTTAAGCGCTTTATACAGATATATGGACAGATTTTTAGTTGTTCTTTCATTATTTGACGCTAGAAGTAAACCAAGATGAAAAAGACTTGGATATTCATAGTACTTTAGATGTATATATCTTACTCTTAAATCCTTTAGAACGGGACAGCACAAAACAAAACGCACCTCATCTTCTGTCGCTTGTGTACACAATGGATATACTAAATCTACAGGTGTGTGTTGTTTTTTTTTTTTTTTTTTTTTTTTTTTTTTTTTTTTGGTGTGTGTGTTGTTTGTAACGAACTTACGGACAGCGATTTCTGAAACACCAAGTCTAAATTTTGTTGTAATGATTTTCAGGTGCTTGTCTAAGTTCAATTTAGATAAGATAATGTTGCTTATAGCCCAGCCGATCGCAAAGGGCCACATCAGGGCTGCTAAGTTCAATTTCAAATGCGTTTTATCAGCAGCTATTATGCAAAAAGTATTATAGAAACTACATCTTTCACGGTTCTTAATATGAAAATCCCATTCTTGCCATCTATAAGGAAACAACCTTTCTTTAAAAGCAGTAAGGAACTGATTTACTCCATCAGCACCTTGGTTAAGCCATACATACCCAAAACCAAATAAATACAATTTACAGCGAATATCAGATACCCAGTTGGTTTTGTCACGAGAATCCAAATCGAACAATGTACAATATACTTCTTGTGGTAATCTTGTCTCATCCATTCTTGTCAACTTTAGCCAGTATGGTACAGACCTGACTGCAGAATTTATTTAAATGGGGTATCTATTTGTCTCTCCATATATCAAATCATTTGGTGTTTGCATTTGAACACCTAGGGACTTTTTAAGAGCAAACAGGTGTACCTTTTCACAGTGTTGAGCTGCGCTACTTAGTCCCCACAATTCAGCTCCATATTGAACAGTTGGTTGTACTTGTGTGTCAAATAATTCTAGGTATACAACAAGGGAACAACAGTTTAATTTAAATAATTTTTGCAATATACTTAACATTGCATGTTTCGCTCTGCTGGCAAGATTTTGACACGACACAGTAAAACTCAATCTTGTTGAAAAATGAATACCTAAATACTTATAAACATTAACAACGGGTATAGGGATTCCATTGTAAGACCAATGTTCTCTCACTGCTAGGTATTCACCTTTCTTAAAAACGACTATCTTATTTATATTCAACTTCAGATGGAGTCCTGATGCCGCACTATATAGGCTGTTTAATTGTGTCTGTAACCCAACTATTGTTCCAGACAAGAGAGCCACATCATCTGCCAAAAGTAATATATATAATTCAAAGTAATCATACGTAAATGTAGCACCATGTTTCCCATTTCTGATTACTTCAAACGCTAATTCATTAACAACTAAAGTGAACAACACTGGACTAGTAATGCCGCCTTGTTTTACCCTCAGGTACAGTTTATATAGTCCGTCAGTTTTGAGCCAGAACGAATTCTAGTTCTGACTGTAACATACATTCAGTGGATACATCTGAAAAGTTTTCCTTTGATACCATTTTGCAAAAGAATAGGCCATAATAAGTTTCTTTCAATTGAGTCAAAAGCTTTTTCTAAATCTATAAAAGCAACATTAAGTTTGCGGTTAAGACAAAACTGTTTTTGTATTAAAGCTAATGATGTGTACATAATGATCAATGGTAGAGTAGCCTCTTTTAAACCCCGCTTGTTTTCCCCCAGTAATATTATGCAAGTCAATCCATTCCTGAATCCTGTTGTTTACAACAGAACTATATAGATACTGCTCCTATCTAATAGCGATATCCCTCTGTAATTATTAGGATCGTCTTTATCACCTTTCTTTAATAAAGGTAGTACAATACTTTCCGTCCACTTATCTGGGAACAT
This sequence comes from Conus ventricosus, assembly GCA_018398815.1. Lineage (NCBI taxonomy): Eukaryota > Metazoa > Mollusca > Gastropoda > Neogastropoda > Conidae > Conus > Conus ventricosus. Next base: position 67,468,882 of record CM031613.1, read on the forward strand.
TCCCTCATCAAACAAAGTATCAAAAAGTTTAACAAAGAAGTCAATAATGCGATTCCCAGTGACTGTGTGCTTTAACATCTCCCCAATAATCCCATCTGGACCAGCGATTTACCATTCTTTAACTTCCTTGTCCCTATAACACTTCCTAGATATTGGGTGGTTCATGGAACCATCATCGTCACTCTCGTCATTATTATCATTAGTGTCACTAGTATCATCAGTATCATCATCGCAGTTGTCAATTATACAAGAATCTTCTGTTTCTAAATTTGTTTCCAGTAATTTTCTAAAGTGATTATACCAGTCAACCATTGTTATATTGTTATATGGTTGCTTTCTTTTAAAGGAGACTCTACGCACATTTTCCCAAAACTGTTTTGGATCATTAACTGATGCAATTAGCGATCCTAACAATGAATCGTTATGTTGTTTTTCTTTTAATTTTAGAAGATTTTAATACTCTCTCCTGGCTATACAGTAAGCAACACGATCAGCAGCAGCCTTCATTCGCAGAAATGTACTCAGCAATCCTTTAGCTTCTGATTTACTTATTTTACACTTATCATCGTACCAGTCATTTTTTTCCTTAATTTTGGTCAAGCCAATTTACTTTTTCAGACAACCAGCATGAGTTTTAAGACTTGTAACAAACATATTCAAAGCTTCAATACAATCACGATCATTCTTCAACCGACTGCATTGTATGGATGTGCGCTGGTTCAAAAGAAGGGTTCCACACAAACTTTTCGATCACCTCACAGCTATTTTCAACACTTAAAGACACAGCGTTAAGATTAGCCATTCCAAAATGAAATTTGACAGGTAAATGGTGAGATTCTAATCTCTCTGAAACAACTAGATTACAAGAAGGCAAAACAACTGAGAGTAAATTTCAAGAAATCAGAAAATAGTCGTTTACCCTACACCCATGCAGCGTCTGAAATATATGTATAGTGCCCATCAAGATCACCATTACATACTCTATTTAGTACATACAATCCCAGCGAGGTACAAATATTTAACAAACATTTTCCACAACTATTGAGTACATTATCTGAAGATGTCCATCCTAATTAATCAGAGCAACTACCAAATTCAAAATTATAAGTATCATACATGTCAAAAATATCTTGAGAAACATTAGCTGTTCTGCTGTTCAGATCACCAGACAAGATTATATGCACATCATTCAAATCAAGCATACATTCAGTAAGACATTCTTCAAGAGAAAGAATACCATAGTCAACATTAAAATAAGCATAATATGGTGAACCCTCAGGCAGCACATATGAACAAACATATAACACAACCTAACCAAACAAAGCCTTGTCAATCAAAACAAAAAGAGCATTAGAACAATTCATTTGGAGCTCTCTAACATAAGGCACAAAATCGTTCTTAATCAGACATAACAAGCCCCCTGAACGTCTGCCTCGACTTTAAACTTGGTACCTGGCTTATGAAACACAGTTTAGCCTGTAAACACGCTAAATTCAAGATTTTCCACAAACGTCAAAGTCAAAGTGAAACAAATATGAGAGAAAATTGTTATGGTAAATTTTAGAAAGAATTCCATTTATATTCCAGTGCAAAAACTTAAAAGATTTTGAATATCTATTATTTACGTGATTTTCATCAACATGCAGAGCAGGTGTACTTTCATTACAATTTTCATACCACTTTCATGTACACAGACTGACGGATTTCTCACATGCACATTAACATTATCAAAAACACTGTCATCTTTGTTACAATTGTTCTTTTGAGACAGCCCCCTGTCTTTATCCTCGTCAGTGCCAGGTGTTTCTGTTGATAACTGTCTCTGTTCTTAATATAAAGTGTCCCTGTTTTCCGGTCAAGTAGTGACATAATCAACACACAACGGTATACATGTTAATTGTTCACTGTCATTAACACAAATAACATCATGATCAAAAGCGATATTATCTAAAAACTGATTTTTGCAATTATTCTCTTCTCTTATAATACGGAAACATTCATCCCACGAGCAACCACGGAACCAATGTTCACAATGTCACAACCAGAGAGATCGCTCACCGAGGTCGGGTCACTCAGTCAGTCTCACACACAACCTGCTCCGCATGGGAAGTTTGCCTGCACACGCTGAAACGCAACCGGTGTCATTGCAGGACGGCCTCCCCCCTATACAATTTCCCCACCGTCAAGACCATACTTCTTGCCTTCAATATGCAGGTGATCAAAGACCACGGTTGCACAGTTTCCTTCACGTCTGGCTTTTTTCAAATGAGGCATTAATTTCCTCCTCACCTCTCTCACTCTAAAAGGAAAGTCCTCACCTAAAAACACCTGTAATCCTTTCAGTTTATATGTTTCTTTCAGAATCCTTTCTGTGTCCTTAAAAAGCGTACAACAACCAATCACTGGAGAGTCAGGCCTCGAATTTTTCAAGCGGTGCACACGATCGAAAGGGAAATCACCAGCAAGCTCCAGCATGTCTGTAATGAAGTCTGGACCACAGCTTCACACTCCTTCTGAGTTTCATTTGGTTTTCGAGCAAGTCCGTGAAAAATCAAGTTGTTCCGTTTATATCAGCCTTCTAAATCGTCTGACTTCTGTTCCAAGGAATCAATTCTTTTCTTCAGGATGTCATTGCTGTTTCGGAGGTTTTCGTTTTCCCGACGCAGCTCCATCCCCTCCTGTCTCAGGGATTTCAATTCTCCATGCAGTGCAGTGTACCCATCCCATAAATCCTTCATGTCGCCTTTCATCTCATCCAACTTCATATTCAAAGTTTGAAGCATGGACATTAAATCCAAATTTGAGGGATGCTGGGTGGTTGGCATAGCTCCTGGTGTGCTGGAAGAGGTACGGGGCTTGTCTGCAATGTCCCTGCGGTCACCACTTGACAGACTGGTCTGTCACAGGGAACTTTTCGGTTGTCCTGGATTCTGCTTCACATCACCACACTGCAATAAAAAATTGCCCCAGAACAAGAGCGACAGGAGGGAACCAAAATGACACCGTCCACATCAGTCTTGAGTCTCACTGTTTTTTCTCTCATGGCAGCTCAATTTTTTTGCCCTTTTCATCATAAAAGCCACAAATACCTGCACAAAGGAACCAAAACATGGCCGGAAATTGAGATGTCCAGAAGGCATGGCACTACACAGACTTCTCTGCAAAATGTGAAGTCAATACTCAGCCACAACAAATGTTACTTAAGCAATCTGTTGGAGCTTAACCAAATCACAGCTGTACCGAATGAATACAGTTCAATGCCCCCCGCCCCCCCCCCCCCCAAGAGAGAGAGAGAGTGATGAGCTGCGGTATGCTGTGTGTGTGTGTGTGTGTGTGTGTGTGTGTGTGTGTGTGTGTGTGTGTGTGTGTTTCTGTCTGTCCAACTGAAATACTGAGAGTCTGCCTTGACTGACTGCCAAGTGAAAACAGAAGCTGGGATTTTAAAAAAAAACAACAACACTTACTTGTAAAATGTGCCCACCATGTCCATCAAGCATTCTCTTGCTGGAACAAACATCATAATCGCTGCATTACGATTTTGTATTAGCATTCACAAAGCATACAAACTCACATACAAAACAAAAAAAGGTGCACGCATATATATACAAACCACACACACACACACACACACACACACACACACAACACACACACGCGCGACAAGTCAGAAATATGTTAAGAGATTCAAATGGTCAGCATGATCACTGTTGCACTATTTTACTGAATCAACATGGGCCGTTTGTAGGTTAAGTTGTCACTATTGTTTTTTATGTGTCCCATGACAATAGATCATATAGGTGCTGTGACAGGCTTGGGCAGTCATGGATATCATAGTCTTCAGAACGTTGTGATGGTCAAGAGGGTAGAGACACTGTAACTAGTCCAGTCAATTTACATAATCCATCTTGGAGTCATTTGGTCCTTTAGATCCACTTTCCTCTTGAACCTGTAGAATCAGCTCGGATAGAGATCATGGTGAGATAAATGCCTGTGTCAGGCAAGGTGCTTAGTAATTGTGATGAGAGATTCTTATTTGTAAATGCAAGCCTGACATAGTCGTTTATTAATTACTGAAGTCTTCTTTTTTTTTTTCAATGTCTGGATTTTTCAGTCAGGATAAGATAAGATAATGTTGCTTATAGCCCAGCCGACCGCAAAGGGCCACATCAGGGCTGTCACCACGTTAAAATCAACTCACCAGTCATTTAAAAAAAAAAAAATAAATAAAATAAAAACCAACTTTCACACATCTCGTTAAATGACATCGTCTACAAACGCACCAGAAACTTTGTTAAAAATCTTTCTGCCTAAAATCTTAAATCAGATGAAAAATGTTAATCTCTCTCAAAAACTCAAGGATCACGTCAGGCGGGACATCCCTGAACAGGATCTTCATGGACTCCGCTGTAAAATGTTTGTGTCTCACATCGTGCAAGTCCCAACACTCTAAAAGAACATGTTTCATTGTGAGTGGCGCATGACATGGAATGCACCACGGAGCTTCTTCACTCTTTAAAAGGTAAGAATGGGTAAAATACGAATGGCCGGTGTGCAGCCGGCACAGAACCGTTTCCTCTTTACGACCACCCGACGGAGATGGGAGGAAGTCCTTAAGGTTTGGACGGATCTGAAAGAGTTTGTTATTCGTCTGTGTGTTCCAATCCTCCTGCCAGAGGTCTCTCACATAATCGTTAATTTTGGGTTTCACATCTGAGCAGGGGATATAAGTGTTGGACAGTTTCTCTCTTGTGGCGTTCTTGGCTAAACGATCAACCATTTCGTTCCCGCCGATGCCAACATGACCAGGAACCCAAGCAAGAGTAATGTTGTAACCGTCCGCCTTCAACTTGCTAAAAAGTTCAAAAAAAAGTAAAAGTTCTGGATGCTGAAGGTTGCGGCCAGCTATGGCCTCCAAAGCTGACAGCGAATCCGACAGAACCAGAAAGTCCCTCTTCGAAGAATGTGAGATTATCTTCAAAGCCAGTACTAGAGCAGTAAGTTCAGCAGAATAGACAGAAGCATCTGAATGTATATGTTCCAACAGTATCTGAGAAGGAGCCCCAGGGCAGTAGGCTGCACAGGCCACTCCATCCTCAGACTTGGAACCGTCAGTGAAAACTTTTTGATAGGATGGGAATTTCGAACAGAGCTCAGCATACAAAGCCTTGTACGCCAGAGAGCTGGTCGACTCTTTGCGAAAAGCTGCAAGATCGAAACGAATCTCTGGTGTGAAAAAGGTCCACGGTGGTTGATCCGGAAACTTGGAAAAATCAGATACTACACCTAGGTCTAAACCTGCATTCCGCACGTGAGGCTGCATACGAAGACCAAACGGCGGAATACATTTAGGGTTGTTTTCAAACTTACTTTGGAACGGAGGGTCAAAGACACAGTCATAGGCAGGTTTTCTGGTTCCGAGAACAGTCTGATATAATAATTCAAAGACAGTTTCAGCCTGCGGTTGGACAGTGAAGGTTCACCCGCCTCTGCGTACAGGCTGTACACAGGGTGGTGCGGAACGCTCCAAGACAGAGACGAAGCCCTTGATGGTGGATAGGGTCCAAGAGTTTGAGGTAAGACGGTCTTGCGGAGCCGTAGACAGCACAACCGTAGTCCAGTTTGGAACGGACCAAGGCTCTGTAGAGGTGCAGCAAAGTTTTCTTATCAGCGCCCCAGTCGGTGTGCGCTACGACCCGCAGAATATTCAGTGCTTTCTGACAAGCAGTTTTGAGGTTTTAATATGGCTGAGAAAGTTAAGTTTTTGGTCAAAAATGACTCCCAGAAATTTGGCCTCTTTAACAGCTGGAATGGGAGATTTCCCTACTTGAAGTTCAGGATCTGAAAAAAACTGACGGAAATTATGGAAGTGAATACACTGCGTTTTTGTAGCAGAAAAGGTGAAACCGTTTACATCCGCCCACTGATGGATTTTATCTACGCAAAGCTGGAGCCTGCGCTGGACACTCGGGTACAGGCTTCCAGTTGCGTAGACAGCAAAATCATCCACAAACAATGAGCAGTCTGAGCCCTGCTGAACTGATTGAACAATGTTGTTGATTTTAATACTAAAGAGGGCAGGAGACAGTATGCTCCCCTGTGGAACACCCAACTCCTGCTCGTGGACATCAGAGAGAGTGGTACCAACCCGGACCTGAAACTGTCGTTCTGCCAAAAAATTTTGAATAAAAAGCGGAAGATGACCTCGAAAACCCAGATCGTGGAGATCATGAAGTATCCCCGACTTCCAGTGGTATCGTAGGCCTTCTCTAAGTCGAAAAAAATTGCCACTGCATGCTGTCTGTTCAAAAAAGCGTTCCGAAGTGTAGATTCCAGACGAATCAAATGGTCAACTGTAGACCGATGTTTGCGGAAACCACACTGTTCTTTCGCCAAAAGGCCATCAGTTTCGAGTTTCCACATGAGCTAGCATTGACCATTTTTTCCATCAATTTACAAACACAGCTGGTCAAAGCTATGGGACGGTAGTTTGATGGGTTAGAAAGATCTTTTCCAGGTTTGGGAATTGGAATAATGAGGGCTTTCCGCCAAGAGGTGGAAAGAAACCTGTAGTCCACACATGGTTGTATACCTGTAGCAGTATGTTCAGACCTTCTTGCGGAAGATGTTTCAACAGTTGATAATGAATGTCACCCCATACCTGGAGAGGAATCGCTGCAAGAAAGTAAGGCAGATTTCAGCTCGTTTAACGTGAAAGGAAGATTGTAGTCTTCCATGTTGTCTGACGAAAAGTTGCAGGGTGATTTTTCTTTAAGGGTTTTATTTTGACAAAAGTGGCTGATTTGTTAGAAGAGGAGGAATTCTGTTCAATGGTTGAAGCCAGCAGATTAGCAACTGCTTTTTTCTCTGTTATTAAAGAGTCAGCAAACTTGAGATGGTTCACAGTGGGACAGGTGTTCTTCCCTTTGATTTTTTTAATGATGTTCCACACTTTTTTTTTGGAAGTTTTCGATGTCAGCCTGGAGCAGAAGCTTCTCCAGGACCGACGTTTACTTATTTTAAAAGTGTGTCTCGATTTGGCACGGAGTTTCTGATGGGCTCGAGCGTTGGGACCCGAAGGTCGTTGGTACACATGACGCTGAGCCCGTTTTCTAACTTTGGAAATTTGTTGGCAGTCTGAATCAAACCAGGGTGTTTTTGGCATTTGAAGTTTATCGGAAGACACTGGAATACAAGCTTTAGCACACTTGATCACAGTGTTAGTCAGTGATTCTGCTGGGTCCGGACTCTGAAGAAAATCAGTGTCCTGGAATTCCTCAGAAATAGTGGCTGCAAATAGATCCCAGTTTGCTTTCTTATAATTTAGATGTTGAGAGACAGAGACGTGTTCATTTTATTACGGGTTGTAGAAGGACAGGGAAATGGTCACTTCCGTGCAGATCGTCATGGACAGACCACTCATAGTCCAGGACCAGCGAGGGGTCACAAACCGACAAATCTAAACACGAAAGTGAACCTGTGGAAGAGTGGAGGTAAGTTGCAGATCCGTCGTTCAGACAACACAAATCTAAATCCGAAAGGACATCCTCAATTAGCAGACCTCTGGATGACGTACCGACACTACCCCAAAGAGGATTGTGATCGTTAAAGTCACCCAACAGCAAAAAAGGTCGAGGAAGTTCTCTTATCAGACTGACAAGGTCCTGACGACAAACCGGGACAGAAGGTGGAAGATAAAGGGAACAGATTGTCACAGTCTTGTGGAGAGTGACTCTCGCAGCCACAGCCTGAAGGGAGGTAGACAGAGCGACAGGACTATACAACAAAGTTTTGTGTAGGAGAAGGGCAACACCGCCCGACAGTCCCAACGTGGATGGTTGTGCAGGTTTTGAAAGAATATTAAAGCCAGAAAGAGTAAAGGTCTTCTGGCTTTGAATTTGAGTTTCCTGAAGAGCTACGACGGAAGGTTTTATAGATTGACACAGAAGCTGCAGCTCCTCGAAGTTGGAATTTAGTCCACGGATATTCCAATGGAATATTGTACTATCCATGGGTGCAGAGGGTGAAAAGGAGAGAGATCAGGTCATCTCCTCCTCAACATCTGCGTCCAATGGAGTGAATTTGTTGGTTAGTTTCACTGGACTGTTATGGTCTTCAGACCTGCTGGCAGACTTGCCAACAGGTGAAGAAGGAGGTCTGGATTTGGGAGACGGTGGAGGTTTCTTCCTCATCTCCACCATCTCCACACTGGGTTGAACTCCCTTGCCCGCACGGGCACTGGACAGAGGAGTTCGAGGGGAATTGCTGGTTTTTTAATCTGCCCAGCAGCAGATGTTGTAGACTGCTGGGCAGTCTGAGGGGTGGCGGATTTTTTGCCTCCACCAGGGGCAGTCACTTTGGGTTGGAAGGTGGTGGACCTGCTTCCACCAGAGTTGACAGTTCGTACTTGCAGTGTCTTTGAAAACGTAAAGTCATCAGTCTGGCAGCAGACTGACCGAGTAGGAACTGTTGGAACTTTCTTAACGCCGAAGCATACGAAGAAGCTGTCGGCGTCTGACTGCCCACAACCTGTTTCCCGGGCTTCAAAAAAGGAGATCTTCTTTTCTGTTTTAACTCTTTGTATTGCGGATTCCTGGATCCAAAGAGGACAGTTTCGTGAAGAGGAGGGATGGTCGCCACCGCAGTTTGCACAATGTGCCGATCTTTACACGGCCCATCATGGGTTGCCTTGCAGCAAATACCGCACACCTCCTGCCCAGAACACGGTCTCTGACATGGCCAAACTTCTGGCACCTGAAGCACCTCAACGGGGACGGAACATATAACTGAACCCGGACAATCAGGTAGCCGACTTTGATGACCGGAGGCAGCACAGGGTTGCAGAAGGTCAGAAAGAGGGTGTTGGTGGCCACTCTTTCTGCACCCTTCTTTACTGTCACCCTGCGCACCTCCGTCACACCCTGGGACGCCAGCTCCGTTTTGATCTCTGCCTCTGAAACACCTGATAAATCCCTGCAGCGAATCACTCCTTTCGATGAATTTAACTGTTTGTGGGGAGTCACCCTGATCTCCCTGTCCACTAATTTTTTTTGCTTTCAGCAGCTGTTCAGATTGTTTTTGAGATTTACATTGAATTAGGAACGAGCCGTTCCTCAACCTCTTGATGGACCAAGGGTCACCTGCTAAAGCTTGAAAGCCCTTCTGTATGGCGAAAGGGCTCAGAGCTGAAAGGGGTCTTTCCTGCTCCGTCCCTTCCATCACGAGCCAGGAAGCCCAGAATCCTGTCCTCTATCGTACCTCCGTATCCGAATCGCTATCTGAATCAAAATTCCCTGAAATAGGGGATGCAGCCTTCCTCTTCTTTTGGGGGGGAAGTTTTTAGAAAAAGCCATGTTTAGTTTATTATATTTCATCCCTCCCTTACCCACCCACCTTGGAGTCCAACTAAGGGGCCAGGGCCAAGAAACCAATGTCTTGACCCCTTCCAGGCTTCGGGAGAGACATACAACAGACAAAAACCTACCAACCCTATCCCCCCTGATCATGCCCAACTCCCGGGAACAGAGAGCTGAGCACTGCAGGGGTTACCTTGGCCAGCCGGAGAAATGTCTGTTTTGACCCAGCCCCAAGAAGGGGAGCCGATTAGTACACCCGGGCCAAAGTGTACTCCCTGTCTAGGAGAGGTCCGAGCCAAAGTGATGTGTTGAGAGCGCTGGCCCTCTCAATCACCAGGATCTCATTCCCCTCCGACACAGGTCGCACCGCACGGCAAACACGGCGGATCTTAAGGAGACCACAGAGAGAAAAGGAGTGTGGAAAAGAAGACTTGAAGGGGAGACGAAGATAGAAAAGGGCTAAATAAGAGAGGCAGAAAACAAGAAAAGGAGAAAGGCGGGTTACTCTTAGTCAGGATCCTCACCCTTAGCCTATCTGACATGGGAAGCCCTACCAGGGGCATCAACTCCTTACCACGTTATGCTTAGGCCAGACAGCATCTTGGCTTTTCGGACCTAGAAGCAATTTTAAAAAAACCTAGCCTATCTTAAAGTATTGATGCCCCCGCCAGCAAAGCCTAAGGGATCACTGGACCACGCAAGCCCTCCGACCACGACAAGGTCGCAACCCCCGGAGGGGATTTTTCAGTCAAGATCTGTTGTAAGTATCAACTATCAGATTCATAAAGAATGACGATGTGACTGGAGACTGGTACAGTTTTGTCTTTACTGGAAAGCTGGTTTTAGAGATGTCTCTGAATCATGTCATGACTCAGACATAGCAAGGAAAATTCTCAGATATATATACATATGGCCATGGCAATCCTCATCTTGGAGACATAGCATGGACAATACTATTCTTCACACATAGCGAGGACAATCCTCATTTTACACAGACAGGACAATCCTCATCTTAGAGACATAACTTGGACAATCTTCATCTTAAAGAAATAGCCAGGAGAATCCTCATCTCAAAGACACAGCTTGGACAATATTATTCTTCACACATAGCCAGGACAATCCTAATCTTCTTACATACCAATGGCAATCATCATCTTCAAGACACAGCTTGGGCAATCCTCATCTTAAAGACATAGGCAGAGAATCCTCATCTTAAAGACATAGCCAGGACAATCCTAATCTTAACACATAACCAGGTCAATCCTAATCTAACACAGACAGGACAATCCTCATCTTACAGATATAACCAGGATAATTCTCATCTTACAGACATACTCAGGAGAATTCTCAACTGGCAGACATAGCTAGGACAATCCTCATCTTATAGACACAGTGAGGACAATCATCAGTTTAGTTTTGTTGAACTGTTGTCCTTGCTCGGAATGGACCGAGCATAGGTAAAGTGGTTACAATCTTTTTCCTCATGAAGATGACTGTGACAAGTATGAATGGAAGATGTGGCCTTTTAAGAGTAAGTTCCCATTTCACTTTGACATAGCAACTTTTGACTAAAGTTCACTTCCATGCTCTCTATAGTGTGGTTTATGCAGCCAAGTTGTAACTTTTTTGTACATATCAGCAAAAGAAATCTTTAGTTTTCTCAGGATTGCTAAAACTACTTAAAATGGCTCAAGTACAATTTTCCTAGATTTATGCACCTAGGAGTCTTGTGTTTATGCAGGGTCAGCCAAACAGACTGACACAGTTTAGGTGATTTTTTATGTATATAAAACTTTACAGTTGGCACAAACTTCAAATATACAAGATTTCAGAGATAAAACAAAGAATCAGTTTGGCCTGTCTCCATCTAGGCCCTATGCAGTATTATTCATCAAGAGAGGGCATCAAATGTCCCGTTGATTTTGTTGCAGTCCGGAGTTTGTGTGGGGCTTTTTTTCTTCTTTTTTTTTTTTTCAAATCACTGTTGCTTGGGTGGAGAGACAGTAGTCCTTCTCCTGTTTAGTGACTTCACCAGTTGATGTACGCCTGCTGGCTGATTGCTGTCCACCTGCTCTCAATTCGTTATGAATTCTCAGTCATGTGCCAGGTCAGTTATCTCATGGGCAGGGACCTAGAGTCTGAAGAGTTTATGGAATCTGGTTTGAATTATTCACATCTTGGATTCCCACCATAAGAATCCTCACACTTGCCATTTTGAAAATTCAGGAAAGTGTGAGGTCTAGGATGGCACAATGAGACTAAGCATAAAATGTCACATTTTAATTTTACTGTCTCCCCTTCAAGTCCTTACACAGAGGTTAAGTGAATTTCAAACAGTGGAATTAGACAATATGAAATCATGCTAATCAAATGAAAGAAATAACTCTTCAGTGAGGTCAAATATTCCGGTGGTTTGATTAGCTAATCAAGTACAATTAAAACAAGGAGCGCTGAATACACAGATACTCATTAGAAAGCATTACGACAATTCAAAGTATCCATTAATCGATCTAACAGATTTAAGGATATCCTGCCAGGGCTTAAAGAGCAAAAAATACAAACAATGAATTGCCACAAGACTTAGAAACTTGTCATCAAGGCCGAATCAGTAAAACTTTTTAGATACAAGATCTCAGGAGAGGGAAAAATACACATTCCCCAATTTGGAAAACACCTGATTTTTTTTCCACTGTCAATGGACTGTTTCCAGTGGTGAACATCAGATTTCTGGTTAATCCCTTTCTTTTATTAGAAGGTGAAGCCACAGCACATTTCTGGTGACAGGCTGAGTATTATGGGTCACTTACACAAGGACGATTCAATGAGCAATAGGAGTAAGTCACCAGTTTGAAACAAGTGAGCTACAATGTCCACATGTACACACAGGCTGATCTCACTATTGAATAATCTCAGGTGGCAGATACGAAGTCTTCAGCAGATGTTCAAAGAAACTAATCAGGTAGGTTTGTATATGTTAACACAAATACAGAGGTATGTCTTCTACCTGTCCCCTGAAGCACACATGCAAAGACACAGAGTTGGTAGACCCTGGTGGGTGTTGGCATGGCCTTCTGATGTTGCAGAAGTGGGAAAGGAAACACCCAATTAATCTACAGTTTTGTTCTATTATTCTCACTCACAGTTCATGCTTCATAAGTGGTACATCTGAGTGCCGGGAGAGCAGGGCTGCCCAATCAGAGTGTGCCAGACACAGGGGCTGTGCCCGGCCAAATAAAAAGTTTTTCTTTCCAAGGTGTGCAAGACAGCATCCTGTATGTCACTCTTCTCCTTGACAGCATGCAAACGTCTGCTTGGATGAGACAAGCATATTGTATCTGGGGGACACAGTCTGGCAGGTCCAGTGTGCAGGTTCCTACTACCTGTAAGAGGACGCCATACAGCAGAGAAAACCTGGTTGTTGTTGCCCTTGTTGGTCCGTTGATCTGGTAAACTCTGCCACCTTTAGTACAGATACAATCCACCACCTGACTGGGGCCAGTCTGACTGGATGATGAAGGCTGTGTGCTGAAATGAACAGCTGCATTTGTCAGTCCCCAAACCATTTGTCTTGTCCATGTTGTTTTTACATAGAGGACCGGACAAAACTGTTATCAGCAAAGGGTTGGAGAGTCACTGCTGCAAATCTATGCAAAGGTTTGTCCATCTCAGACTCAAAACTTGTCTGAAGTACCACACCAGGTGAATCAATATAACTCCAGCCCTTATCTATAGAAACTAGTACCCACCATGGGTATCAGTATTAGTGGTCAGAGGAGATACAGAATTGAAATTCACACTGCTGGCTCAGGGCATCAACTGCACAGGCCTGCCTGCCCTTCTGTCCAACATCAGGGACCTCAGGAGCTGTGTGATAGATCTATCTCCCATATTTCCCCATTGGCCACCACTGCTGGAGACAGGAACCACTGCCTCTCCTTGTTCCGTGACAGGAGTCTGCAGCAATTTGTGCAATCCCTCTCATGTTGACAGGGAGTACTGTGATATGATGATGACTGCACTGCAGCTGGATGTCACACACAAAACGTGACAGGTACTTGGAGCACGTCCCTCCTATCTTTTGTAGGCAAGCGGTGACTGTCTTCTTGTTGATTTGGACAGTGACACACTTGCCCAACACTCCTGCTGAAATGCCTCCAGTGCATTCTTGACTGCCAACATCTTTAAACTGTTGATATGCTAATAAATCTTAAATAAATGTTAGCGAACCACAAAAAAAAACCTTGGACAAACGAATCACAAGACAAAACACGATACATTTCGACCTCTTAGGTCTTCTTCAGGCAAGATACAAAACAATTAGGACAATAAAACTGAACAAGCAATCACTTATTTTTAAAATCACTTCACTGAAGTGATTGAAGATGAGTGACTGCCTGAGCAGTTGATGACCTGAGCCAGCAGTAGGAATTTCAATTCCTGTATGTCCTCTGACCACTAATACTGATACCCAGGGTTTTTATAGCATTCTTCTTAAAACCGAAAAGGCAGAGGAGTCAAGTTACCACTTTCCGCGGTCACTGAGGAGAAACAATCAGGTTTCGAAATACCGGTATCTGACCAGGAGTTATATGTTAGTGAGTTTCCTCCCCATTGGAGACGTGGTGACAGCCCTGATGTGGCCCTTTGCGGTCGGCTGGGCTATAAGCAACATTATCTTATCTCCCCATTGGAGATTGTCTCCCCCTTGGAGACTGACTATAAGCTTGCTGAAGGCTCATTTTGAGAAGCATTTATTATTCCCCATTTACCCTTTCAAGCACATACTGTTAGTTAGGCAGAATTATCTACCACTGCAGATATGAATGCTTATCTCCCCCTATTTCTTCAATCTAAGACATAGAGCAAGCTTTGTTTATAATTGAATATTTTTTGCAGTCATTGCAACACCAAGCTGCTCTGTAAGTTGCTGGAATGGTGCTCCGTTACTTATCCTTGGAATTTATTAGTATATTATAATTTAGTCCCTTGCAGATTCATTCCAAGAACTGGCCCTCAGCACTTGTGTCTTAAGAGGTTATCTTTTTATATTTTCTACTTTTCACAAGAAAATGTAGTTTGTTTTGCTCTTTCACGATTTTCTTTTACTTCTTAGGTGGCACCTTTGGTTGGTTTTTTGAAAACTCAACAAACATACTACAGTATTGCACACCAGCCTTTTTCTGGGATATCATTCTTCTTAAAACCGAAAAGGCAGAGGAGTCAAAACTCCTCAAACCCACTCTCTTTTTCTCCCACACTACAACTGCTATTGCCATATTATCACCAAAAGTGGTAGTAATCCTGCCTTTATTTATTTTTTCAATATTTTGATCATCATCAATACTTTTATTAGTATTCCTATCAGTGATATAATTATCATCATTACTACCTTGACACACACTATCTCCCTTCTGACAGCCTCATTTTCATTCAACGCCTATCTTGCGCTGAAGTGATCGAAGATAAATGATTGCTCGTTCATTTTTGTTGTCCTAATTGTTTTGTATCTTGCCTGGAGAAGACCTGAGAGGTCGAAACATGTCATATTTTGTCTTGTGATTCGTTTGTCCACTTTTCTTGTGTGTGGTTCGCTAACATTAATTTAAGATTAGTTCACCATAGGCTGTAACCTGATCAATCCTTCTAAAGTGAACCCCAAACTAAACACTGGTATATACCAGAGAACGGAACGTTCCTCTCTCTTATTCTGAGATCCTTTGTTAAGTTTCACTGATCAGCCCTGAAAAAGTGCGGGGTTCCTGGACTCCTTATGACTGGCTCACAAGATCAAGAATCAAAGCTTCCATGTGGCCAAGAGCAACTGATCAGCCAGCCTACTGGACGAGTGGACCTCTGACCAGCAATTGGAGGTTAATCCACACACCTCTTCAGCTACAATGCTAAGTAACGAAGAACCCCCCTGGACAACAACTCGTGTTGTCAAACCATTCCCTCCCCTTATGATGAAATGAACTGAGGAGAAGCCAGCTTGAAGGAGACAGTCTGGTTCAAATGAATTCTCTTTTATCAATTTGTATGTTTTACTCGCGTACTCACAAAGAAAGTTGGTGTTTAAATTGCACTTAACTTGTGTCATTTATTTGCTGTTCATACATCATGTCATGTTCAAACTTATTTCTAATTCTGTCTGTCACTTAAAGCACAAGCACTTTCATGTGCATATGCCTAAGGTGAATTATCCCTGAGCCATTCTTGAGTATTTGTTAAAGACCTGAGAAAAATAACAAAATTTTCAATGACTAGTACTGGAATGTTGCTCCTTCCACCACTATTATGAGAGAAGGTGGAGGCGAAATTTTCATATGAAAACTGCTCTTAAAATTCTAATGGAGGAAACATTTTAAGTCCTACCCCTAGAGGACCACACCTGTAACCTCTACGCATTACAAAGGTAGGCAGCAATTTCGGTAGGTTTGTCCCCACCAGATGAAGTGGAAGACATGAGTGTCTGGGATGAAGAGGCACATGAAAATGGGTTTCTTCAGGTCCAGTCACACAGCCCAGTCTATGGGGTGAATTTGCTTTAAAACATCCTTGACCGTTGTCATAGAGAAATGAGGGGTACCAAAAACCTGCTTCAGAAGTTTCTGATTTATTACTGACTCCCATCTTTCTTAAGGGCCAAAACCATTTTGCTGAAAAAACCTGTTTGTATTTTTCTCATGCAAACGTCTTGAATAGTTCTGCCATTATTACTGGTTATAGACTCCCATCTTTCTTAAGGGCCAAAACCATTTTGCTGAAAAAACCCATTTGTATTTTTCTCATGCAATCTTCTTGAAGTGTTCTGCCACTTGTTATTTTATGCTCTGGTCTCTCCCTTCACAGTCTGTCTCCACAGATTCTGCCTCCCTGGGGGACATCACTGGAGGCTTGGAGTGGAACTCCAGCAGATATCCTACCCCTATCACCACAGCCAGCAAAACATTGGGACTGTCTGTAATCTGGGTCCATTCCTTCATAATGTGAGAGTGACCATCCCCTAAGTTCTCTATGGAAGTCTCCATCTGCCAGTGATGCAAAACATTCTTCACTGGCTTTCTGAAGATAGGGGTTGTGTTGGCGGAGGGGTGGTGGGGTGGGCGGGGTTATGGTGTTAAAGATTCAGAAGAAAATGTTCCCTCTGGTTGTTTGCCTCACTGGGCTGGAAATTCAATTCATGTTGCTAATAACACATAAGACAGCAATGAGCCATGTCAGGGCTGTCACCTTACTGGTCAACTTTCTTATGAAAACAAAACAAAAACAAACAAAAACAAATGACAAAAAAAAAACATTCGCACGTAACTCATTTAAACAGCTTTTCCAAAAGCATGCTGGCATTTCAGTAAAGATCTTTCTTCTGTAAAGTCTTAGATCGGGTGAAAAATGTTCATCTCTGACAGAAACTCAAAAGTCACATTATGTACGACGTCTTAACAAAATTTCCACGGAGTGTGTGGTAAACTGTGTATGTCTGACATCACATAAGTCCCGACACTCTGTAGGAACACTTTCTGTATTGAGAGATACTTCACATGGAATGCACCATAGAACTTCTTCACCCTGTAAAAGATATGAGTAGGGTATACTGAACAGCCTGTGTGCAAATGGCTTAAGACTATTCCTTTTTTTTTTACAGCTGCCATAGAAACATGATCAAAACTGTTTTCAGGTTTGGGCAGATTTTGAAGAGTTTACTATCTTTCTGGGAGTTCCTTTCCTCCTGCCCGAGATCTTTGATATAAGCCTGCATTGAACTGGGTTTCAGGTCCCTGTGAGGGATAGAGAATCTGCTAAACTTTATTTGTAGCATTATTGGCAAGTTGATCAGCCACTTCATTACCTCAAATGCCAACATGATTGGGAACCCAAGCAAAAACTATGTTCTAATCATCAGATTTCAGACAAGCGCACAGTTCAAAAAATTCACCCCATCCAACTACACCCCTTCCCCGCATGAACACAAACACAGCTGGAAGCACATTTTGAAAACAATTATCAAATATCATTACAATGGTCAAGAGCTGAATAAGGCAAAGTAATGAACTGATTCTTAGAAAACAGAAAAATCTCTCAAAAGGCAAAGTAATAAAATCTGTATTTAAAAGAGCACACACTATTACCTTGTGTGATGGTGAGGGGCTTGACATCTGCTGAGGACAAGGTGACATGTCGATAAGGTGGACGACGCACTCTACTTGCTGCATTCTTTAAAAAGGTTAGGGTCAGTCCTGGTTTTCTTAATGCCATAATCAAACTCACCTGTATGTACTGACCTGAAAGACATACAATCACATTCTGTAAATTCTGTATGCATGATCGCATAGATAAACAAAAGATGCTTTATGATCATCCTCCATGAGAGAAAGAAATGCAATATTTGGTCTCATTGGTACTTGTTCAGACTGTTGCTGAATGCCTGTCAGAAGAAACATTTTTCGTTTCAATTCTTTCAAAAAGGATAATTTTTACCACATTTTCTTTTCCTATGAGATTTTTTAAAGTAATCCTGCAGTAAACACATTACTTTATGATCTGTGAGCATGCAATATCTGTTAATTTGTCAAACTGTTGCGTGCAAAAAAGAATATCTTCTTCAATCCACATACCATGTTCATTTCTCACAAGCTACGGTGAGTGTTTACTCTGTCTAACCAGTTTTGGCTGGCTGAAGCCATGAACAGCCCATCCACGTTATCCTCATTCTTTGGCTTAAATCAAATTTCCATGTGAACTGCACTACACATATAGAGGGATTGAAGTTTTGTTATTTTCCATAAGTACATTAAGCCAAACTGGGATCAGTGAGCTGATCCTCTTTTCATTTTAGACATCTTCCACATCATATATTGTGTCACATAAT
The DNA here is from genome assembly GCA_018398815.1 of Conus ventricosus. Classification (NCBI taxonomy): domain Eukaryota; kingdom Metazoa; phylum Mollusca; class Gastropoda; order Neogastropoda; family Conidae; genus Conus; species Conus ventricosus. The sequence continues at coordinate 67,487,101 of CM031613.1, forward strand.
AATGTAAGATGCATTTTGTTCCTTGTTTGACAAATGTCAGTCTCTACTGAGGAATGAGTGTATTTCAGTCCCAGCAACAAAATACAAAGTGCAAATAACGTTTATCCCAGAAACAAAGAAGCAAGCAAAAATGAACAATGAAGGAAAGGAATGAGCAAGGAATTATGGCAAGGAACAATGTATGTCGAATGGGGCAGATATGTTGAACAGACTGTCAGTTAATCCTTTTAATTTTTTTACACTGTGCTTTCAGAGTCAGTAATGAACTGCACTCAACAACGCTCAAAATTTTACAACCATCGAGCTCTCAGATTTTGACATTTTGTTGTAGATGGTGTATATCACAAGCAACAAATCTAATGTGAAATACTGTAAGGTTATATCACAGAAAGACAGAGAGAGGGGGCCTACATGCGGGTAAGTACAGTAACATTCAGCATCTTCCCGCAAGTGGAAATGGAATGAAGGCACATGCTCTCTCAAATAACACATGGGTGGCACTGTGGGCAAACACAAGTACATCTTGACTGTCTGTGACACTTTAGGAAGGCAAAATGTTATAAAGAGTGTGTAGCACTCTTTCTGTCCCCCCCCCCCCCCCCCCTCTTTTTTTTTTAAACATAACACTATGAATGTGTACAACTCCCAGCTCAGACTTGATTTCAGCCTAAACACACCCCTTCCAGTCCGGACACCATGATCTGTCAGGCTGATAATCTCTTTCATGAATTTGCCTTGATAGCGATGTGTTCTTTTTTCATTGCACTTCTGGTCTTCACAGTTGCCCCCCTTCCCTCTCCCACCTCTCTATCACCATCAGCCTTACCCCCATGCTTCCCTCTCCCCTATCAAACCAAAAGAAAGATCTGCTCCTACTCAAACCTCTATGAAGGCCTATGCAAGCCCTCTAAACCTTCTACACATGTTTGTTATTGAGCACATAGTGTCAACTGCTCCCTTCCAAGAATGCAGGCATGGAAGGCAAGTCATCTGCATGGGTTTTCTTTTTCCACTACAAAAGCATTTATATAAAAAATTGTTTTTTAATGTCAGCGCTCAGCCCACCATCAGCAAAAATGTTCAAAGGAAATGCTGAGGAAACAAATGAAATTTATAAGAAATATGACATTTTATGAAAAATTGTTATTTTCCAATCATTTAAGTCTTGGTGGCATTTGCTCCAGGCATGTATGGACATTTCATGTTCTTGCACTATAAATTGCAAACTGTAGTGAAATTTCCTATGTCCCCTGTGTGTGTGTGTGTGTGTGTGTTGTGTGTGTGTGTGTGTGTGTGTGTGTGTGTGTGTGTGTGCGCGTGTGTGTGTGTGTGTGTGAGTGTGAAACTGAAAGTGCTTTGCTTCACTGCAGTGCACATATCAAATTCCTTCTTCTTCTTGTATTTAGGCAGCCAACATCTACAGTCAGACGAATCAGCCGCACTATTGGGCAACATTTTGGGCAACATGGGTTGGGGAAATACCTTTTTCTGAGTGTTAGCCCATTGGGCTATTTGTAAGAAGTGCCCTTCATCACCTCCAAATAAAATACAAATTAGGAGATTGAGGCATCTCTTTTATAAGCAAATCTGCAGTCTACTTCATACTTCAACTGTACAGATTGTTCTGCAGTTTTGTCAATTGATCACTGTCATATTCTCACAGAATTGACTAGAACCACCCAAACCAGGAACAGTCTTTTGAGTCCGAAGCCTCCCCCTCCCCTTCCCACTTCCCATTTTGCACGATTATCTTGCAAATTTTAGTGTGTGAAGTACATTCACATTCAAAATTTGCGACCATCCTGTCATCCGTCATGGGTCTGTTTAAAACTATACCAGTGACTTGACGACTCTTCGATCCAAGGATGATCATAATGGATCAAAGCAAACCTAAATGTGTGCTGGTGTAAGCGTATCAGACTGTGCTGAGGGTGAATTTACACAGTTTAGACTTCTGAGTTTAAAACTGTCGAAATCGTCCTCGACCCAACCTCAGAAAGCATAAAACTAAAACAAAAGATGAAACAGCAGCGTTAAGTACTGTGAAAGATGCCAAAACATAAAATAAAGTGTAGGCTAGGCTATAGCAACGCAGATGTTATGTCATGCCTTGTATTGTATATAAAATCTGCGTAACTTTTCACTTTGTTTTGTATGTTTATTTGTATTCTGGCATTAAAAAAAAAATCAAATGCCAACGGACTACTCACTCAATGTCTTCTCCCAGTCCAGGAAGAGTGCCCTTGTACTTTTAATCGACACAAAACAAGGATACGATTCCGGAGTAGGCCTAGCCTAGCCTAAAATTCCCGTCCCATAGGCCTAATTTTTACCACCGCTCCACTCCCCACTCTTTCCAGTCGCCCCCACCCCTCTCCTCTTCCTGCGTAGTCCGCCACTCTCAATATCAACCCATGAAAAAACGGCGCAAAAATGATGATTGTGGCCGTCTATGCAGTAAAATGGTGTGTGTGTCTGTGTGTGTGTGTGATAAATGTATAGACTAGACTCTAAAGATGCGTCTACAACCCAACCCAACTGCAGCGAACCCACAAATTATAGGTGCCAGAATAATCAAGTTTGATTGTGGTCCCTCAACGCTGGAGAAGAAGAAGAGAAGAAACACACCTCAGACAAGTGTCTGATGTTCGTAGCAAGATCAGAACGTAGCGGCTTTTACACGGAGCTGCTGCATACAGTTCAGTGAGAGTTGCGTACCAGCGTTTCGTACATTAGAATATGTTACATCTTCCCTCTCATGGAAAACAAAGAAATCAAAGAGCTTGAAAAAATGGAAAAAAAGATGCAAAGCCATTGATTACGCGTGAGATATTCCATAAAGAGGAAAAACCGTTTTGGGCCGTTATAGCCGTTAGTAACGGCTATTCTGGTAAACATGGGCCATCATCTTTCACCCATAATGAACATACCTTAAAATTTTCAGAAGGATCGGCCAAATACTTTCTGAGATTTTCCATAAAGAAGAAAACCGTTATGGGCCGTTATAGCCGTTATTAACGGCTATAACGGTAAAATAACACATCGGGCATCATCTGTGACCCATAATGAACATACCTACAAAATTATTTTCAGAAAGATCGGCCAAGTACTTTCTAAGATATTCCATAAAAAAGAAAAACCATTATGGGCCGTTATAGCCGTTAGTAACGGCTATAACAGTTAAAATAACACATTGGACATCATCCGTGGTCCATTATGAACATACCTACTAAGATTCAGAAAGATTGGCCAAGTACTTTCTGAGATACTACATAAGGAAGAAAAACCGTTATGGGCCATAATGGCCATTAGTAACGGCTATAACGGTAACATAAAAAATCAGGCATCATCCGTGAACCATAATGAACTGCCTACAAATTTTAGCCATTAGTAACGGCTATAACGGTAACAGGCAAACATTGGGCATGATCCGTGACGCATAAGGAGCATACTTGCAAATTTTCAGAAAGATCGACCAAGTACTTTCTAAGATATTTCATAAAAAAGAAAAACCATTATGGGCCGTTATAGCCGTTAGTAACGGCTATAACGGTAAAATAAAACATCGGGTATCATCCGTGACCCATAATGAACATGCCTACGAATTTTCAGAAAGATCGGCCATATCTTAGAAAGTACTTGGCTGATCTTTCTGAAAATTTGTAGGCATGTTCATTATGGGTCGCGGATGATACCCGATGTTTTATTTTACCGTTACTAACGGCCATAATGGACGTTACTAACGGCTATAACTGCCCATAACGGTTTTTCTTCTAGGTAGGTATGTTCATTATGGGCGGCGGATAATGCCCGACGTTTTAGTTTGCCGTTATAACTGTTACTAACGGCAATAACGGCCCATAACGGTTTTTCTTTTTTATGGAATGTCTCAGAAAGTACTCGGCCGATCTTTGTGAAAATTTGTAGGTATGTTCATTATGGGTCACGCATGATGCCCGATATTTTAGTTTACCGTTATAGCCGTTACTAACGGCTATAACTGCCCATTACGGTTTTTCTTCTTTACGGAATATCTCAGAAAGTACTTGGCCGATCCTTGTGAAAATTTGTAGGTATGTTCTTTACGGGCGGCGGATGATGCCCGACGTTTTAGTTTACCATTATAACTGTTACTAACGGCTATAACTGCCCACAACGGTTTTTCTTCTTGTTTGATATTCTGGCAGTCATATGCAGGCGCAAGAAGGTTGCGAGGAGTTGGCAGCTTGTTTTGTGGATGCTGTCCCATCAAAAGCTGAGCGGGGGAAAGACTGATACATTCCAAAGGTGTTGTCCGATAATCCAGCAGGGCTAGATGTTTGTCTTCATTTTTCTCCACAGTGTTTTTATACTCCCAGTTCTTATAGAACAGGGAGTACTTTACAATGGGAACGAAGAAATGCTGTTTGTGTGTCTGTCTGTCCATGGTCAAAATGTGTTCCACTCGCTCCAGACAAAACTACTGAGCCGATCTTTCTGAGAATTTGTGGGTATGTTCATTATGGGTCATGGATGATGCCCGATGTGCTATTTTACCGTTATAGCCGTTACTAACGGCTATAACGGCCCATAACGGGTTTTCTTCTTTATAGAATATCTCAGAAAGTACTTGGCCGATCTTTGTGAAAATTTGTAGGTATGTTCATTATGGGTCACAGATGATGCCCGATGTGTTATTTTAACCGTTATAGCGTTACTAAGGGCTATAACGGCCCATAACCGTTTTTCTTTTTTATGGTATATCTCAGAAAGCACTTAGCTGATCTTTCAGAAAATTTGTAGGTATGTTCATTATGGGTCACGGATGATGTCCGATGTTTTATTTTACCGTTATACCCGTTACTAATGGCTATAACGGTCTATAACGGTTTTCCTTTTTCTTTTAATAGAATATTTCAGAAAGTACTTTGCCGATCTTTCTGAAAATTTGTAGGTATCTTCATTATGGGTCACGGATGATGCCCGATGTTTTATTTTACCGTTATAGCCGTTACTAACGGCTGTAACGACCCATAACGGTTTTTCTTCTTTATGGAATATCTCAGAAAGTACTTCGCCGATCTTTCTGAAAATTTGTAGGTATGCTCATTATGGGTCACGGATGATGTCCAATGTTTTGTTTTACCGTTATAAGTACTTCGCCGATCTTTCTGAAAATTTGTAGGAATGCTCATTATGGGTCACAGATGATGCGCGATGTTTACCAGAATAACCATTACTAATGGCTATAACGGCCCAAAACGGTTTTTCCTCTTTATGGAATATCTCACGCGTATTATTGTTATTTATTATTATGTTGGGTATTTATATAGCGCCTATCCTCGGTCACAGACCAAGCTCTAAGCGCTTTACAATAAACACACTGCCTCACTCACTCAAAATAAACTGGAGTACGTTTATATGCTTTGCATCTTGTTACTGTTTGGACTGCACGTTTGGCCTCCCCCTTGGAGCTTTGGAAGTAGGGGCTTGATGTCTGGTGGTTGATACCATCGCTCTTGACAAACTTGGAAAACTGTCGGCTAGTACACTGCACTCCACAGTCACTCCTCAAAGTAGATGGAATTCCATGGCGGCTGAACTGGCTTTTCAGTTTTTTGATAACTGGTCTTTCAGCTCATCCACTTCAATGAACTTTGAGTAGTACTCCACTGTCAGAAGTAATTTTTTTCCCTGGAAGTCCAATATATTGTCCCAACTTCAGCGAATGGGAGATCTGGAACAGGTGTTGGCAGGAGTGGTTCAGCTGACGGTTTCCTCTGGAACTCGGCACACTTGCTGCAGTTCTTGATGTTGTCTTCAATGTCTGAGTTCATTGATGGCCAATACATCATTTCTGTGGCCCGTTGTTTGCATTTCACAATGCCCAGGTGAGGCTCATGAATGAGAGTCAGCATCTGTTTCCGAAGACTGGGTGGAATTGCAATCCTAGGCCCTTTGAAAACAATACCATCTGAGACCGCAAGCTCATCCCTTCAGTCCCAAAACTGTCGTGTTACTAGGGATATCGTCCTTTTTCTACTTTTACGTCATGTGCGCATATCCGAAGTCTTGTTAAGGCTTATCTGTGCCTCGGATCTGCAACAGTGATTAAATAATTTTCTGTTTCATATTCTTTTACAATAGTGTTGTAAAAATTAAGTTTTAATGAGTTGTTTTACATGTCTGTCCAATATGGAATATATTCATTTTCTAACTTTTCAGATATTGCCACTTTCAGTCTCTGTATGTTGAATGTAAATTGATTTGTCCAAGCATGGCCTAATTTTACATTTATCAATATATCTTTGACAAATGTCAACCAAGGATAATTTTTGTCCTCTTGGTAATGCGTGCATGTATACATTCTATGGGCAAGAGAATTTTCTGACAAATCGATAAATAGAATATTGTTTGACATATTATTTTCAAACTTACTGGAAATCTGCCTAATTCTCCTAACACAGGAAGTACCATTGACTTTTTGTTAACTCCAAGAATTTGTTTACACAATTTAATATGTATTTCTTCGTGTGCAAATTTACTTGTCAGGCAGTCATCAAATAACTTTTTAATTCAAAGGAGTCAGTTTGTTTGGTTATGTAGCGGAATCATACTCTGCTCCGTAGAATTGATATTGAAGTTATTAACGCACCATATAATTTGAATATTGTATTATATTAATTGTGTATTTCTAAAGGTCCTGTGTAGAGTATGTAATGCTTTGCTCGCTTGTTTACTTAAGTGTTCCTGTGCTTGCAATAGGCTTCCATTCTGTGGAAAATAATTCCCAAATATTTGTATTCATCAGCCGTTTGAATTATGTCGTCACCACAGTAAAAGTAGACTGGTATTTTAGCGCTTGATTTTGTAGATATAACAACTTTTGTTTTTTTCTCTGTTTATTCTTAATCCCCAACACTGGCAATAGCCATGTGAATTATGTAGTTTTTGTTAGAGGCCAGTTTTTGCGAGAGAAAGAATAATTAGATCATCTGCATATAATAAACATGGAATCTTACAAGCAGTCAAGTCATCAAATTTGAGTGAAACATTATTATCCATACACCCCACAATATCATTTATGAAGACATTAAATAAAGTATGGCTGAGAGCATTTCCTTGATGTACTCCCTTACGGACAATAATTTCTTTACTCAAAAGGCCATGTAATCTTGTTTGAATGGTAGTATTCGAATACAATAGGCTTCCATCTTTAAGTATATCAAAACAGTTTCCACTTGTGCCCATTCTGTTCAATTTCATCAGCACTGCATCATACCATACATTACAAAGGCCTTTTCGAAATCGACAAAGCAACCGTAATAATCTGCCATTCTTAATTTTCAATACTTCATTTATAATCTTTTTTAGGATAACAATGTGATCAATTGTTCTGTGATTCCTTTGAAATCCTGCCTGTTCTTTGACTAAAAGTTGATTTTGCTCAAGGTAATCTGCCATCCTAACGTATTGGTACGTGTTATTCCCCGATAATTGCTTGGATCTCCCGGATTACCATTCCTGTATAATGAGATACTTAAGCTTTTTCCCCCCACGAATCTGGATAAATTCCTTTCTCCAAAATAAGGTTAAACATTTTTTTAACGATGTGTATGGGAATTGGAAGACTAGTTTTACTCATATCGTTAGTTATGCCATCCATTCCTGGTGATTTTTTTTTTTTTTTTTTTTTTTTTGGTGTAGGCAAGCTTAATTTCACCAGAAGATATAGCAAATTGATGTTTGATAACATGGTGGAGTTCATTTGTCTGTTTTTTTAGTTCAAATCTGCATTTTCCTTTTGGTCTTCGTCTACATTTACTTCCTTCCCGACGATTTTTTCAAGATGTGAAATCCAGTTTGAAGCATTTAATTAATGAACGCAGTTGGTATTTTCGCTAATGTTTTGTACATTTTTTCTTTAATGTTGTCCTTGCCGTCTTTGGATCTTCGTAGAGAGATTCATTTATCTCATTGACAAGAAAATTGGCGGGTTTTTTTCCCCTTGTTTGTCATATTAATTTATATATTTGCGTTTGCTATACTACTTTTTGACATATACATTTATTGTAGGGTTGTCTGTTTAATGCATTCAACATGGACCTGAGATCTTAGCTCTCTTCTGAAGACTAATATTGTCCGCTGGCGTCAGCATTTGTGTAAAGTCGTCATTGACGATCCTGTTTAGTGAACAATGAGAAATAGTGGTTTCATTTTCAACGTATTTATTCAAAGTGTGTTCCACTTTGAGAACTTGTTCTTTTATCCATGGCATTGTTACAGCTTTTAAATATTTTTCTTCTGATAATGTTTCCAAAAATATCGATCACTGACGTCCTTTGAGCTTGGTCTTTCGTTAAGTAAAGTTTGTGAGGACATATTATTCGTTTTCATTTTTGATGCAAGATCAGAAATTAACATTCTTAGTTTGACAGGACAATGGTCTGACAACGTCATAAGGGGATAAACTTTCATACTCAATATTTCTTCTTTCGTATTGTTAGAGCAAATAAAGTAACCAACAATGCTACAACCATTTTGATTGTAGCAGGTAAAATGACCATCTAAATCACCTACTGTTCTTCCATTAAGAATACATAAATTAGTTTCAAGACACATGCATACAAGTCTTCTTCCAGCTTTTTGAACACATTTGACCCTAGAGTTTCGGTCAGGAATGGTTTAAAAATGATAACCATTCGTAATATGATATCTATTATTTCATATTCCATTTGGTTATAATCATGGATGTTTCCAGTTCTTGCGTTGAAATTACCACATATATAGTGCGATGTTGATTATGTTTTTCTATGCTTTCTTCTAATTTATCCCATATGTCTAAAGTATGCTCTTTTCCGAATGAGGATGTTTCTGGAGGAATGTACACGCAACCAATAAAAGTCTTTTCATCGTTAACAGTACTTCTCACCATCAACCACACAATGTCACTGTTGGTAGAACAGTAATATATTGTCGCAAATATTCCTCAATGTATACTGATATTCCACCAGAGGACCTTAATGCCTTTTTTCGCTTTGGTCGTGCATAATGAAGTCCAGGCGCAAAAGTTAGAATGAACAGATTTCTGGCAGAATCTTTATCAGGGTGAGTTTCTTGAAAGAAAAGAATGTCATGTTGACGAAAATAACTTACGCAGTTTTGTCTGTTAATTTATTTGTTGCAAGACCATCGACTAATTCTTTGTACCCCTTAAGGTTCCATGATAATATTTTCAGTACCATTTTTGACATTTTTAACAAGATGATACTAACGATAATAACAATGATCACAGCAATACTTCTTTTTTAAAGAGTATGAAATAAGCGTTGAAAACAGGAAACTTTAACACCTAAAACGGCTTGTCAGGCCAATGCTTGTATAAAATCAGTACTCATAATTTTCTTTGACATGCTATCTAAAATCGTAGTCACTGTGGGTCAGTCTGTCTCTGCTGTGGGGAATGTAGTCGGATCGCCCGTGAAAACCCAGTTGTGATTGTGTTGCGTAGTCATTCTGATGAACAGAGTGCCGTGGTTCTGGTCCTGCATCTATGGGAAATATGTCGTGGTTTCCAGGTGTCTGGTTGGTTGTTGTGGTACTTGTGCTATGAGCAGTTGTGTGTGTGTGTGTGTGTGTGTGTGTGTGTGTGTGTGGTGTGTGTGTGTGTGTGTGTGTGTGTGTGTGTGTGTGTTTTAAAGGAACTGTCTCCACTGTGGAAAGGAGGTGGTCTGTTCTGTTGCCTTTCACTGGTACAATTTTCTCTGTAGTCATATCTGTTGTCAAACCATCGGGCATATCTGGCATTGAACTGGGGTCGCCGGTTCTTACGACTTTCTCTTTCCTTGTTTAGTGGTTGTTTCCGACGAACTTTTTCTTTTGTTTATTCGCAGAACATACCGTCAAGCATTCGACCAACGTTACCTGCAAGTATGCTTGTTCCTTTCCTATTTGGATGAACTTCATCTCGTAGATGGAAGTCAGCTCGCAAACTTTCATGACCAAGGAAAAAAATGTTTAGGACGTCATGTAACTTTGTGTACAGCAAAGCATTCAGCAAGTCGGCTTTGTGATTTAGTTCTGATTTTGTTGCCGTGACTTTGCTGATGACTATTTTTGAGTCTGGGTAGATCTCCTGTAACTTGAACACAGTTGTAGTGAAGTCCTTGGTGACTGTTTCAGCACTATTCTCTTTCAGGTCGTTGATGCCCGTATGAAGCAGTATGGCATCTGGACTCTGGTCTGTGTTCCTGTAGTTTTTTTTTCTCCTCAGAATATTAACACTGTGTATTGCTCTCTTTGTAACATTCAACGTGTACGAACGACATAATCTCATGGCGTCCACATCTCTCATGATGGAGTCATGATAGATGATGATTTGGGGGAGCTGGCTTGTTCTTGATGCTCTTCCTCTAAAATGTCATTGCTGTGATCTGAGGTAGTTGTTTCACTATCTGAGTCGCTGCTCTCATCATTCAGTGGCGTGTTTGGCCAGCTGCTCTTTACATCTTTTTTTCCCCCAGCGTTTTGTTGTTGTTGTTGTTGTTGTGAGTTTTCCATTTGTCCACAATTATTGGGGTTATGCTCTTATTCAGAATTTCGCTCTTTGCCGCATGTTTCTTGCTGTCTTGTTTAGGGGGATCGTCATCACAAGTATGACGTTTCGCTGAGGTGTTTTTTTAAAAATTTTTTAAAAAAATTCAAATAAGTTCATATAGCACAACATAATGGAAAGTAAAAGAAAAAAGAACAAAATCCAAACAAATGGTATATAAGAAGAAACCGACACATCAAACGTAATGGTAATACCATTCTACATTTTGAAGACAAAAGTGGTGAGAGAGAGAGAGAGAGAGAGAGAGAGAGAGAGAGAGAGAGAGAGAGAGAGAGAGCACATGAGGCAAACCAAGTGTTTTTTAAGGTCCTGTATAATGTCCAATGGGGCTGTTTTAGGCGATGTAACAGTTCGAGGGTGCTTTAATTATACTTATACCAGTATAATATACACTGTCATAATTATTCATAATTCATTCTGGGCCTGCCAACATCGGCACATATGGGTGCCATTTGGAAAGAAAATCGTTATAATAATATACATAATTTTTCGACCAATGTATTCTTCAGCTTTATACCTGTATTTTAGCTTATTCAGAAATACTCACAGTCTGGGTGATTTTTGTTCTGTTCTACATTGATATAAATACTGTTTCGCAAAAAATGTAAAACAATAAAATACATGATCTATATGTATATCTTTTTATCAAATCCAACTATGGCTAATGGTTCAATTAGCTGCAAATTAAATGCACACATACATATTTAATTCATCAAATCCACCAGCGTTTCCCAAAAATGTTGTATGACCGTACAAATACCAAATATGTGTAATACTGTCCTTAACAGAGGTAC
>CM031613.1:67503488-67532532 GCA_018398815.1 Conus ventricosus
TGGAGGATGTCTTCTTCAATTTTGTCGTGCTGCATGTTTTGCGTGTGAATTTTCTTTGCGATCGGATGAAAATGCATATTTGGTGTGTGTGTGTGTGTGTGTGCGCGCGTCTTTGTGTGAGATGTGGGACGGGTTTTTGCGTTTTCACGATATCGAGCTTTTGAACGGTTTTGATTTATGTGCTTGATTTTCATGTTTTATGTTTTGTTTTCCCTTTTGCTTGTGATGATTGTATATTCTGTAAGACTTTCTACTTGCTGTGTTCTTTTTCTTCTTCTTTTGAGGGCATAGTGTAAAGAAGCTTTCAGCTTATCTACCTCATTGAAATATTCGTATTCGTATCTCTCTCTCTCCCTCTCTTCTCTCTTCATATCCAAGATTGAAATGGAATGTCATGATAACTGACAGTGGTTGCATTTTTCTTCTTCTTCTTCTTTATTTTAAATGCAGTTCCGGTACTTCACTGGGGTATCTCAAGAATATAGAAGGCTGGTGGAACGGTTATTTGTTTTTCATCTTAAACGAACGGTGTTAGATGCAAATGATAGATCACTCCAAGAGGGAGGGAGGGAGGTAGAAGGAGAGGGAGGGAGGGAGAGAGAGAGAGCGAAGGAGGGAGAGAGGGACACATAAGGAGAGAACGAGGGAGAGGGAGGAAGAGAGAGTGAGAGAGGAAGAGAAAGAGGAGGGAAAGGGGGAGTGAGTGAGTGAGAGAGAGACACAGAGTGGAAGGGAGAGAGGGAGAGAGAGGGGGAAGGGGAAGAGATAGAGGAAAGGAGAGAGAAAGAAAGGAAGAGAGAGAAGGAGGGAGATGCAAAGAGAGAGGGGAGGTAGAGAAAGGGGAGGCAGAGAGACAGGGAGGGTGACAGAGGGACGGAGAAAGAGAGAGGGAGGGAGGAAGAGAAAGGCAGGAAGAGAGAGAAAGGGATGGAGGGAAAGAGAGAGGAGAGAGACAGAGAGAGAGGGGGGAGGGAAAAAGGGAGAAAGAGGTAGACAGGGAGGGAGCAAAAAGAGAGGAAGGGAAAGAAACAGAGAGGGCGGGAATGAGAGAGGAAGAGAGGGGAGACTGAGGGAGATAGGGAGGGAGGGAGAGGTGGAAACAGGTAGGGAAGGAGAGAGGGAGGGAGAGAGAGAAAGAGGGAGGGAGGGAGAGAGGGACGGAGAGAGAGGGGGCAGAGAGAAGGAGGGAGGGAGGGATACGGAAAGTTTAATTATGTATAGGCCATTGCCCCTCATGATGGGGTACATATATACAAACATTTTCAAACTAACAATTATGAACAGTGAAATCATCTAACACTTACTTGGCAGTGAATTTAAGAAGTGAGAATAGAACGCAACTTAAAGGCTTTGTAAAGATAGATTGACGGGTTCTTGACTGTTTTTTCGTGCGTACTTGCCATAAGCAATGTAAATTTAAAATGTCTTGGCGCTTTGTAATACTTCAGCGGAATGTATTGTGCTCTTAGGTGATACAGAACTGGACAACATAAAACAAAATGTGCCTCACTTTCTTTCTCTTTTAGACAAAGTGTACATGTCGATTCACTTTCACTGTGAGTTATATAACGGTAACGATGTACTGCGATTTCAGAAATTCCAAGTCTAAATCTTGTCAATGTGTATCTTAAATGCTTATCTAAATTAATTAATGAATACGTTTTAACATCATGAACAGTACAAAAGGCTCTGTAAACGTTAAATCTATCACTATTACTAATATGGAAATTCCAATCTTGCCATCTGCACGAAATCAGCCTATCCTTAAAACTTTTCAAAAACTCGTTAATTCCTTCCACGCCTTGATTAAGCCATACATATCCAAATCCAAACATATACAATATACAGCGAATATTTGAGGCCCAATTTTTCTTTCCACGCATATCTAAATCAAGAACCATTTTGTAGGCCTTATAAGGTAATATACAGTCGTCCATTCTCGTTAATTTGAACCAAAACCTGATACATTTTATAGCTGCGTTTATGTAAATAGGATATCTGTTCGTTTCTCCATACACCAGGTCATTAGGTGTTCGCATTTCAACGCCCAAGAATCTTTTAACGGCAAACAAGTTTTCACAATAGATTTCTGGAGGGAGGAGAGAGGCAGAGAGGAAAAGAGGGAGGGAGGGAAGGAGAAAGAAAAGGAGAGAAGGTGGGAAGGAGAGAGGGAGGCGGGGAGGGAGGGAGAGAAGCAGAGAGGGAGGAAGAAGGCAGAGAGAAAGGGAGGGAGGATGGGGGAGAAGGAAGGAGACAGAGGGACGGACGTAAGGAGAGAGGGAGGGTGGGAGAGGAGGGACGGAAGGAAGGAGAGAGGAAGGCAGCGAGACAGGGAGGGAAGGCAACGATGGAGGGTAGAGGGACGGAGAGGGAGAGAGAAAGGGAAGCAGGCAGGCAGCGACAGAGGGAGAGAGGGAGACAGGCAGGGTAAGAGGGAGGGAGGGAGAGAAGGAGGCACGCAGGGAGAGGGAGGGAGAGAAAGGGAGGGGTAGGCAGGGAGAGAGGGAGGGAGGGAAAAGAGGGAGACTGCCAGGGTGAGAGGGAGAGAGGGAGGCACGCAGGGAGGGAGGGAAAGAAGGAGGCAGGCAAGGAGGTAGGTAGGGAGAGAATGGGAGGGAGGCAGTCAGGGAGGGAGGGAAAGGGACGGAGGTAGGCAGGGAGAGAATGGGAGGGAGGCAGTCAGGGAGGGAGCGATGGACGGAAAGGGAGGGAGGTAGGCAGGAGAGAGGAAGGGAGTGAGTGAGGCAGGCAGGAAGAGAAGGAGGGCAGGAGAAAAGCAGGCATGAAGGGAGAGAGGAAAGAGGAATCAGGCAGGCAGGGAGGGAGGGAGAGAGGGAGGCAAGCAGGGAGGAAGAGAGAGAGGAGGAAGGAAAGAGGGAGGCAGGCAGGCAGGAGATAGGGAGGCAAGCAGGAGGAAGAGAGAGAGGGAAAGAGGGAGGCAGGCAGGCAGGCAGGGAGAGAGGGAGGCAGGGAGGGAGGAAGAGAGAGAGGGAAAGAGGGAGGCAGGCAGGCAGGCAGGGAGAGAGGGAGGCAGGGAGGGAGGAAGAGAGAGAGGGAAAGAGGGAGGCAGGCAGGCAGGGAGATAGGGAGGCAAGCAGGGAGGAAGAGAGCGAGGGAAAGAGGGAGGCAGGCAGGCAGGGAGAGAGGGAGGCAGGGAGGGGGGAAGAGAGAGAGAGGAAAAGAGGAGGCAGGGAGGGAGGGAGAGAGCGAGGCAAGCAGGGAGGAAGGAGCGAGGGAGGGGAGAGAGGGATTGAGAGAGAGGGAAGCAGACAGGGACTGAGGAGAGATAGAGAGAGAGAAGGAGGCAGATAGGGAGGGAGGGAGGCATTGAGCCAGGCAGGGAGGGAAAGAAAGAGAGGGAGGCAGGCACTGAGGGAGAGAGGGAGGCAGGCGGGGACGGATGGAGGAAGAGGAGGGTGACAGGCAGGCAGGTAGGAGGGAGAGAGGGAGGGAGACCGGCAGGGAGGGAGAGAGGGAAGGAGAGAGGCAGGCAGGGAGGGAAGGAGTGAGAGAGAGGTAGAGAGAGAGTCAGAAGGGAGAAAGGAGCGAGGAGAGAAGGACACAAGCAGGGAGGGAGAGAGGGAGGGATAGAGGAGAGGAGGCAGATGTGGAAGGAGGGTGAAAGGGAGGGAGGCATTGAACCAGGCAGGGAGGGAAAGAAGAGAGAGGGAGGGAGGGAGGAGGCACGCAGGTAGGCAGGGAGTGAGAGAGGAAGGCAGGCAGGGAGGCACAGACGAAGAGAGGGACGGAAGGAGGAAGGCAGGGAGGGAACGAGGGAAAGAAGCAGGCAGGCAGGGGGGATGGAGGGAGAGAGAGAAAATGACAAACAGATAGGGAGGGAGGTAGAGAAGGGGGAGGCAAGTAGGCAGGGATGGAAGGAGGGAGGCACAGGGAGGGAGGGAAGGAGGCAGGCAGGCAGGATGGAAGGAAGGAGGGAGGCAGAGGGAAGGAGGCAGGGAGGGAAGGAGGCAGGGAGGGAAGGAAGGAGGGAGGCAGAGGGAGGGAGGGAAGGAGGCAAAAAGGGCTAGGGAAGGAAGGAGGGAAGCAGAGGGAGGGAGGCAGGGAGGGAAGCAGAGGGAGGGAGGCAGGGAGGGAAGCAGAGGGAGGGAGGCAGGGAGGGAAGGAGGCAGGGAGGGAAGGAAGGAGGGAGGCAGGGAGGGAAGGAGGCAGGGGGGAAAGGGAAAGGAGGGAGGCAGAGGGAGGGAGGGAAGGAGTCAGGCAGGCAGGGATGGAAGGACGGAGGGAGGCAGAGGAGGGAGGGAAGGAAGCAGGCAGGGAAGGAGGGAGGCAGAGGGAGGAGGGAAGGAGGGAGGCAGAGGGAGGGAGGGAAGGAGGCAGGCAGCAGGAAGGAAGGAGGAGGCAGAGGGAGGGAGGGAAGGAGGAGGCAGGCAGGATGGAAGGAGGCAGGGAGGGAAGGAAACAGGAGGGAAGGAAGGAGGGAGGCATAGGGAGGGAGGGAAGGAGGCAGGCAGGCAGGGATGGAAGGAAGGAGGGAGGCGGAGGGAGGAGGGAGGGAAGGAAGGAGGGAGGGAAGGAAGGAGGAGGCAGAGGGAGGGAAGGAGGGAGGCAGGCAGGGATGGAAGGAAGGAGGGAGGCAGAGGGAGGGAAGGAAGGAGGCAGAGGGAGGGAAGGAGGAGGCAGGCTAGATGGAAGGAAGGAAGGAGGCAGAGGGAGGGAAGGAGGGATGGAAGGAAGGAGGGAGGCAGAGGGAAGGAGGGAGGCAGGCAGGGATGGAAGGAAGGAGGAGGCAGGAGGGAGGGAGGAAGGAAGGAGGGAGGCAGAGGGAGGGAGGGAAGGAAGGAGGCAGGCAGGGATGGAGGAAGAAGGGAGGCAG
Source organism: Conus ventricosus (assembly GCA_018398815.1). Lineage (NCBI taxonomy): Eukaryota > Metazoa > Mollusca > Gastropoda > Neogastropoda > Conidae > Conus > Conus ventricosus. The sequence continues at coordinate 67,508,323 of CM031613.1, forward strand.
AGGGAGGGAGGGAAGGAGGAAGGCAGGCAGGGATGGAAGGAGAGGGAGGCGAGGGAGGAGGCAGGGAGGAAGGAGGAGGGAGGCAGAGGAGGGAGGCAGGGAGGAAGGAGGAAGGCAGGCAGGATGGAAGGAAGGAGGGAGCAGAGGGAGGGAGGAAGGAGGCAGGGATGGAAGGAAGGAGGGAGGCAGGGATGGAAGGAAAAGGGAGGCAGAGGGGAGGCAGGGAGTGAGGAGGCAGGGATGGAAGGAAGGAGGGAGGCAGAGGGAGGGAGGCAGGGAGGAAGGAAGGAGGGAGGCGGAGGGAGGGAGGCAGGGATGGAAGGAAGGAGGGAGGGCGGGAAGGAAGGAAGAGAGGAGGGAGGCAGGGATGGAAGGAAGGAGGAGGCAGAGGGAGGGAGGCAGGGATGGAAGGAAGGAGGGAGGCAAGGAGGAAGGAGGGAGGGAGGCAGGGATGGAAGGAAGGAGGGAGGCAGGGAGGGAAGGAGGCAGGGATGGAAGGAGGAGGGAGGCAAGGGAGGAGGCAGGGATGTAAGGAAGGAGGGAGGCAGAGGGAAAGGAGGCAGGGAGGGAGAGGAGGAGGAGGAGGCAGAGGGAGGAGGCAGGAGGGGAAGGAAGGAGGGAGGCAGAGGGAGGGAGGCAGGGATGGAAGGAAGGAGGGAGGCAGAGGGAGGGAGGGAAGGAGGCAGGGAGGGAAGGAGGAGGGAGGCAGGCAGGCAGGAAGGAAGGAGGGAGGCAGAGGGAGGGAGGGAAGGAAGGAGGGAGGGAAGGAGAGCAGACAGGCAGGGACGGAAGGAAGGAAGGGAGGAGGCAGGCAGGGAGGAAAGGAGGGAGGCAGAGGGAAAAGGGAGGAGGGCAGGCAGGGATGGAAGGAGAGGAGGCAGAGGGAGAGAAGGGAAGGAGGCAGGCAGGGATGGAAGGAGGGAGGCAGAAGGAGGAGGGAAGGAGGCAGGCAGGGAAACAGGGAGGCAGAGGGAGGGAGGGAAGGAGGCAGGCAGGGAAGAGGGAGCCAGAAGGAGGGAGGGAAGGAGGCAGGCAGGGATGGAAGGAGGAGGCAGAAGGAGGGAGGGAAGGAGGCAGGCAGGGATGGAAGGAGGAGGAAGGAGGCAGGCAGGGAAGGAGGGAGGCAGAGGGAGAAAGGGAAGGAGGCAGGCAGGGAGGGAAGGAGGAGGCAAAGGGAGAAAGGGAAGGAGGCAGGCAGGGAGGGAAGGAGAAAGGCAGAGGGAGAAAGGGAAGGAGGCAGGCAGGGAGGGAAGGAGGGAGGCAAGGGAGAAAGGGAAGGAGGCAGGCAGGGAGGGAAGGAGAAAGGCAGAGGGAGAAAGGGAAGGAGGCAGGCAGGGAGGGAAGGAGAAAGGCAGAGGGAGAAAGGGAAGGAGGCAGGCAGGGAGGAAGGAGGAGGCAGAGGAGAAAGGGAAGGAGGCAGGCAGGGAGGGAAGGAGGGAGGCAGAAGGAGGGATGGAAAGAGGCAGGCAGGGATGGAAAGAGGCAGGCAGAGGGAGGGAGGGAAGGAAGGGAGGAGGCAGGGAGAGGGAAGGAGGCAGGCAGGCAGGTAGGGAAGGAGGGAGGCAGAGGGAGGGAGGGAAGGAGGCAGGGAGGGAAGGGGGCAGGCAGAGGGAGGGAGGGAAGGAGGCAGGCAGGGAAGGAAGGAAGGAGGCAGGCAGGCAGGGAGGAAAGGAGGGAGGCAGAGGGAGAAAGGGAAGGAGGCAGGGAGGGAAGGAGGCAGGCAGGGAAGGAGGGAGGAAGGGAAGGAGGCAGGGAGGGAAGGAAGGAGGGAGGCAGAGGGAGGGAAGGAGGGAGGCAAGGGAGGGAGGGAAGGAGGCAGGCAGGCAGGGAGGGAAGGAAGGAGGGAAGGATGGAGGGAAGGAGGGAGGACGGGAAGGAGGCAGGCAGGCAGAGAGGGAAGGAAGGAGGGAGGCAGAGGGAGGAAGGGAAGGAAGGAGGCAGGCAGGCAGGGAGGGAAGGAAGGAGGGAGGGAGGGAAGGAGGCAGGCAGGGAGGGAAGGAGGGAGGCGGAGGGAAGGAGGCAGGCAGGGAGGGAAGGAAGGAGGGAGGCAGAGGGAGGAGGGAAGGAGGCAGGCAGGGAGGAAAGGAAGGAGGGAGGCAGAGGGAGGAGGGAAGGAGGCTGGCAGGCAGGGAGGGAAGGAGGCAGGTAGAGAGAGAGGGAGGGAGGGAGGCAGGCAGGGAGGGAAGGAGGGGGGCAGAGGGAGGAAGGGAAGGAGGGAGGCAGAGGGAGGGAGGCAGTCAGGGAGTGAGAGCGCGAGGGATGCAGGCAGGCAGGGAGGGAAAAGGGAGGCAGAGGGAGGGAAGGAGGCAGGCAGGCAGGTAGGGAGGGAGGCAGGCAGGGAGGGAAGGAGGCAGGCAGAGAGAGAGGGAGGGAGGGAGGCAGGCAGGGAGGGAGAGAGGCAGGCTGGCAGTCAGGGAGTGAGAGAACGAGGGATGGAGGCAGGCAGGGAGTGAGGCATGCAGGAAGGGAGGGTGAGAGGGAGGCAGGCAGGGAGGAAAAAGAGGAGAGCAGGGAAGGAGGAAGCAGGCAGGCAGGGAGGGATGAAGGTTGGGAGGGATGCACAAAGGCTGTTTGGGAGGGAGGGTGTTAGGAGGGAGGAGAGAAAGGCAGGCAGGAGGAGGAGGGATGGCTAGCAGGCAGGCAGGTAGGGAGGGAAGGAGGAGAAAGAATGGAGGTGGGAGGGGGAGAGGGAGGTAGGCAGGGGGAGGGGGAAGAGGGAGGTGAGCAGGGGGGGGGGGGGGAGAGGAAGTAGGCAGGGATGGATGGAGGAAGGAGACATGGAGGGAGGGTGCATGGAGGGAGAGAAGGGGGGTACAGGGAGGTATGCTGGAGGAGGCAAATAGGGAGGTAGACAGAGAGGAATGGACAGAAGGAGGTAGGCAGGAGGGGGAGAGGAGTGGGATGGACGGAGGAAGAAAGGATGGCAGGAGGAAGGGAGGGAGGAGGGAGGAGACAGGGGAGAGGGGGGGGGGGCATGCAGGGAGGGAGGGAGGCAGGTAAGCAGGGGAGGGGGTAGGGAGAGAGCTGAGGTAGCAGACAGGGAGGGAGAAAAGGAGAGAGAGAGAGAGAGAGAGGGAGGTAGGCAGGCAGGGAGGGGGAGAGGGAGGCAGACATGGAGGAATTGAGTGAGGGAACAGGGCAGGGAGGGAGGCAGGATGGCAGGCAGGGAGCAAGGGAGGGATGGTAAGAGGAAGGCAGGCATAGAGGTAGGGAGGGAGGGAGGGTGGGTGGTAGAGGAAGAGGCAGGGAGGGAGGGAGGCAAAAGATAGGGAGGGAGGGAGGCAGAAGATAGGGAGAGAGGGTGGGACGCACGCAGGAGGGAGGAAGGGAGACAGGCAGGCAAGGATGGAAAGAGGGAAGGAGGGATGCAGGCACGGAGGAAGAGAGGGAGGGAGGGAGTCAGGCAGAGAGGGAGAGAAGGAGGGAGACAGGCAGGCAGGGATGGAGAGAGGGAAGGAGGGACGCAGGCAGGCAGGGAGGGATGGGGAGAGAGAGAGAGAGAGAGAGAGAGAGTGAGAGGAGAGAGAGAGAGAGAGAGAGAGAGAGAGAGAGAGAGAGAGGAGAGAGAGAGGAGAGGCAGGCATGGAGGCAGGGGAGGGGAGGAGGAGAGGCAGGCAGGCAGAGAGGGAGGGAGAGAGAGAGAGGGGGGCATGAGGGTGACAGGGAGTGAGGCACGCAGACAGGCAGGGAGGGAGATAGGGAGGGAGGCAGGCAGGGAGGGAGGAGAGACAGACAGGCAGGCAGGCAGAGAGGGAGGGAGAGAGAGAGAGAGGGGGGGGCATGAGGGTGACAGGAAGTGAGGCACGCAGACAGGCAGGGAGGGAGAGAGGGAGGGAGGCAGGCAGGGAGGGAGGGAGAGACAGGCAGGCAGGCAGAGAGGGAGGGAGAGAGAGAGAGAGGGGCATGAGGGTGACAGGGAGTGAGGCACGCAGACAGGCAGGGAGGGAGAGAGGGAGGCAGGCAGAGAGGGAGGGAAGGAAAGAGGGAAGGAGGCGGGCAGGCAGGGAGGGTGGAGGGAGAGAGAGGGGGAGGCAGGCAGACAGGATGGGATGGAAAGAGGGAGAGAGGGAGGCAAACACGGAGGGAGGGACAGAAGGAGGGAGGCAGAGGGGCAGGGAGGGAGGGAAGGAGGGAGGGAGAGGCAGGGAGGATAGAGGGAAGGAGGGAGGTAGACAGGCAGGGCGGGATAGCGGGAGGGAGGCATGCAGGCAGGTAGTGAGGGAGGGACAGAGGCAAGCAAACCGAGAGAAAGGCAGGCAGGGAGGGAGGGAGAGAGAGAGGGAGGAAGACAGGGAGGTTGACAGGGAGTGAGACACGCAGGCAGCGATGGAGAAAGGGAGGGTTTGAGGAGGGCAGGCAGGCAGGGAAGGAGGGAGGCCGGAAGGGAGGGAGGGAGATGGGAGGGGGGGAGGGAGCGACGCAGGCAGGGGGGGGGGGGGGAAGGGAGGCAGGCAGGGATGGAAGGAGGGAGGCAGGCAGGCAGGCAGGGAGGGACGGAGAGAGGAAAAGAGGGAGGTAAGCAGGGAAGGTGGGAGGGAATGTGATGGAGGCAGAAGGGAGGGAGGGAGAGAAGAAGGCAGGGAGGAACAGAAAAAGGCAGGGAGGGAGGGAGGGATAGAGGGAGGCAGGTAGGTAGGCAAGAAGGTAGAATGGAAGGAACGGAGGTAGGCAAACAGTGGGAGATGGAGACAGGCAGGGAGGGAATCAGGGAGACAGCCAGTTAGGGAGGGAGGAGGAAGACAGGTGGGGAGGAAGGGAGGCAAGCAGGCTGGGAGGGAGGCGAGAAGGGAGGGAGGGAGTAAGGAAGTGAGAATGGGATAGGAGAGAGGCAGGAAGGGAGGGAGGAGGCACGGAGGGAGAGGTAAGGAGGGAGGATGGTACGCAGGGAGGGAGGGGGGAACAGGCAGGGAGGGAGCTAGGGAGACAGGAGGGAGAGAGGGAGGGAGGCAGGCAGGGAGGGAGGGAAAATGGGAGGGAGGCTGGCAGGGAGGGAGGGAGGGAGGCAGGCAGGCAGGGAGAGAGCGAGGGACGCAGGCAAGGAGGGAGAAAGGGAGGGAAGGAGGCTTTCATGCAGGTAGGGAGAGAGGAAGGAAGGCAGGCAGGGAGAGAGGGAGGGAGGGAGGCTGACAGGGAGGGAGAGAGGGAGGGAGGGAGTCTGGCAGGGAGGGAGGGAGGCTGGCAGGGAGAGAGGGAGGGATGGAGGCTGGCAGGGAGGGAGGCAGGCAGGCAGGGAGAGAGCGAGGGACGCAGGCAAGGAGGGAGAAAGGGAGGGAAGGAGGCTTTCATGCAGGTAGGGAGAGAGGAAGGAAGGCAGGCAGGGAGAGAGGGAGGGAGGGAGGCTGGCAGGGAGGGAGGGAGGCTGGCATGCAGGGGGGGAGGCTGGGAGGGAGGGAGGGAGGCTGGCATGCAGGGGGGGAGGGAGGCTGGCAGGCAGGGATGGAGGCAGGCAGGGAGGGAGGGAGAGAGGCAGGCAGGGAGGGAGAGGGGTAGCGAGGGAGGCAGGCAGGCATGGAAAGAGGGAGGGGAGAGGGAGAAGGAGGCAGGCAGGGACGGAGAGATGGAGGGAGGCAGGCAGGCAAGCAGGGAGGAAAACAAGAGAGGCAGGCAGGCAAGGAGGAAGGAAGGGAGGGAGGAAGGCAGACAGGGAGGGACAGAGAGAGGCAGGGATGGGGGAGAAGACAGGCAGGCAGGCAGGGAGGGAGGCAGACAGGGAGGGAGGAAGGGAGGCAGGCAGGCATGCAGGGAGGGAGGGAGGCAGGTACCGGAGGTAGGAAGGGAGGGAGGCAGGGAGGGAGGCATGGAGGTAGGAAGGAAGGGAGGCAGGCAGGGAGGCAGACAGGGAGGGAGGGAGCATGGAGGGAGGGAGGCAGGCAGGGATAAGGGGAGAGGGAAAGGAGGCAGGCAGGCATGGAGGTAGGAAGGGATGGAGAGAGAGAGAGAGAGGGAGGCAGACAGGGAGGCAGGCAGGGAGGGAGGGAGCATGGAAGGAGGGAGGCAGGCAGGGATAAGGAGAGAGGGAGAGGAGGCAGGCAGGCATGGAGGTAGGAAGGGATGTGGAGAGAGAGAGAGAGAGAGAGAGAAAGAGAGAGAGAGAGAGAGAGAGAGAGAGGAGAGATAGAGAGAGAGAGAGAGAGAGAGAGAGAGAGAGAGAGAGAGAGTGAGAGTGAGAGAGAGACAAACAGACGCTTCAGACATATATTTATTGACATTGACCTATACAGTCTTTGTGTCAAGGGGGAACAAGATCATTTGCAGCGCCAGGAAAGAGAAAAAAAAAATCTGGAATGAAATAGGCAAACTGAATAGCTCAGTACATGTGGACAATCAAAGCGTTTTGAAATCAAGCAATAGGAAAATAAAAAACGGACTCGTCTTGATAACAAATCAAATACACGGTGTAAGAAAAAGGAAAGAGAACATTTTATACACACAGACGCGCGCGCGCACACACGAACACACACACGCACACAAACACAGAGGGAGAGAGAGAGAGGGGAGAGAGGGAGAGAGAGAGAGAGAGAGAGAGAGAGAGAGAGAGAGAGAGGAGAGAGAGAGGAGAAGAAGAAGAAGAAGAAGAGGAGAACGAAAAAGAAATTTAAAAAAACGAAAAAGTGATCATCAAATTGTATCAGCATCAGCCACTCTTACAAAAGTCAGAGAGAGAGAGAGAGAGAGAGAGAGAGTCTTGCCTCAGGTGTCTGCTGTGTCCGCCATATCCCAGAAAGAGAGAGAGAGAGACAGAGAAACTTGCGTCACGTGAAAATCGAACCCCGGACCTTTTGAACACTAGTCTATCGCCTTACCCACTAGGCCAACCTGCTACGCTTAGATCAGTGATAATTATTTCCAACAAATCAAGGGGTCAGACTCGGTGCGAAAGAGAGAGAGGAGAGAGAGAGAGAGAGAGAGAGAGAGAGAGAGAGAGAGAGAGAGAGAGAGTCGGAGTCGGAATGTTTTAATTGATCAGGCCATTTGCCCATACAATGGAGTGAATATTCAAAATCAAAACGTGACAAAAACCTCAACGACCTACTGGTGCGCTCTAAGCTGAACAAAATCTTCACACCTAAGCCACCAGGTACTTTCCCCTGCTCTAAACCCAACTGCAAAATCTGCTCTCTCACCAAACCAGACACCATCCTACATGGCCCCACAGGCTCTTTCACTATTAAACGCACTTTCTCCTGCCAGAGCCACAACATTGTGTATGCCATCCACTGTCAGCTGTGCGGTAAGATCTATGTAGGTGAGACATCTCGCACACTTGAGACGCGCATCTCTGAACACCTGGCCGACATCCGCCACCATCGGCCCAAACCAGTCGCTCTACACTTCAACCATGCCCAACACAACATCAACCATGTCAAAGTCTTGGCACTTTGGCAATCTAAGAGTGACAACTTGGAACGCCTTATGCAGGAATCTCATCTCATTGCCAAACTGGGCACCGTGCACCCTCATGGCATCAACGTCCAAAAGTAGTATGTGCCATTCCATCTCTGCAGCTCCAGCCTGAAATATCATCCACCTATGCACACCCTACCTCTGTTTACCTCAGACATAGGTTGCAGCTATCATCCCCTTCCCTTTTCCTACACTCTCTGAGTCTCTCCATTTGCTACATCAATCGACTTACCCCACCCCCCTGCCCTAGTAATGATGTGTGTAGGGATGTTGGTGGGTATGGCAGTTGTTGGGGGTGGAGGTGGGGGTAACCAATGAATAAGGCTGATATTACAAATGGAACGCACACACACACACCACACACACACACACACACACACACACACACACACACACACACACACACACACACACACTCACACTCACACACCTACACACACACACATAATGAATAGAATGCTAGCTCCTTTATCGTTGGTCGTGAAAAAGGGGGGGGGGGGGGGGGGGGGAGATAATATATATATATATCAATCTCAGCCCACAATATCCTCCCACTACACACACACATACTACCTTATCTCCCACTATTCACCTCACACATAACTTATAGCTATCTTATTTATGCATTTATTATGATTAATTTTTTTTTTTTTAAATTTATTATTATTATTATTTTTATTTTTTCTTTTATTTATTTATTTGATTATTATAAAAATGTATTTTGTAAATATATTTCTGTATCATGCTTTCGTTACCTTAACCTTCACTATCGTTGTTAGCAGTATCATTCAGTAATACTATTGCTAGTATTGATACTACCCTTAGCATTGACATCACCATCGCCTTCGCCTCTGGGACTGTTGCCACGGCAACCCTACTGCTTAAGAATCCTCTAACCCACTCTCCTTTCTCCCATACACATACTTATTGACACCAAGATTGATCTTGTCCTTTTTTTCTTTTTTCTTTTTTTTTCCCCCCAATATTTTGACCATTAATAGTATTCCTATCAGTAATATTATTATCATCATTACGACTTTGACTCGCTCACTATTTCCCTTCCAACAGCCTCGTTCTCATTCAACGCCTTCCTTGCGCTGAACCCTGCCTGAGCGATCTGAAGCGATCAAAGCTAAGTGAATTTTCGTTGTTTTATTCGTTTATTTATCACCAGACGAAGACCTAAGAGGTCGAAACGCGTTGTGTTTTGTCTCGTGACTCGTTTGTCCGCGTTCTCTGGGCGGTTCGCTGGCATTTGTTCAAAATCAATAATCAAATCAAATCACATTCATACTCTCATGCCTTAACCTCAAAGCTTTGAATATGAAGAGGGATAGCCTTTCCATAATGCGTTTGTTCGTATTCGCAAGCAACAACGAAAATTTAAACATGGAAGGCTGTCTATAAAACTTTCTAGGCAGCAATTCTTGTCTAAAGTTTTCATACTGGTGACAAAGAAAGTTTTAGGCAGCAATTCTTGTCTAAAGTTTTCATACTGGTGACAAACAAACAAAAAATGGAGTTCAGTTTCTGGAACATTTGGACAAAATGGACAATTCACATCACTGTTCGGGTAGGGTCTATACATCAAAAAATGACATTTCAATGGAGACATTCCAATTCTAAATCTCGAATATACATTACGCTTCTTGATGTAACTGATCTCCCATAAATGTAGACTTATTAAAAAGGACTGCTTGAAAAAAGCATACACGTTATAAAATATATGCGACTCCAAAGATGCACGCCAGCCTTGCTTAAAACAGTCTATAAGCCTTTCCTTGAAGCATGCTAGGAAGATGTTTACGTTACCAACCCTTGAGCTTCCCAAACTTCCCCAAAACCAAACTTATACAGTACATTTCAAACTTTACATGCCCACGTTTAATAATTTTGGCGTTGCAAATTGAAAAGCATTTCAAAGGCCTTTTGGGGATATCAGTCATTGTCCATCGGTACAAGACGTAACCAAAACTTTACACATTTGACAAACGTTAATATATATGTTACGCCTAAATCGTGTAATTGCCGATTTCATGTAATAGGCAAAGTTTTGCCGATTTCATGAACTAGGCAAGCGAAATGCCTAGTTCATGAAATCGGCAAAACACCTGCCTATTTCATGAACTAGGCAAAACGTAACTGCCGATTACATGAACTCGGCAAAATGCAAATTCTCAGTTAAACTCTCATGATGCATTTTGCCGATTTCATGAAATAGGCAAGGAAGACACCAAGGAAGTATAGAGTGTACAGACTAGTGGTTGTCCGCTGTGGTGACGCAAGCACACGCACACACACACACACACACACGCACGCGCGCGCGCACGCACGCACACACACACACACACACACACACACACACACAACACACACACACGGCACTGACTGCCTGACTACCGGTCAAAGTGTTTCCTGTACTGTAAGGGGTGAATTTGCTTCACTGTGGCTGTGTGATCCGTTTATTGCGTTACTGGTATTGAGAGAACAGCCTTTGCTGAGTTTGCTTCATTTTACTGCTCACAAGTAAATGTGTTTGTTTTTCACTCTGAGTTTGCTTCAGGTAGCCGTAGACCTGCTTGCTCAGTTGTGACACTTCCCTGTCATTTGGGATTTGAGAGGAATACCATGTTCTCTCCACGTTTGAAATAGCCACTCTGGCTGAGGTCGAGAAAGTTACCAGAAGAAAAACCGGAAAGTACATGGTGACAGAGCAGAAAGCAAAAGAAATCATCGGCGTTGTCCACCTGTCGTTGGGTAAGTACAATCTTTCATTGCCACTATGTCAGACACCCCCCTTCCACCCCCTACTCTACCCCCCCCCCTCTCTCTCTCTCTGTCTCTCTCTCTGTCTGTCTTTCTATCTGTCTGTCTGTCCGTGTTTTTCTGTTTTCTTTACACAGAGTTATCATCTTACCTGTCTTTGTATGTCAGTCTGTTGTCTGTCTGTCTGTCTGTCTGTCTGACTGTCTGTCAGTCTGTTTCTCTCTCTCTCTCTCTCTCTCTCTCCTCTCTCTCTCTCTCTCTCTTCATTTCATTACTATGTCCTATGTGTTTTATTCACACGGAGTTATCTTCTTTTTCAGGGCACGCCGGTGAGAAGAAAACTCTCCAACGAATCAAGGACACTTATGATAACATTCCCATGGCGGCTGTAAAAAAGCACATCGAGAAATGCGAGAGATGCCTGGAAAAAAGGAAAAGAAAAGAGACTGCTAAGGGAACTGTGGTTCGTCCTGTGCTTGTGTCGAATTTGAATCAGCGAGGTCAGATAGACCTCGTTGACATGCAGAGCATGAAGGACGGTGCGTTTAAATGGATCCTTCATTACCAGGAACACCTATCCAAATTTCACATTCTCCGTCCTCTGACGTCGAAATGCGCTGTGGAAGTTGCTAGAGAACTGTTAATGATTTTCCTTCCTTGATTTCGGGGCACCAAAGATTCTGCAATCGGACAATGGCAGAGAATTTACGGCGAAAATCATCACAGAACTGGCTTCTATGTTCCCGAGCTTGTCCTCGTGAACGGAAGACCACGTCACCCTCAGTCACAGGGATCTGTGGAACGGGCAAATGGGGTGATGAAAGACAAACTCACTGCGTGGATGAGAGATAACAGTTGCCCAAACTGGACATTGGGAATCAGGTTCGTGCAATGGCAAATGAATGTCTGTGTGAGTGAAGCAACGAAGGAGGAGCCGTACACACTCATGTTTGGCAAAAAAACCCTCCTTGGGGCTCTCAACAGAAATCCCCGTGGAGTTCCTGGAGAAAACTGGCAACGGAATTCTCGAAGAAGAGTTCTTAGAAATAGTTGGTCAGGGTGAAGAGGGTCAGGGCGGCACTGGTGAGGAGAGTCAGGGGGGCACTGGTGAAGAGGGTCAGGGTGAGGAGAGCATCATAAGCATGAGTTTGAGTGAGGTGAGCCAGAGTGCTACTGAGATGAGCCAGAGTGTTAGTGAGGTAAATCAGTGTGTGAGTGAGATGAGTCAGTGTGTGAGTGAGGTGATTCAGTGTGACAGTGTCGAAGATGATGAGTTTATGATTGAGCTGAGTCAGAGTGAGTTCGGAGAAGGTCAGAGTGAGGTGAGTCAATATGACAGTGTCGAGGAGGGCAGAGTGTCGACGAAGAGAGCCAGGGTGCAGTCTCAGACGCCAGTGACATGGCTAGCTGTTTACGAGCTGAAGCAGCTAAAAACCTAAGAAAACAAGCCAAGTGCATGGTTAGTAGATCAGTGGCAAAACTGAAGACAATAGAAGTTGGAGACAACGTACTTATACCTGTCTCTTGAGTTCGACCGTGGGAGGGGAGATCCTGCTGACTTGATCGGTCTTGTACTTGAAAAGGGGGACTCTGGCTTTCGGGTGGGTACAAAGGCGGGTATTCTAGCCGGCAGGTTTTCAAGGAATCAAATTGAACTGACCAAGTTCAAAGGAATTTCATCCGAAATGTTCCCCGACAACGACATCACAGTCAGATCGGCTGTGAGGGCCCTGTCAGTTGGTCATGGACAGGGGTACAGGCGATGCAACTGCACTTCAAGTTGCCTCACCCAAAGGTGTTCCTGTCTAAAGAACGGATTCCTGTGCAATAGCGCATGCCACCCACCACGAGCATGCAAAAACTGTTAAGACGAAGAACGGTTTGAAAGTTTGAATTTTTGACAGTTTGATTTTTCCTTTGCAAATTCCTTCAAATTTAGAATTTTCTTCATCATTGTTTTGGAAACTGTGTGTGCGTGCGTGCATGTGTGTACTATGATGTATGTGTGTAGTCTGTACACTCTATACTTCCTTGGTGTCTCTATAGGTTCCATGACATTTCAGCGCCATTTCAGCGCCAAATAAGACAGAGAGATAGAGAGAGAACTAGCTAAACACATAAACTAGCTGATCACATTTAAACTTGAAATTTAATGATAAATCATCTAAAACCCATGGTGTCCATTGAAATCACTAAAATCATTATGCGTCGTTTGGTGTCTCTCCATTGTAAAACATTGCCTAGTTGGCCTAAAACATGAACGCAAATGCAAGTCCCTCCATCGTGTCCATGAGAGAACGATTTCCTGTTTTCAGCGCCAGACATTTAAGCGCCGTATAGCGCCGTATAGAATAACAACTGAGATTTTTCATATTTTTTGCCCCTTGACGATGGGGAGAGCAAAAAAAAAAAAAGAAGCAAAAACTCTGTGTGTGTGTGTGTGTGTGTGTGTGTGTGTGTGTGTGTTGTGTGTGTGCTTGCGTCACCACAGCGGACAACCACTAGTCTGTACACTCTATACTTCCTTGGTGTCTTCCTTGCCTATTTCATGAAATCGGCAAAATGCATCATGAGAGTTTAACTGAGAATTTGCATTTTGCCGAGTTCATGTAATCGGTAGTTACGTTTTGCCTAGTTCATGAAATAGGCAGGTGATTTGCCGATTTCATGAACTAGGCATTTCGCTTGCCTAGTTCATGAAATCGGCAAAACTTTGCCTATTACATGAAATCGGCAATTACACGATTTAGGCGTACCATATACAAAGGATACCTGCCTGTTTCTCCATAAATAACATGCTTCGGCGATTTTATATTCACACCCAGAAATCGTTTGAGCAAACAAATGGATTCTTTCTATCTGTTCTTGATTTTGCGTCAAGCCCCAGATTTCAGCTCCATATGTTAAAATACTTTGGTTGCCAAACACTTTAATGGCCCCGGTCACCAGTTGACTGACCTCCGCTGCACAGTCATTGAACTTATGAAAAATCTTGACATCAATAAACGAAGAGAGAGGGAGAGGTTCTGGAGATACAAGCTCAAGACGAACTATCCACAAGGGCTCAATGTGTGGGTCTGAGTGACCAGAGAAACAGAGGATGATGGAGTTGTGCACGAGAGAGAGAGAGAGAGAGAGAGAGATGATGTCACAGATACTGTCACCTATGGACGTCATTTTTTCTATTGCGTCACTTGTTGTCATGCGGCCTGAAGAAGAGCAGTTGCTCGAAAGCTTGCGCTTAAACAGACGGTGTTTTATGTTTTTATTGAATTTAATCGAAAAGTTTTAACAAAGAAGGCAGGAGAATGCTCGCCAATTGACCACATCGTTCTTATGATTGCTATAATTCCTTTCTTGGCCCTGTCTGCGAAATCAGACATCGTATATACAAAACTTAACCTTGACAAGTAAATGCCAAGGTATTTGTGCATATTCACAATTTTTAACTCATTATCATCAAAAAAACCATCTTTCCCCCATTCCGAAAAATGACAATGTTCGATTTTTCCATATTTACAATGATATCAAGACTTTAGCTGCATCAGACAAAATATTCAACTGCGTCTGAAGACCAATAACACTCTCAGATATTAGTGCAACATCATCAGCAAATAGGAGGATTAGTATTTGAATAAAATCTGGCCTCAACTGAACAACATGGCGACCAGATTCAAGCACATCTTTCGTCAGCTCATTTATAAAGAGCGAAAAAGCACAGGTTAGCAAACCTCCCCCTGTTTCAAGCCTCGAGGGCACAAAAAAGCATCTGTTAATTCACCACCAACACGCACCCTTGCTTTGACAACATTATACATCGATTTTAAAGCACTGAGTATCTTGCCTTGTAGGCCGTTTTTATGCAAGATAATCCACAACTTTTCTCTGCACACAGTATCAAAAGCTTTGCGGAAATCTATAAATGCTACATACGATTTCCTGTGTCTCACAAGTTGCTTTTGTACCATAGCATAGAGAGTGAATATGTGATCTGCTGTACAGTAACCCTTCCTGAATCCAGCTTGCTCTTCACCAACAATTCCCTTGTCGTCAATCCAGTTTGTTCAATACAAAACTATACAACTTACTACAAATATTGAGAAGAGAAATGCCTCTATAATTGTCTGGAACATTTAAATCGCCCTTTTTGTGCAGAGTCTGAATAATGGACAATGACCACTCGTCAGGAAAAAGTCCATGATCAAAAAGATAGTTAAAAAATTTAACAAGGAAAAGCAGTATTTGTTCAATGCTATTTTTGTAAAATTCACCAATGAGTCCATTAGGGGCGGGTGCCTTCCGAGATTTAAGTACTTGCACAGCAGCTCGAATTTCTTCTGCTGTTATTGATTCATTGAGCGCATCACATTCGATGGTATGCGTGTTATCAAGAGGAACTGAATCGTCGTCACTGTTAAGTGTGTAATTATCGCCATCATCACAAGGAACATCAATATCACCAAGTGCATTTGCAACAGTGTCTGGCACAGAATTAAACACATTATCAAAATGATGAAACCATTCATTTTTTGTTATCGTATTTTGCACACCAGTCCTAGATTTCACAGAACGAATGGTATCCCAGAATTTTCTTGCATCATTTAAATTATACTTTATTGAGCGCACAGTCTTTTCTTTATGCAGTTTCTTTTCGATTCTAATAACTCTTTATACTGTTTTCGTTTTTCAGAGTAAGCTAGACTTTTAGCATCAATGTGGCTTTTGCCAAGTTGGCGCCGATGCCGGCGCAAGAGAGTTCTGCTCTGCCTACATTCTAAGTCAAACCATATTTTCATCTTTTCACATCCAATACATCTACTTTTCTTCATGCAATTTCCTGCATAAACAAAACACTCATTAAATTTAGCAAGCGTCAAATTTATATCATTTTCAATAAGTGACATGGCTTCATTCAAGATAGCTCTCGCCTCGACACTACACATGAGGTCAATATAAGCAACATAATGATCATCATTCCATGTGTATTTTTAATTAAAAGGTTTCACGATCAATGTTTTGTTAGGGATTAAAAAAAAAACATTATGAAGATTGAGAGACAATTCAATGGCAGCGTGTTTTGTTTCAACCATAGGTATAACATTAAAACATTACACATATTTACTAAGGAGTTGGAAACCAGAAAATAGTCTATAACACTGCTTCCATTCGATGATACATATGTGAAATCTCCCGAGAAAGTCCGGGACACAAGTCCATTTAAAATGCACAATCCATACAGTTCACACACACAGATAACAGATGCCGACCAAAAGAATTAACTACATTGTCCGTTGACAGACGCACTTTATCAGGTTTTTTTTAAAATCATTGCTGTCAATAGATTCCCGCACATCATTAAAAGAATCATGTATGTCAACAGCTTTAACACTGAGTGAACCAGTTCTTGAATTTAAATCCCCACAGATTATAACGGGACCACTATCATACTCTCTGCCAAGATCAAGCAAACAGTCTTCTAGCATGGAGATACCATTATAAATATCTGTTTCTTCATAATAAATTGAATGTTCGGGGGGTTAATAAGCACCAATTAATAAGCAATCAGTCATTGTTCCAATGAGTTTTGGGAAATCTTTAACACAATAATATTGTCGAGTTCACATTCAATTCTAGTCACATATTCAGTCAAAGTTTTTCTGACTAGAAACACGACCCCACCTGAAAGACGACTGTGAGTACTGTCTGACAGTTTGACCCCAGGAGAGACATATGCTACATGAGAAGGGATTAAAGAATCTGGAAATGTCTGGGAAAAACAGCAACGCGAAATCATATTTCATAACAAAATAAGACAGATCAAGTTGATTTGTTTAATGCTCCATATACATTCTACATTCAGCGACACAATGGAAAGAGACGCTTTGGTGTTATCAACATGGACATTCGCATGAGTATGGTTAACAAGACCAGTATCAACAATATCTGTCTTCAGTTTAGCAACATTACTGACATTACTGTTTACCGCATTTAAAGCAATATTAACAGAAGCAAAACTAACATTATTTGAGTGTTCAGAAACATCGCCGGAATAAGCCAGACTTACCGAACTATCATCAAAATCAAAACAAGGGCTGTGGCCTGACCGCTATTTCTTTGGACACCCTTTCCTGATTTTGCTGTGCCTTTTGTTGACGGGGTTTTGACACCAGTCTTTGGGCAGTTTACCTTGTGTGGAGTGGCAACGTCAGAGCGTAATGATTGCTGCCTAGTATGTACTGGAGTGGCTGCTGACGGTTGTCTACTCACCGAACGTCTTTCATTGGCAGCATGTGACTTCCCTCGCCCCCTACCCTCCACCACCATCACGCTGTGACTTTGATGCACTGGATGGCTGCGTGGTAGGGTGCTGACAGGAGAGCCCCGACCAAAGCCCCGCAAGGATGGCGACTGCGCGGCTGCTGCTTCCCCGCCCGTCACCTGGCTGCTCACCCTCACGTTCTGCACTCCAGGCATTGGCCGTGTCTGTGCTGTCCTGGCGCTGACCCTCGTCTGGATCCCGCTCCACTGCCAGGTCATCCGAGACACTGACATCACAGCATCCTCAGTTTGCCCAGGGTACAGCACTGGGGGGTCTTGGCCCTGTATGGCAGCACGAGTGTCAGTGCGGGTCTGGGACAGTGTGGGAAAACAGGACAGAAAGCAGGGATCGCCATCAGGGTGGGGCCTGCTGTCACGGTAGCTGCTGCCATTTTCGTGTCGTCCCTGGTTTCCGTCACCACCAGCTTGCCCTTGGAGTAGTAGGCGTGCTTCCCTTCCTGCTGATACTGCGCCATGGTGTCCCTCTGCTGTCTGGTCAGGTCTGCTGCCACTCGTATGCCTTCAGAGGCCCGCATTTGATCTTTCCCTTCTCTGTCCTTCATTATGATCATGTAGTCTCTCCACTTGAAAAACTTCACGATCACTGGGCGTGGTCTGCTAAAGACAGCAGGCAGTGAACCAAGGCGATGTGCTCTGTCGACATCACCCTCAGACCACGTTTTCTGTGGGAAATGCTGGTTCAGGGACTGGATCACTCTGTCTAGGCACTTTTCGTAAGTCTCCCCTCTCCCCTCAGGCATGCCATATAACAGTAGATTACATCTCCTGAAATATCTCTCTTGTCTTTCAACTTCATCTTCAAGCCGTCTAAGTCGGCTGTCTAGGTAACTGCTGTTTCTTCACATTGTTAACCTGCAATTCAGTGTTCTTTATGGACTGCAAAGTAAAACAAAGTTTTGAAGATCAGCAAACTGACATTGCAGTTGCTCACACTGTACACTGATGCGGTCTTCTACACGTTGTAGTTTTGAAATAAACTGAGATTTCATGTCATCCATCATATCCGTCAGTTTGTTCAGTTTTAGTTCCATTTGAGCAGACTGGCTGTTGACGGGGTGGTGGTGTCCACAGGCGCTGGCCCTGGGTTTCGTTCCACTTGTCCAGACATCAACAGAAGAAAACGTAGATCAGATGGAGGGTGCAGGGAAAGGCCATCAGATGATGAGTAAGGTGTTGTCACAGAAAACAATGTCTGGTGACCGAACAAAAACTGTCCCTGGATCAAAAAGGAATCCTTTCTCACAGTCAGAAGAGCCTTGTCACACACACTCAGCCTGCGGTGAACAGATCCTGCGCATCCGTGCAGGCAGAACGGCGTACTGTACACAATCAGTGTCAACAAAACAAGCCAGCTGACAAACACTGCCACATCCAAAACTGAGTGCACCTTGCAACAGAACGGTTCACGATTTACACGGGATTTCACACGGTTTGCCTTTTTCAACAGCAAGCTGCCCAGTATCGGTGCAAATGTATCAATAGCCCTGCGGTAGGACTCAATGTCGATCCCCATGATCAAAAACAAACAAACAAACAAATAAATAAATAAAACACTAAGAACGAAAACTGAAAGACAAAACTTACGTCATTGTCTTCAGCACACCACGAGCAACCTAATCGTATAATTTTCAAACACTTATCTGGAATTAACTTAGAGTAATTAAAGCAAAAACACGCTGCAATTTGAGAGCGATTAAAAAAAACCTTGCTTCCACGTTCGTGAACACAAACTCACTTTGAACACTAGTCTATCGCCTTACCCACTAGGCCAACCTGCTGCGCTTAGATCAGTGATAATTATTTCCTACAAATCACAGGGTCTGACTCGGTGCGAAAGAGAGAGAGAGAGAGAGAGAGAGAGAGAGAGAGAGAGAGAGAGAGAGAGAGAGAGAGAGAGAGAGAGAGAGAGAGAGAGAGACGTAAATGGGTGTACACACACACGCACGCAGTCACACACACACACACACACACACACACACACACACACACACACACACACACACACACACACACACACACAGAGTATGAGTGCATCATGGACACGTGTGTGAATGTAAACCAGTCTTGTCAGGTGTACCACAGGGAACTGTTCTGGGGCCCTTGTTTTTCTTAATTTATATAAATGACATAAGTAGAAATCTCTCTCCTGGAACTACTATAAGCCTTTTTGCAGATGACAGTTTAGTATATAGAACAATCAGAAGCAAGAATGATACACGCATTCTACAAGAAGATCTAAACGCTTTACAAGAGTGGGAAAGAACTTGGAAAATGGAATTTCATCCTCAAAAGTGCCAAGTGTTGCGTATATGTACAAAACGCTCACTAATTAGATCAGATTATTCTATCCATAATACTATTCTTAAAGAAACTAATGCTGCAAAATATTTAGGCGTGATTATAGATAGTCGTCTCAAATGGAAAGAACATTACAATTTAGTATGTAAGAAAGCAAATAACATCTTAGCTTTCTTACACAGGAATATCAATGACTGCCCCCAAAAGGTTAAAGACGACTGCTACAAAACACTGGTTAGACCAGTACTGGAATATGGTTGCTCAGTTTGGGATCCTTACCATCTAAAGGACATTGATAACCTTGAAAAGATTCAGAAGAGAGCAGCACGGTTCGTAACAGGGAACCACATCAGAGAAAAGGGGAATACTAGGAAGAACATGAGGAAATTAGAATGGAAACCCTTAGAAGAGAGAAGAGCTTTTATTAAACTTAACACCTTTTTCAAAGGCAGAGCTAAAGTAATTGATATTCCAATGGAACAACTAGTATTGAATAAAAGTAGCACCAGGAGTGGCGGTCAATGTTATACCATACCTGCATCAAATATTGACAGCCACTTACATTCTTTTTATCCCAGTTCTGTACGGCTGTGGAACTCACTGCCGGGTGCCATCAAGATTGCCACAAATGCAATCTCATTCAAAAAACAAATTGATTCGACAGTTTTGAGATCTGCATATTGACGATTTTCTATTTTTACTTCCCCTGATATTTTACTATTACCTGGGCCTGAATTTGGCCATTGCTTTTATCTTTTTGAATATCGAGTGCGACCCCTTGTTGCTAAATTTGCTCCAGGGGCCAACAGTCTGAGTCGCACTGCTTTATGGTATTTTATTTTACTTTTTAACATGCGCGCTGGTGACCTACTCGTTTTTGAGTGAACCGGTGTTTTGGGAAGAAGAAGAAGAAGAAGAACGCCTGTACCTCGATCATGCGTGTGTGAGTGTACATGCAACAGTTGATTTCATAGTGTTTTTCCAAACATCACAAGGAAGTTTCAAAGATCGGCGAGTCACGCAGTCTGGCATATTAATATTTACAAATAAAAGACGAACAAACGCAAAGTTTTCAAAACATTTATGATTAAACGTTGTTTTAACGTACTTTGTCTGTGAAACAAACAACGCTGTCTTTAAGACGGGCTAGAGATCATACAAGAAATTCTTTCTGATTATGATTCCCCATATGCCAGAAATAGCTGTTGACTGCGAGGTGAAGCGCTTAGGAACAAGAATGTTTAAAGGACAGAATAAAAAAAGAAAAAAAGAAAAAAAGTGGGGCTGGGGAGACGCAACAATGAGGCGCAACCCTTACGCAAAAGGTGTTTTTGACATGCAGGGTGGCTTCCCATTCTGTATTTGCGTTATGCTGTATTCGTGTTGATGAAGGAGCCCAGCAATTGATAACACACACACACACACACACACACACACACACACACACACACACACACACACCAAAAAAAGGGGGGGGGGGGGGAGGGGGGCAAAAAATGGACTTCATTTCTTGAATTTGTTTTTAAATCATCATCATTATTTTTATGTTAACGCGCTCGATATAATTAAGATAAAGAAAAATGATTTTTCTCTGTGTGTGTGTGTGTGTGTGTGTGTGTGTGTGTGTGTGTGATTAGAGCCTGTCTTCCTTTTCGGTGAGACACAGGGTCTTGTCTTCGTTGTTAATGGAACACTTTGATGGTCATGGGCTGGGACATGACTCTGGCTCCGTCTTCCCTCTTCGTGAAACGTTCGGTCAGCAGAAAGAAAATCCTCTAAAATCTTACATAGCAGCGTGCTCTTTTCTTTCTTTCTTTCTTTCTTTCCTTCTTCTTGTTCTTCTTGTTCTTGTTCTTGTTCTTCTACTTTTCGTTTGTTTGTTCGTTTCTTCTTTTCTTTTTTTCTTCTTCTTCCTTTTCTTCTTCTTTTTATTTTATTTATTTATTTATTTATTTTTTATTTGATGTGTTTATTGATTTACTCATTTATCCGTTATTTTGCACACTTAGTAATCACCATAGCGGATTAGCGTTGGGTTATTCACAAAAATCGGACCTTCTACATAGTTTCCTGTCACAAAGCCATAGGAGGCGGCAGCAGCAGCAGCAGCAGCAGCAGGAGGAGGAGTTGTGTCAACAACTCGTCGACCGACAGAATGCACTCAGGGGGACCGCCCGGAACTGCTGAGCTGTGTGGCAGGGAAGAACGTCCGCTTCATGGACACGGTGGCAGCCTTGCCCTCAGTCTCCAGCCCGGACTTTGAACGGCTACGGGAAACGTTCGTCTGCATGATTGGGGGTTGAGCTGTCACACGTACTTTCCCACTGCCCTCCCATCCCTCCCCGCCCCACCCCTCACCCCTGCTCTTTCCTTCTCCCCCTCCTCCCCTTTTCTCCCTCTTTGCCGCTCTCCTGCCAGAGTTTTAGTTGACCATAAAGAAGCCTGGACTGGAGTAGGTATGTTAATTATTTTTTACATTTCATTTTATTTCCATTTATTCTCTCATTTATTCATTAATTTGTCTATTTATTTATTTATCTATCTTTCACTTTGTTGGTTTTTTTGTTTTGTTTTGTTTTGTTTTGTTTTGCTTTTTTTTTTACCCTCTTGGTTATGTTGATTTCGAGCCATACACTTGTCCTGACCCCTTCCATACTCAACACATAGTCAGGCTGGTCCTGTACGTGGCAGTCCCAGCCTTTGGAGTCTACAGAGAAAGAACAATGTGACTACTGGATCGCTGTGAGGTCATCTACTAGAGTAGACCCCGCCGTCCCACATTGCTGCCGAAACGTCACTTTCAGTGATGGCTACTGGAGTAGAAGCAGCACAAATGGCTTACAGTTTGGACTTCGGCCGAGAGGGGAGACGATTCCCGGGAGACTGAACGGAGCTGCACCCCCCCCCTCTCTCTCTCTCTCTCTCTCTCTCTCTCTCTCTCTCTCTCTCTCTCTCTCTCTCTCTCTCTCTCGTTTTGGGCCTAAACTGTAACCGTGGTCTCGGACCTACTTGTGCAAGCGTCTGGATTTCGGAACAGATGTTTTCGGTCCACTCAGTCTGCCCATATTGTGTTTTGCTATAGGCACCCCGACTCTTCGATTTTTTTTTCTTCCACTGTTCCTTGGAGGAGGGTTTCGGAGAGTCGGATTTCTTTTTCTTTTTTCTGTTCATTTCTTTTCTTTCTTTTCATTAACGTATTACCTTTGTACTAACCCATCTCCACCCAGCCTTTCTAGCTGCTGTAGAACATGTAAGCAATACATATCATGTAACTGCATGGTAAGATTTGGAGCATGATCTGGTCAATTTACGGTGTGTGTGTGTGTGTGTGTGTGTGTGTGTGTGTGTGTGTGTGTGTGTGTGTGTGTGTGTGTGTGTTGTGTGTGCGCGCGTGTGTGTATGTGTGTGTGCGTGTGTGTGTGTGCGTGTGTGTGCGCGCGCACGCGTCCCTGTGCGCGTACATGTGTGTGTGTGTGTGTGTGTGTGTGTGTGTGTGTGTGTGTGTGTGTGTGTGTGTGTGGATACCTGGGTGTGTGTGTGTGTGTGTGTGCGTGTGCGTGCGCATAAGTGCGTGCACCATGTGTGTGTGTGTGTGTGTGTGTGTGTGTGTGTGTGTGTGTGTGTGTGTGTGTGTGTGTGTGTGTGAGACAGAGACAGAGAGCCCAGGTTGGCGCGTTCGCCTGTGAAAAGGGACATGTGAGTTGCCCGTGATAAGGGACATGTGAGTTGCCTGTGAAAAGGGATATGTGAGTGTACGACAATTGCAGAAACGCTTATTCTTGCGTTAATGTGCTGTGACGCGGAAATGAATAAAAGAAGATTATCTCAAATGTTTCTTTTTTAATTCTGTCAATGTACATGAAACATAATGTGTGTGTGTGTGTGTGTGTGTGTGTGTGTGTGTGTGTGTGTGTGTGTGTGTGTGTGTGTGTGCGTGTGTGTGTGTGTGTGTGCGTGCGTGCGTGCGTGTGTGTGTGTGTGTGTGTGTGTGTGTGTGTGTGTGTGTGTGTGTGTGTGTGTGTGTGTAACGTATTTGTATGCAAATATGTAAACCCACATGAACATGTGCACAAGGTACAGCTGATGTAATTTAAGATCAAACTCAGTTCCTGGGCTGTCTGGTGACACTATGAGTCAGGATCTGAAGACATGATATGAATATATCAGAAATATTTATCAAGTATTTGCAGAAATGCCATGAGATCAGACATGTTTTTCAGAACCATCTGAAACAATGTTATGCAGATAACCTTACGCGGATATGACCTGATTTCTTTAATTTTCTGCACCAAAGGAAATTTCTTTTTTAAAAGCACTTTTCCCGCCTCATCTTCTGTGTCACTACGGTGCCATCACCCTTATGCTGCTCACTCCAGTTCTCCGTCCACAGCCACAACCTGGCTTGTCCTGCCGCAATCCCAGAACCGGTAATCCACAGGGAGCAGTCAATGCCAAGTGATCAAGAGGCAACCCAGCAGAAGAGACACTGCACTGCTGCCGAGTCATTTCGATGGTGTTCAGTGGCGCCTGTTCTGATCCAGCATATGCAGGACACCACCTACTAAGCCCCCTACTGACGACAGTAACAGCTTAGTCGCAGAGCCAGTGTGAGTACCCCCCCCCCCCCCCCCTACCCTCTTGGAGAGCGCCACCATGTCCATCTAACGGCAGTCCCCAAGATCTCGCCAATACCGTTGACGTCAATACAAGCCTGCCGAGGGACAGACTGACCTAAAGAGGAAGTCAAAACTGACGTCACCAAGAGAGCAGGAGATGAAATTCAATACTTTTTTTCTTTTCGAAGTCCTGATTGATGAGAATGACGACGATGAAAATCCTAGTGTGGAGTTCCACTCGGGTCTGAGACTATTCATGACAAGGTTTCCTTCTACTCTAACTTTCATACTGGGCTACATTTCGTCCGAGAGATAAAGACACCCGCAGTGTTGGTCAGAAAATTAGAGCAATAGTCTCAGAGACGCATCCAGTGAGTGGACGAAACTCGACTAGAACCACTTGTAGATTTCCAAACTGCATTTATATACAAGCTAAACTCGACAGAGAGGGAAGGAGCGTCGTGTGCTTATCTCAGTGTTGGCGGTAACTGGCAGTTCCACTTCTCTCCCTTGTATGCCTATCTACCGCATACAGCCGAACCAATTATAGGCACTCTTAATATACAACACTTCCTTCCCCCTTATCATGAGGTCATGTGTTCCATCAATTCAATATCAATGATTTCAATTTTCATGTATGAATTCGCAAGTAGCATGCACGATTCCGAGTAGCATGCACGATCCGAAGTATATGCACGATTTTGATGTAGCATGCACGATTTCGATTGTCCTGTCTGTTCTCATGGAGAGCTTTCAAACGAAATAGCGAATGTTAAAGCACTCTGAG
>CM031613.1:67532632-67555132 GCA_018398815.1 Conus ventricosus
TTAAGGCCCCCGGGTTGTTCTTTGGCGACATCGCAACTGCGGCAGTATGCCTAACCGTGGTTTTCCCTGGCCAAAAGAAATCCTGCCTAAACTCGCTCGAGAGTCCGTTGGAGCCATATGACCTGCCGGGGGGAAATCGGGGCCCCCGCCGGAGGACAGACTTCTCAAGCTTTGGGGAAAAACTAGTTGCTTGGCCAACGATTGCCTAGTGAAAACCCAAAAGGGCCCCCCTTTTGAAGCTGAAGCCCCCTTGGCGTGTCGGGCAGATGAGCGGGCGTCCCCCAGTGTCGCAGGCGTTGGACATCCAAGCCCCGGGCCTGAAGCGGTAATGCTAGCAGGATGGGGCCCTTGCCGAACCTCGTCAGAGATGGGTAAAGAACGGGAGCAATTCTTTTCCCTGTTCTTAGTTTGGGGCGGTGGGGTGATCCCACCACCCCGTAGGGCAGCCCGTAGACACGGACTGACTGGTCCGTCGCGAGGTGTGTTTCCTATGAAAGGGAATACAGGGGTCGCTCCCCCGCGATGGCCATACTTGCCACAGAGTGGGGGGGTGGAGATAGAAATAAGTACAGAAAGGGGGTGGAGGCAAAACCAGCCCCCAAACCCCGCACACATCAAAACTAGCGCCCCCCCGGGGGGCCTTAGGGAAATAAATCCTTACCCCAAAGAGTGTTGTGCTCCGAACCCCTGTGGTGTCGCCCAAGGGGAACCAAAAAACGAGAGAAAACACGGGACTTGTCCACTAAAAGGGGGACGGAACCCGTTAGCCGAGGCGCGAGGAGCTGGAGAGGACTGCCCCTGACTACCGGGCTCTAGGGCAATCTTTCCTGTGTGGCCGGACGCCCAAAAAGAAAAAAAAACGGGGTGCTGAAACCCGATGCCCTGCCCCTTGTTGCCCCGCTGCGTTGTCGGCACCTTTTGCCACAAAATTCTGGGAGGGCTTCCCTCCGATCTGGGCGATGCCCTTTTTAACCCCGCGGCTTCAGCAAAACCTCAGCGGTGAATCGCGCCCCCGAAAATTTAGGTGCTGTCTCGCCTACCGGTCCCCAAACCCGGGGCCGTGTTGGGAGGTTTAATGAGGTCAGATCCTCCCCGCTCCAAATTAGGAAATGGCCCGTCCCAGGTTTTTCGCGCCATCACCCCTTTTCAGGGTCCATTCTTTTTTCTTCATGGACCTCTTCCTCTGTGGTTCGGGGGGAAGGTGGAAAAGCTTAGCAGGGGAACTGTGTCTGCAAAAGAGCACCCTCATTTGAGTGAGCACCCCTCCCTTTCAGACCCCGTAATCCGAAAAAAGGTGTTGCCTTTGCCCTGACAAAAGGGGAGAAAAGCAAACCTTTGGGATGCCTAAAAACTTCTGTCCTCAAAGGCGAAATTTTGGGTTTAATTTGGGCCACTCTATCAGCCGGTATTCCCCCTGGGTTTTCAGAAAAGCCCGGGAGGCCCCCGGAAAGAAGTGTTCCATTCCTCCCTACGGGAGAGCCTCCATTCCCGTTGTTCTTCCCTACGGAGGGTTCCTGCCTGTCGCCTCTTCCCTCGCGATCCTCCCGTTGGGGCCCCCCCTACGAAGAAAAGCTCTTCCTTATGCAAACCTCCTGCTGTGTCTCCTCTCTGCGCAGAAGCAGCCTCTCCCCTCGCTTTTCCCCTGGGGCCCTTGCCTCTTCCCTACGTTCTTCCCTACGTAGGTTTTCCTGCCTAGCAATTTTCATACGCTGCCGCCCCCGAAACAGAAGGACGAGGGTGATACCCCGGAGGGGGGTTTAACCACCCCCGGGACAGGGAGGATGATCCTTCTGCCCCGTCCCTTGGGCTCGACTTTCCCAAAAGGAAAAGTTTTTCTGGGGCTTTGCCCTTTACGGGGGGGGGAAGCCTGGAGGGGAAAAGGTTTCGGTTCGGCAAACTCAACAGAAGCCCACAGTTGCTTCGCTTTACCTGACGCTTCCGCCCCCCCCCCCCCCCCCCCCCGGGGAAGTGCCAGTGGGGTTCTCGACAGGGAGACCCCCCAAGCAAAGAAAGGGTGGGAAAAAGTACTAATGGGCTACCTGCACAGCACTGGAATAGGTAGAATTTTACCGTAGTCGAAGTACTGTTTTAATGTAGGGACTACAGAAACCCCCTTTTGAAACCCCTTCTTCTTCGCGCACGCGTCGCCATCCCACCGGCCCCGGGAGTCCCCTTGAAACAATATCCTATTTTTTCCCCAAATACGGGGGAAAAAAAAAATTTCCCACTAGGAAAAAAAAACAAATTTTTTTGGGGGCGTGTGTATATGTGTGTATGTGTGTGTTTTTGCGTGTGTGGGACAATTTCCCGGTGCCCCCCTCTGGAAACACCGCGCTTTTCACCCAGGGAAAAAACAGTGCGGTGGGGTCACCAAAAAAAAAAAAAAAACAAAAATAGGTCCGGCTCCCCCCACTCTGGCAAAAAACCCCCTTACAGCACAAAGCAACAGTGCGGGGGGGGCCTGGCCGGAAAAAAAAAACAAAAAAAAAAACCTAGCAGACGGAACCCGGGAAAGAGGGAAAAAAAAAAAAAAAAACACTAGCGCCCGATGCAACCCCTTTTCCCTAAACAAGGGGGTTTGAAGAAAAAAAAACAAAAACCCTGGCAAAATTCCAACACGGGAAATTGGGAAGACTGAGCGGCAACAGAAGGGCAAAAACTTACGGCCTACCTGCGTGGGTCCCCCGGGGGAAGGAGGTCTGGACGCGGCGATCCCCTTGGTCTCACCTCGACCCCCGAGTCACGCCGGATTTTCCCCTCAGGCCCCCAAAAAGACTCCCTTCCTTGGTCACCCACCCAACCCCCCCAAAACAAACACGCCCAAAAGGGACAAAAAACATATAAAAAACGAAAATACTAAACGGGTACTTGCAAAAACGGGGAGAGACATCAGACCCCTTCACACCCCCGGGGGCCCCCCACAATTGTCAGGGACCGCCCCCCTGGAGGTCTGCCCGGGACAGGATCGGTCTAGGGGGGAGTAAAAGGGAGGACTGACCTCACCCGCTCCGCAAGAGACCCCAATAAAGATTAAAATTACAAACCCCATTTATTCACCCCCAGCAAAATAAACATTCCCAACACACGCACCAGCACGATAAAATTTAAAGCCTCCAACGCACAAAAACAGGGCACATCATTTTTCAAGCACTCCACGCAAACAACATGCACAATCCGATCAAGCACCCCAAACGCCCCCCAACATGCAAAACCCACAACAAGCATTTCCCGCCCCAAACAACATGCACGATTAAAAATTTAAGTATTTCGCCTTCGACGCACATGATCCACTTACAGCATTCCGCACATAGGGAAAAATTTTCCCAAAATTTAAGGAATTTTTCCAGAAAGGGACCCTTTTAACCCCATGGGGCGTGCAACCCCTCCCCCTGTCGAGCCCTGCTGGGAGACCCGGGCGCACTAGGTGCCCCGACCCGGGGTTGGTTTCGGGGGTCGCTCAAACCCAAACACCCGTTTCCCGGGGGGCAGTGAAAAAGGCGTTGTCCCGGGGGGGGGGGGGGAGTAGCTTTTTCTGGAGGTCCGGGGAGGGGGTCCAGGGGGGCCAGTCAAGACGGTGGGCGTTCTCTACCCCCCTCGGTCCCCGGCCAAGGGTGGCCCCCTCGACCAGGGGGTGGCCACCTTCCGCCCGGGGTTTCTCACCCAGAACGTGGCCTCGCCTTTCGTGGCACCATAAAGATCGTGTCAAGGTGAACCCCCGGGGGGGGGGGTGGGACGTAGCTGGGAGGAGAGTCGAAGAGGAGGGAAAAAAAAGGGGAAAGGAGGAAGGAAAAAGAAGGGTACGGGAAACCCCTCCCGCCCTTTCCGTTGCCCATTGCTTTAAAGTTTAGCCACTGCATGATGGGCGGGGGGAAGGGTGTATTCAACGCACACAGAAAACCCTTTGGGAATCAAGTCTTTCCACGATAGGAAAAAGACTGCTTTTAAAAAAAATTATAAAAAAAATATGAATTATCTTCACCCTTTTCACTCGCGCTTAAAGTTTTCCTTCCCTTTGGGGAAAAAATCAACACAGCGACCCCTCGCTTAATTTAAATGCCCCCAAAATTTTCAAATAAAAATTCAAAAGGCACAAAATGTTTCCCCTTTTATTAAAACATTTCAAAATAACCCAAATCCCAACCCCGCTTCCCAACGAAAAACTGCGCAAGCCGCTGTGAACTAAAATCGTTTTCCTTGCACACACAAACGCGGGGGGCCGAAGGTAAAAGTCCGGCGAAAGTGACGGGGGGCCCAGCGAGACCAAGCCAAAAATTTCCAAACCCGAAAACACCCGGTTTTTCTCCCTTTTCCCCCCGACTACCGCTTACCAGACCTTTTAAAAAAGGGGAAAGAATTTTTTGGGAAAAAATTTTTTGAATTGGGGGTTAAAGATGGAATTAAACCCGGGGAAAAGGTCTCACAAATTTTTTTCTTACAAATTTTTTAAAAAAAAAAGAAAAAATTTCGCAAAGGCGAAGACTAAGCGGTAACAAAAAACAAATCAAAAAAACAGACCACCCAAACTGATGCTTACCAGCCCCCTGGGTGACCCGGGGGAGGGGGGAAAGGCCCCTTTTTTCCCCCTTTTCCCGTCGGAGGAAGGGGCGAAGTGCGGAGGGCGAAAAAATTTAGGGCCCTTCCCCACAGGCCGACGGGAGGAAATTTAAAAATATGCTGTACTCTCGCGTTAAAGGTTTAAAAAACAAAGGACTGGGGGCAGGCCCCCCCAGAGACATTTTTTCCCCTCGAGGGGAAGAGCTAACCTTCCCCCAGCAATTGGCGGCCAACATGCCAGGGTGCGTCACAGAGTGGCATACTTCAAAAATAAAAAAAAACGAAAACACGTGCGGGGAGGTTAAAAAAAACAGGGGGGAGAGGGCGATAGAAAAAAAAATTCGAGAGAAAGGGGTTTCCCGGGCCCCCGGGGAATTGGGAGGATGAATAGCAGGGGCCCGGGGGAATTAGAGAGAGAGAGAGAGAGGAAAACAAACCGAAAAATTGAGCTGAACTATACCAAGGTGCAACCGCACCACAAGCCACACTAAGGGACGGGTACACGACAACAGCAACGACAATAAACAAATAAGTAATTCCGCCACCCTAGGTGGGTCGAACGTCGTAGGCCTCGTGACAAACTCGTGACACCCGCATTAAGAGATATCTTGAGTCTGGAGAGAGACATTATGTTCGGGAAAGGTGTCTATGAAAGTAAAAACCAAGTACATCTCCAACGAGGGTTTGAGGGTGTCTATGTCTACTGCGACTTGGTTCAACCACGTCCTGTTGGTGATGTGATGGTTCCCTTGCTCCGAATTGTCCCGACTGGAATCAGAGCACTGAAGTCGTACATCATTTTTTGAAAAACCAACTATATTTCCTTGAGTAGGTTCCAGTTCAACACAGTGGAAATCCTTTTAACCAAAGACACGGGCAACCTCTGTTCATTTGACAAAGGGAAAACCATCGCGACGCTTCACTTTCGGCGCAGACGACCTGACGGCCTTTAAGAGATGGTGCGTCACGTTCCCTTGAACACCGATGGAAAAGCTTATGAAGACTATTACTGCGCCCAAGCTGGTCATGGGCTTCCTGTGTTTATAGGGGGAAGAAATTACCGAGGGAGAGGACTTGGAAACCTTCTAGGAGGACTCGGGCGTACTCTCATCCCATTGTTAAAAAGTGGCGGAAAGGCTTTACTGAAGGAAGGGACTCGAACTGGCATGCAGCTTGTGCAAGATGTGCTGTCTGGGCAAAATTTGAAGTCCGCTCTCCAGCAACGAGGTAAGCAGGCTGGCAAACGATTGTTGCAGCAAGCTGTGAGCAGAGTCACGGCCCTGCGACACCACCGGGGGAACCCGCTAGGAGGCGTATAAAATTAGCGTCCTCAACCAGCGTGGGTCACTCCAGACGCAACAAGGGGAAGAAAAAGAAGACCACCAGGATTCCTCGAGACATTTTTGGATAGACACCATGTCGTTGCTACACCAGCATTCGCGTGAAAGTGTAAATACTGGACTTGACTTGTTTTCTGTATGGGTAACTCAATCAGCGGTAGAAGAAGGTGCTTTTGTAGAACATCATCCACTAGAAACCTTGGCCCATGGTGCACCCATTGAATTTCACATCAGTGGTGCCATCTCAGACTACGTGGATCTGAGCAATACCAATCTCCACATCCGGGCTAAAGTGACAAAAGCCGATGGCACAGCCCTTGACGCCGGCACTGATGTTGCCCCTGTCAACAACTGGCTCCATAGCCTGTTTTCTCAGGTGGATGTCTCCTGAACGACACCCTGATTTCATCCAGCACCAACACTTACCCCTACCGAGCGTACCTCGAGGCAACATTGAACTACGGCAAGGATGCGAAAGAGTCATTTGACAAGTAGTCTGTATTTCTTGACACACCCGGCCGTCTTGAGGACACCCAGGAGATGGCAATGTCGGCCTGAAGATTCGACGTGAGCTGACAGCTAGGAGTGGAGAAGTGGATATGTTGGGGCGCCTTCACACAGATATTATGCTCCAGGAACGCTACCTGATCAACGGAGTGGACGTCAAACTCAGACTCATCCCCTCCAAAAACGCCTTCAACCTCATGGCACATGATGGTGGTGCGGGTGGGCCCTATAAAAGTGTCATCACTCACGCTTCCCTGTTCGTTCGCAAAGTGAAACTGAATCCGGCTGTTTCCTTGGTTCACGAAAAGGCGCTGGAAAGGAGTACGTGCAAGTACCCTCTAAAGAGAATCGTTCAGAAGACCTTCGCTATCCCCCAAGGCAACTTAAGCGCTGTCCAAGACAACCTCTTTCTCAGTCAGACCCCAAACAAGATCGTAGTCGCTCTTGTAAACAGCGCAGCGTTCAATGGACGATACAACAGAAATCCATTCCACTTTCAAACAGTCAACTTAAATTTCCTGTGTCTGTATATGGACGGACGCCAGATTCCTGCCAAGGCCTGACCCAGATTTTGAACAGCGGCAGTTTGTGAGGCCTACCACAGTCTGATGCTGGGCACGGGGGTGGTGAACAGAGATGCTGGAAACACCATCAAGTATCAAGATTATGACCGAGGATACACCCTGTATGCTTTTGATCTGACTCCGAGTTTGCTGGATGGAGACCAGCAGTTTGAACTGGTCAGGAGTGGTGCACTTCGTCTGGAAATGAAGTTCTCTCAAGCTCTGGCTGAGCCTGTCCATGTGATTGTGTATGCAGAGTTGGACAGTATGATCGAAATCGACCGCGCCCGCCAAGTGCTGACAGACTTTTCAACATGAATAGTGTGGGACATTGCCACTGTGTTGACTAAAGACATTCACGCCCGGCGTGTCTTTGGGGAATATATCCAAGGAACAAGCTCCCTCTCTATTTCACCACCCGACGACCTATCGCATTGGTGATTAACACCGACCACAGCTCTGGGGCCGGGAGAACATTGGGTCAGTGTTTGGTTTGATGGTCGTGGTAAAGCAGACTATTTTGATAGTTTTGGTTTACCCCCTTCGTTGTGTCCAGACATTGAAAAGTTTATGTTGAAACACAGTTTCAGTTATCGTTTTAACCAAAGACTTATTCAAGACTTGACCAGCTCAGCCTGTGGGTACTATGTGCTGTATTTCATTTTAAGAAAAAGTCGTGGTCACAGTCTTCCCCAAGTGTTGTCGGTGTTCCACCCCCATAAACTGAGGACCAATGATCAAAAAGTGAGATCATTATTCATTCTATTCACAGAAAAAGTCTTTTAAAAGCGTTGTAACGTAGTGAGTGTGTCACATACAACACACGTTTCACTGCGACTCACAATGGAGAAGATTCTGGAGGAAGTTAAAGTTGGGATTGAAAAAATGATCTCACTTTTTGATCATTGGTCCTCAGTTTATGGGGGTGGAACACCGACAACACTTGGGGAAGACTGTGACCGCGATTTTTCTTAAAATGAAATACAGCACATAGTACCCACAGGCTGAGCTGGTCAAGTCTTGAATAAGTCTTTGGTTAAAACGATAACTGAAACTGTGTTTCAACATAAACTTTTCAATGTCTGGACACAACGAAGGGGGTAAACCAAAACTATCAAATAGTCTGCTTTACCACGACCATCAAACCAAACACTGACCCAATGTTCTCCCGGCCCAGAGCTGTGGTCGGTGTTAATCACCAATGCGATAGGTCGTCGGGTGGTGAAATAGAGAGGGAGCTTGTTCCTTGGATATATTCCCCCAAAGACACGCCGGGCGTGAATGTCTTTAGTCAACACAGTGGCAATGTCCACACTATTCATGTTGAAAAGTCTGTCAGCACTTGGCGGGCGCGGTCGATTTCGATCATACTGTCCAACTCTGCATACACAATCACATGGACAGGCTCAGCCAGAGCTTGAGAGAACTTCATTTCCAGACGAAGTGCACCACTCCTGACCAGTTCAAACTGCTGGTCTCCATCCAGCAAACTCGGAGTCAGATCAAAAGCATACAGGGTGTATCCTCGGTCATAATCTTGATACTTGATGGTGTTTCCAGCATCTCTGTTCACCACCCCCGTGCCCAGCATCAGACTGTGGTAGGCCCTCACAAACTGCCGCTGTTCAAAATCTGGGGTCAGGGCCTTGGCAGGAATCTGGCGTCCGTCCATATACAGACACAGGAAATTTAAGTTGACGTGTTGAAAGGGGAATGGATTTCTGTTGTACCCCCCATTGAACGCTGCGCTGTTTACAAGAGCGACTACGATCTTGTTTGGGGTCTGACTGAGAAAGAGGTTGTCTTGGACAGCGCTTAAGTTGCCTTGGGGGATAGCGAAGGTCTTCTGAACGATTCTCTTTAGAGGGTACTTGCACGTACTCCTTTCCAGCGCCTTTTCGTGAACCAAGGAAAACAGCCGGATTCAGTTTCACTTTGCGAACGAACAGGGAAGCGTGAGTGATGACACTTTTATAGGGCCCACCCGCACCACCATCATGTGCCATGAGGTTGAAGGCGTTTTTGGAGGGGATGAGTCTGAGTTTGACGTCCACTCCGTTGATCAGGTAGCGTTCCTGGAGCATAATATCTGTGTGAAGGCGCCCCAACATATCCACTTCTCCACTCCTAGCTGTCAGCTCACGTCGAATCTTCAGGCCGACATTGCCATCTCCTTGGGTGTCCTCAAGACGGCCGGGTGTGTCAGAGAAATACAGACTACTTGTCAAATGACTCTTTCGCATCCTTGCCGTAGTTCAATTTTTGCCTCGAGGTACGCTCGGTAGGGGTAAGTGTTGGTGCTGGGATGAAATCAGGGGTGTCGTTCAGGGAGACATCCACCTGAGAAAACAGGCTATGGAGCCAGTTGTTGACAGGGGCAACATCAGTGCCGGCGTCAAGGGCTGTGCATCGGCTTTTGTCACTTTAGCCCGGATGTGGAGATTGGTATTGCTCAGATCCACGTAGTCTGAGATGGCACCACTGATGTGAAATTCAATGGGTGCACCATGGGCCAAGGTTTCTAGTGGATGATGTTCTACAAAAGCACCTTCTTCTACCGCTGATTGAGTTACCCATACAGAAAACAAGTCAAGTCCAGTATTTACACTTTCACGCGAATGCTGGTGTAGCAACGACATGGTGTCTATCCAAAAATGTCTCGAGGAATCCTGGTGGTCTTCTTTTTCTTCCCCTTGTTGCGTCTGGAGTGACCCACGCTGGTTGAGGACGCTAATTTTATACGCCTCCCTAGCGGGTTCCCCCGGTGGTGTCGCAGGGCCGGTGACTCTGCTCACAGCTTGCTGCAACAATCGTTTGCCAGCCTGCTTACCTCGTTGCTGGAGAGCGGACTTCAAATTTTGCCCAGACAGCACATCTTGCACAAGCTGCATGCCAGTTCGAGTCCCTTCCTTCAGTAAAGCCTTTCCGCCACTTTTTAACAATGGGATGAGAGTACGCCCGAGTCCTCCTAGAAGGTTTCCAAGTCCTCTCCCTCGGTAATTTCTTCCCCCTATAAACACAGGAAGCCCATGACCAGCTTGGGCGCAGTAATAGTCTTCATAAGCTTTTCCATCGGTGTTCAAGGGAACGTGACGCACCATCTCTTAAAGGCCGTCAGGTCGTCTGCGCCGAAAGTGAAGCGTCGCGTTGGTTTTCCTTTGTCAAATGACAGAGGTTTGCCCGTGTCTTTGGTTAAAAGATTTCCACTGGTGTTGAACTGGAACCTACTCAGAGGAATATAGTTGGGTTTTTCAAAATATGATGTACGACTTCAGTGCTCTGATTCCCAGTCGGGACAATTCGGAGCAAGGGAACCATCACATCACCAACAGGACGTGGTTGAACCAAGTCGCAGTAGACATAGACACCCTCAAACCCTCGTTGGAGATGTACTTGGTTTTTACTTTCATAGACACCTTTCCCGAACATAATGTCTCTCTCCAGACTCAAGATATCTCTTAAATGCGGGGCTGATCTGGAGAACGCTATCAGCATCATACAGTCTAACTGTCACTTTTCGGGTAGCACGATTATAATACAGTTTGATGTTGCCTTCTTTTTCTTTCTGCACAGACCGTCGATAAACTTGGTTTAAAGTATGAGTCAAAAATTCTGCTGATTCATACAATCCCGCAGGTAGTTGTTTCGACTGTTGATCTGACTCTCCATCGGGGCGAAAATGAATCCAAATTTCTTGTTCGTCAATGTTAAAGTATGTGTTGCAGAACAAATTTCAGACAGGCCCACTTCGTAATCTCCGTTCAAGTCGCACGGTTGAGGCAGTTTGGTGAAATAGTGACTGGCGTTGTTATCGGGGTAGTACGACATGGAGCTGTTGCTGGGTAACGTCAAGTAGAACATACTGGTTTCAGTGGGTAGTTGGCCGTGGATCGATGATAGGATTTGGAAGGATGTACCCGAGACAAACTCCCAAGAAGAGCCACCCACAAATTGTCCACTCCTTGACCGCGACTCAGATTAAATAGAGACACACCTACTACCACATAAACCAGGAGCGTCTGACAACCGAAAACAATTTCAATGCGAGGAAACTCGTCGTCCAAACACACGCCACAGCGCAGATTTTCTGGCCCTGCGTAGAGTGACGGTTTCATCATCATTATCATGAGTCAGAGCTGATTCTACTTGGTTCTGATCAGGCATGGTCAGTGTGCGTAGGTGGTCAGTGCTATCTGAGGAATCCAGGAATTGAATGAAGAGTCATTAGCCATACCATTTGATTAAATATTCACGCTGTCCATTAGCTTTTTTGCGTTGCTTCAAGATCGCTTCAATACGATAAATCTGTTTCTCCCCCACTTTCTGTATCTCCTGGTCATAAAACGTTCCTTGAAGCTCTTCTCCATGATCGTCTTTGAGAATGTAAGTCACTGGGATGGTCTTTTTTATTCGACTGACTGTGAAAAGTTCTTCAGACCAAGATGGCAAATAACCTTTTTTAAATGTCTTCCTCGTTTTACTGATGTGTACGCGATCTCCGAGTTTCAGTTTAGGGTGAGGAGAGGAGGACGTAGGCTGGTCGCTGTTGTACAGAGTCTGCCATACATTTTCTTGGTTGTGTGTTGTCACTTCTGCAGGAGCACGCTGGATGCTGCTGGTGAAACGAATGGTTGTATGCCTTTACCAACTGTGGTAAAACTTCCACAATCTCAAAGTATTTTTTCTGGTAAAGTAGCGCCAGAGCTTCTCTTTCAAAGTGCGATTCAGTCTCTCTACAACAGAGGCTTTCGTAGCCTCGTTTTCTGTCACAAAAAAGTGTATTCTTCTTTCCTTCAAAAACGTTTGAAATGTTTTGTTCAGAAACTCTGCCCCTTTGTCTGTTTGAAGTTTGGAGGGGTTTCTGACCCTGTTCAGGATGCGTTCAAAGGCCTCCACCATCACAGGTCCTGTCTTGTTTTTCAAAGGACGACCCAAGCATATTTAGACAAGACATCGATGACTGTCAGCAGATAGCTAAAACCATCATTGTTTTTCTTCAGGCGTTGGACGTCAATCAGATCAGCTTGCCATTGATGGTCTATTCCTCCTACAACAACACGCCTCCTCTCAAACTTGTGTCGCACAGGTTTATGAAGAGTATAAGCATCTTCGTGACTCAAACCATTCTTTGAGCACAGACTCTTTTGCCTTCGTTATACGTTTCAAGGCGTGAACACCACCAAAAGATCCAGCGGCGTTGTGGTGTGTAGTAAGCCTGCCCCAACATTCTGTTCTGTTTCGATATTTTTTTCTTATTTTTCCGCGGAGCCATTTCAGGTGTAGTCAGTATGACTCCCAATCCATCAAAGGTGCGGTCTTGCTTAATCTCTGTTGTTTCCGGTTCCGTCTGTGTGTCTTTCTCCTCCAAGAAAAAGGTGTCTCCCCTTCCAACGGGTCAGAGTCTTCTGTACCTCGTGACTTCTTGATCGATGATAAGGCAACGTTTCTCAGTGATGGTGGGGGTGTTGGCATTTGCGGTGTAGAAAACGCGGGTTGAGGGGAAGAGGAACCCACCTCGACAGGTCCTTCCGTAGACTGTGAAGAATAGGACAGGGTGCCGGGTATTTATGTTGTCATAAACTTCCAACGGTCGGGGTTTCCAACTAAATCTTGGGGATGTTGGCATCACTGAGAGCAGCGGCAAAGGATTTCCACCCAATGGGTTGGAAGTAGCGACATTTTCTTAGCACATCATTGACCAAATCAACGAGGTTCGAGTTTTTAATCAGCTGTCCTCGCCAAATGATTTCCCCTCGCTGGTTCCATTTCAGATCTGGGTGATTCTGAACGCGGTTTTAAAAGTCGCTCCGCTTTGCTTTTCATCGTTTTTGGTACACTCTCCACAACATCCTTCTCCACGCTTGTCAACATGGGGGTTGGCGCGTCATCAACAGTCTCTGCTTTCTGCTTCGGGTTGGGTTGAGCAGGTGTTGTGTCTTGAACAGTCACTACTCCCAGTGGTTTTTCCTCAAACTGATCAAAACGTTTCAAATATTTCCAAAGTGTCTGATGATACATATTAGCCTTGTCTTCGGCGCTTGTATCATTGTTCTCTAATATATCACGCATCTGCTGATCCATGTCCCTAAGACTGTCAGAGGTGGCATCAGGAACTGGAGGCCCGGAACAGAGTCTAGCACACGAGGATCCACTAAATCATTTTCTTCGTATGCTCCATGATGTGGTTACAATCCTCCCAGTAATCCTCCGAGCACCCCCAGGACAGGTTTGATGAGGGCACCGAGAAACCCCCCCCTTCTGCAAGATCTGCTTCTTTCTCTTGCTGGATGTTCCTTTCTTCGCCAGGGAGCGTAAGCTCTGCTTGTATCTGCACAACTGTTTCTTCTGGGCAGGAGTCAGTCTCACGTGGCCTTTTAAAATGTTGAGGAACATTCACTCAGGGCGTTGATCAAATCTGGCGAGGCCCCTTTCAGGGCTGCCT
The DNA here is from genome assembly GCA_018398815.1 of Conus ventricosus. NCBI lineage: Eukaryota > Metazoa > Mollusca > Gastropoda > Neogastropoda > Conidae > Conus > Conus ventricosus. The sequence continues at coordinate 67,546,039 of CM031613.1, forward strand.
TAATAACAGCAGGCTTGGCACCACACAACAACTGCAACATGGGTAGATTCCTTCTCCATACGGGCTGACATGATGGTGAAGAGTCAATGTTCCGGTCGCAATAACCGCGTGTGTAGATGGGCGCTCGCTTTTAAAGCTCCACAAAGTCTCAGTCTCATTGAAGGACTACCACCACGAAACGGAGAGTGGTTACTACCAGCGTACACTGTATCAGAGACTTCACAGTGTATTATACAATCTCCACACATCCTTCTCTCCATTTCTCCACCAAAAGAAAAATATCGTTGCAGGTAAAACATGGCATACTGGAAGACGAAAATCATTTCTGCACATAGACGACTTGATGGGTCGGGGGTATAATATTTGTTCTCAGACGGAGATGATCGGGTGTCTCCTGACGAAGGTCAAACAACAAATAACCGTGGGGGTTTGGATGTCGCATCTTTAAAAGCTTCCTGAACGTACTTCAATCTTCCGGATACATCTGTTTAGCTAAATGGGTGATCTGTGAGGCGTCTCTTGGGTTCTTGAATACCACCAGATAATGACTGTTCAAGCTGATGGTCCGTTGTTCTTTGTTTTTCCCAAACAGATTCTGCACGATGTACATGACACTCATGTTGCGATGATGGCTACCTTTCGTGAATAATTTTGTCACCCTGTCATCCGTTTCGCTCATCAAGTCACCAATCACCACCAAACGTCGTTTCTGATCATCCCATTCTTCTACTTTGGGTAGCCCTTCGATAAACGTGACTCCTTTCAAAAGATGATATCCAGACTGCCACTCTCCGTAACACCACACAATCTCAGCGGGAGGTGGTTGTCATTACTTCATGGATGTGATTTATAAACTTGTTGACCCAAACAGTTTTTCCACTTCCTGTTGGACCAGCAATCACACAGGTAAAGGGATGGTTTCCACCTTGGATCCATAGCTTCTTCTGTTAGCGTCCCACATTGACATTCTTTTTTTATTCCTGGTCTACAGATTCCCTGTCATCATCATCAGCATCATCATCATCCTAAGCATCATCACTGTCATCACCGCCATCAAATTTTTTAAACACGCTACGTCAGCGGACAACCCGCGGCAACGAGAAAACACCCCATTTATTTTATATAAAAAAAAAAAACCTCGACAAACATCGATCGCACGCGCGCGCAGCAACACGAAACACCCCATCTATTTTTAACCCACTACGTCAGCAACAACCACCCCCACCAAACAACAAAGACTCAAAAAAAATCTTTTATTAGCTTCACCCACACCGTGACCTTGACCCCGCCACGCCACGCCATGCCGCACAACCTGCCGCACCACCTGCCGCGCACCTGCCGCCTACTTCCGACATGCGCAACACCACTTCCGGTGGAGGTCCCCTCCGAGGTCCCTTTTAAGGCATGAAAAGTCCTTACCCTACTACTTGCAATGTCTTTGCTGTGAGCAAAACGGGGGAATTTTACTCTGCAGTGTCTTTGCTGTGAGCAAAACGGGAGAATTATGCTCTGCAATGTCTTTGCTGTGAGCAAAACGGGGAATTTTACTCTGCAGTGTCTTTGCCGTGAGCAAAACTGGGGGATTTTACTCTGCAGTGTCTTTGCCATGAGCAAAACGGGGGGGATTTCCTCTGCAGTGTCTTTGCCATGAGCAAAACGGGGGGATTTTACTCTGCAGTGTCTTTGCCATGAGCAAAACGGGGGGATTTTACTCTGCAGTGTCTTTGCCATGAGCAAAACGGGGGGATTTTACTCTGCAGTGTCTTTGCCATGAGCAAAACGGGGGATTTTACTCTGCAGTGTCTTTGCCATGAGCAAAACGGGGGGATTTTACTCTGCAGTGTCTTTGCCATGAGCAAAACGGGGGGATTTTACTCTGCAGTGTCTTTGCCATGAGCAAAACGGGGGGATTTTACTCTGCAGTGTCTTTGCCATGAGCAAAACGGGGGGATTTTACTCTGCAGTGTCTTTGCCATGAGCAAAACGGGGGGATTTTACTCTGCAGTGTCTTTGCCATGAGCAAAACGGGGGGATTTTACTCTGCAGTGTCTTTGCCATGAGCAAAACGGGGATATTTGCTCACCTCACCGCAGTGACTGGGACATTTTTCTTTCGCAGTTCTTAACTTTTGAACTAAACGACTTCAAAGCTTACACTGACTTGGTAATATGACTTGGCAAACTACCTCCTGTGTTCATTGCCTGCACATGCTTGTCCGTGAGCGTGCGTGTATGTGTTGAGAGGGGAAGGAGAGGTCGTATGCTCGCGCGCGTGCGCTCGTGCAGGTTCTGTTTGTGTGTATGTACGAGTGTGTGTGTGTGTGTGTGTGTGTGTGTGTGTGTGTGTGTGTGTGTGTGTGTGTGTGGAGGGGAAGTGCGTGGAGAGAGAGAGAGAGAGGAGAGAGAAGAGAGAGAGAGAAAGGGGGGTTATAAGGATGGCTATATGATATCAGCGTGTGTGCGAGTATTTGACCCACTTTCGCGTCTGTTGGTGCTGTCTTTGTGTTGTGTCCTATTGTTACCTTGCCTTTTATGACTTCCACCCATATTACTTTCTAATGTGTTATTATGTCATATGTCAAGACAGATTCCCTGCCTTTACTATTCGGTGACATTAATACATCAATACTTGTCATTGTGTAATGCCACGATGTCAGCAACATTGCCTAGAAAATTCTAGCATTAAAGATTATCCCGTGGGGACACACACGCACGCACACACGGACGCACGCACGCACGGACGCACGCACGCACACACACACACACACACACACACACACACACACACACACACACACACACACACACGTGCACGCGCGCATCAACCAAAATGGGGTGATTGTATAGTCACACTTGAGAGAGAGAGAGAGAGAGAGAGAGAGAGAGAGAGACAGACAGACAGACAGAGAGACAGACAGACAGACAGAGATAGAGACAGAGATAGAGCAGAGACAGACAGAGAGACAGACAGAGAAAGAGACAGACAGAAAGAGAGAGACAGACACACAGAGAGTGAGAGAGAGAGAGTGAGAGAGAGAGATACATGTAAAGAGAGCAACCTACGCTTTGAGGGCACCTAGCAGGTAGGAGCACTGCCGGGCCTGTGGTTGTCTGGCAGCCCGAAAGAAACCCTCGCACTGCTGAAACAAGTCGCCATGAGGACAGGTGGTAGCACACAACAGTGTCATCAGCAGCCACCCTCTTTCCTCACTCCGTCTGCAAACAGGCAGTGCACTACAGCTGACAGCAGCACAGCACGTGGTAAAACAGAAAAAGTGCAGAACTCATGCACTCAGTAATTCCCCCCATCACTGGTTATATTCTGGCCTTGTAAGACGTGGACAGGAATGGGGGTGAGGGGTGGGGGATCAAATCAGAAAGCAGGAGGGATGGGACGTGGGGAGGACGGTAGAAGTTCCATCGGAAAGAAGATGGTTCTAACGTGAAGGCTTAACATACTGAACTTTAATGCATGGACATATGCATCACAGAGGCCGCTCAAATCCCAATGGACGGGAGGGGATGGCATCCCAACTGTGGCTGGGCCAATGGACGGGAGGGGATGGCATTCCAACTGTGGCTGGGCCAATGGACGGGAGGGGGTGGCATCCTAACTGTGGCTGGGCCAATGGACGGGAGGGGATGGCATCCCAACTGTGGCTGGGCCAATGGACGGGAGGGGATGGCATCCCAACTGTGGCTGGGCCAATGGACGGGAGGGGGTGGCATCCCAACTGTGGCTGGGCCAATGGACGGGAGGGGATGGCATCCCAACTGTGGCTGGGCCAATGGACGGGAGGGGATGGCATCCCAACTGTGGCTGGGCAAATGGACGGGAGGGGATGACATCCCAACTGTGGCTGGGCCAATGGACGGGAGGGGATGGCATCCCAACTGTGGCTGGGCCAATGGACGGGAGGGGATGACATCCTAACTGTGGCTGGGCCAATGGACGGGAGGGGATGGCATCCCAACTGTGGCTGGGCCAATGGACGGGAGGGGATGGCATCCCAACTGTGGCTGGGCCAATGGACGGGAGGGGATGGCATCCCAACTGTGGCTGGGCCAATGGACGGGAGGGAATGGCATCCCAACTGTGGCTGGGCCAATGGACGGGAGGGGGTGGCATCCAACTGTGGCTGGGCCAATGGATCGGAGGGGATGGCATCCCAACTGTGGCTGGGCCAATGGACGGGAGGGGTGGCATCCCAACTGTGGCTGGGCCAATGGACGGGAGGGGGTGGCATCCCAACTGTGGCTGGGCCAATGGACGGGAGGGGTGGCATCCCAACTGTGGCTGGGCCAATGGACGGGAGGGGATGCATCCAACTGTGGCTGGGCCAATGGACGGGAGGGGATGCATCCCAACTGTGGCTGGGCCAATGGACGGGAGGGGTGGCATCCCAACTGTGGCTGGGCCAATGGACGGAGGGGGTGCATCCCAACTGTGGCTGGGCCAATGGACGGGAGGGGTGGCATCCCAACTGTGGCTGGGCCAATGGACGGGAGGGGGTGGCATCCCAACTGTGGCTGGGCCAATGGACGGAGGGGATGGTATCCCAACTGTGCTGGGCCAATGGACGGGAGGGGGTGGCATCCCAACTGTGGCTGGGCCAATGGACGGGAGGGGTGACATCCCAACTGTGGCTGGGCCAATGGACGGAGGGGTGGCATCCCAACTGTGGCTGGGCCAATGGCGGGAGGGGATGACATCCAACTGGGGGGGGGGCATGGGCCAATGGACGGGAGGGGGTGGCATCCCAACTGTGGCTGGGCCAATGGACGGAGGGATGCATCCCAACTGTGGCTGGGCAATGGACGGGAGGGGTGGCATCCCAACTGTGGCTGGGCCAATGGACGGGAGGGGGTGGCATCCCACTGTGGCTGGGCCAATGGACGGGAGGGGGTGGCATCCCAACTGTGGCTGGGCCATGGACGGGGGGGTGCATCCAAACTGTGGCTGGGCCAATGGACGGGGTATGGCATCCCAACTGTGGCTGGGCCAATGGACGGGAGGGGTGGCATCCCAACTGTGGCTGGGCAATGGACGGAGGGGGTGCATCCCAACTGTGGCTGGGCAATGGACGGGAGGGGGTGGCATCCCAACTGTGGCTGGGCCAATGGACGGAGGGTATGGCATCCAACTGTGGCTGGGCCAATGGACGGAGGGTGATCCAACTGTGGCTGGGCCAATGACGGGAGGTGCGGGGGGGAGGTATCCCAACTGTGGTGGGCCAATGGACGGAGGGATGACTCCCAACTGTGCTGGCCAATGGAGGGAGGGGGTGATCCCAACTGTGGCTGGCAATGGACGGGAGGGATGACATCCCAACTGTAGTGGCAATGACGGGAGGGGGTGGCTCCCAACTGTGGCTGGCCATGGACGGAGGGGATGACTCCCAACTGTGGCTGGGCAATGGACGGGAGGGGATGCATCCAACTGTGGCTGGGCAAGGGCGTGAGGGGGGGGCATGTCTCATTGAGAGCTGGGGGACAAGCCCCTCCCCCTCCCAAGGTAGTGGTAAAATGTTAGGTGCACTGGGTCTTTCCTGGAAGGTACCACGGTGTCATGCGACATCTGTCCCCATCAAACAATAAACAAAAAACAAACAAATAAAAAACAGAAGGAAGTGGTGTGGGTGTGTGGTGTTGTGTTGTGTGTGTTGTGTGTTTGGTTGTGTGGTGGTGTGTTAGGTGCGTGCGTGCGATGCGTGCGTGCGTGCGTGCGTGCGTGCGTGTGTGTGTGTGTTTGTGTGTGTGTGTGTGTGTGTGTGTGTGTGTGTGTGTGTGTGTGTGTGTGTGTGTGTGTGTGTGTGTGTGAGGGGTGGTAGGGCAGTGGGTTGGGAGAGTTCTGGCCAACCAGGACCCATCCCCTTGCCCTCGTACCCCTTGTTCTCTTCTTGTGCGAGATAGTATTGTCTTGATACAGACACAGAACAGACGCGATCTCTTTGGGTTCAAATTGTCTGTTTTCTCCAACACTTAGGGCAGCATGCTACGCTTGAGTTTCTTCTGGGTCACTGGGTTTTTGCCTGTCTGTGAAACGCCAGTCAAGGACATAATGAGGAAGGGGGAGGGGGGGGGGGGTGACTGCTACATTCAGCCTTCGCCTGGTCCTGTCTGCTCCGGGTTGCCGCTGTCGCAGGGACTATCAACTACAGCTGGGCCAGTGATATCAGGGTCTGTTAAGACAGGACTGGATAAGCCAGCGGCTGGAGCAGAAGGGATCTGGAGGGGGAGGGGGAGAGAGAAGGGGATCATAGAATAGAATCACTACTCCACCCGAAAGCTGCCATCGACAAATTCGATCATGGATTACGCTTTTTGAAACAAACTAACAACGGAACTTAACATTAGGTCCTGAACCTACACGGGTTTGGACGTTTGGACCTGCACTGCTGTGACAAACATCTTGTCTGTGGTCAGAAACAATGGAATCAGCGCTGCTTAGAACCAACACCTGCAGTGGTTTGTCTTCACATGAACGCATATTTCTCTCTCTCTCTCTCTCTCTCTCTCTCTCTCTCTCTCTCTCTCTCTCTCTCTCTTCACTTGCAGGAAATTAAATAATTTTGTTCGGTGATTTCAACATAGATCTCTTCAAAATCAGTAACCGATGGAATGCAACATGCGATAACTTAGGTCTGTTTCAGTCAACTGATATCCCAACACGAGTTACCCCAACATCCAAGACACTGATTGATCATGTTTATGTCAGCACAAAACACAACATTACAGAAACAGGTTCTCCGCACTGTGGCTGTAGTGATCACTCACCTGTATGCATAACCTGGCTTAAGCAAGACATTAAAATTCCTAGACCTGGACACCAAGTCATCAAGTATAGATCATTTGCCAGTTTTGACAAGAATTCCTTCCTACGTGATTCAGCTCAATCATCGCTATCTCATATTTATCAATACACTGAATCTGATCAAGCTTTTGAATTTTGGCATTAAACTTTCATAGATGTCTACAACAAACATGCCCCATTTAAAACTAAGATGGTCAAATATTCACCTAAACCTCGTTGGTTAACGGATGAAATTCGAGAAGCAATACAGTTAAGAGACAGACTGCTAACAAACAAACAAAATGGAAGAGTTCAAGAAGCAAAGGAATAAAGTTACCTAAATGCTGCGTAGTTCAAATAAGAAATATTTTAGAAACTTAGTTTGTAATGGCTCTAATAATTATTCAAAACATATTTGGAAGGCCATAAACATTCTTACACATAACAATCCTGACAAAACGACTACAATTCTGCCTGATATTTTTCGTGATAGTTTAAATCATTTTCCTAACATTGTCAATCAAACAGTTAAGAAAGATAGATCTGATATGAATGACTTAAAAATTCTGCAAGATTTTTTGTGAATCCAAACCTATCATATCTGAATGTATCCTTCCTCCTCCAGTAACGATTTATGATGTTTATTTTCATCCTGTACAAATGAAACAGACAGGTACTCGTGGCTTTGACGACCTGGACGGAAAAGTTCTTAAACTTAGTGCTCCTCTCATTACTGACGCATTGACCTGTTTATATAATCTTTGTATTGATAAAACTTATTTTCCTAAAATTCTCAAACAAGCCAAAGTAATACCACTTTTTAAATCCGAAGATAAAACTAATCCTTCAAATCATAGACCAATTTCACTTTTATCTCTTATCTCCAAACACCTAGTAAAGCATATTAATAAATACCTCGTGTACCCCCCTCCCCCTTTCTTTCTGTTTTAAGTTAATATCCTTTATGTAATATATATTGTGAATGATTGCTGTGTGCTGCCCTTCCCTTCATCCTTACCCCCCACCCCCACCCCCACCCCTCCGCCCGATTCCTTCCCTGCCGTTCCCCGTTTACCCTATGTCCACATTTTTCCCACTGCGTTCGTTTGACAGTGGTGTTGACAGCAGTTTATTAGTATTGAATTTTGTATTATCATTTATTTCTTTGTTTTTTTTGTTCTTCTTCTTATACATATTTGCCTTGATTTGCTATGAATCACTTCTTTCCTTTTGCCCCAGGGCTGGGTGGAAAAAAGCATTTATATTGCTTATCTCTTTACCCTGGTTAAATAACATTTCGTTTCGTCTCTCTCTCTCTCTCTCTCTCTCTCTCTCTCTCTCTTCTCTCTCTCTCTCTCTCTCTCTCCTTGCCCAAATGAATACATGCCGTATGTGCAAAGAAACAGATGGTTTCGGACCGAGGAAGTGCACTGACATAAGCAACAAACAAGTAAACAATACAACGGAAACTAGAAACTTATTAAAAGGGATATATTAAACACATCTACAAAGAAGGCGTATTTGTCCATACTTATCTGGGTTGTTGGTAAGCTGCTTAATGATCTGGCAGTAGATCTCTTCTCTCATGTATTTCTGCAGACAGAAGAAGTGACTGCGATAAACGTTGGTATGATTCGGACCCCCTGCAGTAACACTCAGTGAAAGTACACCTACAGGCAGGTGGGGACTCTGTGGTGAGAGTGCGAGTCACAGACAAGGCAGAATTCTGTAGTGTGAATTTGAGTCTGACTGATTATGTGTTATAACATGGAAAGACAATGTGGAATACCGTACCGTAAATTTGAGTCTGAATATATGTTGTAAACATGAAAAGACAATGTGGAATACCGTACCGTAAATTTGAGTCTGAATATATGTTGTAAACATGGAAAGATAATGCGGAATACTGTAGTGCGAATATGAATCTTGGACTAGAAAGACACTGCAGGATATTGTAATGTGCCTAAGGGTCACAGGCAAGGAAAGACACTGCGGGATATTGTCGTGAGAATACGAGTCATGGACAAAGAAGAACAATACATGAGATATTACTTATCTCATTGCAATGAATGGAGCTATTTTTTCGCGGTTTCTAAGTTTGAAACCTAACAAGTTCAAAGCGTATATCTACTTGAAGACATGGACCTTACTAGCAACTGTGTCAGTTTGAAAAACTCCGTCTAATCATCTATGCATACTCGTCTTAGAATCTCAAATCATTGGTCATCCCAGCAGACCGGACTCTTCAAACATCGCCCTGATCTACAAGCTACATTTGGCTGCACGCAAAAAAAAAATCATA
>CM031613.1:67560132-67572632 GCA_018398815.1 Conus ventricosus
AGCCCTGTCAATCAGACATTAACTATAGAGACTTGTGACAGTCCTCAATCTCACAGCCCTGTCAATCAGACATTAACTATAGAGACTTGTGACAGTCCTCAATCTCACAGCCCTGTCAATCAGACATTAACTATAGAGACTTGTGACAGTCCTCAATCTCACAGCCCTGTCAATCAGACATTAACTATAGAGACTTGTGACAGTCCTCAATCTCACAGCCCTGTCAATCAGACATTAACTATAGAGACTTGTGACAGTCCTCAATCTCACAGCCCTGTCAATCAGACATTAACTATAGAGACTTGTGAAGTCCTCAATCTCACAGCCCTGTCAATCAGACTCTAGCTATAGTGACTTGTGACGATACTCTCTATCACAGCCATGTGAATCAGATACTAGCAATCGTGATGTGACGATACTCTCTATCACAGTGACAATCCTCTCTGTCACAGCCTCGCCAATCAGACACTAGCCATGGAGGATGGGTGTCAGCACAGCCCACTGGTTGTGTCGTTTAGCTGTAATGAGGAAACTCCACTCTGAATAAATCAAAAAGCCCATGCCCATTTCTCGATGTTTGCAGGATTAGTCATACAAGACGTCTGAGTAAGAACACTGACGTGATTTCACCCTCTGTACCGTGGCTGTCTGAAGCTGTCAGATGACAGAGAAGATGTGAGATCAGTGTGCTGAGTGTACCGTGGCTGTCTGAAGTTGTCAGATGATACCGTGGCTGTCTGAAGCTGTCAGATGACAGAGAAGATGTGAGATCAGTGTGCTGAGTGTACCGTGGCTGTCTGAAGTTGTCAGATGACAGAGAAGATGTGAGATCAGTGTGCTGAGTGTACCGTGGCTGTCTGAAGTTGTCAGATGACAGAAGATGTGAGATCAGTGTGCTGAGTGTACTGTGGCTGTATGAAGCTGTCAGATGACAGAAGATGTGAGATCAGTGTGCTGAGTTGTTGTTGTTGTTGTTGTTGTCGTACCCTGGCTAAAAGACTCCAGGATCATCCAAACAGCCGAAGCACTTGAACACTATGGTACAAATGCATCAGCTGGGATGAGAACATTACGTGTGCTGAGTAATCCGTGAGCTGTGCATCAAGCTTTGCTGGGATTCACTGCACTCGTAGAACAAGAGAACATGGAACAATAAATTATTAAAAATAAATAATGTAGAAAAAAAATGGTCTAGGTAATGCGGTAATCAACGCATTCTTAAATCAAGATAAGGAATCAATGCATTCCAGTATCAATATAATGTGGGATCTGTATCATGGATGATCATTCGCTGTTTACCACGACAATGTGCGATCAGTGCCTTCAGGTCAAAGTAGTATGGGATCATGCAATGCCAGATCTAGGCAATGAGGGATCAGTGCCTTCAGATCAAAGTAGTATGGATCATGCAATGCCAGATCTAGGCAATGGGGATCACTGCCTTCAGATCAAAGTAGTATGGGATCATGCAATGCCAGATCTAGGCAATGAGGGATCAGTGCCTTCAGGTCAAAGTAGTATGGGATCATGCAATGCCAGATGTAGGCAATGAGGATCAGTGCCTTCAGGTCAAAGTAGTATGGGATCATGCAATGCCAGATGTAGGCAATGAGGGATCAGTGCCTTCAGATCAAAGTAGTATGGGATCATGCAATGCCAGATGTAGGCAATGAGGGATCAGTGCCTTCAGGTCAAAGTAGTATGGGATCATGCAATGCCAGATGTAGGCAATGAGGGATCAGTGCCTCAGGTCAAAGTAGTATGGGATCATGCAATGCCAGTGTAGGCAATGAGGATCGTGCCTTCAGATCAAAGTAGTATGGGATCATGCAATGCCAGATGTAGGCAATGAGGGATCAGTGCCTTCGGTCAAAGTAGTATGGATCATGCATGCCAGATGTAGGCAATGAGGGATCAGTGCTTCAGGTCAAAGTAGTATGGGAATCATGCAATTCCAGATGTAGGCAATGAGGGATCAGTGCCTTCAGGTCAAAGTAGTATGGGATCATCCAATGCCAGATAGGCAATGAGGGATCAGTGCCTTCAGGTCAAAGTAGTATGGGATCATGCAATGCCAGATGTAGCAATGAGGGATCAGTGCCTTCAGGTCAAAGTAGTATGGGATCATGCAATGCCAGATGTAGGCAATGAGGATCAGTGCCTTCAGATCAAAGTAGTATGGGATCTGCAATGCCAATGTAGGCAATGAGGATCAGTGCTCAGATCAAAGTAGTATGGGATCATGCAATGCCAGATGTAGGCAATGAGGGATCAGTGCCTTCAGATCAAAGTAGTATGGATCATGCAATGCCAGATGTAGGCAATGAGGGATCAGGCCTTCAGGTCAAAGTAGTATGGGATCATACAATGCCAGATGTAGGCAATGAGGGATCAGTGCCTTCAGGTCAAAGTAGTATGGGATCATCAATGCAGATGTAGGGAATGAGGGATCAGTGCCTTCAGGTCAAAGTATAGTATGGGATCATGCAATGCCAGATGTAGGCAATGAGGGATCAGTGCTTCAGGTCAAAGTAGTATGGGATCATGCAATGCCAGATGTAGGCAATGAGGATCAGTGCCTTCAGATCAAAGTAGTATGGATATGCAATGCCAGATGTAGGCAATGAGGGATCATGCCTTCAGTCAAAAGTAGTATGGGATATGCAATGCCAGATGTAGGCAATGAGGGATCATGCCTTCAGGTCAAAGTAGTAAAGGGATCATGCAATGCCAGATGTAGCAATGAGGGATCAGTGCCTTCAGGTCAAAGTAGTATGGGATCATGCAATGCCGATGTAGGCAATGAGGGATCAGTGCCTTCAGGTCAAAGTAGTATGGGATCATGCAATGCCAGATGTAGGCAATGAGGGATCAGTGCCTTCAGGTCAAAGTAGTAATGGGAAAACATGCAATGCCAGATGTAGGCAATGAGGGATCAGTGCCTTCAGTCAAAAGTAAGTATGGGATCATGCAATGCAGATGTAGGCAATGAGGGATCAGTGCCTTCAGGGTCAAAGTAGTATGGGATCATGCAATGCCAGATGTAGGCAATGAGAAGGCATCAGTCAAGTAGTATGGGATCATGCAAGCCAGATGTAGGCAATGAGGGATCAGTGCCTTCAGATCAAAGTAGTATGGGATCATGCAATGCCAGAATGTAGGCAATGAGGGATCAGTGCCTTCAGGTCAAAGTAGTAGGAATCATGCAATGCCAGATTTTAGGCAATGAGGGATCAGTGCCTTCAGGTCAAAGTAGATGGAAACATGCAATGCCAGATGTAAAGGGAATGAGGGATCCCTGCCTTCAGTCAAGAGTAGTAAGGATCATGCAATGCAGATGTAGGCAATGAGGATAGTGCCTTCAGGTCAAAGTAGTATGGGATCATGCATTTCCAGAAAGTAGGCAATGAGGGATCGTAGCCTTCAGGTCAAAGTAGTATGGGATCATGCAATGCCAGATGTAGGCAATGAGGGATCAGTGCCTTCAGGTCAAGTAGTATGGGATCATGCAATGCCAGATGTAGCAATGAGGGATCAGTGCCTTCAGGTCAAAGTAGTATGGATCATGCAATGCCAGATGTAGGCAATGAGGGATCAGTGCCTTCAGGTCAAAGTAGTATGGGATCATGCAATGCCAGATGTAGGCAATGAGGATCAGTGCCTTCAGGTCAAAGTAGTATGGGATCATGCAATGCAGATGTAGGCAATGAGGGATCAGTGCTTCAGATCAAGTAGTATGGGATCATGCAATGCCAGATGTAGGCAATGAGGGATCAGTGCCTTCAGATCAAAGTAGTGTGGGATCATGCAATGCCAGATGTAGGCAATGGGGGAGTCAGTGCCTTCAGATCAAAGTAGTATGGGATCATGCAATGCCAGATACTAGGCAATGAGGGATCAGTGCCTTCAGGTCAAAGTAGTATGGGATCATGCAATGCAGATGTAGGCAATGAGGGATCAGTGCCTTCAGGTCAAAGTAGTATGGATCATGCATGGAGATCTAGGCAATGAGGGATCAGTGCCTTCAGGTCAAAGTAGTATGGGATCATGCAATGCCAGATGTAGGCAATGAGGGATCAGTGCCTTCAGGTCAAAGTAGTATGGGATCATGCAATGCCAGATGTAGGCAATGAGGGATCAGTGCCTTCAGGTCAAAGTAGTATGGATCATGCAATGCCAGATGTAGGCAATGAGGGATCAGTGCCTTCAGGTCAAAGTAGTATGGGATCATGCCAATGCCAGATGTAGGCAATGAGGGATCAGTGCCTTCAGGTCAAAGTAGTTATGGGATCATGCAATTCCAGATGTAGGCAATGAGGGATCAGTGCCTTCAGGTCAAAGTAGTATGGGATCATGCAATGCCAGATGTAGGCAATGAGGATCAGTGCCTTCAGGTCAAAGTAGTATGGGATCATGCAATGCAGATGTAGGCAATGAGGGATCAGTGCCTTCAGGTCAAAGTAGTATGGGATCATGCAATGCCAGATGTAGGCAATGAGAGATCAGTGCCTTCAGGTCAAAGTAGTATGGGATCATACAATGCCAGATGTAGGCAATGAGGGATCAGTGCCTTCAGGTCAAAGTAGTATGGATCATGCAATGCCAGATGTAGGCAATGAGGGATCAGTGCCTTCAGGTCAAAGTAGTATGGGATCATGCAATGCCAGATGTAGGCAATGAGGGATCAGTGCCTCAGGTCAAAGTAGTATGGGATCAGTGGACTGCCCGATTACCTCACTGTGTATCAGTGATCTGTCGGATCATGGTAATGTTGGATCAATGCATTGTCAGATCATGGTAATGTTGGATCAATGCATTGTCAGATCATGGTAATGTTGGATCAATGCATTGTCAGATCATGGTAATGTTGGATCAATGCATTGTCAGATCCTGGTAATGCGAGATCCAAAGCATTGTCGGATTAAGGTCATTGGGATCAATGCATTGTCAGATCCTGGTAATGCGAGATCAAAGCATTGTCGGATTAAGGTCATGGGATCAATGCATTGTCAGATCCTGGTAAATGCGAGATCAATGCACTGTCGGATTAAGGTCATTGGGATCAATGCACTTCCAGGTCACGGCACTGTAAATCAATGCGCTGTCGGGTCAAGGTCATGTGGAGTTGACGCGGTGTCCATCAAAGTAATGTGCAGGCAATGGATTATGGGAATACACGTGACACGTCGCCATAACCTTCTTTCTGCCATCCTGAAAGCAAACTGTGAGCACAAGATCTCACCTCTGTCAAATAAGTGATTTCCACTTCAGCCATACATAATGAACGACAATCTTTCCTACCGGAAGTGGTGACGTGAAAAGAGCTGCAGAGTAGGGGCTCTGTCATCGACGTCATGCAGGAGTGACGTGGGGTCCTTCCGGAGCTGCATCACCACTCGTCCCTACATGACATCACAGTCACATCAGCTGGCCCACCTTCCTTGGCGCCATTTATACACATGTGGACTAATTCAACAAAGAAATACATACATAAGTATATGGATGTACAGCATTATGTCATTACATTCTACTGTATAGTATTATATCATGCTGTGTTATGTTAATTTATATGACTTTTCTGTTTTAAATCGTTGTAGGTTATGACCTTCAGCTAAAACAAAAGGGTCAAATGAATGCATATTTTTTTTAAATCTTATTTGTTTGTCAAAACGCACAGGTCAGCTGTATGTGAACAAGCCAATTGTTGGAGCTTTACCGATCACTACAGCGTTATCCTTGACGTCTACATGAGGTTATCACCAATCACTGCCATTTTCACTTGCAGACTGGTCAATTAGTCAAACATTTCCTGAATAATCGCAGAAGCATTACATCTTATAGCCACACAATATCAAACGAAAATCAAGATACGATTCAGCAGTCTAGCAGTCCAAATAATTCATTAACCTAAGATTCAACAATCTATCAATTCCAACAGATTATTAAGATAAGCATCTGTTGCTGTTCACTAAATCAGAAAGAACCCAGCAATCCACAAAATATATCCTTATTTCACTAACGTCACGGTAATCTTTTTTACTCAAACATCATTTACCTAGCCCTGTTTGGTTTTTGTTTGCTAGTTTTTTGTTTTGTTTTGAATTTTAAAAGGTCTTGAAACATAACACACACGCGCGCGCACGCACGCGCGCACGCACGCACGCACGCACGCACGCACGCACACACACACACACATACTTAACCCATGGTAAATGTTTTTAGCGACGAACGTATGTCTGCAAAAGAAGCTCTTACCAACATTTCTCCCGTTGGATGTTCAGTTGTTGCCAGATAATACAGTTTATCACGTGGTATTTCGCATGTACGTGAAGTTCTGTTGCAAACTCCTTTCAAACGCACATCATTCAGAGAGTTGGAGTATGGCTCAGTCATAGTCAAAAGGTCACCACGCAAAACTGTCGTATTATTTCCGTGTTCACTGCCTGAAAACAAAATCAGATTAGCATGAGTGATTTGTTCCATTTTTAACGCTTTCACGCCAACTTCTACCATTCAATTTATTTTCTGCCAAACCGTTTGCACTAGGATAATGAAAAAAAGCAATTCAAAAACAAACAATACAATCAGCAACTCATCTCCACTTCATTAAACAGTGCCTGAGACAAAACAGCACTCCTAACAGCTTCTCCGATTCCCACATTTCCTCCAGGCTCAACAAACCATTTCTGGATACCACCATAACAAAAATCCTACCTAAAGCTAGACCTTAATTCATGCTTGCATACATAAAACCACTAAACACGTCCCTTCAAACAACAAACTACTGTCATCGAGCCCATTGTTTCACAACTCGTATGAGTTCCTCATGCAGATAACCAGCTCATTTATAACCACTGCAACCACCTAAAGAAAGTCCAAGTCTCCAGACTACAAGAAACACACAGGTCAGACATCCTGGACTATCTTTCCCCTAAATACAAAGAAGCGACCATACCACCACCCATGAACAACAGAACCACCTTGCTTACGGAATCGCAAACACCCTTACCCCCACTAACACTGAAAGATCCGTCCAAACTAAATCGTCAAAGTTATTGCCACTTAGCCTACCACCATCGGATATCAAGACCACCTCAACGGTAGGAGAATTTTTTGGGGGGAAACATAGGTGGATGACCGCTCGACCCAGAGTGCCACCGTGTCTACAAGAAAGCTTGGACATCTCTGCTCACTTCTTCCACGCCCCAGTTCTCCACCAGCCAACCTTCAACGAATCAAACAACATCCAATTCTGGACCTCAAAGTATAGAATAAGAAAAGAAATCTCTAAGATCAAATCCAACCCAAATCCAGCATTCCAACCTCTTCATGTCCGAATCCCTCGGAGAAAGACTGGACATTTTCATGGAACCTGTAAACAAGGACATTATCATCGAACCTACAGACAACGACATTGTCATCAAACGTTCAAACAAGGACATTGTCATCAATCTACACGATATAAAAGGTCATTATCATCGAATCTGTAGACAAGGACATTGTCACCAAACGTGTAGACAACGACACTGTCCTCAAACGTGTGTACAAGGACATTGTCATCAAATGTGTAGACAACGACACTGTCCTCAAACGTGTGTACAAGGACATTGTCATCAAATGTGTAGACAACGACACTGTCATCAAACGTGCAGACAATTGTCATCAAACATGTAGATAAGGTCATTGCCATCGAACGTGTAGACAGAAATCGTACACGAGAGGTTTAGGGACTGATATGCATCCGCACCTGACTGCAGTATGTCATCAATGACGACCGCAAAATGCGACCTCATACGTAATCCACGAATAAATGACGTCAGCAGAGTGACAAAGTCGTCGGAATGGTTGATCGTCATCATGTAGTCGTCCCCCCTCAGTGTCCGCACTGTCACCAGCTGCCTGTGTCAAGCAAAGTATGCAGCTTACATGAAACAACACACTGTCATAAACAGGGTTTTTTTTTTTACTCGCATGTATAAATGCGTGATTCTTTGTAATAACGCAATTTTGGTTGTTCATGTGTGTGTGTGTGTGTGTGTGTGTGTGTGTGTGTGTGTGTGTGTGTGTGTGTGTGTGGTGAGAGAGAGAGAGAGAGAGAGAGAGAGAGAGAGAGAGAGAGAGAGAGAGAGAGAGAGAGAGAGAGAGAGAGAGAGAGAGAGAGAGAGAGAGAGAGAGAGAGAGTTTGCGAGGACTGTTTGAGTCATCCCATGCTTGATGAGGTTGCTAAATAATAACGACTGTAAATCTACGATTGATACAACCATAGAAACCAGTGTTACAAAACTGTCATTATTTTATATATCATGATCACCTGGCAATTACTGCTTTGCACACCAATAAAAACATATCAAATGATACTATATGCAAAAGCTGTAACAAATATCAAGTCACATTTTCTCAAGTGCAGACCATATATGCCAATTTTCCCGAGCAGACATGGACATACAAACTGATGAATTACTAGACATAGAGGTATCCAGCCCACGTGTACACAGCAAATCTCCATACAACATGTAACATACCCACGAACATGACATCAAGCCAAAGATGCGTGCTTGCAACTGGAAAGGGACGGATTGGTTCAGAGGAACCGAGACCACACTGTCTGACAGAAACAGATCTCTGTGATGTATCTTTTACCTTGAGAGGCACGCATGTACTCGTTACATATTTGACCGAGAGCAACAGTAACCAAGGTCATGACATTTCAAGAGCCAGTCAAGAAGGTGGAGGGATGAGGGGGGAACTAGAGGTGAAACTGGAGGGTGGAGGGGGAGGGAAACTGGGCGAACAGTGGAGCGATGGCCGTCACCTCAGGGCGCTGAAGAACTAAGTGATTAACACAGATCACACTGACATCAGAAATTGCTGAGTTATCTGCGTATATTCATACTGACTGCTACTTACAATCTCTGCGCTGTCATCTTATTTATAAGTAGGCCAGTCTAACCATCAGCTTCAGGAAATCTGGGCTTCCAAGCCAAAGTTCTCGCCACAGAGGTTAGAGCAAGGGCATTTGTGAACTCGTCAGACTATGATCTCATGAAACAGCACGCGCCTTCAGGCAAAAATCTGGTTTTAAAAAGAGGACCAGAGCCTTATGGGCAATGGCGGAGGCAGCTGAAAAGAGTTCCAGCTGGATCTGGTCGAGGAGGAACAAAAGTGAACCTCATGAGTTTTACGCTTTCCAACTTTGAACGGGCGTCCCCATAGCGTTGTGGGTGAGACATCCGGCAACACCTTGAGACGCCCATCCAAACAGAAAATACTGGTTCAAATCCCAGCAGCACCGGGGATAAAAAAAATATGACAGTAGAAGGGCATTATGGAGTCGTGATCTGGATGCAGCCCAACCTCTTAGAGTGTAAGGAGTTCAGCGTCGAAACTCTTGCCTGATGGGGGCTTCTTCTCTGAAGACCTTCTGCTGTCCAACTCTTATGTAGAGTTTCTTCCTATTTTTATCCACACGGTCTTGGTATCCTATCAACGGTCTTGATAGCTTGTAGGAATTATTCGGCGCTGCTTAAAGTTCTTTAAGTTCACACACACACACACACACACACACACACACACACACACACACACACACACACACACATACATTATGCTATTTAAGAGTTTCCTGCGACCGCTTTGTGTGTGTGAGTGTGCGTGTGTGTGTGTGTGTGTGTGTGTGTGTGTGTGTGTGTGTGTGTGTGTGTGTGTGAGAGAGAGAGAGAGAGAGAGAGAGAGAGAGAGAGAGAGAGAGAGAGAGAGAGTGTGTGTGTGTGTGTGTGTGTGTGTGTGTGTGTGTGTGTGTGTGTGTGTGTGTGTGTGTGTGATCTTCTTTTACGGCTCACATCTGCTGTCAAGACAACCTCCACGGCCAACACTAACAAAACTGGAGACATTGCACGGCCCCTTGCAATGCCCATGTTCAGACTGATCCAATGTGTTGTGTCTTCTCGTGTGGGAGCTTCATTAAGAAGCCTTAGAAGTACCTTTTCAGCTTTTCTCGGATTTTGTATAGGACATTGTCCATCTTGAGGGCCAACTGTATGATGTTGAGTCGAACTGATCCGTATGCATTTTCCAGATCGGGCCACTCTACGTCGAAATGCCTTTTCTCTGCCATAGCTTTGTGGATTGATTCCGAAACCACAGTGGCATGTTCCACACAGGCACGTTGTCCTCTGACGTTTCATGTCTTCACTGATACATCCAAGTACTCATTTTCTGTGAAGTATTTGCTCAGCCTCGCTGCCATGACAAGCATGAAGTTTTCCCCTCAGTGTTCAGAAGTGATATCGGTCTGGACTGGTTGATGTCATTCGAAATTTGGTCCTTTGGAATATACACTCCATCAGCTATCCCCATTACTCGCTAATTTTCAAGTTCCATAGTGTCGATCTTATCAGTTTGTGGAGCCACTGAAAGACACGGAGACAGTTCTTGGACAGCAGATAGGGTTTTCCATCATTTCCAGGCGAAGATTTGGCCTTGGCTTTCTTAACCACTTTTTTTTTTTTTTAGCTCATCCAGTGTTGGTGGCTCGTCATTGAACTAGTTCTCTGGCGCTGGAGTCCGCACCAAAACTGGACATGTACCACAGTGACTGTGAGACACGGGACAATCAGCCGGACCTCCAGCCAGCAGCAGCTGGGTTTTCCTTTTATGTCAGGAGCAGGGAAATGGGCAGGCCAAGTTGCAACTGAGCGATCGTCACAGCTGAGAATTATTAAACCGAATGTAAGGATGCGTATAATACGTACACAAAACCAAACGAACCATGAAGAATGATATCCAAGGAAATATTCACTATTACAGTGTAGGCGAACCCGCAAAATGTCTGTTTTATTTATCTTATTAGAAAGTTGCAACTCTGTCCTGTCGTGCCCGGCGTCTTCGGTATTTTCTCAATATATTTTTTTCTCCTGTTTTACGCTAGGGTGTTGTTCACGGGACTGACAGTACGGTTGTGAAGAACTCTAGATGGCTTTGTCTTTGACAAACTCTACCTTCCCATGTAGCAAGCACTGAAATAAGGGCTGACATGTGAGCTCCACATTGCACTGAGCATCTATATTTTCCAGTCCAACAAGAGAGTACGTTCCTTCTCAGCACACCCGTTCAGTATCCTCCTGTCAGGCCTAGCGCCTGTGTCTTACCTTCCCTTGCTCACGGAAGTCACCTCCCAAAATGCCAGATGCAGCCGTATGGTATCGCTGTCATCCAGGATGTAAACACCTTTGTTGTTGATGGCTACCACCACCTTGTTCAGTGATACTCCGGGCCCCGCCACCTGTGAAAACACAGCGCGCACGAGTCACACCCACAAAACACAGCACGTCGTGTGTCACGGCACGAATTACATCACAAAACACAGCACATCATGTGTCACACGGCACGAGTCACGCCCACAAAACACAGCACGTCGTGTGTCACACGGCACGAATTACATCACAAAACACAGCACGTCGTGTGTCACACGGCACGAGTCACACCCACAAAACACAGCACTTCGTGTGTCACACGGCACGAGTCACACCCCTGGACCTGTGTCCAGGTGAAATGTGTGCCCTCTTAGCGACATCTTCACGGTCTGCGCTTGACTTCCTGTACACGCCACTGATTCAGTATGTCAGCAGCTGCATCTATCATGCCTGCAAACCATGGACTGAATGTTTCTTGTCATGCCCATTTACCACGTTGAAAAAAAGGTTTAAAAAACAGCATTTAACCCTCAAGAATCTGCACATTCCGAACACAGCTTGAAATTATCTTCTGTGTAAATGTGACACATGAATTCATAGAAAAACACAACTCAGGCCATTGAATTGCAAAGTCACTGACAGTGTATGGAATATGGTTGAGTCAACTTTGGCGCATCAAGTTTTTGAGCACCACAGTCCTATTGTTCAAAATTTGGCACACAGACCTATACATTTCCTCCAAGGTTCCTTTTCAGTGGGCCTCCGACTTCCTCTTTTCTTTCCTTTCGTTTTCCTCTTGTGGGGCCTCCATCTTCCTATTTATCCCCGCATTGTATTTGTATTTTTTCTTTTACTGCATGCTATTCTACTGTGTATGCGATATTTGGGATTGTATACAGTCATCTGGGGTTTTATTTTGCTCAAGTCTCTGTGTTTCAGTTATCTGCGGTTGAATGCATAAGTCTGTATTTTGTGATGTCTAGTGGGCTAGCGGTGTACTAAAAATGTGGGTGTATAAATTGGGTTTGTTGTTGCTCTATTGTATATGCAGGTACCTCAGAATTTTCTACAAGTGCTCGTTAGTTTCAGTGAACCTGGATTTAGATTCAACGAACTTGTTGAAGGACAAAGCCAGCCCCTCACGGTCATCTGAAAACATGAAACCTAGCCAGGCAGTTTCTGTCATGGTTGAAGCAGAGTCAGACGTTGCTCTTGCAGCTTTCATCTGGCCATGT
Source organism: Conus ventricosus (assembly GCA_018398815.1). NCBI lineage: Eukaryota > Metazoa > Mollusca > Gastropoda > Neogastropoda > Conidae > Conus > Conus ventricosus. The sequence goes on from CM031613.1 coordinate 67,572,560, forward strand.
GCTTGACAGTCAAAGTATTGGCAATGCTGGCCATCTGTCATGTCTGGTAAATGGCCACGTCCACCAGGACGAA
>CM031613.1:67577632-67607632 GCA_018398815.1 Conus ventricosus
GTGTGCGCGCGCGAGCGCTTTAAATATAACTAAGACCAGCGACAGTGTGAACAATAGCATATATTTTCATTATTTCAAATAACGTTTGCTTTCGCATTTCAAAGCCATTTTGCATGAAACCAGGCTTTTAATTCCAACTGATTTCATGGGAACAGACTTCAAACGGCAAGGTAAACCAGTCACATTACAACGGGTTTGTAAGACAGTCAAACAAAAGATCCGTAAGTCATGGTGCAAGCGGAACATTTTCAGCATATCATTTGGCTTTGTTCAGTAAACATTTCTTTAAAAAAAGATCGTTCACGCACACTAAATCATAAAATGGTGGGGGCACCGTTACATTAGCTTCAATAAGTCTCCTACTGGCACGCACTGAAAAAAACATATACTCCACAGACAAACATCCACACGGCTTCTCATCTAGTTGTTGTCTAATCAAACCATTTCTGTGTGACTCTGACCTTCTCACAAGAGTACTCTCCAACCGACACGCCCCGCATCAGTTGCTGGTAAATGAGGTCAGCGTTCACGGGGTCAGCCCGCAACACGTCGGTATCCCAGGGCGTGAAGTATTCCCGCCGGAGGAAAAGCCGCCACAGCGAGTTGCTCTCGCGCATGCCCATCTGCTTGGTGTGCTGCTCGCATTCCGAAATGGCGTCCATCACCCGGTGCGCGCCGTGCCCCAGACAGGAGATCTGGTCACACACACAAAAACATGGCTGCCTTTCACCGTGTGCCACACACAAACCATGTCCACCTTTCACCGTGTGCCGCACACAAAAAACATGGCTGCCTTTCACCGTGTGCCACACACAAACCATGTCCACCTTTCACCGTGTGCCGCACACAAAAAACATGGCTATCTTTCACTGTGTGCCACACACACAAAACCATGGCTACCTTTCACCGTGTGCCACACACAAAAAACCATGGCTGCCTTTCACCGTGTGCCACACACACAAAAAACCATGTCTATCTTTCACCGTGTGCCAAACACAAAAAACCATGGCTACCTTTTACCGTGTGCCACACACACAAACTATGTCTACCTTTTACCGTGTGCCACACACAAACTATGTCTACCTTTCATCGTGTGCCACACAGAAACTATGTCTACCTTTCACCGTGTGCCACACAGAAACTATGTCTACCTTTCACCGTGTGCCACACAGAAACTATGTCTACGTGTCGCCGTGTGCCACACACAAACCATGTCTATCCTTCACCGTGTGCCACACACAATGTCCACGTTTCACCGTGTGCCACACACAATGTCCACGTTTCACCATGTGCCACACACAATGTCCACGTTTCACCGTGTGCCACACACAATGTCCACGTTTCACCGTGTGCCACACACAATGTCCACGTTTCACCGTGTGCCACACACAATGTCCACGTTTCACCGTGTGCCACACACAATGTCCACGTTTCACCGTGTGCCACACACAATGTCCACGTTTCACCGTGTGCCATACACAATGTCCACGTTTCACCGTGTGCCACACACAATGTCCACGTTTCACCGTGTCTGTCCCACGGTTCCCTATCCGTGTCATGTTCCACAGTGTCTTTTATTCCATCCCGGGTCAACAAAGGAGGCCCTATGTCCTACATTGTCTATGTTCTATACTGTCTATGTTCTACACTATGTTCTACACTGTTTATGTCCTACACTGTCTATGTTCCACAGTGTCTTTTATTCCATCCCGGGTCAACAAAGGAGGCCCTATGTCCTACATTGTCTATGTTCTATACTGTCTATGTTCTACACTATGTTCTACACTGTTTATGTCCTACACTGTCTATGTTCCACAGTGTCTTTTATTCCATCCCGGGTCAACAAAGGAGGCCCTATGTCCTACATTGTCTATGTTCTATACTGTATATGTTCTATACTATGTTCTATACTGCCTATGTACTACACTGTCTATGTTCTATACTCTCTATGTTCTATACTGTCTATGTTCTACACTATGTTCTATACTGTCTATGTACTACACTGTCTATGTTCTATACTCTCTATGTTCTATACTGTCTGTGTTCTACACTATGTTCTACACTGTTTATGTCCTACACTGTCTATGTTCCACAGTGTCTTTTACTCCATCCCGGGTACACAAAGGAGGCTGTATGTTCTACATATTTATGTTCTGCAATGTCTATGTTTTACACTATGTTATACACTGTCGATGTTCTACACTATGTTTCACACTGTCTATGTTCTATACTGTCTATGTTCCACAGTGCCTTTCACTTCATCCCGGTACACAAATGAGGCTCTATATATTACACTGTCTATAGTCTACACTGTCTATGCTCTATACTGTCTATGTTCTACACTATGTTCTACACTGTCTATGTTCTACACTCTGTCTTTGTTCCACTCTATGTTCTACACTGTCTATGTTCTACTCTGTCTATGTTCCACAGTGTCTTTGCTCTACCCTGGGTCAACAAAGGAGGCTCTATGTTCTATACTGTCTATATTCTACACTGTCTATGCTCTACACTATGTTCTACACTGTCTATGCTCCACACTTTGATCTACACTGTATATGCTCTACACTATGTTCTACACTGTCTATGTTCTACACTCTCTATGCTCTACACTATATTCTACACTGTGTATGATCTACACTGTTTATGTTCTACACTGTCCATGTTCTGCACTATGTTCTACACTGTCTATGTTCTACACTGTCTATGTGCTACACTGTCTATGTGCTACACTGTCTATGTGCTACACTATGTTCTACAATGTCTATGTACTACAGTACGTTCTACACTGTCTATGTACTACACTATGTTCCACATTGTCTATGTTCGGCACTATGTTCTACACTGTCTATGTTCTACACTGTCTATGTTCTATACTGTCTATATTCTACACTGTCTATGCTCTACACTATGTTCTACATTGTCTATGTTCTACACTATGATCTACACTGTCTATGTTCTACACTATGATCTACACTGTCTATGTTCTACACTATGCTCTACACTGTCTATGTTCTACACTATGATCTACACTGTCTATGTTCTACACTATGCTCTACACTGTCTATGTTCTACACTATCATCTACACTATGTTCTACATTGTCTATGTTCTACACTATGCTCTACACTGTCTATGTTCTACACTATCTGTGCTCTACACTATGTTCTACACTGTCTATGTTCTGCACACTATGTTCTATACTGTCTATTTTCTACACTGTCTATGTTCTACACTATGTTCTACACTGTCTATGTTCTACAGTGTCTTTGCTCCACCCCGGGTCAACAAAGGAGGCTCTATGTTCTACACTGTTAATGTTCTACAATGTCTATGTTCTACACTATGTTCTACACTATCTATGTTTTACACTGTCTATGTTCTACACTGTCTATGTTCTATACTGTCTATGTTCCACAGTGTCTTTGCTCCACCCAACAAAGGAGGCTCTATGTTCTACACTGTCTATGTTCTTCACTGTCCATGGTCTACACCGTCTATGTTCAACCGTGTATTTGTTCCACTGTGTCTGTGTCCCACTATGCTTATACTCCACTGTGTCTATGTTCAACTGTGTCTATGTTTCACCGTGTCTATATTCCAGTGTATCTGTGTTCTAACGTGTCTATGTTCTATCGTATCAGTGTTCAACTGTGTCTATGTTTCACCGTGTCTATATTCCAGTGTATCTGTGTTCTAACGTGTCTATGTTCTATCGTATCAGTGTTCAACTGTGTCTATGTTCTATCGTATCAGTGTTCAACTCTGTCTATGTTCCACCGTGTCTATATTCAGCTGTGTCTATGTTCCATTGTGTCTATGTTCTACAGTGTTTACGTGTAATTGTGTCTATGTTCCACCGTGTTCCACTGTGTCTTTGTTCCACCGTGTTTATGTTCAACTGTGTCTATGTTCTACTGTGTCTATATTCCACCGTGTTTATGTTCAACTGTGTCTATGTTCTACTGTGTCTATATTCCACCGTGTTTATGTTCAACTGTGTCTATGTTCAACTGTGTCTATGTTCTACTGTGTCTATATTCCACCGTGTTTATGTTCAACTGTGTCTATGTTCAACTGTGTCTATGTTCTACTGTGTCTATATTCCACCGTGTTTATGTTCAACTGTGTCTATGTTCAACTGTGCCTATCTTCCATAGGTTCTCCTTTGAAAAGGTAGAGCCTAGACACGGTGGAACTCAGAATATCTTTGGAAAAGGTGGAACTTGGACACGGTGAAACATAGAACCCCTTTGAAAAGGTAGAGCCTGGACACTATGAAACATAGAACCTCCTTTGAAAAGGTGGAACTTGGACACGGTGAAACATAGAACCCCTTTGAAAAGGTAGAGCCTGGACACAGTGAAACATAGAACCTCCTTTGAAAAGGTAGAGCCTGGACACAGTGAAACATAGAACCCCTTTGAAAAGGTAGAACCTAGACACAGTGAAACACAGAACCTCCTTTGAAAAGGTAGAGCCTGGACACTATGAAACATAGAACTTCCTTTGAAAAGGTGGAACTTGGACACGGTGAAACATAGAACCCCTTTGAAAAGGTAGAACCTAGACACAGTGAAACATAGAACCTCCTTTGAAAAGGTAGAGCCTGGACACAGTGAAACATAGAACCCCTTTGAAAAGGTAGAACCTAGACACAGTGAAACATAGAACCTCCTTTGAAAAGGTAGAGCCTGGACACAGTGAAACATAGAACCCCTTTGAAAAGGTAGAACCTAGACACAGTGAAACATAGAACCTCCTTTGAAAAGGTAGAGCCTGGACACAGTGAAACATAGAACCCCTTTGAAAAGCTAGAGCCTGGACACAGTGAAACATAGAACCCCTTTGAAAAGGTAGAGCCTGGACACAGTGAAACATAGAACCTCCTTTGAAAGGTAGAGCCTGGACACAGTGAAACATAGAACCCCTTTGAAAAGGTAGAGCCTGGACACAGTGAAACATAGAACCTCCTTTGAAAAGGTAGAGCCTGGGCACAGTGAAACATAGAACCCCTTTGAAAAGGTAGAACCTAGACACAGTGAAACATAGAACCCCTTTGAAAAGGTAGAGCCTGGACACAATGAAACATAGAACCTCCTTTGAAAAGGTAGAACTTGGACACGGTGAAACATAGAACCCCTTTGAAAAGGTAGAGCCTAGACACAGTGAAACATAGAACCTCCTTTGAAAAGGTAGAGAACCTAGACACAATGAAACATAGAACCTCCTTTGAAAAGGTGGAACTTGGACACGGTGAAACATAGAACCCCTTTGAAAAGGTAGAACTTGGACACGGTGAAACATAGAACCCCTTTGAAAAGGTAGAACTTGGACACGGTGAAACATAGAACCCCTTTGAAAAGGTGAAACTTGGACACGGTGAAACATAGAACCCCTTTGAAAAGGTATAACTTGGACACGGTGAAACATAGAACCCTTTGAAAAGGTAGAACTTGGACACGGTGAAACATAGAACCCCTTTGAAAAGGTAGAACTTGGACACGGTGAAACATAGAACCCCTTTGAAAAGGTAGAACTTGGACACGGTGAAACATAGAACCCCTTTGAAAAGGTAGAACTTGGACACGGTGAAACATAGAACCCCTTTGAAAAGGTGGAACTTGGACACGGTGAAACATAGAACCCTTTGAAAAGGTAGAACTTGGACACGGTGAAACATAGAACCCCTTTGAAAAGGTAGAACCTAGACACAGTGAAACATAGAACCTCCTTTGAAAAGGCAGAGAACCTAGACACAATAGAACATAGAACCTCCTTTGAAAAGGTAGAGAACCTAGACACAGTGAAACATAGAACCTCCTTTGAAAAGGTAGAGAACCTAGACACAGTGAAACATACAGCCTCAGTTTGACTCGGATGATTGTTTTCAGACGGATGTGTTAAAACCAGTCAGTATGGATGTACTGAACGTTTCTATAAACCATTTCCCAAGATCCATGTCCAAGCCGCCTGCCTGACCTTGCTGTGCAGGGTGACGAAGATGGAGTAGCCGGTGACGTCCTGGAGGCCCATCTTGACAGCCAGGCTGTGGAGCAGCTCCTGCACGGTGCTCACCGCGTCCACCTCACACAGCGTCCGCCAGCCGTTCATCAGAGTCACCGGCACTAGCAGAGGCTTGTTGTTCTTACCTGCCTAACAGTCACACCACTGTCTGTCAGTGCCAGGCAATGGGCCCGAGGACACCTGTAGGCCTGTACACGCATACACTTGCATGTGTGTAGTAGCAGTAGCAGTAGTAGTAGTAATAGTAGTAGAAGTAGTAATAGTAGTAGTAGTACTAGTAGTAGTAGTAGTAGTAGTGTCAGTGGCGAAACTCCAAGAAACTTTTTCAATGCATACAAATGAAGCTTTTCACAATGAATAGCAGCCGTTTCCATTCCCCATACTTCAGCTCCATATTGTAACACAGGTTGGATCTGAACATCAAATAACTTCAAGAACAACTTCAGAGAATTATTTTTATCAAGGATATGCTCTTCATAATGCATAAGAACGCACTTTTAGCCTTGCATGCAAGATTTTACATGTAAAAGTAAAACTTAAACGAGTGAAAAAGTATATGCCTAAGTATATATAAACATGTACTACTGGCATTACGTGTCCATTATACGTCCAAGTTTCTCTTACAGAGAGGTATCCTCCGTTTCTGAATACTATCATATTACTTTTGTTCATATTTACATTCAGTTGAAGAGAATCAGCAGGCTCGTTGTAAACTGTTTTAACTGATTTTGCAAACCAACAACATTTCTGCAATTAACATTATGTTGTCCACTAGGAGGAGTATGAACATTTCCAAAAAGTCGTTTGTAAATGTAGCACCATGTCTTCCAGAATTCCACAACCTCTGCAGTCGACTCATTTACAAATAGTGAAAACAAAACAGGACAACAAATATCACCCTGTTGAATCAAACCTACAAACTCCCAACTTACTGCACCACAGCGGTTCCGCCATATTGATGATCGTCGTGAACTTTAACTTGACTGATCACACACCGAAGTGAAATACTCTCTTTTGTGGACAGAAGACGGCGTTTGGGTCCGTCCCTTGCTTTGTTCAGTTCAACATAATACATATTACATGCGCGGGAGTGTGAGATTGTGTGTGTGTGTGTGTGTGTGTGTGTGTGTGTGTGTGTGTGTGTGTGTGGTGTGTGTGTGTGTGTGTGGTGTGTGTGTGTGTGACCTGGAACTCCAGCCAACTGGGGGGTTGTGCCCGTGTCCCCACGGAGCAGGTTCTCCTCAGCAGCGGTCCACCTTGGAGCGATCTCGTCCGCCCCTCCAGCACAAAGCTGGCTAGACAGGCTGCAAACTGCACACACAGCACAGCCACTGCCGTCATCAACACACAGCAACACACTGCACAGCTACTGCCGGCATCAACACACAGCAACACACAGCACAGTCACTGCCGCCATCAACACACAGCACAGCCACTGCCGTCATCACACACAGCAACACACAGCACAGTCACTGCCGCCATCAACACACAGCAACACACAGCACAGCCACTGCCGCCATCAACACACAGCATAGCCACTGCCGCCATCAACACCACAGCACTGCCACTGCCGTCATCAACACACAGCAACACACTGCACTGCCACTGCCGTCATCAACACACAGCAACACACAGCACAGCCACTGCCGTCATCAACACACAGCAACACACAGCAACACACTGCACAGCCACTGCCGCCATCAACACACAGCACAGCCACTGCCGTCATCAACACACAGCAACACACAGCAACACACAGCACAGCCACTGCCGCAAACACCACACAGCACTGCCACTGCCGTCATCAACACACAGCACTGCCACTGCCGTCATCAACACACAGCACAGCCACTGCCGTCATCAACACACTGCACAGCCACTGCCGCCATCAACACACATCACAGCCACTGCCGCCATCAACACACAGCACAGCCACTGCCGCCATCAACACACAGCACAGCCACTGCCGCCATCAACACACAGCACAGCCACTGCCGTCATCAACACACAGCAACACACAGCAACACACTGCACAGCCACTGCCGCCATCAACACACAGCACAGCCACTGCCGTCATCAACACACTGCACAGCCACTGCCGCCATCAACACACATCACAGCCACTGCCGCCATCACACACAGCACAGCCACTGCCGCCATCAACACACAGCAACACACAGCAACACACTGCACAGCCACAGCCGCCATCAACACACAGCAACACACAGCAACATACAGCACAGCCACTGCCGCCATCAACACACAGGACAGCCACTGCCGCCATCAACACACAGCAACACACAGCAACCCACAGCACAGCCACTGCCGCCATCAACACACAGCAAAGCCACTGCCGTCATCAACACACAGCAACACACAGCAACACACTGCACAGCCACTGCCGTCATCAACACACAGCACAGCCACTGCCGTCATCAACACACTGCACAGCCGCTGCCGCCATCAACACACATCACAGCCACTGCCGCCATCAACACACAGCACAGCCACTGCCACCATCAACACACAGCAACACACAGCAACACACAGCACAGCCACTGCCGCCATCAACACACAGCAACACACAGCAACACACAGCACAGCCACTGCCGCCATCAACACACAGCACAGCCACTGCCGCCATCAACACACAGCAACACACAGCAACACACAGCACAGCCACTGCCGCCATCAACACACAGCACAGGCACTCCCGCCATCAACACACAGCACAGCCACTGCCGTCATCAACACACTGCACAGCCACTGCCGTCATCAACACACAGCACAGCCACTGCCGTCATCAACACACAGCTACACACAGCACAGCCACTGCCGCCATTAACACACAGCACAGCCACTGCCGTCATCAACACACAGCACAGCCACTGCCGTCATCAACACACAGCACAGCCACTGCCGCCATCAACACACATCACAGCCACTGCCACCATCAAGACACAGCAACACACTGCACAGCCACTGCCGTCTTCAACACACAGCAACACACAGCACAGCCACTGCGCCAACAACACACAGCACAGCCACTGCCGCCATCAACACACAGCAACACACAGCACAGCCACTGCCGTCATCAACACACAGCACAGCCACTGCCGTCATCAACACACAGCACAGCCACTGCCGTCATCAACACACAGCAACACACAGCACAGCCCGCTGCCGCCATAAACACACAGCAACACACAGCACAGCCACTGCCGCCATCATCACACAGCAACACACAGCACAGCCACTGACGCCATCAACACACAGCAACACACAGCACAGCCACCGCCGTCATCAACACACAGCACAGCCACTGTCGCCATCAACACACTGCACAGCCACTGCCGCCATCAACACACAGCAACACACAGCACAGCCACTGCCGCCATCAACACACAGCACAGCCACTGCCGCCATCAACACACAGCAACACACAGCACAGCCACTGCCGCCATCAACACACAGCAACACACACCACAGCCACTGTCGGCATCAACACACAGCAACACACAGCACAGCCACTGCCGCCATCAACACACAGCAACACACAGCACAGCCACTGCCGCCATCACACACAGCAACACACAGCACAGCCACTGCCGTCATCAACACACAGCAACACACAGCACAGCCACTGCCGCCATCAACACACAGCACAGCCACTCCCGCCATCAACACACAGCAACACACAGCACAGCCACTGCCGTCATCAACACACAGCAACACACAGCACAGTCACTGCCGTCATCAACACACAGCACAGCCACTGCCGTCATCAACACACAGCAACACACAGCACAGTCACTGCCGTCATCAACACACAGCAACACACAGCACAGCCACTGCCGTCATCAACACACAGCAACACACAGCACAGTCACTGCCGTCATCAACACACAGCACAACACACAGCACAGCCACTGCCGCCATCAACACACAGCACAGCCACTGCCGTCATCAACACACAGCAACACACAGCACAGTCACTGCCGTCATCAACACACAGCACAGCCACTGCCGCCATCAACACACATCACAGCCACTGCCGTCATCAACACACAGCAACACACAGCACAGTCACTGCCGTCATCAACACACAGCACAGCCACTGCCGTCATCAACACACAGCAACACACAGCACAGCCACTGCCGCCATCAGCACACAGCACAGCCACTGCCGTCCATCAACAAACAGCAACACACAGCACAGTCACTGCCGTCATCAACACAACAGCACAGCCACTGCCGTCATCAACACACAGCAACACACAGCACAGCCACTGCCGCCATCAACACACAGCACAGCCACTGCCGTCATCAACACACAGCAACACACAGCACAGCCACTGCCACCATCAACACACAGCACAGCCACTGCCGTCATCAACACACAGCAACACACAGCACAGTCACTGCCGTCATCAACACACAGCACAGTCACTTCCGTCATCAACACACAGCAACACACAGCACAGCCACTGCCGCCATCAACACACATCACAGCCACTGCCGTCATCAACACACAGCAACACACTGCACAGCCACTGCGTCATCAACACACAGCAACATACAGCACAGCCACTGCCGTCATCAACACACAGCAACACACTGCACAGTCACTGCCGTCATCAACACACAGCAACACACAGCACAGCCACTGCCGTCATCACACACACAGCAACACACAGCACAGCCACTGCCGCCATCAACACACAGCACAGCCACTGCCGCCATCAACACACAGCAACACACAGCACAGCCACTGCCGCATCAACACACAGCAACACACAGCACAGTCACTGCCGCCATCAACACACAGCAACACACAGCACAGCCACTGCCGTCATCAACACACAGCAACACACAGCACAGCCACTGCCGTCATCAACACACAGCAACACACAGCACAGCCACTGCCGCCATCAACACACATCACAGCCACTGCCGTCATCAACACACTGCAACACACATCACAGCCACTGCCGTCATCAACACACAGCAACACACATCACAGCCACTGCCGTCATCAACACACTGCACAGCCACTGCCGCCATCAACACACAGCAACACACATCACAGCCACTGCCGTCATCAACACACTGCACAGCCACTGCCGCCATCAACACACATCACAGCCACTGCCGCCATCAACACACAGCAACACACAGCACAGCCACTGCCGCCATCAACACACAGCACAGCCACTGCCGCCATCAACACACACCAACACACAGCACAGCCACTGCCGGCATCACACACAGCAACACACAGCACAGCCACTACCGGCATCAACACACAGCAACACACAGCACAGCCACTGCCGTCATCAACACACAGCAACACACAGCACAGCCACTGCCGCCATCAACACACTGCACAGCCACTGCCGTCATCAACACACAGCAACACACAGCACAGCCACTGCCGTCTTCAACACACAGCAACACCACAGCACAGCCACTGCCGTCATCACACACAGCAACTCACAGCACAGCCACTGCCGTCATCAACACACAGCAACACACAGCACAGCCACTGCCGCCATCAACACACTGCACAGCCACTGCCGTCATCAACACACAGCAACACACAGCACAGCCACTGCCGTCATCAACACACAGCAACACACAGCACAGTCACTGCCGCCATCAACCACAGCAACACACAGCACAGCCACTGCCGGCATCAACACACAGCACAGCCACTGCCGCCATCAACACACAGCACAGCCACTGCCGTCATCAACACACAGCAACACACAGCACAGCCACTGCCGGCATCAACACACAGCACAGCCACTGCCGTCATCAACACACAGCACAGCCACTGCCGTCATCAACACACTGCACAGCCACTGCCGTCATCAACACACTGCACAGCCACTGCCGTCATCAACACACAGCACAGCCACTGCCGCCATCAACACACAGCACAGCCACTGCCGCCATCAACACACAGCACAGCCACTGCCGTCATCAACACACAGCACAGCCACTGCCGCCATCAACACACTGCTACATACCACAATATAGAGGTTTTCATGATAGGCAGATAGATAGATAGATAGACAGACAGACAGACAGATAGATAGATAGACAGACAGCCAGACAGATAGATAGATAGATAGACAGACAGACAGACAGACAGACAGATAGATAGATAGACAGATAGATAGATAGATAGATAGATAGATAGATAGATAGATAGATAGATAGATAGATAGATAGAAGACGGACAGACAGATAGATAGATAGAAGACGGACAGACATACAGATAGGTAGATAAAAGTTGTGATAGATAGATAGATAGATAGATAGATAGATAGATAGATAGATAGACAGACAGACAGACAGGTAGACAGACAGACAGACAGATAGATAGATAATAGTTGTGATAGATAGATAGATGGATAGACGAGTAGACAGACAGACAGGCGGACAGACAGACAGTCTTTCAGCACCTCGCTGATATCCAAAGCTTCATCTTTCAAGAGACTTGGTCAGAGAGACAAACTACACACTCGTGGCAACAGGCAGACTATGTCGCCAGCAAACTACCTCTCTTGAGACTGCTTCAAGCTGCTGCATTCAGGTAGATAACGGACAGTAAAAAAAAAACAGCAAAAAGTGGTGAACTTCATTTTTACTGGCTCAGGAAATATCTTTACCAACTTTTTTCGCCAGCACAAGACAGACGACGGACGGACATTGCATGGCAATCTCTCTGGCATGCAGCCACGCTTCTGACAATGGCGAAGAAAAAGAAACACCCGAAGGTGCTGGGAGGACCCAGAGAAGCACTGTCTTCACCTGCCTTAGAGCATCCTGTACCACCCTTGGAGCCTCGCTGAGTTGACGATGGTACAGGCCTGTACCCATCGTCAACACAGCGCAGGCCTACAAGTGGTACAGGACGCTCTAAAGGCAGGTGAAGACAGTGCTTCTCTGGGTCCTCCCCAGCACCTTCGGTGTTTCTTTTTCTCAGACGGACGGACGGACAATTTGCCATGGCAATCTCTGGCACTGCAGCCACGCTTCTGACAGATGGCGAAGAGTCCACTCTGCCTTTCAACTTGATTAGAGAAGAATCGCCAAGAATCTCCAGCAGTGCGCACTTCCTTGCGGATGAAGCGCACTCATCCTTTCCCACAGCTGCGCGCATGACCCATGTTGTCCGTCACAGAGCCTTCAGCGCGCGCCTTCAGCAAAATTCCGACGCACGGAAAGATGCTGTTTGCCATACTTTGCGGCATGTGGGCTCTTCTCTCTCTCTCTCCTCTCTCTCATAGTGGCCACGCCTAAGTATGTTCATACTTCGGGTGGGGGAGGGTGCACGACTGTGTTTCATCACAGAAGCTGTACTTTCTTTGTCAATATCCTTTCTTTGTCAATATCCTTTCTTTGTCAATATATTTCTTTGTCAATATCCTTTCTTTGTCAATATCCTTTCTTTGTCAATATCCTTTCTTTGCGCTGGATTCCATACTCTGTGCATTAACTGCACTACACTTACTTGTGATTCATCGACAGAAGTGCCAAAAATAAACGCAAAATACCCTGTTTGGGACTGCCACATGGACACGGTTTTTCTGTTAGCATGGAAAGCCACAGACGAGCGGTTCTGCTGTTAGCGCAGAAGGCCACAGACGCCAGCCTGCAACGTTGCCAAGGAAACTAAAGCAGCACATGTTGTGGACAGGTGCCCTCTGACTGTGTGGGATGAGTGCAGCATGGCTGGCAGGCGAGGTCTTCAAGCCCCCCAGCACACACTCCAGGACATAAGAATGGTTAATGGTTCACTGGTGGGAGGCGTCACACTACTTTGGGCTAAAGACTTTCCACAGTCACTCCAGTCGAACCACAGGGCACATCTGCAGATCAGTTTGAGCCACGCCTCGAATCATCTTCCCTGCGGCCACAAAACCAAAAGTTGACTTTATAACGAACATAAGTGTCTACCTGCAAGGTGACACAACATCTGAACACTTTGCTAATACCTTGCCTTCTGTTGGAAATGACCCTTCCCAATAGATTAACACAGTTAATGAAGCATACCATCTTATTTGGCGCAGATCGTCACATTAGTGGATTAGCTGCTGAACAGCGTCGACCCTGACCTGCTACATAACTGCATAGATATTAAATGATTAAGTAAGCGAGCCATCCTGGCTCCCAGAGAGGACATGGTTAGTCCCATCAATAACCATCCGCTTCAAGTTCTTCCAGGGCAGGACAGGATTTTCAACTTTGTGGACAAGGCTTTTGAAGAATCAGATGAGGCGCACTTTCCAACAGAACTTTTAATTACTCTTACAGTACCTAGTATTCCATCATATATCTTACGCCTGAAAATTGGTTGCTCTGTCACGCTGGTTTGCAATTTAAATGCGCCAAAGCTAGGTGATGGTACAAGACTGATAATCAGGCAGATGACGTAGCATGTGACAAAAGCAACAACGGTTGGTAGCCAGCACGAGGGTCAGCATGTCTCTATCCCCAAGACATCCCTCATCCCAAGGAATCTACCTCTGCAATTTCAGAGGCTGCAGTTCCCGCTGAAGATGTTCTTTATAACCATCATCAAATCTCTAGAACTGTAACTGAAAGTTGCTGAGTTCGCCTGTCATCGCAATGTTTTTCCAATGGAAAACTATATGTGCTGTTCTCGAGAGTGGGAGACCCACTTTTTGTCTGCAGCTGATGACAAAGCCAAGAATGTCGATTACATAGTTATCACTCTAGATAAGTCACAATCTCCCTTCATAACCCTCTCTCTCTCTCTCTCTCTCTCTCTCTCTCTCTCTCTCTCTCTCTCTCTCTCTCTCTCTCTCTCCTTCACCTGGCAAGGTCTGTTACACACACATCCCAGGCGAAGCCGGGTACAAATGCTAGTGCTCTGTAATAATAAACATACTTAATTCATGTCATGATTTCCCTGTTCTCTGCCCTACATTCTGGTCACATCGTTAAATATATTTGCTATTCAATTCATCTGATTTTTTTTTTTACAGTGTTCACATTTGCCTTGTTGCAAATCGACCATCTGCTGCCACCATCTTCCCTTGAGCTTGTATAAGCGCCTTTGGTCGATGTACAACCAAGCATTTTCACAGACCACTGATGCTGTCAGATACCAGATGCCTTCCGTGATGATTCTCGGCCCATGTTGTTTCTCATTGTGTCCTAAAAGAGACAATTGATGTACGTGGAACCTTGTGAAGAATGTTCAGGCGGGGCACAGATGGCTATGACGTCACCGCCGTCTGTCCTCGCTCTGCCGGACCTTGGGAAAAGTCCAAACTGCAGCTAGTGTTGGAATCGAACACTGTCCCGTTGCCCATCTCCTTCTCCTGCAAACGTGCTTGGGAATAACAAAATATGGCCGCCGGCGCGTTTCGCGACCCGTTGTTCCTTACGACTATGAGCCGATCAACTCCCACAGCACCCTGCTGTCACTGTCTGAGCAGGACAGTGGAAATGATCGCCGTGAGGGAAAAAAAAAATCTTGTTTGTTCTGAGTAAATAGACATCTACTTGTGCCCAGATGAATTGACGAAGTCGTTTGCCAACGATATTGGCAGAGAAGGTCTGTTGGAACGATGTCCACGTGCCATCCTCTCTGACACAGTCACTCTCAGTCCTCCAGACTGTTGCAAAGGCGACATTGTGTGTCCCGTTCATTGCTTGCATTGTCTGGTGTCATTGGTAAGGTAAGGTAATGTTGCTTATAGCCCAGCCGACCGCAAAGGGCCATATCAGGACTGTCACCGCATTGAAGTCAACTCACAAGTCACTTAAAAAAAACAACTCATTCACACAACCCTTTAAAATACACCTTAAAAACACACTGGACATTTGTTCAAAATCTTTCCTCCGTAAAATCTTAGATCAGATGAAAAATGTTAATCTGTTTCAGAAATTCAAAGATCACATCAGGTGGGTTTCTCTGAACAAGGTTTTCGTGTAGTCTGCTGTAAAGAGTTTATGTCTCACATCATGCTAGTCCCAACACTCTAAAAGAACATGTTTCACTGTGAGTGATACATGACATGGAATGCACCACGGAGCTTCTTCACCTTTTAAAATATAAGAATGGGTGTAAAAGGAGTGGCTTTGTGGAACTGGTAGCCTAATCGTATCTAACTAGTGTTGTTTGTGCCATGTTTTGTTGTTGTGCTGCCAGTCCAAGTGCCCGTGGTGTCCGTTAGTTTGCCTGGGTACATGACACATTGTGTTCCACCTTTGCCACGCACGCATACACGCACTCGGACAGACTGTTCGTGACGTGCTCCAACCTCTCTCTCTCTCTCACTTTTTCTGAGGGCGTGAAGCTGGCAGCGAAGAGTGACATGAGCACCCAGCCCCGCATACTGCTGTTCCGTGAGGGATTGTTGGTCAGTTGTTTACACAGCTGGCAGTACAGCTCATCCCTGAAACCACATCTCCCCGTGACATCTCCTGCCACTGCATCACAGGGTCTCACACACACACACACACACACACACACACACACACACACACACACACACACACACACACAACACAACACACACACACACACACACACACACACACACACACACACGCACGCGCGCACGCACACACACACACACGCATACCCGCCCCCCCCCCCCCCCCCCAGAACACAACACACACACACACACGCACGCACGCACGCACGCACGCGCGGGCGCGCGCGCACACACACACACACACACACACACACACACACACACACACACACACAACACAACACACACACACACACACACACACACACACACACACACACACATACACACCCAGGAACACACACACACACACACATACAAACCCCGGAACACACACACACACACACACACACACACACACACACACACACACACACACACACACACACACACACACGCACGCACGCACGCACGCACGCACGCACGCACACTCACACGCACGCACGCACGCACGCACGCACGCACGCACGCACGCACGCACGCACGCACACACACACACACACACACACACACACACACACGACACCGTGATAGATAGGCACACAAATACATTAACGGACAAATACATAGATGAGACACGTTCGGATAGACATCAGGAGAGCGACAGAAGAATGTGAACAGCCGTGGTGGACAGCGTGTAGCATGCAGTGACCTGAGCTGTGGTCTGTAGACACCCAAGGCGGTGAGGTACTGGACCTTGTCCAGCATGCTGTCACACCTGTCCGGCAGGAAGGCCACGCCCTCCATGGCTGCTCCCTGAGGGTCCTTGAACTAACAGACAACACACCGGTGTTGACGTCCTATGTGTGGTGATGTCATCAAGCCACATTTCACTGCATGCGTTTCCTCCAGAAACTAACAGCAGTGACTGGAGAACAAGGTCAATTTATAAGGCAGACATCAGAGTTTGAGGGTTTTCTGAGATAATGCCAGTGACGGCGTAAAAAAACATATATAAACGAAAAGAAAAAAAAACCTTCGCAGTCTAAATCAAACACGTACAGGTACATGCTTCTGTATGATGGACATGCATTTGGGGAAAAAAAACCATGGCATGTTCAGAGCAATATTGTTAGAGTATGCAAGATACAATATCAAATAACACCTCTCTCTCTCTCTCTCTCTCTCTCTCTCTCTCTCTCTCTCTCTCTCTCTCTCTCTCTCTCTGCAGCTGAAAAAAGCAAGCAATGCTTTAACGATTCATCTGTTTCAGTAATCTTTCATCGATAGCATAAATTACAAAAGTAAAACGACTGGCCATAATTCAAGTGTAAAATGATGGGCCATAATTCAAGTGTGTCCTCAGTTCTGTCAAGAGGCGGTTTAGTGTTAACTGGGCGTTTTCAATATGTTACGCCGCAGACCAACGGTCATTTTGAATTAATATGCACAGCCCAGATTGATTCAGTTGAAATATATTGCATCCAATGTACTGACAAACGATTTTGTCGGCACAGTCAGGAATGAGAATCCACATCATTGGATGAACGGAACAAATCCAGTGAAGTTGCCGAAAGCTGATGATAAAAATTGTCTGCAGTCTCTGTAAGCGCCATACCAGAAGTCGTCTGCAGTCACGAGCGCCATACTATACGTCGTCTGCAGTCTCTGTGAGCGCCATACCAGACATTGCAGTCTCTGCGAGCGCCTTACCAGACGTCGTCTGCACTCTTTGTGAGCGCCATACCAGACATTGTCTGCAGTCTCTGTGAGCGCCATACCAGACGTCGTCTACACTCTTTGTGAGCGCCATACCAGACATTGTCTGCAGTCTCTGCGAGCGCCTTACCAGACGTCGTCTACACTCTTTGTGAGCGCCATACCAGACATTGCCTGCAGTCTCTGCGAGCGCCTTACCAGACGTCGTCTACACTCTTTGTGAGCGCCATACCAGACATTATCTGCAGTCTCTGTGAGCGCCTTACCAGACGTCGTCTACACTCTTTGTGAGCGCCATACCAGACATTGTCTGCAGTCTCTGCGAGCGCCTTACCAGACGTCGTCTACACTCTTTGTGAGCGCCATACCAGACATTGTCTGCAGTCTCTGTGAGCGCCATACCAGACATTGTCTGCAGTCTCTGTGAGCGCCATACCAGACGTCGTCTGCAGTCTCTGTGAGCGCCATACCAGACATTGTCTGCAGGCTCTGTGAGCGTCATACCAGACATTGTCTGCAGTCTCTGTGAGCGCCATACCAGACATTGTCTGCAGTCTCTGTGAGCGTCATACCAGACATTGTCTGCAGTCTCTGTGAGCGCCATACCAGACATTGCAGTCTCTGTGAGCGCCATACCAGACATTGCAGTCTCTGTAAGCGCCATACCAGACATTGTCTGCAGTCTCTGTGAGCGCCATATCAGACATTGCAGTCTCTGTGAGCGCCATACCAGACATTGCAGTCTCTGTGAGCGCCATACCAGACGTCGTCTGCAGTCTCTGTGGGCGCAATACTGACCAGTTCAGAGTACTTGGACTGGGTGTCCTCCACGTCCTTCTTGGTGTACCTGTGTCGGTAGCTGTCTCTCACCAGGCTGATCACGGGAGGCTGGTCCTGAAACATTTCCTTATCTCATCCTCTTTTCTTCTTCATCACAGCCACCGTCACCACATCCATCGTCACCATATACATCCTCACCACAACCATCGTCACCATATACATCCTCACCACAACCATCGTCACCATATACATCCTCACCACAACCATCGTCACCACAACCATCGTCACCACAATTATCTTCACCACGACCATCGTCACTCTTCACAACAACCATCGTCACTCGTCACAACAACCATCGTCACTCGTCACAACAACCATCCTCACCACAACCATCGTCACTCGTCACAACAACCATCGTCACTCGTCACAATAACCATCGTCACTCGTCACCACAATCATCCTCACCACAACCATCGTCACCACAACCATCGTCACCCCAATCATCCTCACCACAACCATCGTCACCACAACCATCGTCACCACAATCATCCTCACCACAACCATCGTCACCACAACCATCGTCACCACAACCATCGTCACCACAACCATCCTTACTACTGCCTATTCCGTCACCATGTGCACTGTTTCTGTACATCCACACGCCATGAAGCTTATTTGTACATTGTCACCATGTGCATAGTATATCTCAGCATCCTCACCTCATCCAGTGTATTTGCACTTTTGCACACACACACACACACACACACACACACACACACACACACACACACACACACACATATAGGGGAAAGTAAGGGAATTCGGCACAGGCGAGTAAATTGGAACACCCCCCTCCAGCAAAATCTGAGGGGAGAGCAACCTTCCTAACATGCAAAAATGTTAGAATTAATGTTGCTGAAGTGATGTCCCTTTTCCAAATGGCGGCTAAACACGTGGCGAAAAAGAGGTGAGCATTCTTTTTTTTTTTGCGCTTTGCTTGTAATATTGCCTGATTTTCAGGCTTTGGGTTTCATGTATTGTTGATAGTAAGTAGTGGTATTGTTTTTAAGCTGAAGGATTTTGCCATTGGAGAATCAGAATTTTGACAAACAATAGTGTTTTTGCTGTGCCTTAATAGCAAAATGCCCACTTTATCAATGGTGTCATTTTTATCAATTTGGAACAGCAGGAGAGGGTAAGTTGGAACAGTGTTCCATATTACCCGCACAGGGTGTTCCGACTTAGCGGAAGACTAAAATCAAAGTTATTTTTCGTGCCAACATCAATCAGCCAGCTAGATTTAGATCTAGCCCTCAAGAATAGCTTGGGTTTCGATCAGGGGCGCCCGCAGGCCTTCTCAGAGTGAATGGTGGGGGGGGGGGGGGGGGGGGGGGGGGGGGACTTACGACAACGGGGGTTGTGAGGGGTGGGGGGGGGGTATTGGATAAAATCAGTAGTGGGGCTAAATCCTTGAATTATAGGTGTCTGGATCTGACCCTGTCCAGGGGCGGATCCAGCTACATAGTTGAAGCTGAATTTGAATATTGACAGGGAAAGGACAGCTATGGCAAGCGGGAGGAAGAAGGAAGGAGCTAAATAGGAGGTTAGGGCACCTTTGTGGACACAAACTCTGTTTTATATTAATGCAATTGTATTTTCATTGTCTTCAGAGGCAGTTGGTCTACCCATGATCTGGGGAGGCAATGGGGGCAGTTCGCTGCGGGGAACTGGGCCTGAGAGAGGCGGGAAGATGCTATGGCATCCCGGTGACAACACTGAAGAGGCGCCTGGAGGGGGGAACAAGATTGCCGTTGACTGTGTCAAGCAAGATGGCAGACCACCGGTCATTCCTCCGAGTCTGGAGGATGAACTGGCGCAACACATTCTGGATATGGAGAAAATGTTTTTCGGATTCACAAGAAAAGATGTGAGAAAACTAGCGTTCCAGTTGGCGGAAAGAAATTCCATTCACCATGACTTTAATTTGAGTACGGGAATGGCAGGAAAGGACTGGCTAAGCCGTTTCTTGAAACGCCACCCCCAAATAAGTGTTCGAGAACCTCAGCAAACCAGCATCGACAGGGCAAAGGGATTTAACCCCGAACAAGTCTCAAGATTTTTTGACATTTTAGAGGAGTTGTATGACTCGAACGGCTTTGACGGAACAAGAGTTTTCAACATGGATGAGTCAGGCTTTTCCACCGTACAACACAACACTACCAAGATTCTTGGCAAGAAGGGAAAGAAGCAAATTGGCTGTTTAAGCAGTGCTGAGAGGGGTACAAACACAACCATTGCATGTTGCTTCAGTGCCTCCGGACAGTATGTGCCACCTTTTATCTTGTTTAAAGGTGCAAGATTGCCACGCGACCTACAAGACGGGCACCCCAAGGAAGTGTTGTTCTCTGCAATGAAAGTGGTTGGATGACCCAAGACACATTCCTCCTATGGCTCAAACACTTCATTGCGACCGTCAATTCAACCCCTGAGCGGAAAGTCCTCTTGGTGTTAGATGGACATACATCTCACACCACAAGCCTTGAAGTTATAAACCTGGCCCGTGAGAAGGGTGTGGTGCTGTTGTCCTTGCCCCCACACTGCTCTCATAAAATGCAACCCCTGGATGTGTGTTTCTTTCGGCCTCTAAAGATGTATTTCGCCCAAGAGCAAGATGGTTGGATGCGAAACCACTTCGGAATGAAAATCACCAGGAACCAGCTGCCAGGCCTCTTCAATGCCGCCTACACTAAAGCTGCCTCAATGGGGAATGCAGTGAACGCCTTTGCAAAAACTGGAATCTTCCCTTGCAACAGGGATGTCTTTACGCAAGATGATTTTGTACCAAGCATGAGGAGGACCGACGTAATTTCGCCAACCCAGCTTGAGAGTAGGCCTACCGCTGAACAACCACCTGAGTCTGCCAACTCCACTCAACGTGCTCACGCGTCTGCCAGCTCCAGTCAAAGTGCTCCCGAGTCTGCCAGCTACACTCAACGTAGGCCTACTCCCGCGTCTGCCAGCTCCACTCAAAGTGCTCCCGAATCTGCCAGCACTGCTGAAAGCACTTCCGTTGAATTAGTTTTTAACACAGTAGAAACAAATCCTGACGGACGTTGTTTTTTCCGCAGTGTCGTTACAAGCCTCAGTTCTAAATTTCAAGAAGGTGCCCGAGATACTAATCACCTCCTCATCGACCCTATTTTGAGAGCCCAGGAACAAAGCCAATCAGACCGCTTGCGGGCAGATGTTATAAACTACATGTGTGAACACTACAATGAATTTGACGACATCCAAGCAGCCGCGAACAGTGATATGCCAAGTGGAGCAGGTTGTCAAATCAATTCCATTCAAGACAGGATTTTTGCTATGGCCGACCCACGTTGGCGAACTGGAAATTACTTGCACTGCAGAAGTTATCAAACAACCCATTCACATTTCTCAAGATAGGCCTACAAGCAGCACATTTGTAAAGTACAAAGAAAACTTTGATGCCGTTCCAGTATTCCTTCTTTATACGGCATTTGGGGATAATGCAGGGCATTATGACTGCCTTATTCCATGGGGCCGTTTAAATGATGCCACAGAACAATCCATTCCTGTTCCAGGCAGTTCTGATGCATCAGTTCATGAATCTGGTGATTCACTGGCAGGTGTGAGGCATTCCACCATGCAGCAGTCAACACCTCAACAAAGCGATTCAACATATGTACATGTTGTTGACATATCACCCATCCCAACCTTTCGACAAAGCCAGAGTCGGAGAGGAAAGAGAAAGAAAGCTGAGGTTTTGACCTCATCCCCGTACAAAAGAGGATTACTGGACTGCGCCTCTAAAAAGACTGCTACAAAGCAAAACAGAAAGGGAAATCAGCAGAAGAAGAATCCCAGAAAAAACAATTCGACAGAAAGCTCATGGTTCTGTTTTATGTGTGCTGAAGATGTGCAGGAAGATATGGTCCGATGTATGAAGTGCTTAAGATGGGTACATGAGGCATGTGCAGGTGTGGTTGGACGAGCACAGACCTACACATGCGAAATGTGCTAAACGTGACTTGATGTCTTTGTTATTTTTCACTTTATTAGACAGGAACAAATTTAAAGAAAGTTTTCTTCAGATTTGTATCTCAAATGATTAGAGGTTAATTTGGAACACATGGAGTGGGTAAGTTGGAACACCGTTCCAACTTATCCTCCACCCTGTTTCAACTTTGCCGACAGGGTTGGAAAGTTGGAACAAATAAATGTTTTTTTCAAATGGATATAGCCATTTCAATGTTAAAGTTTTCAAGGGTTTTGTTCATTAAAGTTGTGTCAGATTTAGTTGCAAATAAAAAGAACCAAGTTTTTGTTACGTTTGGTTTGTTGTGTTTGAATAATGTGCAGTTTTCATTAAGTGTTCCAAATTACCCTACTTTCCCCTATATATATATATATATATATATATATATATATATATATATTATATATATATATATATATATTTGTTAAAACAAGTATTAAAAAGGAATACTAAAACTCTCTACAAATTTGTTTCAAGCGTGTTGCGCTGTCATCAGGTGACAATGGGAAATGACAGCGCAACACGCTTGAAACAAATTTGTAGAGAGTTTTAGTATTCCTTTTTAATACTTGTTTTAACAAATGTTGCTCCCCAAGGGGTCGAGCGCTTTTAGAATCATTTTAGGCTGTTCAACCATATTGATCTATATATATATATATATAATATATATATATATATATACATACATACATGGTCATCTCACCAACTGTTTATATCGTCGTCACACCTATTACTTCTTTTCCCATTGTCACCAAATTCACAAATTCACATTTTCGTTGCAAATCTGTGCACTATCTGTATTTCTCACAGCATCCGCTAATGTTTTATTCTGCATCCTTGCTACATTATTATGTTATTATCATATTATAATGAATACTTATATAGTGCCTTTCCTCGGCTAGAGACCAAGCTCATCCTGAAGCTTCTAATATCACGAATAGTGTGGATAAAACGTTAAATGAAGGACACACACACAAGCTCTAAGCGCTTTACAATCCACACTCGTTTACACAACGGGCTGCCTACCTGGGTAGTGCCAACTGAAGAGCGGCCACCAGCGCTTCATTCAGTCGTTTCCGTGTCATCCACTTCATATCATTCAATATCGTTCATTCAGTTTTCCTTGCTTCCTTCAATTCTTTCCATTTCTCACGCAGGGTGCATGCTATGTGTAATGTGCCATCCATACCAACGGCCAAACTGGCCTACTCTTCCGAAAGTTGGTGATGGGATTTTACGTGTGTTGCAAGATGTTATGCGTGCGTTCACACACGGAACCTCGGTTCATAGCCTCATTCGAAGGACTGTATGGTAAATGGAGTCAGAACCAATGTTTACTCCGTGGGAAAAATCCCCCTGTACCAAAACGACCCGGCGGAGATTCGAACCCGCAACCCCAGGATCAACAAGAGTAAAAGTCCGGCGCTCTACCAACTGAGCTATTCCGGCCCCTACACTACATCTACAGCTGTCCCACACCATGCTCTGTCTACATCGTCACCATGCTCCGTTTGTACCTGTCATTTTCTTCCTAACACGTCACCATGCTTGCCGTGTTGTTACCTGTCAAATGTTTCTTCTAACCGTCACCATGCTTGCCGTGTGTACCTTCAAGTGTTTCTTCCACACCGTCACCATGCTTGCCGTGTTGTTACCTGTCAAATGTTTCTTCCTACACCGTCACCATGCTTGCCGTGTTGTTACCTGTCAAATGTTTCTTCCTACACCGTCACCATGCTTGCCGTGTTGTTACCTGTCAAATGTTTCTTCCTACACCGTCATCATGCTTGCCTTGTTATCTGCCAGGTGTTTCTGTCTGCATCGTCACCATGCTTGCCGTGTTGTTACCTGTCAAATGTTTCCTTCTACGTCGTCACCTTGCTTGTGTGTTATCTGATAGGTGTTTCTACGTCACCATAGGTTATTCTGTCTGCATCGTCACCATGCTTGCGGTGTTGGTATGTAAGGTGTTTCTGTCTGCATCGTCACCATGCTCGCGGTGTTGGTATCTGTCAGGTGTTTCTGTCTGCATCGTCCCCATTTATATTGTTTATCTCCAGAGGATCATCACGTCCATAACTTGAAGTGAGGCCTCCAGCCTCTTGTTTCTTCCCCTCTAGACCTTCCGCCGATGAAATTCTCTCTCTCCACGCCCTTTTTATTTTAATCCACGACCCAGCTGGTGAGATTACGCCCAAACCCAGAGCACACTGATTTTAACAAAACTAACTGGGAAAAAAGGGATGTGGCCGTTGGACGAACTGATTGGATATTGGGGCAGATTGGGATCTACGGACGGATCCAAGATCCGCTCCTCCTCGGTGGAGGTGTGCGCACCCCCAAGCGCCTTTCAGCATGTATGACGTTTCTGCAGCATTCACTCTCCCACCTTTCTTTGTCCTGGACAGCTGGTTTGTGTTCTTTACATTAGTGTGACGCATGTTCTTGACATTAGTATTACACATGTCTTTACATTAGTATGACGCGTGTTCTTTACTATTAGTATGACGCATGTTCTTTACATAAGTATGACGCATGTTCTTCACATTAGCATGACACATGTTCTTCACATTAGTATGACGCATGTTCTTTATATCAGTATGACGCATGTTCTTACATCAGTATGACGCATGTTCTTTACATCAGTATGACGCATGTTTCTTTACATCAGTATGACGCATGTTCTTGACATCAGTATGACGCATGTTCTTTATATCAGTATGACGCATGTTCTTTACATCAGTATGACGCATGTTCTTTACATCAGTATGACGCATGTTCTTTACATCAGTATGACGCATGTTCTTTACATCAGTATGACGCATGTTCTTACATCAGTATGACGCATGTTTTCAGTTACCGAATGTATTGTTGCTGTAGCGTGAACTGCATACTGTTTTAAAAATGTTCACCACACTGTCCTCCCTCATGAATCTTGCACGTCATGTGCGTAATAAAAGTAATTATGACAAACCTGTGCTTGCATTTGTAGTCAGCGACTGTAAGTTTAGCCTTTGAATGAAGTAAACATCGATAAAAACAAACATTCCAGTTTAAAGGGAGGATATCTGGCGTCTTGTGAAAGAGGGCTCGATCGAATTTCTGAAATTGCTGTTTTAATTGCCTACAAGTATCTGGGTATATATGTTCTACAAAACAAAAGATCTACTAAACATTTCTTTTAAAGTGTCACTTTATAAGTTTGACAGCAAGTCAATTATATTATTTCGTAACTTATTTGAAGCCTGGTACAGCCTAAAGTCCAGAATGGTGAAGAGATTCGGGATTTTGAGAAGGGACAGAGACAAGGCAATTACACTTCTTGTGACAAAACGGTGTTTACAAGTCAGTAACATCATCCAAATGATTTGCTTAATGGTGAACTTGGTAGACTTCCTATCTATTTAATTCATTTGTAAACTGTGTCCAATACTGACTTGAAAACTGGTAAGTATGAGTGAACACAAGTTACCTGCCAGAGGTTTTGAAATATTGTCTGACCTGGTTATCAGAGGCAAAACAACGTGGGGAGCTGGTATTCGTACGTGTTTATGTAACTCGGGTTTTTCATTCGCGTTGTTACAACAACGTGTTAGATGCTTTAAAAAATTCTTGATTTCTTTCATACAATGAATGATATATTGTACATGACAGGATTGGGGTACCCATATTCAAAACACGACCTGTTTCTTTGTACAGGCTGTTGGAAACAGTCATTTAGTAGATGTTGAAAACTTATCTGTCTGAGAATATAACATAATTATCATATCTGAATTGACAAAATTCAGGTTTGGTGTTTCAGACATTGCAGTGCATCGTCAAAGATAATGATTTGCTGTGTCCTTTGTGTAGTAAATCTTCAAAGGAAGATGAAGATTTAGTTTTATTATGCCATGTGCCAGCAGTTCTACGACAAAAATACATTCCGCTAAAATGTTATTGAAGTCAAGCACTTTTGGGGTCTAGTTTGTCATGTCATAAAGGAAATTTTGCAAGTAATTTTGCTTCACACTTGTACAAGGCATTCAAAAGCAGGCGTCTGTTAACATGAGGTGGCACAGATATTATCATCGGCAGTTTACAATTATGCAGATAACCGTATCTTTGTTGTCGTTGTTGTTGTCGTCGTCGTCGTCGTCTTCGTTGTTGTTGTTGTTGTTGTTGCTGTTGTTTTTTTGTTGTTTGTGTCATTCACACCCTTCAAATAGAGCTGTGGCTTTTCTTGAATAATCTCTCTCTCTCTCTCTCTCTCTCTCTCTCTCTCTCTCTCTCTCTCTCTCTCTCTCTCTCAAATCCTGCAACAAGAAGCGCTTAATTCAAAAGGCCAGTTTACAGGTCTACAGGTGGAAAATGAAGAAATGACATCGGTGACCAACTCCTTACAATCCACACTGGACACATTGGACCTGAAAGCTGACCGCCTGGAGCGCAGATCCAAAAGAAACAATTTGATGGTGCACGGAAAACCCTGGGGTGAAAATGAAATGTCAGTGGATTGTGAAGGTCTACTGAGGATTTAAGTACGGACAAGCTGGAAATGACAAATGATGTGTCCTTTGACTGAATGTATTGTAATCTCTCATTATCGCTACGTGCACATTCTCTAAGGATAAAATAAGCACCCCAGAAGAAAAAAACACATTGAAAAGTTTTTCTTCGAACAGATTTTTCTCAAGGCATGCGGAACATTAAGAAGAAACTTTGATTTGATTTGAAGAAGGCTAAAGAAAAGGAGAAACTAGCAGGAATGGTCTTCGAGCATCTTCTTACTGACGGCAAGAAGTTTGTGCCAGATGTGATGAAGGTTTGCCTATCAATTCTTTTCTTTTTTCTAAAGAAGAGTCGTATTCAAGTCACCGATCAGAAAGAGTTTGGTTACAAAATGTTGATATCTTACACCTTGTCAATCATTGTCAGGTACGTGCGGCCACTATGTTGCATTGCTCAGATCACCCCACTGTGGTGACAGTAATCACCGGCCATAGTACGTCAGCAACAGGTCACCCCACTGTCAGTGACAGTACTCACAGGCCATAGTATGTCAGCAACAGGTCACCCCACTGTCAGTGACAGAATTCACAGGCCATAGTATGTCAGCAACAGGTCACCCCACTGTCAGTGACAGTATTCACCGGCCATAGCATGTCAGCAACAGGTCACCCCACTGTCAGTGACGGTATTCACCGGCTATAGCATGTCAGCAACAAACCGTGGGTTTCTACGTGAATGAGAAAAGATTTACAGGTCTTGCTTCTTGTTCAAAGTTGAGCAGAAATTTGGGGTTTGTTTAAAGGTGCCAACGTGTTCGTTTATTTGCGTTGAAATGTTTTCCTAAAGCTGGACGGTAAACGGCAAATAAAGTTTTAAAGGGAGGAATTAGGTAGAGGCCCAGTATCCATGAATCCATAAATAAATGTAGTAGGTATTTACTTTTTAAAAAATGATCAACTGAATCCAGATCATTTGTTAAAGGCTATACAATGTATGATTTAGTGTAGGGGGACATGTTCATAGATTTCAAACATTCATGAAAGTTAATGTACATGTGGCTTCCGACATGTTTGGGAAAAACCAAAGTTAGAATGTGATATTAGTTCTCTTGTTAGGGGGTTTACAAAGGAAGACAAAGGATGTTACATGTGCCTGCATACAAGCTTCGATGTGGGCTGTCTGCAGTCCTCACTTTGTTTATCATACCCGTGCTTGCAGGTAATTAGTAAAATTAAAAAAAAAAACTAATATTAGACCACCACCACCACTATCACCCCAAAAATAATAAATAAGTAAAATAAAAAATGTAGCGATTAACATACGCCACATAAATGCTGAACGAATGTGCACCATGAAACTCCATGCTGCAGTCTTTCCTTAGTGCCACAGCAGCACACTGATTACTTCCCCTGCTCAGTTCCAGCACCTCATGTGCAGACAGAGAAGTCAGGTTACCTACCCCTGCCACGTGCAGTGATTCGTTCAGGTCTTGTCGGGCAGATCCCCCATGATTCTCAGGATGAGCACCCAGGCAGCAGTGCCGCCTGCAATGGAGGCAGCAGGAAATATTACAAACAAGAGAAAAGACGACACAGACGATGAAGAAGAAACAGCTATGATCAATTCACACAATGTCGTTGCTTTGTTGTGAGGCTTACCTTAAAGGCCCATCCAGGTCTTTAGTAATAGTAGTAGTAGTAATATAGCAATCATAAAGCGCATTGTCAAAGGTTCTAGGCGCTGACAATCCACACTTCGTGTACACAACAGGCTGCCTACCTGGGTAGTGCCGACTGAAGAGCTGCCACCAGGCGCTTCATTCAGTCGTTTCCCGTGTCATCCAGTCAATATCGTTCACTCAGTTTCCTTACTTCCTTCATACTTTCAATTTCTCACGCAGGGTGCATGCTATGTGTCACGTGTCATCCATACCAACGGCCAAACTGGCCTTCTCTTCCGAAAGTTGATGATGGGATTTTACGTGTGTGCAAGATGTTATAATAATAATACTAATGATTATTCATGGCGCTTAATCTTACATCATAAGCCTAAGCGCTTACAAATACATAAAAATTTAAAGAAAACATAAATGAAACCAATGAGAAGATGAATATTGCAATAAGTACCATGCATCTACAAACAAGGGTGTATATTGACACCCACCCACCCACCCACCACACACACACACACACACACACACACACACACACACACTGTCGCACAACAACGGACACAGCAGTACGCGCGCGCGTGCACACACACACACACACACACACACACACACACACACACACAATGCGCGCACGTCCCCCCCCCCCCCCCCCCCCCCACACACACACACATTAGTCGCAGAATTAATTTGATGGGCAAGGAAGAATTGCTGTTAATAGGTGAAGAGAGTTTTTTTAAGAGACACGTTCACACACTCGGTTTATAGTCTCATTCGAAGGAATCCCACAACGCC
>CM031613.1:67609694-67627194 GCA_018398815.1 Conus ventricosus
GGGGTGAATTTAAAGGTGGTGAAGCCCTGGATTGGGGGGACCCTTTTGGGCCGGTCTGGGCTAAAACCCAACATTATCTTATCTTATCTTAAACTGTAATGGCATCTTTTTGACAGTTATATACTTAATTTGCACCCCTTTAAACCAGTTACATATTGTAATGACATCCGTTCGCCATTTTATAAATTGTATTGGTACCCCTGTGACCAGTTTATATATTGTAATAGTACCCCGGTGACCAGTTCTATACGTAAGGGTGCCCCTTTAAACTAGTAGGTACTTCAAGGGCCCCCCTTTGACCAGTTACATATTATAATGGCATCCCTTGACAGTGCTTGTATGTTATCTATCAAGGCAGTTCTATGACCTGTGATTATAACTACATGTCATGGCATTCTTACAACCTGTTGTTGTACACTTGTGTTATGGCACCCATTTGATGTATGGTTGTGCATATATCACGTCATGGCACCCCCCAAATGCCCAGTGGATTGTACAGTATCTGTCATGACACCCTTAATGTACAGTGTTTGTACAGTAAAATGTCATTGGTGTCTTTGCGCGGTATACTTGTACAGTATCTGTTTAACAACCAGGCTTATGCAAAAATTCTATGTCTGTGCTGAGAAACAGATGCCTAATGGAGACTTCAATGTGCGTTATATGTTGATTTAAGAACCACACTAACAAAGGCATTTTAAGAGCACTGATTGGAAAAACAGACATAGAGACTAGAGTCAAACAGACATGTCTTCAAAAGACTAACAAATGTGGAGACCAGATTAACCCCTTGACTGCCCTGGCACGAACGGCGTTCGAGATGGTTTTGGGAAAGCTGTGTTGCCCTTGCTCGAAGGGCGTCGAGATAATTTCATCATCAAAATTCGGCGATTTAAAGAAGGGAGGCATGGAGAAAAAATGGTTTAAAAAACGGTTGCGGGGACCCTAAAGGACGGTTTCTTCCCTTTCGCGGTAGCTACTGCCCGGGCTCGTGTCCATTCGGTCAATAATTTCGGCAAAGTTGGGAGAGTTATTCTTGGCGAAGTGGCGAGTCGGCGGGCAGTCGATCAGGCGCGTGCCGTTTCAAACGATCTAATGCTCTTGAAGTGCTTCAAAAGTTACCCGAGACCGTGAAAGCGATGACGAAACTTCAAAGAATGGAATGAAGCGATTCGGAGGAGGAATAAAGTGATTACAATCAACACCCTTTGCTATGGGAAAGGTTGGTGTTGATGACGAAGCTGATCCCACTTCAAACCGAGCGATAACCGGCGCAAGTGGGGCCGAATCGGAGAGTGACGAGCCGATTCCATGTAGTCGAGTGCCCCCTCCCCCTTTCGTGAGAGGTCGGGAGGAGAGTCGGGGAGGGGAGGGGGGTTTTGGACAACGGCGAGGGTCCAGTGTAGGGGGCGTGGCAGGGGAAAAGAGGCGTGGCACCGTCGTCGGAACTTGTTTCAGAAGGGACAGAGGGCAGTGCTGATTGCCCAAATCTCGACCATTCTTTCACGGGTGACCCAGGTATCAAGGTAAACATTGCAATTTCAAGCCCATGGATTTCTGGATTGTTTTTGTGGTGTGTGTGTGTGTGTGTGTGTGTGTGGGGTGTGTGTGTGTGTGTGGTGTTTGTCCCTGCTGTGTGGGGTGGTGTATGTGTGTGTGTGTGTGCTTGTGAGTGTGTGTGTGTGTGTGTGTGTGTGTGTGTTGTGTGTGTGGGGTGTTTTGTGCAGGCTGTGAGAGAAGAGAGAGAGAGAGAGAAGAGAGAGAGAAGAGAGAGAGAGAGAGAGGCATTTGCTTGTGCATGGGTGGGTATACATTGTGTGTGTGTGTGTGTGGTGTTTGTGTAGTTTTTGTGCATGGTGTGTGTGTGTGTGTGGTGCTTTTGCATGTGGTGGTTGTGTGTGTGTGTGTACGTGTGT
Organism: Conus ventricosus; assembly: GCA_018398815.1. Classification (NCBI taxonomy): domain Eukaryota; kingdom Metazoa; phylum Mollusca; class Gastropoda; order Neogastropoda; family Conidae; genus Conus; species Conus ventricosus. The sequence continues at coordinate 67,611,611 of CM031613.1, forward strand.
GTGTGTGTGTGTGTGTGTGTGTGTGTGTGTGTGTGTGTACATGCGTGTGTGTGTGTGTGTGTGTGTGTTGCTTTTGAATATGGTGCTTTGAAACAGTGTGTGGTGTGTGTGGTGTGTGTGTACCCAAATGTGTGTCAATGAACATAACTGCATTTACTGGCAGTAGTGTGGGATCCTGATCCTTCTGTCCATAGGTTTCTGTTTGTGGTTATTCTCTGCGACACCATGTATTTTTCAGTTGTTTGTGTGCTTTCATCATCTGTGGTGTGGCCTTTGTAGCTCAGTCCTATCTTTAGCATCCCCCTGGTTGTTGTTTTTTTTGGGGGGGGGTTGGTTTTGCAATGTTTTATTTATTACCTTCTGTGGTAATGGCTTTTTATCAATTGACTATTCATGAGTGAACCAAACCACATGTGTGAAAGAAAACTGACGAAATAATTGGAAGTTTTCACTTAGTGTTGTTATTGTTAGTTCATCTCTGCTAAACAAGACCAATTCCCAAGAGGCTTGCAGTTTTGCAGACATGCTGTGGAAAAATGTTCAATTTCCCTTTTTCTTTCCCACGTTACCTGGGCTGGATTCCCCCCCCCCCCCCCCCCCCCCCTCGTATGATATGGGTTGTCAAGCTTGATTGTGAATACAGATGTTTGTCCTGAAGTTCAAAGGATACTAAAACCAGTATTTGTGGTATTTCATTGTGATTTTAGTGCTATAGTTTTGTTTATGTTCTGAAAGTCTCTGTTTTTCAAACAAAACATTCATCATTATATATATTTTTTGGGCTACTCATTACAAACAAAATCAAACTATTGTGATACTGGTTGTAGCCAAGGATATAACAAAAAATTTCCCAAGTATCTAAGATATATGTCAAGAATTGAAAGAGCACTGGGGATATCAGTGAACCTACCTAAGAAAACAAATTGTGTCCCTTTTATACCTGGATTGTACTGTACCCCAGAAATGCATAAATTTTTTCATATAAAACAACAATTGTGGGTTGTAAATTCACTACCAAATATTTACACAGGTGTTCAGTAAACACTAAAACCACTTTTGGCTGGGTTTGTATGTTTTTTGTTTTGCTGCTGTGGGTTTTGTATGCTTGCAAAATATAATTTTTAAAAAAAAATTGAATTATAAGATTATTTTTATTATACTCGAAAAGGAAAAAAATCAAATATTATTTGTAGGTATATGAGAAGAAAACATGCCAAAAATCTAAGAGATATCTCCACAAATAAATGAGCACTGATCAAATTAGTGAACCTACCGCAAAAGTCAAATTTTGCTCCGGCACACAGAAGTGCAAAACTGATACAAAATAGCAGCAGTCAAAGGGTTAACTGTTAGACATACAATCGTCATGTACAAAAAGGTGCGGAAACCAAACTGAAGGAGGCAGTCTGTTTTTCACAGACAAACAGACGCATAAACCACAATGAAGGAAGCATGCGATATCTTAAACTGACAAACAAACAAATGCACAGATGAAGAGCTGACAAGATGTACTTTGTCTCTTTACTTTCAAACTGTTTTATGATCAGTTCTGTGTATAGGAAGAAGCAGGCACTTAACCAAGTTAAATGAAGCAAATGCCTACTCTGTAATTAATCTTACCACCGTCATGGTACCCATATGACCTGTTGTACAATATCTGTGATGGAACACCATTGACCCATTATCGTGCACTTTCTGTCAGGACATAGTGTGACCAGTTATAATGCAGAATTTGTCATGACATGCACATGACCTATTGTTAAATGAATTCCAAGATAATCTGGAGAAGGCTGAACCCCATGGAATGTGTACACATGAACTACTTTCTATTGTCTTAATATAGCATGCTGTCTAGTTGGACTGCAGCTGCAAAAGTGTGGTGTAAACTTTTTAGAAGCATTGTTGTCATGTATTAAGTTCTGTAAGGTTGAAGCATGCCGCTATGTTACATTACTAAATAAAGATTGTGAATTTGATGGGAAAAAAAGGTTCTGTACCTCTTTATATGCTGAATACTTTTCCACACTTTTCTTCCAAAGTGCAGTTTGGATGTTTTTTGTACTCCCATTCTTAAAGAACAGGGAGTACTTTAGAATGGGAACGAAGAAATGCTGTCTGTGTGTCTGTCTGTGTGTCTGTGTGTGTGTGTGTGTGTGTCCGTGGTCAAAATGTGTTTTCCACTCGCTCCAGACAAAACTACTGGGTCGATCTTTCTGAAAATTTGTAGGTATGTTCATTATGGGTCAAGGATGATGCCCAACGTTTTAGTTTACTGTTACAGCTGTTACTAACGGATGTAACGGCCTGTAACGCTTTTTCTTCTTTATGGAATATCTCAGAAAGTATTTGGCCGATCTTTCTTAAAATTTGTAGGTATGTTCATTATGGGTCACGAATAATGCCCGATGTTTTAGTTTACCGTTATAACCATTACTAACGGCTGTAACGGCCTGTAACAGTTTTCTTCTTTATGGAATATCTCAGAAAGTACTTGGCCGACCTTTATGAAAATTAGCAGGTATGTTCATTATGGGTCACGGATGATGCCTGATGTTTTAGTTTGCCCTGTTATAGCCGTTACTAATGGTTGTAACGGCCTGTAACGGTTTTTTCTTCTTTATGGAATATCTCAGAAAGTACTTGGCCAGTTTATAAGCGGTTTGGATGATCTTGTGACAAATCGGATCCTCTGTCCATATGTAAGTGATGTAATGCTGAAAATGGATTAAACAACCGTTAAAAACCGTTATTCTGCTGTTATTTCTTATATATAGGTGGATTTTAATGAAATTTGGTATATAGAAAGGTTATCACACACAAATGGCACTTTTATATAGTGTTCAAAAATTTGACTGTTAAAAACTGTTATTCTTGACATATTGTCCAATTTGGATGAAATTTGATATGTACACAGGCTTCAGCCCAGTGAAGACTAAAAATACCGGTTTCAAAAGTGCATATCGGTTATATAACCGTTGAACCGTTGTTTTGCCGTTATTTTTTATATATTGGTGGGTTTTAATGAAATTTTGTATATGGAATGGTTATCACACACAAATGGCACTTCCATGCAGTGTTTCAAAATCTGACCGTTAGAAACCGTTATTCTTGACATATTGTCTGATTTGGATGAAATTTGGTATGTACACAGGGTTTAAGCCCAGTGAGGACTAAAATACCGGTTTCAAAAGTGTATATCGGTTATATAACCGTTAAACCGTTATTTTGCCGTTATTTTTTATATATTGGTGGATTTTAATGCAATTTTGTATATAGAAAGGTCATCACACTCAAATGGCACTTCCATGCAGTGTTTCAAAATCTGACCGTTAAAAACCGTTATTCTTGACATATTGTCCGATTTGGATGAAATTTGGTATGTACACAGGCTTTAGCCCCGTGAGGACTAAAATACCAGTTTCAAAAGTGTACATCGGTTAAATAACCGTTAAAAACCGTTATTTTGCCTTTATTTCTTATCTCATAAAGCACTTGGCCGATTTATAAGCGGTTTGGAAAACTGGGAGTACGTTTATATGCTTGGCATCTTGTTCCCTCTTAAGATTGTATGTTTTTTGAAGCATCATCTTTTGTTATACTGACTGTCATTTTTTTCACTTGCTTGCGTAACAATGTCTGTTCCATCATTCTTTTTCAAGTGTGTGTGTGTGCGCGTGTACGCGCCATGGTAAACTTTGCATTTTGAATGTTTTGAAAATGTTAAAGTCATAAAGAATTTATGATTTATTCATGTGTAAAATATTTGACTGACTTTGATAGATTTATTAGCAGTACCTTTTGATGTTGATGGAACGCTTAACATTTTTCTAACTACAGTGGAAGTCGCCCTGCTGTTCGGATGGTTGATGACATTATCTTCCGCAAGCCTGTGGAAGTGGGTTCTCTTCTCTTCTTCTCCTCCCAGGTAAGAAAGAACAGAGAAGTGAGAATGTGCACAAGTCATTTTGTTGCAGAACCAAAACAATGAATGTTGAGATGAGCATTCCAGCTGCCCCACGCATGGAGATATCGCTGAGTTGCAAAGACTTTTAATTCTGTGATTAGAATTTTCCACAGTATTTTTCAACATTGAAAGATTAACTTAGAAAAAGAAAACTGATCGATTATGAGTCACAGCTATTGCATAGATCAGTTATGACTCACGACCATTGCTTTATGCATAAATAAAAATTATGTAATGTGATATTTTGTGAAGATTCAGTGAGCTGCAGTCGACATGAATCTCAGTAACATGATAACTATGTGAGCAAATTTTACAATCCCAGCCAAAAGCCTCTCTTTTTTCATGTTAAAATACCCTCATTAGGGTGAGTATTTTAACTCGAACTTTTACTTTTGATGAGTTTTGTTTGTGTGTGTGTTTGGTTTTTTTTTTCAGGCAGGACATGTAAAATATTTTCTGATTGACCTGTTTGATTTAAAGTTGAACAACAGTTCTTGTTTTTTCATATGCTTACATTAAAACACAGCGTCTTTTTCTGAGTTTATCAAGGGAAATTTTTTAGAAATTCTGATAGAAATTAAAATCATTTATATTATCCATCAACACCATAACACAGAAAATGTTTTTTGTCTCCTCTTTTTTTTTTAATTTATACCCCGCTGAAATTTTTTGTGTTTGGGCTTTTTGACTTTTAACTGCGTTAAGGGGTTTCACCCAGAGTGGGGCCTATCAACCATTTTCACGTTTACACGTTAAACGATAAAACGAAAATTTTTTTTTGCCCTCATAAAAACAAGGAAAATTTGTTTGTGTGCCATTAAAAAAATTTCCACAAATTGCAAAAATTTTTATAAACTAGTATATCATTAAAAAAATTCCACCCCTTTGCACTTTTCCAGTCATTCCTTGTAAATTTTCATTTATCCATTTTGGGTGCCCACCTAATTTATAAATACAACACATGAAACACACACACCCAAACCCCCCCTTTCCCCATCCCCCACCCCCCATTTTCACACACACACCCCCACCAAATACAGAATCACACCCCCAAACCCAATACAAATCACACACACCACACCAATACAGAATCAAAACACACCCACACCAATACAGAATCACACACACACACACCCCCCAAAAACAGTGCCCAAAACACACCACACCCACACACAAAACACACACACACACACACACAAAACACGGGGGGGCCAAAACACCACCACAAAACCCCCACCACATATGCAATATTAAAAACAACATTTTAAATAAAACCCAACGAAAAACCCAGAATGCTCCAAGATAAGCCAAAGTTAATAAAAAAAAGAAAAAAAACAAAACAAAAGCACCTTTCCCAAAAAAATCAAAAAAAATTTGAAAAATTGTTTTAATTACGTAAACTGAAAAATAACCTGCAGATTTAAATACAAATCGGGGAAAATAAAAGATTTACGGCTAAGTAAATTTTGAATTTGGGGTGAGAAAAGAAAAGAGAGAGAGAGGGGAAGAGAAGAGAGAGGGGAGAGAGAGAAAAGAGAGAGAAGAAAGAGAAAGAGCCAAAGGGGAAAAATTTCCCATGGGGGGTTAAAAAATTTAAAAAGGGCCAATTTTGTATAACTTTTAACTTAAAAAAAAAAACTTTCCTAAAAAACCCAAGTATGGTTTAAAAGAGAAACAAAATTTCAATAAAAAGGAAAATTATATCACAAAAATTATGTTTGTAAAACATAAAAAAAAAAAATCAAAAAAAGATTTTTGAAGAAAAATTTGGTTTGGGGGGGGGGGGGGGGGGGGGGGGGGGGGGGGGGGGGGGGGGGGGGGGGGGTTCCTTAAAACACACACACACACACACCACACACACACAAAACACACACACAAATATATAATTTTATAAATTATATATAAATATATTATAATAAAAATATACACATAAATATATACCCCATATAACATAATATATATATATATATAATAAATATATAATATATATATAAAATATATATAAAATACACATAAATACATCCCCAACAACACATATATATATACAAAAAACATACTTTTAAAACCACCCCTAAAATTTACACATACAATATACAAAACATATACATATACACAAAACATACATAAAAAACCCCAAAACTACATACACACACATAAATACAAATAAATAAAAAAAACATTACATATATAACATATACATACATAAATAATATATTTATATATACATATTTAAAACAATAAAATACACAAACATGCATACACACATACACATACATACATAAATATTATATAATATAGGAATTTTATATAACATATAATACATATATTTTACACATATCCATATATAAAATATAAATAAAATATATATATAAATATTTTAAAAATATAAAAATTTAACTATAAAACACACACTTTAAACATATAAAATATATTTATATATATAATTTTAAAATACATCCACATACACACAAAACATACATACATCCCTACACATCCCATACCCATACATATACAATAAAACAAAAACCATCCCACACACATTTATATCCCAACACACACCCATAAATACATACATACACCCCACATCCACATAAATGTTTATATTATTTAAAAAAACAACATGACTTTCAAAAAGAAATTTTTGCACCATCCCAGATATCCCCAGAAAAGTATGTTTAAATTTAAATAGTAAAAAGATAATTAATCTTGTTAATTCAATAAAAAAAACCAACACACACACAACACACACACACACAAAAACCCCCACACAAAACACACACACCACAACACACACACACACACCCCCACGAAACACACACACACACACACACTGTAAAACTTTTTTGAACAAAAAACCCTTTAAAAATTCCCTAACAGAAATGTAAAAAGGAAAAAATTAAGAAAAAAAATTTCAATGCCATGCAATAAACATCACAAAAAGTATAAAAATCAAAACAGTAAAAAAGACAATCAAAGTCCAATCATATTTTCCAATAATTCATGGATAAAAAAAGTAAAAGATAGCCAAGGGGGGTCCATAAAATTTCACACACACCCACCCACACACACCCCAAAACAGGCACAAAAAACAACACACACACACACACAACAACACAAAACACACACACACACACAAAACCCACACTCATGCACACACACACACACAAACACACAGACACAGACAAAACACAAAACACTGAAAAAACAGGACTTAAAATACTTAGTGGGGGGGTTTGAGGGGGGGGGGGGCAACATACACACCTATGCAAAACATCATGCATAAAAGCGAAATTCCCCCCCCCCCCCCCCCCCCCCCCCCCCCCCCCCCCCACCCCCACACACACCACACAACAACACACAAACACACACACACACCCACACACACACACCAACCCCACAAAACACACACACACACACACTTTAACTCAAAACCACACAAGGCACAAAAAAAACCCAAGCCCCACGGGGGTCAGTATTTAAACCGAAAACAAAAGGGCACACATTCTCCCTTCTCTCATTAACTCTCCCCCATTGAAAGGCGTACGGCAGAGGGCAGGAAGGAGTTCCCATGGGTTGGTCCCGGGCACGAAACTCCCCCCGGCCCCGGGGAAAATTTCCCTCCCCTTTGGGCCTCTGGTCCAGCACCTCGTGGAGTGGGTGGGGGTTTGTCTGCTGGGAAACTTGTCAAGCTTCTTAATGGCCACACCGGGGAACCACGCGTCATGGCCAGCTCCCCCCCACATGGAGGCTCCCTTGCTGACTATTTTCCCTCCACCTTTTCCATGTCGGGTCTTCTTGGCACTATTTGGGGGTAACACATTTGGGTTAAAGGGCCCCAATACACTTTGAAGGGCCCAAACGGAAATAAAAAGGGGGAGGACTGGGGCTGACAGGGGAACTGTCGCAGCTTTCTCGGGAAGAAAAGTCTCTTTTTGGCCTTTTTGCACACTGCGTCTGCATTGGGAGCCAGTCTTTTTGGGTTTGCCCCGATAATAAAAACCAAAGTACTTTAGAACTCAAACCGATCTCGATTGGTCATTCCCACGATGCCAGGGCCTCGGGCGGGGTTTGTTTCTTCCGAAGCCCAACCGACGATCCCCTTTGGTCTTGGACAAAATTCAGCCCAAAAATTTTGGCGCACCAATCTGCCATTTCACCCCAGGGCGTCCTGTACACGTTTCTCTTTATTGAGGATGAAGCCAGTCACGGGGTTGCGTCTGCAAACTTGATCAGCAAGGGGAATCACCCTTTGGGTTCCCGACAGTGGGCAGTGTACAGGGTAAAGAGACCCAGGAGACAGCACCACCCCTGGGGAGCGCCAGTGTTGGTGGTCCAGGATGGGAGAGGGGAGTGTGCCCAACTGGGACTCGTTGGGGTTCCCTCTGATCAAAAACCCCGAAGATCCCCCTGATGAGGAGGGGGTTGCCCAATTAACGAGAACGGGAAAAAGGAGATGTGGTTGAACCCGTTTTTAAAAGCGCTACTGAATCGATGAAGGGGCCCCTTGCGTAGAAGAAAGGTTTCTCGAGGTGAGGTAGACACTGTAGGAGAGTGGGGAAGGCATCTTCATACACCCGGTTTGGGGGAAATTTAAGAAAACCCTGAAGGGGATCCGATGCTCCCTGCCCCAAACCTCAGCGGGCAAAGGGATGTTTCTTCTCAGCGCATTTAAAAGGGGGACAGAAGTTGTGCTACTGGCCTGTAGTCGTTCTTTGGTGACGGGAGAACGTTTCTTGGCCGACGGGGCACAATAGTTGGGGAAAATTTCCGATGGCTGGGAGGAGCCCTCGTCAATGGACCTTTTAAGACTCAAAAGTAAAACCGGAGCTAGAGCGTCACGAAATTCCCCCAGCAGCCTACCTGATGTTGCAGGGCCTGCAGCACTGCGCACATTTAAACCTTTCCTTAAAGGGGATTCCTGATTTCCATCGACTGAGAGGGTTGTTTTGGATGCGCATTCGACTTGCCACCTCCTGATGGCCCCCTTTCTCTTTCAAATGAAGTCCCAACTTTAAACCCCGGCATAGAAGGTGTTCAGCTCCCCTGGCCAGCTTGGCTTTAAAAACTGGTCTGGAGAGGGACCCTTTTTGCCCGCTTGTGGGCCGGGAATTGTCCCGGGGTCCTCCGTAACTGCCTGGGGTTGCCCTCCCGGGAAATTGGGGGGCTCCACCCTGGGTTTTGAAAAAGGCCTTTTTTCCCTCCCCCGATCTGTCCCCCTGGAGCCCCGCTTTTGGGGTGCCTTCTCCTCAAACCCCTCACCTCTCAGGAACGCGTTCTCCCCTTGTGCAAGATTTTTTTCAACCCCGGGGCACCCAGGGGTTGTTTTTGGGGTAAATCTTGCATGTCTTTTTCTCGAGGGGGGGATGCTTTAAAAGAAAAGGGATGTAGGATGAATGGCGTCGGCAGTCACTCGAGAAATTGGTTTTGGGGAAGACTGTCCAGTCTGTTGTTTCAAAGCAGCACACAAGACCCCCGCCACTCGCCCCGTCCATTTCTTTTACCAGCTTTTTCGCCGTCTTCCCTTCGTTTTTTGACGTTGAACCTGTAGTTGGGGAAAAAGCCAACCATGGTTTTAAAGGTTTAAAAAAATGTCATTTTTTATTAATTTCAAAAAATAAAACAAAAACAAAACATAAGCATAAAAGGGTCATTGCGTTGTTTAACCCCATAATGTCTCAGTTTTTAAAAAAAACTCTTGAGTGGGTTTTCCCCCAAAATTTAGTCGTTAATAAAGGGGCGGGATATTGTTTAAAACAACCCCGGGAAAACCCTAGATTGTCAATAAACATTTTTGAATTTTTCCTGTCAGTGGCCACTGTATAACTTCATTATTTTTTTAACAATATTGTTCTCAACAAAGTGGTATGTTTTAAACCCGGGGTTTAACCTTAAAAAAAAAAATTATTATTGGTTGTAATGTTGTAGGCATCCTTCAGTCTCAGAAGACTATGGAGTTGCGCTCCAGGTGTTTATTCTGGTACAGCGACGGGTGTGGCTGGCCAGTTCGACACGGGAATGACAGTCCCTGTGGCAGAGGGCACAGATGAAGTCTGACGCTGGTTGGTCTGCCTGGGCTGCAGCCTTTCTTCTCATTCTCTTTTCCCCTTGCTGCTGAGTGGGTGTCTCTTCGAACTTGGAGAGACTTTTCTGCACAGTCTGTATCTAGGTTGACCATTCGAGGCTGTTGCTTCCCTGTTGTTCTGGTCGATGTTCAAGGCTTTTAGGTCCCTCTTGCACACGTCTTTGAATCGCATCTGTGGTCTGCCTGTGGGATGTTTTCCCTGCACAAGTTCTCCATAGAGGAGGTCTTTAGGGATCCGTCCGTCATCCATGCACTGAGCCAGCACATACGTCTCTGTTTCAGCAGCGTGTAATGCTGGTGCATCCGCTCTTTCCAGGACAGTGTTGTTTGGGACCTTGTCCTGCCAGGTGATGTTCAGAATGTGTTGGAGGCTACGCATATGAAAAGCATTGAGCTTTCGCTCTTGTCGGGCACGCAAAGTCCAAGACTCGCTGCCATACAGGAGGATGCTCACGACGCAGGCTCTGTAGATCTGGACCTTTGTGTGCTCAGTCAGCTTGCTGTTGTTCCATGCTTTCTTTGTCAGTCTGGTCATGGTGGTAGCTGCCTTGCCGATGCGCCTGTTGAGCTCTGCGTCAAGTGAGAGGGTGTCTGAATAGTGGAGCCCAGATAAACAAAGTCATGGACGACATCCAGTTCATGGTCATTGATGCTGATGACTGGGGGAGAGTCAACATCCTGTCCCATGATCTGTGTTTTCTTCAAGATAATGGTAAGCCCGAAGTCTTGGCAGGCATCGCTGAAGCGAGTCATGAGCTGCTGTAAGTCCTCGGCTGAGTGGGCGGTTACTGCTGTGTCATCTGCAAAGAGGAAGTCACGCAGGCACCTCAGCTTGACTTTAGTCTTGGCTCTTAGTCTGGAGAGGTTGAAGAGCTTTCCATCTGTCCTGGTTCGGAGGTAGATACCTTCAGCTGCAGGACCAAATGCATGTTTCAGCATCACAGCAAAGAAGCTTCCAAACAGGGTGGGAGCCAGGATGCAACCCTGTTTCACTCCGCTCTGTATGTTGAAGACAGCTGATGTTGAGCTGTCAAAGACGACGGTGCCTTTCATGTCTTCGTGGAAGGATCTGATGATGCTGAGAAGTTTGGGTAGACATCCATTGTAATGTTGATAGATAACTTAATTCTATATTTGGGGTTAAAATCTTATTTTGTAATAATTATTAACAACATGCATTGCCCCCCCCCCCCCCCCCCCCCCCCCCCCCCCCCCCACTTTGTCATTAGGATGTGCTGATAGGAAGAATATAGTGGGTTGCTTGCTTGTGTTTCCTTATATGCCTGTGTACAAAATATCAGGAAAAGAAAATGCCAACTCTTCTTGGAACCAATCAGCCTTGATGTAGTGCTGTCTGTTGAATTGTACATCTGTGACAATCATTTCAAGCAGATCAAAAGTCAAAGACTGTTTAGTCTTCTGGAGTGCTCAGTAATTTTAGCTATTGTCCAGAAAACTTAGTGTTGATGGATATAGTGAACCAGTGCATTGTCATCTGAGCCTGTCATTTCAGCCTGTCACTGTCGTTCTTAAACGTGTTTCTCAGTGATTAGATCACATCCCCCACTTAATTTGCAAAATAGTGTATCATTTGCATGATGATATAATTTAGAGGTTATCTCACTAATAACATCCATTTACCTGCATCATGGCTCATGAGCCTGACAGATCCATTTTTCATAGTAAATATTCTCCAAATATCCGAATTTCATCAAAATGACTTGAAATCATAGGTATACTTTAACTGCTACCTGCTGTATTATGTACACGTTAAATCATTGTTTTTGTTTATTTGTGAACAAATACACCATCCTAGCTTTTAGCACGCCCTCTTGACACATCTTAGGTCTCACAGATCCACACTTTGTTAGGGAAGGAAAACATTGATACTACTGGTCCAGCATTGTGGGCTTCACAACCCACACTTTCTAAACAGATCATAATCATGCAAGCTGTGTCATATATGTTTTTGGTTTTTCATAGTCAAAACACCTTTTGCATCACAGTCCATCTTTGTTATTAAGAGAGCATGTATAGCACCTGTCCTCAGTTTGAGACCAAGCTCTAAGTGCTTTAGAATCCACACTCCCATTTATGTACCTCTTCCATAAGAAGTATATGAAATACTTAAAAAAAAACACATCTCTTTCACAAGAAGTATGTAAAATACTTAAAATGCATCTCTTCCACAAGACGTACATGCAGTGCTTAACATGATTATATGTTGATTGAGTATGTATGTGTTGGGTAAGGACTGTTTGTATGTGTATGTCCACAGCAGACATGAAGCATACACAAATTGATGATTAAATATGAAAAAGTCATAATATAATTTTGTGAAGGACCATGAATAATAAAAAAAAATCTGATTTTAATGATCATCATGTGGTGCCCAGATGTCTTTAATTTCCAGAAAGGGAGAGAAGGAAACATCAAAATCTGTCTCAGTTTTGGTATTGTTTCTTTTTATGCGTATACTGCATCCATCTGTGAACCATTCAAGCTTGTGGAAACTATTCAGCGTTTTGAATTTGTGTCTATGTGTCAAAGGGGTAATGTTTAATCCTTGTGGATTTTTATTGCCATTCCTGTCCCTGATAGGTTGTCTTTTACATTTCTGCCGTTTTGTGGTCAAATTGTGGTTTATCAGTCCATTTAGAATTATAGTTTTCTCTTCACTGAGTACATTTCCTCCCCCCCCCCCCCCCCCCCCCCCCCTTTTTGTGGAGATACTGTACATATGTAGAGATCTGCTTGATAATTTGGAAGTGCTTCTCATCAACAGGTTGTTAAGATCCAGTGGGAAGCATGATTGGCTTTCACAGACCAAAACATTCATTGCTTGCCTCCACTTGGGAGCAGCAATAGAACTCATGGAGCACTCGGTGAAAAAATATATTTCTCATGCTCCCTTCCTCCTCTCTGTTACACCGTGTATTATAGCTGGGACAGATTTTGATGTTTGCTCCACTCCCTTTCTGGAAAGTAAAGACATCTAGGCTCAGGTTTTATCATCATTTTGTTTTTGCATGTCCTGTGTCAACCTGAGAACCCTTCAAGCTTGTGGAGCAGTATTCTGTGTTTTAAGCTTGGGATTGTCAAAGTGCATCTGTCAATCTGTCTGCCCATCTGTCTCTCTAATTTATCAATCTGTCTTCTAACTTTCTGTCTGTCTATCTATCCATCAGTCAATCTATCTTTCTAACTATTGATGTGTGTGTGTGGTGTGTGTGTGTGTGTGTGGTGTGTGTGTGTGTGTAAAACTGCTGGTGTCATGCTGTCACAAAACAGAGAGCAGAGTGTGTGAGGAAATAATGGTCAGCAGAGGGGCACAGCTACCCGGACAGAGTGAAATAGGGAAGCCGACAGTTGTGATTGCCATTGATTATTTATTATCTATTGCAAAATCATTTTACAATTGACAGTTTCATGCTTTTTTAAGAAATAATTTGAATTGTAATAATAAAGTGTATGTTTATGTGCAGATTGTATATACTGAAGGATCTTTGATGCAAGTGAAAGTACATGCTGAAGTATTGGACATTCTGACCAGGTCACGTAAAACTACCAATGAGTTCTACTTTGTCTTTGACGGCAAGCAGCCTAACCTGCCGCGAGTTGTGCCCCGAACTTACGCTGGCAAGTATTTCTGTTATTGGAGCTTAAGCTCTTCATTGACATGGTCACCAAGTTCAGATAGAAACATTGGTATTGAGCAAGTATATGTAAATTGTAAAGAAGAATTGCATGCAGTTTTGACATTATTGTGTTTTCATTATCTAGTTATAAAAGAAAAGAAAAAAATCATGGAATTTATGCTATCTAAAATTAAAATATGTTACGCCAAGTCACATAAAGACTTAAAAATCCCTGTGAAACAGGTATTGCGCTGTTTCCAATACTGTCTGTTACAAATACAAAGAAATGAACCCTTGTTTCTAGACGCCACAGAGGGCTTCATGCTAACGGAAATGATGTTCATGTAAGAACATTTTTCATCTTATCTAAGATTTTATGGAGGAAAGATTTTAAAGAAAATTTCCAGTGTGTTTTTAGAAGGTATATTTTAAAGGATTGTGTGAGTGGGTTTTGTTTTTTTTCTTTTAATATAATGACATGTGAGTTGACTTCAACGTGGTGGCAGCCCTGATATGGCCCTTTGCGGTCAGCTGGGCTGTTGGCAACATTACCTTAGCTTACTATCCATAGCATATTGAACTGTAGAAAAATCCGGCTAATAAATGCCGTTGATGTGATTTGAATCCAAGAACTTTCAGCCCTAAAATCAAAGACAGCTGCTGCAGCACAGCAGTAGTGTCTCCTCCCACATTTCCCTGAGGTTATCTCACTGTGTGTCTTTTCCGTTCCATGACAAAATGTAGGATTATGTCTATCATTACAATGAAATTGTGCCTTTTGCACAGGCCACTCCTATCACACTCATTCTTATCTTTTAGAATGTGAAGAAGCTCCGTGGTACATTCCATGTCATGTACCACTCACAGTGAAACATATTCTTTCAGAGTGTTGGGATTTGCATGTGTGAGACATAAACACTTAACAGCAGACTAAACACTTAACAGCAGACTCCATGAAACCTTGTTCAGAGATGTCCCACCTGATGTGATCTTTGGGTTTCTGCGGAGATTAACATTTTTCATCTGATCTAAGATTTTATGGAAGAAAGATTTTTAACGGTCTCCAGTGTCTTTTTAGAAGGTGTAGTTTAAAGAGTTGTGTGAATGGGTTTTTTTGTTGTTTTTTTGTTTCTTTTTTTTTTAATGACTTGTGAGTTGACCTCAACACAGTGACAGCCCTGATATGGCCCATTGCGGTCAGCTGGGCTGTTAGCAACATTACTTTACCTTACCATACCATTACGATGAAACTGCAGCTGTATTGTCACATGTATTAGAAGAACTGATCTTCAAGATGAATAACTATATTTGTTTGCAGAGACAATGCTGTATGTGGATGGCAGGAGGCATATGACAGACTGACTGTTCATAACTGACAGCGCAGCTTGAGATGCTGGTATGAAGCAGCTTGAAACTTCAGTCAGATCAAGTTTCTATGAAATGTTCAGCCAGAATTGACCTTCTTCAAGGTGTGTGGAGTAGGAGCACATTAGACAAGCGTTGCCGTCCTGATGGAGAAATTAAAGAGATTTCAGTTGTCTATAAATGAAATGCATTACAATATCATTGTGAGGATTATTTAAAGAAACCGTCCTCTGTGTGTCAGTAAATACTACATAAAATGTGAAACCTGTACTCTGGATAGCAGACATACACAAGGCAAAGATGAATGTATTGTACTATAGCTTTTACACCATTTGTGGAGTCTGCATTGTTGCCGTACCAGTATATTTGTTTAAATGCGTTGTCTAAAATGGAAAGTATTATTCACTGAAAGAACTTGAAAGTTTCACCGAGTGCTGTACAAGGCATGCTTTGGTTTTCAGAACATTCAAACAGGGTGTAACCCGCTGATTTGTAAGCAGCGCCAATTTGTAAGCGCTTACAAATCGGTGCACAT
>CM031613.1:67629694-67647194 GCA_018398815.1 Conus ventricosus
TAACATTTGGTATGATGTTCTTTTTGTCATTTATTGTATTTTACCTTATCTACATTTTCTCGTCCTATAATGTTACTTGCCATGAAAAAGAAGTACTGGAAACAATATCTGAGAAAGGATGCAGACCTGTTGGATTCAGCCATATCCCTGCACAATGAAAATGGTTTTTTCTCTTCTTCACTGTTGTTGGTTGAAATTCGTGATTATTTTGCATACTCTGTGGAGCATAGATTTGCCTTTCTCACTGTGCAGCCTCTCTTTAGGCTGAGTCATTTTGTCATCACCCAGCCCCTGTAAAAGTTGACTGGTGAGTCAGTATTTTGTCACATAGACATCATGACATTGAAACATCGTTACTGTTGACGCTACAAGTACTCTTTGAAATAATAATCAAAGGATGTGCATAGAGTCAAATTTGAGTAGGTAATTAAGTTGTTAATGCTCAGTCCTAATGAATACTGCCAAATACAATAGAAAATGACCAACATGATGTGTTCATATAGGTTACTGACCCGTCCAAGTAGTTGGTTGCTTGTACTGAAATGTTCAAACATACAGTTGTTTGCCTTTGATGTTCTGTTTTCATTGGGGTGGGAAAATTTTGTTTATGTTGGCAAATATTGCAATGTTCTCATTATTTGTTTGAACCGTTTATTTCCTGTACATATATGAATATGTTCATGCGTTGCTTAATGACAAAACCTCTACAGACTTTGTCCGTCGTGGAGTCCCACAAGGTTCAGTGCATGTCTGGGGGGCTTGCAATGTGTCCATGTTTTCATCTGGTATTTCTTAGCTAAATCTCTGAACTTGATCTTTCTTCATAGTTAAGAATTTGTAGGGAGAGTCCCAGAGACTGTTGAGCAGAATTGCATCTGTTGTTAGTGGAGCATGTCTATAATTTCACAGTATCTATGTTCCAGCATGTGTGTGTTCCACTATGTCTTTGTTTGACCCCATCCAGCCAGCATGTCTGTGTGCTGTGATACATGGGCAAGGGCGTATGCCCACCCTTGCACCCCTTTCCCACCCTCCTCCCTTCCCTCCTACCCCATGCCCTTTTCATTCACAATTGCAAATGACAGGAGTTGTTTTCTTGATTTCAAAAAAAGTATTTGGTCTTGTTGATCAGTCCGTTCTTTTAAAGAAACTATCAATTGAAATCATTCCTCCTCAACAGCCTCATTATTCCAGAAACACTGAAATGGCATGTTGCTTAATGGCAAAACCTGCTCTGTGGACTTTGTCCGATATGGTGTCCCACAAGGTTCGGTACCAGGCCCCCTCTATTCTGCACCTTTTTCAGTGATTTACCATCATCCATGTCAGATAAGAAAGTCATGATGGATATATTTGCTCATGACTTTTTACTCCAAACAAATGACAGTAATCTACAAAGAAGAGTAACGTCTCTCCAGGAAAGTCTTAAGTGAAGTGTCAGACTGGTGTAATTCAAACTCATACACCAAACCAAAACCAAATCTATGATTGTAACCCACTTGCCAGAAGCACCAATTAGCTCCTCTTTACCTAAAACTTCATTTGAGCAGTACTTCTATCAAGCAGGTAAATGAGCATCATGTTTGGGGTGTAATGGTATATGAAGAATGAAAATGGCAATCTCATCTTAATTATTACACTTCAACAGAATGGGCTGGGATTAGTAACGTCAATAAAAAAGACTAAATGCAAGCTTAGACATGCAGCAAAGCTACTCCCTCCATTTGTACCTCCAACAACTGATGAAGAAAGCAACTTGAATTCAGCAATCGTCCATTTGTAATTTCTTCTGTAAGCCTTGTTAAAAATCATAAACATCCATTTGTAATTTCTTCTGAAAGTCATAATTTTAATACACCGGTATGAACATGAG
Source organism: Conus ventricosus (assembly GCA_018398815.1). Classification (NCBI taxonomy): domain Eukaryota; kingdom Metazoa; phylum Mollusca; class Gastropoda; order Neogastropoda; family Conidae; genus Conus; species Conus ventricosus. Next base: position 67,631,568 of record CM031613.1, read on the forward strand.
ACCTACTCTAATTCACCCTCCTCCTCTCTCTCCTACTTCCCCTCTCCCTCCCTCTTCTCACCATCCTCTCTCTCTCTTTGTTTTTGTTCGTTCTGTGTGACTACCCAACATTGTCATTAAAACATTTATGAATGAATTACATTACAGTGTAGTTACGTTGACATGTGAGTATGAATGATATGTACGGAAATGATGTATGTATGACAGACAAATTATAAGACTAGGCCTCGGCCACACATCTTCATCCTTGACTATTCAAGATCAATCGGTCAATCAGACTACTTGTCTCTTACAAGTTGTCTGTTACAGTCTTGTAGGGGTTGCCAATCCAGAATGGGAGTGTGAGAATGTTGGGAAGTGGAGAGGCAAACGTAACAACATTATCACTGGTTCATCGACGTAATCTCATTCTATTTGTGCTAAATGCACATGGACCTGACAGGCCCAGTTTTTACTTTAAACATTCACGAGTTATCCAATTTTAATCAAAATGACCTGAAATTTCAGATGTGCTTCAGCTATTATTTGATAGTCATGTACGCACAAAGTTGTTTATTTTTGTTTATAAGTAAACAAACAAACAATCTTTGCTTTTATCAGTTCCTGTTCACACATCATGCATCTCACAGATCAGTACTTTGTAAAGACGAAAAACGTTGATAATTCTCATCCCTGCAATCTGGTTTTACAGACTCGCACTTTTCTAGAGGATTATCAACATGCAGACTGTATCAAATGTTTTGTTCTCCTGGTTTTTTTGTGCGTTATTTTTTAGGGGGTGAGGGGGGGGGGGGGGGGGGTGCTTTTTTTTTAAAATGCTTTTTGCCTCAACATGTATCAGATTTTTTTGTGATGTTCATGTGCCTAAATTAAGCTGCTAGGTGGTTAATCAGGGCTATGCTCGTTCTCTAAATTCAGTATGTGTGTGTGTGTGTGTGTGTGTGTGTGTGTGTGTGTGTGTGTGTGTGTGTGTGAATGGAAAATGAGTAATATGTACTAGTGTGAGTGATAGTTGTACATTTGCCTGAAAAAAATTATTTAATAGTATTTTGTTTTATAGCCATAGAACCTGAAAGACAAAGAGAGAATGTGATTGGGATTGTATAGGACCTGCATGTCTAGAAGAATACTTCAAGAGCAGTCAGAAGATTTAGCTCTGAAAAGTCATCTGTCTTCATGTAGGTGTTACTGTGGTTTTCTCACAGCCTTGTGCAAGCTATGTAACACTTGCACTATCAGCCCTGGATGTCTGTTTTAGACTGATCATGAAGAGAAACATGCAGCAATATAAGAATAAATAAATGGGCAGGCAGCACTACAGGAAGAGAGTCTGGTGAAAAGATCAACAGACAGTTAAACAGTAAGACAGGTGGGCAGCAAGACAGGAAGAGAGGCAGGCAGAGCAGTGATACAGGAAGAGAGGCAGGCAGAGCAGTGATACAGGAAGAGAGGCAGGCAGAGCAGTGATACAGGAAGAGAGGCAGGCAGAGCAGTGATACAGAAAGAGAGGCGGGCTAGAGTACAGGAAAATCGGAATACAGCAATGCAGGAAAAGAGGAAGATGGCAGTAGAGGAAGCCAGTTCATGTTCTACGGAGTCGGCAATATTACAGTTCAAATGAGACGATCTTGTGAAGTGTCCTAACTCAGAACTGGTCACTTAGTCCTTGGGACAACACAGAGTGTTGCGGCTGTTTTAGCAGCATGAGACTTGGATTGTTTTGAAAGTTCCTATCGCTGGTGTGGAATGTCGCTGACCATATGCTGAAACTTGTTTGTGATGATTTTGAAGTAGGACGTGGGGTGAGATGTTCAAAATCCTTTTTTGGGGGGATAAATTTTTGTTGCTCTTGAATCAGCTGAAACGTTAAGTTTTTTTCTTTCCGTGGATGGAGACAACAAAATGTGGAAGCGTATCTTCTTGGACATTTGTTGCATAGACAAATGCAGGATCGTTTTCTGTTTCTTCATCTGAGGAAGGCGAGCTGCTGGCTTTGTTCATATCAAGTTAATCAACACAATACGCATCTTGTTTAGGTTTGGCCTTGAAGTGATGTCTGGCTGGTTTGTATTCCAACGACTGAGGAGTCGATCGACACACTGATGCAAAGTGCAAAGATTTTCCACAGTTTCTACATTGCTTGTTGAATGCAGGACAGTTGCATTGATCCCCTTCGTGAGGCCAAGATCATGCACAGTTGTGGCATGTAGGAGCAGAATGCTCATTTTAATTATTTTTGCTGTTACAAATGTTTTTTTTTAATGAATTTGCTGAACTGATTCTTCAGATTCCATGACTCTTGATTATTCTGCTGTAAGCTGAGCAGTGTGTGCATATCTTAAAATTTCAATCAGTGTCAGATTTAGGTTTCCAAGTCCTTTTTCTCTGACTCTAGGTGATTTACATCTAGCAGTCGGTTGTGATTTGATTTCGGCATCAGGGTCATGGAAACCGCATGTTGCTGCATGTTGTCTAAGCTCACTATAAAGTTCATCAATGCCGGCTGTTTGCACAGGTTTCCTGAATTTGAATCTCTGGAAATCGACATTCGCTAGTGGGTAGAAATAGTCTGTTAAGACCTTGAAAATTTGCCAAAATATGTTCTTCTTTCTTATGGTGTAATAACTACACGAGAAAATGACTAAACAATTTCATTCAGATCATCAGCGGCATAGGTGAGCATCAAATCTTTTTTAAGAATTTTTTTCGAAGATCGTTATGAATGTTGCATGCAACGAACAAATTTTATTCGAGTCTGGTTATCATTTCCGCCACCTAATTAAATTATTTTCCGTTCTGCAATCAAAAACAGGGTATGTCGGTACCAATGCCATGCTAACTGACCAGTCAAATCAGCAGAATACTTGCACTTCTGGCATTAAGCCATCCTCATCACCAATGTAAAGTTTTGCTTTTGGCCGTGAAGAACGTTGGTTAACGATATCTATGGAAATGAGACTAGGGTCGTGTGCAGTAATAACTCCGATAACTCTGATTTGTGTTTTGCGACACCACAGGTGTCTTGGACCAAAGTCTGATAGCAGATGTCTGATCGCTGGAAGAAGTCATGGGTTTGAGTCATAACGTGGGCTGACCTGTCTTGCTTTGGTTGTCGTCCCAGACTGGAGTCCATGTCCTTATCTTTCATTCTGTTGAAATGGGTGTTCAGCATTTTGTTGTGGTTTCTTGTGAACTAGTGTCCACTCTGTGGCGTTTGGTCAGCCAACTGGGGGCACTGGTCAGCTTCGCCTCTTCCCCTAAAAGAGTTGTCCTCAGGGCTACCAGGTGGCCTTCGTCTTGCTTAGATGGCGATGGTCTTGTGCTGGGTAAGACCACCTCAAAGAGGGAGCAGGGCGAATGTCGCTGAAGCACTGCTCACAGTTCCCTTTCATTTTCATTTTCTTTTCTGTCTTGTCTTCTGTGCTACATCAGTGGCATTGCACCCATGCTGCTCATTCCGCCGGCAGTCCACAGGGAGCAGTCAATGTCAAGTCGTCAAGAGGCAACCCACCAGAAGAGACTCTGCATTGTGCCAAGTCAAATCGTTGGTGTTCAGTGGTGTATGGACTGATCCAACATAATTATGCATGACACAATCTACTTAGCCCCCCTGTCAACAAGAATTGCTTAGTTGTGGAGCCAGCGTGAGTGAGTTCTCTATCCGGAGGGCGCCACCATGTCCGTCCAACGACAGTCCCCATGAGTTTGCCGATACCGGCGACCTTGACAGAATCGACTCAAGGCCATAGACGTGGAGGAGCAATCGAAACTGAGGTCACCATGAGAGCAGGGCACGAAGGGCCACAGAATTCGAGTCCTTTTATCTGATCGATGAGGATGAGGATGGTGAAGATGATGCTGATCTGAGAATACATGACAGAGTTGTACTCTATTCTTACTTTCGTAGTATATACCAGCGTCAACAAGCCCAAGAGATACAGACAGTGTTGGTCAGGAAATTTGCACAACACTCACAGAGACGCATCAGTTACGTGGATGAAACTCAACTGTGTGGTCCCAGTCTTCCCAAGTGAGGCCATAGCAAACAAACTCAACTCTATGTAGGAGCCAGCAGAGCAGAAAAATCCCACAAATAAATGGCTCTGATGGGAATCAACCCACGACCTTCTAGCCGGGACTCCACAACGTTAACCACTTCGCCACGGTGGCTGGTCCCTTTCAATATCCTCATTGGCTACAGCCAAGATCAATCATTCAGTGCAATGCCGACCCAAAACATGGTCTGCCAGGCCACAGTTATCACAGTCAGGTAGCACTCCATCGCCGACTTGCCCCACATCTCTAGGATCCGACCCTCGGCAACACTGGCTAGACGCTCCGTCACCCGGCTGGAAGGAAGGCTCTCACAACAACGCCCTCTAAGTGAGATCTGTGGCCTGTCCCTTGCCACTCCCTGATGTGGCACCTCGCGGTGAGCAAATGCTGAGTCTGAAGCCGAACCCCTTAAAGACATGTCCCAGACCGAAATCTGTAGTTTTGGTGGATAGATGTCTAGTCGTTGGCGGGAATTTTTGGTTTGGTTCCGGACGAGGGCTGTCCTATATTGTTTTTTTTCCCTTCTCAGACAGTGGTCCTGGTCCTCTTCTTTCTTCCTGCTGAACTGCCCAGCCTGCCAGGGGCCAGGTCTGTGAAGCCTTCTTTACAGATACGAACAAGTTCGTAGCGAAAAAAAGTACGTAGATGCGTTTCTTGACGACTGCATAGAGATTTTGCTCGTAAATAAGTTCGTAACTTTGTATTAGTAGTGCCCCCCCCCCCCCCCCCCAACTCTGTTCGTAGCGCAGCCACTCAGCTTTATCAGCACCAAGACTGTTAGTGTGGAGGTGTGTGTATATTTAAGGTGTGTGTGAGCCACGGTCTTCATATTAAAAAAAAAAAGGAGATGGCAGATCGCGTTTAGTGAACTCATTTTATCAGACAAGATATTCTGAGAACACATCAAATTTTCCGTGATCACACCACGTTTAATCACACACAAGCTTGTGAAGGTAAAGTTCCAACGTCTCTCTCTCTCTCTCTCTCTCTCTCTCTCTCTGCCACCTTGCCCTTTCCCAATCACCCTTGTTCTGTCATCAGTGATCTTCATTCTCCAGACGAGACTGCCTTCCACCCATCATACAGATATTGATTGCCTTGCGATTTTATGTGACTGGTACATTTCAAGAAGTTATTGACGAACATTTTGGCTAGTACGCGCGCTTGTATAAAATGACTAGGTTCCAAAAGTTTGACTTAATGGAAGTCCAATTGAAAGAAAAAAGACCGAAGTCGCAGTATACGGAGACCACTATTCTGCAGATCCGTGTTAGGCAAAGATCCGATCGCTGTTGTGTTACTCATCAGTTCTGCGATGATAAATGTTAGTGCAAAGATGGGGTTAGCAAAGGTCAATGGAGCTACTGTTTTATACGTGACTGTGTTAATGATAATTGCTTCTTTAGATCTACCTGATATCTCAACTCAGAATTGAGCTAAGGTTGCAGTTTAGCTCTTCTGATGTAGCTCTGGCTCTAGCTCCCCGAGTCGGCAGCTGTTGAGACTTACAAGGGTTTCCTGACATGCGCTAGGGAACCAATCAGCGCTCACGTTACGAGGTTACGGGGTTGTTAAAAAAAAAGCCTTTTATTAATTTGAGAAGATACGATATTCTGTACATGAACTGAATTACATGTATATGTGATCTTATGACAAAATACGTTGTGTCAGTCGCTACGACTGTATACAATGGATACATCTTCGTTCAGGTTACGGCAAGGACAGGTCTTTCATACTTTATTGATTCTTATCATTAGGGAATGCATAAAAACTGGACAATTAAGTCAAAGCGAAATCGCAAGTTCATCTCGCACACACATGTTGTTATGATTTTGTTATCATTATTATTATTGTTATTATTATTATCGTTATATATTATTATCTGTTATGTTATTGTTATGTTACTATTGTTATTTGTTATATTACTATCATGGCAAACTGGCTTCGTGGCAGCTTGGGAGATCTAGCATCTTCCGTTACAGATGAGGAGGACATAAAAGAAATTAAAGAGTATCATAAATCCTATTTGCCATGTAAAGCTGAAATTATGAGGTGCTGCCGGGGTTGATCGTTGACCACTCAAGTTTGGTTTTACTGCACTATTACAGCCTGAACTAAGATCCTTTTTGATTGGGGACTTAAAGGTCTACTTTAGAGATTTTCGATAATTTGTTAAAAACAGGTCTACATGTCATATAACTACAGCATGGTATTCATTTTTCAAAAAAAGTCGCCGGAAGAATTTAATAGATAAAAAACGAGTTTTGCACACCTGTTCAAACCCCGCGCGGTAGACCGAAAACCGTGACGTCACTTGATGGACTGGCCGTCAGCCGCGACCTACACAACAAGCCAAAGCCAAGTGAAATCAACACGAGTTGCGATCCCCCACAGCCAAAAAAGTCACGAGGGGGTGGCAGATATTGTGCTGTAGGCGTGTGCAGCAGCTCAGCAGGAGACGGATATTCTTTGCACACATTTCCATCTGATCCAGATACTCGAAAGAAGTGGATTCGGTTGGTGCAACCATGCCGGGTCACTAAGTTATTTTTACCAGTCAGTTCCAGCTGGACCACGGAAACGAGCTGTTCCGACAATTGCCGAGCCCGTTCGAGTGGATCAAAAACTTCGTCTGCATTGTGCGCGTATACTTTGAAGGCGGAGTGGTAAGCTCGTACAGATGAGTACGATAGTCGCACGTTTATTCTGTTCATATCTATGGACAGATCACACTTGTTAAATTGAATGAACACGTTAAGGCTTGAGGAAGGAGAATCTCCGCTCGCCGTCCACGCGTGATCGCATCAAGAAGTCAGTCGGTAGCCTCCCTCGAGACTTCGGTAAAGTCCGTACGCCTTCGGAATGATGTGTTCGGGCGTCCAGCTGGAACTGAATAGCTCGTTTCCGTGGTCCAGCTGGAACTGACGTGGTAAAAAGAACTTAGCGTTCAAACTGATAAGGTAAAGGCCTTGCAGAAACATCCCCATAGTTACATTGGCTGTCGCAATCATAGTCACTGCTTTTACATGATAAATTAAATACCGATCGATAAATACCGAAGAGTGGGAAAGAACTTGGAAAATGGAATTTCATCCCCAAAAGTGCCAAGTGTTGCGTATATGTAACAAACGCTCACCAATTAGATCAGATTATTCTATCCATAATACTATTCTTAAAGAAACTAATGCTGCAAAATATTTAGCGTGATTATAGATAGTCGTCTCAAATGGAAAGAACATTACAATTTAGTATGTAAGAAAGCAAATAACATCTTAGCTTTCTTATACAGGAATATCAATGACTGCCCCCAAAAGGTTAAAGACGACTGCTACAAAACACTGGTTAGACCAGTACTGGAATATGGTTGCTCAGTTTGGGATCCTTACCATCTAAAGGACATTGATAACCTCGAAAAGATTCAGAAGAGAGCAGCACGGTTCGTAACAGGGAACCACATCAGAGAAAAGGGGAATACTAGGAAGAACATGAGGAAATTAGAATGGAAACCCTTAGAAGAGAGAAGAGCTTTTATCAAACTTAACATCTTCTTCAAAGGCAGAGCTAAAGTAATTGATATTCGAATGGAACAACTAGTATTGAATAAAAGTAGCACCAGGAGTGGCGGTCAATGTTATACCATACCTGCATCAAATATTGACAGGCACTTACATTCTTTTTATCCAGTTCTGTACGGCTGTGGAACTCACTGCCGGGTGCCATCAAGATTGCCACAAATGCAATCTCATTTAAAAAACAAATTGATTCGACAGTTTTGAGATCTGCATATTGACGATTTTCTATTTTTACTTCCCCAGATATTTTACTATTACCTGGGCCTGAATTTGGCCATTGCTTTTAACTTCTTGAATATCGAGTGCGACCCTTGTTGCCAAATTTGCTCCAGGGGCCAACAGTCTGAGTCGCACTGTTTTATGTTATTTTATTTTACTTTTTAACATGCGCGCTGGTGACCTACTCGTTTTTGAGTGAACCAGTATTTTAGGAAGAAGAAGAAGAAGAAGATGTGCAAGAAACCATTAGAATCGCTTTCTGTCGCCGTTGGCTTGTTGTGTAGGTCGCGGCTGACGGCCAGTCCATCATGTGACGTCACATCCAAGAGTAGTTAAGCCATGCCAAGATTTAGTTGATTACCTCCCGTTTTCTTGATTACAGGTGAAAATGCCCACTTTCGCGGATCGATTTCGTGTGATCGGGAGCGAATCGGATGTTTATTTTACCAATTTATCAAACATTTCATATTTCTGCATAAGCTGACCAATTATCGAAAACCTCTAAAGTAGACCTTTAAAGCAACTGAGTGTTGCACACAGTACGCACACAGTACGGATCCCTATTGCCACTGAGTATGGCAGAGAGAAAGAGAAGAATCTGTGGAAATGGAAAATCCATCTGAGCGTGGAATGGAAGAACTGGAAGAAAAATGGGATAAAAGGTTTAAAATGATGACGAATATGGTCTCCCGTTTTGAAGAAATACTATCAATAATGTCACACCAGTCTGCTAAGACAAAAGAAATGCGCTGCTGATAACGGCCTGCCTGGCGCCAGAAAGTTGTGCTCACGCTCGGCCTCTCCTCAGTTGGGCTCGGACATTGGCCTAGATACTGAAGCAGACGAACTTTCCTCTCTGGCTGAGACCAAAAAGAGTGCACAGAAACGCAAAAGACAGACCAGTTTAAGCTCAGAAGGAGAAATCATGGATGATAATGATGATGGTGATGATGATGATGATGATGATGATGCTATTTCCAGTCCATCCTCTGATGAGGATTTGTGGAAAGACATTGAGAATGTACCAGATGAGAAAAACAGCCACAGAAGGGCTTACCACCTCCTTAGCTGAGGTAGCAAAAACGTGTTTTAAAAAGAAACACAATGAAGAGAAGTTGAAAGAAAAATTTGACAAAATTAAAAAATCCCGAAAATTGTGACAACTTGCAGGTCCCATCTGTGAACCCTGAGATCTGGAAGAAGCTGCCAAATCCATGCCAGAAAGGCAGATCTGAAACTTCCTCAGACGCAAAGAACCATTGTGAAATCTGCCTCTGCCATTGTGAATACGACACAGCTCATTCTCAAAACTGACAGTAAAGGCAAAAGCAAGGCGGATAAAGGGTTGAAAAAAGCCGGCACCGACTCGCACTCCGATGGTCTCCTGCTCCTAGGCCACGCCTCTGATACCTCTCACAGTCGCAGGCTGGCTTTGCGCCCTTTCCTAAGCAAAGACTTCGCAGGCCTCTCTCTGCTCAGACACTGTGCCTACCTATCACTAGCTTGCTGTTCAGGGACAATCTGGCCGGCTCGCTCAAAGAAGTGAGCTAAAATGGAGAAAATAGGGGCTGTACTAACAAGCACCAGCAGCAACAACCCACACAAGCGGTACAGACAGGCGTGTTTTTTTAGGCCAAGGAAACCGGCGCCAAAAGGGGCGCCCCCCCCCCCCCCCCCCCCCCCCCAAGAAAGGGTTTTACAGCAAGCGGACTCAGAACAAATACTACTATCACACCAAGAAACAGGGTCCGAGTCACCCACACAAGAAAGGGTAAGTAAGACAGGTGCACTCCCACCATCAGTCCTCTCACTCATTGACACTGAAGAACGTTTATTCCAAGGGGGAAGAATAAAACAATATAGTGAAAATGAAGAAAACTGACCTCAGATCCAGATAATTTGGAAACGGTCAACGGCTTAACACTGGAATTTAACTGCTCGGTCACAGACATTCCAGTATGATATCCCAAACATCCAACACTAAATGCAAAAGAAAAAGAAATAATTTCACTTGAGATTCAGAAATTAGCTCAGAAAGGCGTAATAATCACTTGTTCTCCAAAGCACTGTCAGTTTGTTTCTCTGGTTTTCAGACGGCCCAAAAAGGATGGAAATCACAGAATGATTCTAAATTTGAAAGAACTAAACAAGTACATCGCATACCACCATTTCAAGATGGACAGCCTACAAACAGCACGGAAACTGATCACCCCAGGCCTATATCGATCTCAAGGATGCTTACTATTCAGTGCCAATTCACCCGGAGCACAAAAGATTTCTGAGATTTGAATGGGATCGACAAAGTTGGCAATTTGAATCCCTACCAAATGGTTTGGGACTAGCGCCTCGTAAGTTTACCAAACTCCTCAAACCACTTTTTGCCATTCTGAGAGATAAAAGACACATCTGTACGTCTTTCGTTGATGATTCTTTTCCATAGCTTTGACATATGAAGATTGCCTGAAGAATGTCACAGAAACTTTGCACACCCTGTACTCACTTGGTTTTATTGTACACCCTGTAAAAGTCTGTCTTTGAAGCTTCTCATAAAATCCAGTGTCTTGGAATGATCATTGACTCGTCAGCAATGAAGGTGACCTTGACATCTGACAAGATGCAAAACCTGATTACTTATGCAATAGAAACACTTAGAAAAGAAAAAGTAAAAATCAGAGAGGTGGCAAAAATGACAGGAAAAATTGTAGCTGCCTTTTCAGCAGAGAAGTTTGGACCATTGCATCACAGAAAGCTCGAAGAAGATTAGAAGAAGTGACTTTGAACAATGCATGACCCTGTCCACCCCTGCTGAGACAGAACTACAGTGGTGGATTGACAATGTTACTGAAGCATACAATGATATCTGGTTGAAACATCCTGACATTGTGATTACCTCTGATGCTAGTTTCTCAGGTTGGGGTTGTGCCTGCAATGATGTTCAGTCAGAGGGTTTGTGGTTACCAGAAGAAGCCAAGAGGCACATAAACTACTTAGAACTGAAGGCCGCGTTCTTTACATTGCAGTGTTTCCAAACACAACTAAGAGGCAAACATGATTGACAACACAACAGCAGTGGCATGCATACACCACATGGGCACCAGTCACTCAGAAGCCTGCAGCAGCATCACCCATACTATCTGGGAATGGTGCATAAATAACTATCTTTCTGTCTGCAGCTCACATTCCTGGGAGTTGTAACACTGCCGTTGATGCGGAGTCCAGGAATGTCAATCTTGACGCAGAATGGATGCTAGACAGCAGTGTACTTAACCAGGCACTGGGTACATTGCAGATGCAGCCTGACATTGACCTCTTTGCGTCCCGGCAGTTGCCGAAGTATGTAGCTTACCGCCCGATCCACAGGTTTTCACTGTCATGGACTGGGTTTAAAATTTATGCTTTTCCACCTTTCAGCATCATCCCCCAGGAATGTGAGCTCCAGGACCAGTGCACAGCAGTGATGGTGGTTCCCAGTTGGCCAACACAGGTGTGGTGGCCAGTGCTGACATCACTGCTGATCAAGGAACCATGCAGTGCCACTGAGGGGCAGGAAGCTGCTACCCGCTCAGACTCAGACTGATGGCATGTCTGCTATCCGCAGCCGTTACCAACAAGAGGGGTTTTCAAACCAAGCAGCAGATCTCATAGTCAACTACTGGAAACCGGCAACTCAAGTTGCCTACAATTCTGCTATTGAAAAATGGAAATCTTTTTCACAGAAACACAGAATGTCTTTTTCCCCAACTCTGGCTGAAGTGTCAATTTTTTTTAGTACACTTGTTTTCAGGAGCTGGTTACAGTAGTGTAAATGCGGCTAGGAGTACTCTGTCTGGCTTCTTACCACTGTATGATGGGAAATCAGTGGGTTCCCGTCCCCGTGTGTGTCGTGTTTCAAGGGAGTTTTTGAGGAAAGACCTGCAGTTCCAAAATACCATGATACCTGGAGTGTAAACACAGTTTTAGAATACTTAAACTCACTTCCCGAAATAGCAGAACTGTCTCTTAAATATCTCACCCTCAGAGTGTTTACGTTACTAGCATTATCAACAGGACAGAGAGGACAAGCTTTGCATTTACTTAAAAGGGTGGGGGTGGAGGGTGGATTTAAAATTTGCTCAGAATAAACGTGTTATCCTTTTCTCAGCAAAGCACAAACAGTCAAGGCCAGGCTTTCATACAGAACCAGCAGAAATTTTAGTTTTTTTGAAAAACTCCAAACTATGTTTAGTTGAGCATCTACACGCCTGTCTGAAACAAACAGAACTGAGGAAAACACGTCAGCTTTTAGTTGTGTTAAACCTCATGTGCCTGTGTCCAGACACTATCTCGTTGGGTCAAGGCTGTGTTGGGAAAGGCTGGAATGAACACAGAAACATAATGGAATGAACACAGAAACATAATGACTCTTTTGAATGTGTCAACTAGATACTTCATGAAACTTATAGATTGATATTGCATGTTAAACTGAACGTGCATATATTTCACCTATATGCAAATCAACTTTGTTTAGTGGAAAAACACTTTGTGTGAGTGATTGACGAGTGCCCACTAGATGCTCTAAATTCTCATGTCATATCACGTGACTTCGCCCGACTAAAGCAACAGGCAAATGATAATTAGAAAATTAAACTAGCCTTACTTTAGGAAGGTGACGTTTAATTGCAGTTATCATGAGACTGTTGCGGGGAAAGTGAAGGGGTGTGCCTACCCTGCACTGGTTTCATAGTAATGCTCTACTGAACGGACCCACCCTTCTTTGCATTGTATATCTATCTAGTGGGCACTCGCTCTAAATGTTAACCTGGTTAAGCGCTGCGCGCCAATACTCATGTCACATCACGTCCCTTCACATTCCCCGCAACAGTCTCATGATAATTGCTATTAAACGTCTCCTTCCTAAAGTAAGGCTAGTTTAATTTTCTAATTAATGTTGCAGAATTAATCCATGTAGTATAAATTCCGTTGGAGATTCGATAGGGAATGAATGAGAGATTACAAAATCACTTCACTGCAGATTCGTTCAGAAAGGCTTACCACGTTTTGAGATATAAAGAGCGTAGGATTAGATAGAGTTATGTTTAAAGTTATGCAAACACGATTGCATAATTTAAGACGGTGCAACGCATGGTACTGATGCTGCAGTATTTACATGTGGCAGAATTTTTGTTCGGAAGTTTACAGAATACAAACAAAAGAATCGTAAAAAGATTAAATCGCAATCCATTCAAAATGGCCGATCGTGTTTTGATGCATAGAGGATAGGTAAAAGTTTGTATCAAAAGTAATGCGAGCGCAGCTGCCCTCTCTAAGCATAATTTAACTGCGTCAGTCTTACTATGTGGCAGAAATCTCGGAAATCGATAGTCATTGAAAGAGAGCGACCGTAAAACGACTGTGAATTCCGAACTGACTGTAATGGATGCATGCATGGCTATGTTGTGATACGTAGAGGGTAGGGGTGGTAGAATCTACGTAAAAAATTGTGTGCGCACGGTCACATGATGTGAAATAGTTCATAAGATGCTGTAGTATTATTATGCGGTTGAAGATTGAGAGGAAGTAAATTCCAGAGCAGTCCAAAATGGCTTACATGTTTTAATATGCAAAAGGTAGAGATCGGAACATACACTAGATGTTGCAGAATTAAGATCGAATGAATAACAAGATGCAAAGCATATAAACGTACTCCCAGTTTATCCTGAATACGCGTGAGATATTCCATACAGAGGAAAAACCGTCTTGGGCTGGTGTAACCGTTAGTAATGGCTATTCTGGTAAACATCGGCTATCGTCTGTGACCTAAAATGAACATACTTACAAATTTTCAGAAAGATCGGCCAAGCACTTTCTGAGATTTTCCATAAAGAAGAAAACCATTATGGGCCGTTAGTAACGGCTATAACGGTAAACTTAAACATCGGGCATCATCCGTGACCCAAAATGAACATATCTACAAATTTTCAGAAACATCGGCCACGTACTTTCTGAGATATTCCATAAAGAAGAAAAACCGTTACAGGCCGTTACAGCCGTTAGTAACGGCTATAACGGTAAACTAAAACATCGTGCATCATCCGTAACCCATAATGAAGATACCTGCTAATTTTCACAAAGATCGGCCAAGTACTTTCTGAGATATTCCATAAAGAAGAAAAGCGTTATGGGCCGTTACAGCCGTTAGTAACGGCTATAACGGTAAACTAAAACATCGGGCATCATCCGTAACCCATAATGAACATACCTGCTAATGGTCACAAAGATCGGCCAAGTACTTTCTGAGATATTCCATAAAGAAAAGAAAAACGTTACAGGCCGTTACCGCCGTTAGTAATGGCTATAACGGTAAACTAAAACATCAGGCATTATCCTTGGTCCATACTGAACATACCTGCTAATTTTCACAAAGATCGGCCAAGTACTTTCTGAGATATTCCATGAAGAAAAACAACCGTTACAGGCCGTTACAGCCGTTAGTAACGGCTATAACGGTAAATTAAACATCAGGCATTATTCGTGACCCATAATGAACATATCTACAAATTTTCAGAAAGATCGGCCAAGTACTTTTTAATATATTCTAAAAAGAAGAAAAACCGTTACATGCTGTTACAGCCGTTAGTAACGGCTATAACGGGGTAAACTAAAACATCGGGCATCATCCGTGACCCATAATGAACATACCTGCTAATTTTCAGAAAGATCGGCCGAGTACTTTCAGAGATATTCTATAAAGAAGAAAAAACGTTACAGGCCGTTACAGCCGTTAGTAACGGCTATAACGGTAAACTAAAACATCAATCATTATTCGTGACCCATAATGAACATATCTACAAATTTTCAGAAAGATCGGCCAAGTACTTTTTAATATATTCTAAAAAGAAGAAAAACCGTTACATGCTGTTACAGCCGTTACTAACGGCTGTAACGGTAAACTAAAACGTCGGGCATCATCCTTGACCCATAATGAACATACCTACAAATTTTCAGAAAGATCGACCCAGTAGTTTTGTCTGGAGCGAGTGGAACACATTTTGACCACGGACACACACACACACACACAAACACACAGCATTTCTTCGTTCCCATTCTAAAGTGCTCCCTGTTCTTTAAGAACTGGGAGTACAAAAACGAAGTATGAGTGGTTACAAAAATGATGAAACGGCAAATCAAACAAAAATGACATTATATTTTAATATGCATATGGTATGGTTAGAAAAAGTTATGCGAATACGGTCAAATAAACTGAGATACATCAAAGTATAGAATAGATGCAACGTTTATGTATAACATAATTTCTGTTCTGAAATTGACAGGAAGGTAAAGAAAGATCACTCCACAAAATTTAATCGTAGAGTGATTCCAAAATGGTTTGCCTGATTTTAATACATAGGTTGTAGGGTTAGTGAAAACTGTCCAAAAGTCATGCGAATGCGATCGTGCAGAGCAAAGCCGTGGCAGTATTAGTATGTGGAATAAGTTGTATTCGGAATCTGTTAGTAAAAGAATGAGAACGACTATAAAATGGGTAGCCTAAATAGCAAACCGGTCCAAAATGGCGGATCACGTTTTGAGACACAGAGGGTAAGGTTAGAAAAAGTTCCGTGAATGCCTAATACGAACACGATTACGTAATGAAAGACATATCTATGCATGGTGTAGGAAATAAATGAGAACGACTTTGATATAGAAACATCGCAAATAGTCCAAAATGGCCAACCATGTTTTGATAAACAGATGGTGTGGTATTGTGCAAAAGGCTTGTTGTTAGGTTTTCCTTAAATGT